>CM049861.1:11082532-12282532 GCA_027422415.1 Schizothorax lantsangensis | reverse complement strand
GGTGATGGTGAGCAACATTCACATGTAGACCTGACATGCTGGTTAACTAGCGTTAATTTTGATAATGGCTTGTCTTGACGTTGTGTTGTCGCACCAATTGTGTCATCAGGTTCTGTGCGCCTAATGGTTCTTGATTTGACTGTTGTAGAATTCCTCCAATTTCTGATATACATAACTAACATACAGTTGCTTTAAATTCTACATTTCCTGATGCTGAATTGAGGTAACAAACATCATGCAGAATTGCAGAATTGCAGTTTTTGATTTAATTACATAAAGAAAAAAAAAAAATTGCAATGCAAAGAAATTCATATAACTGTCATTTTTAACTTGAAAAAAAGCAACACAGCCTTGTAAGTTCCGTAAAAGCTTTAAAGCCTTGAAGTTTGATAGATGAATGGATAGAAGCTTTTAAGTTTAAAAGATGAATGGATAGATGAATGGATTGGCTGATTGAAAGGAAGTTAATTCTTCAGTTCTGAAATTTGCTCAACCCTGCTGGCAAACTTTGGCATATCACTCAGTATAAGAAATTAAATCAGTAATACATTCAACTTTTGACAAACTGCTAAAATGTGTTTGCTACTTTGTTTGCTGAGCTGTGAAAGAGTTTAGAAGCTAAAAAATTGCATTGTTAATACTTCAAGGTCAAGCATGACTTGAAAAGGTCTCTGCGTGCATTCAAAAAATAGACTGTTCTTTGTTGAATGTGCTGCGTGTGATCCTGCTGAATGCCGTTGTTAGCAAACTGTGCCTTGGACGAAACTTTAGGTAATTTATTGTCATGTCAATGTCCCAGAATTTCTAAGTTTAGACTGAACTAAACGGACCTCAGGGCTTCCTGCTGAGTCATGTCTTATATTGTTGTCTGAGCAGAGTCAAGACAAGGTTGACATTTTAAAACCTACCAGTACTTCTTTTCTGAAAGGCTGCACTGAAGCCCACAAAGTTTTTAGAAAAGTTCTCCACAGACAAATCTAGCTGTGAGAGAACAATCAAAGATGCCCGAGCCTGTCACAATTCCACTGACCGAACGCCAGTGAGTTGTTTTGAAAATCTGACATTGTGAGGAACCCACAGGGTAGGTTGCAGTGGCACTGTGATGTGTTGTCGCAGAAACCTTGTACTAGCTGCCGCTGAGGAGTGTATGTGTGGCTATCAGCAGTAAAATAAATTATAAAATGAAGTAGGAAATGTGGAGTGATGGAAAGACTTGAATATGGTACACAGACAGAGGGCAGGAAAACATGCCCAAAAATGTGCAACTGCCAGCCCGATAATGTGTATACATAATCAAATGTGAGCCATGACACTCCTAATTGAGGGAATGAAAGGTTTGTGACTATGGACCATTGACACTCCTAATTGAGATTGTAGATAGTGTCAATGGTCCATTTGAGAGATAGGTGGCGGTAATGCACTTATAAGTCTGCGATCTGCCGTAAAGCAAGAAGCTGAAAACGCGCTGGCTGTTGTGTGTACGAGCTCAGGACAGTTGGACCGGGCGGCGGATCAGAGTTAAAAAATAATATAAATACTGTTCAGTTTCTTGCACAGACCGATCGTTTCGTGTCTTTAGACCTCAATGTATCGTCACGAGCCGCAGGGTTTAATTTGGTTTTGTCTGTGTATGTTTTTTTTTCTTTTTTCTCTCAAAGCCGTGAGTACCATTGACTGACATTATATGACTGACAGACTGCAACGGTTTGAGTTAAAAATCTTTGTTTGTGTTCTACTGAAGAAACAAAGTCACCTACATCTTGGATGCCCTGGGGTAAGCAGATAAACATCAAATTTTCATTTTTGGGTGAACTATCCCTTTTTTTTGTTCCTGAAGTGTATGACAACCGCAAAATATATTTCTTATTTTCTTTTCTTTTCTTTTCTTTCTTTTCTTTTCTTTTCTTTTCTTTTTTATTGAAAATTGCTGGGGCAACACAACTGGGAGAAAATAATTCTTAAGGATGTTTGTTTTGAATGCTTTGCACATCTCTTACAATTCATACCCCATGACTTGTACAAAACAATTATTTGCTGTGAAGGCATTCAGTTTTCTCCTTCTCTTCCAAACTAGCATTTATTTTGGTGAGAAAATCAAATCAAAAGAGCCTTTCACCGCATGGGGGCCTTCAGGGGCCAGTTGCATAAACTTAGCCTAGCATCTATCACCACTATTATGTATATGATAATGAAATTAATAGGACTGAGGGGACAAACAATAACCTGTTTGTTTTGCAAACTTGGTTTATACATGGAAGTCTTTAGAAAACAGTAGTAAAAGAAGAAATAGACAAAGAAGATAAATGTAGAAAAAGAGAATAAGAGACAGAGAGTGAAAGAAAGAGACAAATGGTAAGTGTACTTGGGGAGCCCATGGTAAGAAAGGTTAAACCAGATTCTCTGCAGTTCATCACTCGAGGGATGATGTCAAGATTCCTCCGTCGACCAGTTATCTCTCTTTCTTAGGTTTTGCAGTCATTTCACCTAAGACATCTTCACAATGTAAGATCTTGAGGGCTGGATAGCCGTTCCCGAGCATACCCTGAGAGAATTGACCAGAACACAACACACCACACACAGAGAGCAAATGACTGAGACATTACAAGCATGACAACAACTCTGGGGGCTTTGGCAGAAACAACACTGCTTCAAACAAGACCTGTAGTTAAGCAACGGGGGTCTACAAAGTCCTTCTCATAGCAATGATGGAAAACAGCAGGCAGATTATTATACATCAACCTTAAACTGTGAACCTTGATTGCACAGTTTTAATTTTGGCATTATTAATTATAGGTGGCTGAACAGTGTGTGTGTGTGTGTGTATATATATTATAAAACATGCTGGAGTTGTTTGAAATGCTTTTTGGATAGTTCATTACACTTATTATATGGAACAGTTTATTTAAAATAAATTCTGTGTTATTCAGAGACTGACATGTTTGGCTTGACAGAAATGTTATTTTAAGGAGTGGTGTAGATGCACACATTTTTAATTTCTTAGTTTTTAAGTTTTACAATAGTATTTACAATAGGATGAAATATGATATCAAACACCACTGCCTCTTTTCTTTTTCCTTTAAACATAATTAATATAGCCGCGGAAATGTAGTTCAGGGAATGTCCATTACAATGAAACGAAATATCAAACAGCATTGCCTATTTTCATTTTAACATATTAATAGATTAATATAATAATAGAATAAAGACCAAAGATTACCTGTTAGATTGACCCAATGAATGAACGAATGAATTAATGAATGAAGCATTTATATAGCGCTTTATTGTGTATTGTTGTACACCCAAAGCGCTTTACAATCATATGAGGCGGTCTCTCTTCAACCCAAAGCAAATTATATCTCAAGTTTAACTACTACAGAGACATCAGAGCCAGCGGCAAATGTCAGAAGGACTAGCCGAGGTTATGACAGGGCCGCTGCTGGCCAAATGGGTGCCCTAAGCAGGATTTTATTGTTGTGCCCCCTCCCTCAAATATTATGGAAGTTTTAAAAACCACCTACCACAGGGGTCAAAATAGAACTTTAGTAAAATATAAAAGTAAATAAATTGTAATTAAATTGTATTATTTACAAATTACAATTGTAGCTCTAGACAGCTACCTATGGCAGTAATACAGTTGTCTGATTGATTTTATGGTCTCAAGCATTCAGAAATCACGCAAAAGAAAATTAAGCAGTTTTTCTGGTTAATTTTTTGTAAGGGTTGTGATGTCCACATGTTTTTTGTTGAAGAAATTATAGAGGCTGTGTCATCTATAGCAAAAAGGTGGCCAAAACATAAAGATTAAGTGGATATTTGAATGAAATGTTTGGTCAATAGCCTATTAAACAAGGATATGATCATCCTGTAAGTATAACAGCAGCAATTACCAGGCCTTTGGCTCTCTTTACAGGCATTTATAACATGTAATGTTGAAAAAAACAATAGACACCTGATCACAACATTTGTAATGGTTTTACTGGTTATAATGGTACTTGTATTGGTTTTAATGGAAACTGTAATGGACCCTGTTGGTCTCTACTGGTAATTGGTCACCTTCTATTGGTGGCTTGTTAAAACCAATAAATCCTAATGGAATATGTCCCAAAACACACTACAGAAAACCATTTTTTTAATGGTGTTAATGGTTAAAAGTTCATGGTTTGTAATGGCATTTGTGATTTATTTGTGATTAATTTGTGATGGTGATAGAATTGTCTGTGATGGTTCTATAGTTTTTTTTCAGCAGGGTTGCCTCATTGTTTTTATATAATGCATTTTAAGTCATTTTAAAGGCTGTTGTTGGCTTAGGTCTGTTTTTATAACCACAAAATAATATATATGTATTATCTTAATACTTCTTTGATTAGGCTATGAATCAGTGGCGGAGCCAGAATGTTTTCATAGGGGTGGCCAGGGAGGGGCCAGCAACCAGTCTGGGGTGGCACAGAAATATTTATTATTTCAATATAAAAATGTGATTGACTATAAAGTATTGGACTGTTTGAGTGCCTAAAACACAATGGAATACAATTAATTTCTACTAAATTGTAATTGAGATATTTGTGAATTAGATCAAGTAATGCTGAGTGAACATGACAACTTGTGTATTATTCCTCACCTCCAGGTATTTTAATAAAGGGGATCACACTATAGCTTTATTTCTCAGTCAGCTTGATTCTGGTTCTCAAAACCCCTAAAAGCTTGTTCTCCATCATTGCATACTCATTGATGAGACATGCAGATAGTGATAAGAATAAAAAAAAAAGAAAAGAAAAAAAAAGTCTGGAAGTCAACAGCACATAAATGCCAGTAAAATTAGTTATTTTATGCATTTAAATGGTTTCACTTTCGTTTGTACTTACAAATTAAAAAATAAAAACAGCGCATATTTTCTAGTATAAGTGCACTGTGTTCATATTTACTTGTGCATACAAAAAAAAAAAAAATCAGCTTGCGCCTTATATTGTGATCTCGAATTGCACAATATTTTAGTAGGCTACGTGCATTTGAGAGACGTTCTTTAATGTGATGCTATACATACATGAATGCACTAATCGCCTTTTTGATAGTTTCATGACTTAACTGACGACAGAACTTTGTATGCTCATAGTTTCTTGCGCGCATTATTTATGATGAGGATAAAGAGCGTGCGCCTTATATTCGCGTAAAGTTGAAGAGTGTGCGCCGTGAGCACAGTGACGCTGACAGGACAGGAAAGTTTGTTTTGCTGATATATAGCCTAACAGCATCTCATCAGACCGCAGTTCACTGTTGTTCTACTGAAGCTCATTTGGTTCCTGTTCCTTTCCACGCTCGTTTGACCTGCGTCTGGCGCTGAGGCGAAGCTGAAGTGCGCATCTGAAAAGTCTCCTTTATTTGGTCATAAAGAGATTACGCGTCTTAATAAATGTATTTCTTGTCAAGAAAAAAAAAAGGGACAAAAACGGCAGTTTTGAGTGGGGTGGCCAAAGGGGTGGCCAAGCTTAGGTCAGTGGTGGCCATGGCCCCCCTGGCTCCGCCCCTGCTATGAATGTAGCCTACCTGAAAATGACGTGAGGGCTTCGTTTTCATCTTTTTTTTTTCTTTCTCTTTTCTCGGCGCCGGACTGCTGATGTCTTTTCACGGGCTTACTTGTCCATCAATTATGATCATCTGCATTCAGCCGCAAACATGAGGTGTGAGCGAGCGGATGCGGGAATGGCACGTCAGGTTTTTTTTTTTTTTTTTGAGCAACTGGGATGGTGCCCCCCCGGGAGTTGGTGCCCTACGCAAACGGCGTACTCTGCGTATAGGGAGCGGCGGTACTGCTCCTCTCAGTGGGATACATAAGCACTGAGCGCCCGCTGATCGCGTGGAGCTCACGTCTCCGAAATCGGCGAAGCAACTTTATTTAGATCCTGGTTCCTGTGGTGGAAGTTCCTGGGTAAAGTTCCTGCGGTGGAAAAGGGGCTATGTTGGAAATATCCCCTACACCAGTGGTGTAGTGGTGCCTGGAGAAGTGGGTATACTCTTAATTTATGCCCCCGATTTTTTTATTTATTTTTTTAACGGTCCAAAGGCCTTCATAAAGAGTGACTAAAACTAGTTCATATTTAGTTCTCCAAAATGGGCCAGTAAATTTGCACACTTCCTTAACTTCTGCGCTTTAGTAAGGAATTAAAAAATAATATTATCCACAGAAGGGCAGATTTTGCATAAATAATTAAAATAAATAAATAAATTGCATTATTTTGTTTAGTTGTCTGTTCCGAATTGTGGGAGAATTGTGATCCCTTGAAAAAAAAAGAAAAAAAAGTAATGATTCTACCTTTCAGAAGTGAGGGGGACAGAAATGTCAAATAATAACTGTTAATTGACCAAACCTTTTGTGAAATTATTATTATTTATTAATTTTTAATTATTACCTCTTGCTTTTAATTGGCTGAGAAATCAAATACGATAGTGTTAACAAATGTTTTGCAATTCCTCTTGCAAGTAATATAAAAACGTATTATTGCACATTTTATTTTATTTAATTGCTTTTACTCATTTTAGATTTAATTTTATCTTTTTGCATATTTTTTATCTTACTCTTACCTATATTTACAGTGGGTACGGAAAGTATTCAGACCCCCTTAAATTTTTCACTCTTTGTTATATTGCAGCCATTTGCTATTTTAAGTTTTTTTTTTTCTTAAATGTACCACAGCACCCCATGACAGAAAAACACAGAATTGTGACATTTTTGATTTATTAAAAAAGAAAAACTGCTGTTTTGTTGAACCATATATTTAACTCAGTGCTGTCCATTTCTTCTGTATCCTTGAGATGGTTCTACACCTTCATTTGAGATTGTTTGATTATACGTATTGATTAGGAAAGCCACACACCTGTCTATATAAGACCTTACAGCTCTTCAGAGCAAATGAGAATCATGAGGTCAAAGGAACCAAGTGCAAATTGTGGCGCCGTCTGGCCATCAAAAAAAATTCTGCACTTAAGTTCCTAAGAGCTACCCATAATCCTTAAATGAGTTTGGGAAACCTACTGGCCGTCCGGCCAATTAGAGAAGAGCCTAAAAGGTAAAGAAGAACTCATACATATGTGGGAGAAAGTTGTAGAAAGTCAACCATCACTGGCCCTCCACCAGTTCTGGCAAGACACATGAAAGCCCGCATGTGTAAAAAACACCTGTGTCATCTGTTGATGAGACCTGCCTCCTGTGTGGAGAAAACCATATTTCCAATACAGGTCCCAACAGTTGTTGGCAGCATCCTGTCCTCGGGACAGGACGACTCAGATGTCATTATGAGAAAACCTTAACTCTTGGGCCGAAGGTTTAGCCTGCACACAGCTAAAATAACGTTTCACAACAACTCCGTCTCGTGGCCCAGCCAGAGCCCTATTAAACCCAATTGTGGAGAGACCTTAATTACCCTGTGTAAGGAGGAATGGCAGAGGATTAGTTCCTCTTTCCCAAAAAGTCTTTTAAATCAAAAGACTTCTACTAAATACTGAGCAAAGGGTTTGATTTGTTTTTCTTTTTTAATAAATCTGTCAACAATGTCAATATGTCTGTGTGTACTTAATGAGGAAAAAAAAATAACTTAAATGTTACTTCAATATAACAAAGAGTGAAACATTTAAGGGGGTGTATCCTACCCACTGTCTCTGAGTCCTTTTATTTTATTTTTTTGCCTTCCATTGTCCTACCTTTTCACTACTGATTATACCCTGTATGATTGTGTATGTGACAAATAATAAAGAACATTAACCTGGACAATAAGAATAATTTATAATATTTTTCTATTTTCCTATTTTTTATTATTTGATATACTCATTTTTTCCCCATTTTTATCACAGTTAGAAGATATATTTTATAGTCCTGTAATAAATGCGTCTGCGTGTTCTTTTTTATTACTGTTTGAAAAACCTCCCTATAATGTCGTGTGTGCACCTTTTTATTCAGTGAGAGATAGCTTTGGCTAATATGGGTTCTTGCAAGTTGTATATACTTTTATGAGGCCGTGACGACATCCGGCTGCGACGTTCAAAAGTCTCGTTCCTGATCAGTTTTGGATGTTTTTAGAGAATATTTGCAAATAGTGCAGGATGTTATTTGGCTAAATTGAATGACGCGCATCAGAGGGGATTTAGAAGTTAATGGAATGCTGACTGATAAAGAAGTGTTACGCCGTATACCTGCGTTACCCTCCAAACCACTGCCCTACACCAAACCTAAACCTACCCGTAGTGTTAACATAAAAGTAATATAAAAACATTCGCTGAACATTATTTTAACTTCCTGTTGTGGATTTGAGCTGTTTTGTTGAAGTAATTGTGGAGCTCTTCATCACCCAAGAACGCCAATCGCGTATCCTTTATTAATCAAAATGTATCAGGGTTTATTGTTCCTGCCTCCTGTGTCCAATTTAGTTTGTTTCCTGTCCTCGTCATATTATGAGTTAACTTCGTGTGTTTGTCTCGTTATGTGTTAAACCCTGGAAGTTCCTGTCTTTTGAGCTTGAAAAGTTGTCGGTCCTACCTTGGGTTTCACTGTCTCTAGTGTTCTTTTCAACTGGAAACTGCAGTGAATCGTACATATAGGTACGTTTTTTCAGTTTTGCAGAAATGTATGTAGAGGCACATATTTCCAATGAGCCTAGGTTGGGAAAATCGCTTATTATAGCTATATTTGAAAATTCCACTATTATTTACACCAGAATGTGCATACATAAATACATGATTATATTTGATTGCATTTTGCCAGTGTAATGCAGCAGTTCTCTCCTTGTTAAATGTTATTATGAGAGCTCCTGTCAGAAAACCCAAGCTCATAATTTGCCCTAGGGCTGCCCCATGGCACTGCTCTAATCATGCACAGCTTCTGATGTGCAGTAAGTGGCTCCTGACACACACACAGAGAGTGAGGAAGAGTAGTAAGCCCATGGCTCATGTAATAAGACAAAACCAGAATGCTGACCACCCTTGCATGAGTAATAGAATCAGCCATAAACCAGGTTGAGAAATGCAATGCAGTGCAGTCGCAGTTATAAAGTCTTAAGAAACATTTCTGAGGGATCTGCAGCTTCAGGCTCTTTAATGCAGCAGATTAAGTTTATTATCTTTGTTCCAAACGTACGGGTGAGCTGTCAGCTCTGACAGATTTTATATGTGATGTCATTTAATGGAATACTCTCGACCCTGCATCATCATCATCTTATGAAGTTCTCCAAACGGAATGCAAATGCACATCCTTCAGAACTTTTCCTCCGTCTAACACAAAGAAACGCTTTTGAACTGACATTTCTAAAGAAACGTAGGGTCATACTTATAAAATGCAAATATAATATGTATGCATTGAGGAGATCTTTTCTGCTATCAAGTATGTAGCGCTAGATTTACTTTTCCTTCTGTCAGTGTGAATGTGAGATTTTTATGTGATGGGAGTGAAGTGAAAGGGGTCATTCATGTTATGCAGCACTTTTTTTTTGTCTCCATCTTTTATTATTTAATATACTGGAAAAATATCAAACTGACAATTTTTAAAGATGAAAATCACATTACTTGGTTTTATTTTACAGTATCACATTCAAAGGAAATGTTTAATAGTTTTACTACTTTGGTTAAGAAGGTGATGCTTTTTTGTGTGTGCAGTTTATTAACATAATAACAGTAATAAAAGTACAGGGTTGTTTTTTCTTTCCATGTTTCCTTTATTTGATAATTTGTCTAATCATTTTCTTTAAATGTTTTATGTTTTGTTCTGAAAATCGTTTGAATTGGTAATCATTTAATGTTTCCCCCTCGTACCCTCAATTTCAATTTCATTTCAATCCGATTAGTCTTTTTGTAATATATCTAACAAAATACAGTCCTTAATAGCATCATCCTTTTGTAAGTGACAGTTTTTGTTGTGAAAACAACAGCATAAATGGTAAGTATTTTGCAAAGGATGATAATCTATGAATTAAAAAAATGTCAAAATTAAATTCAAGTTCAATGCTCAGTCTCCCATGCCTGTATTTTTTGTTTAGCATCCTGCTTGTTTTCTTGCCATTTTGAATAATCAAGTTATAATTAATATGTTTTAAGTGCCTATGCTTGACCACAGTGTATGTCAAAAAAAGTATTGTAAACCTTAGAGAGAGAGAGAGAGAGAGAGAGAGAGAGAGAGAGAGAGAGAGAGAGAGAGAGAGAGAGAGATGGTGCTCTGTATTTGGTGGCACTTTAGAAGAGATTATTGATGAATGTGCACCCCAGGCTTCCTCTTTAAGAATCATTCTCTGCTGAAAATGTCATGGAATAGAACTGAGAGCTTATAAAGCTAAAAATCAATAGTGAATTATTACAAAGGGCCAACAAGAACTGGCTTGAGTAGATATTTTTTCTATGATACAAACCTGAAATATTTTCAGTGACTCCTGAGAGAGAGAAAAGTGGAGAGATTTTTTTTTAACAAAGGCCACAAGGTTCACATACACATAATGTCAACCCTGTGTGACAAAGATTTGTCCTTTGTTCTGTATACTTTAAATCTTAAAGGAGTTCCCCGCAAAATAAACCTTATTTTATGTCCCACAGAAGATAGAAAGCCGTAGAGGTTTAGAACAACATGAGGGTGAGTAAATGGCCACCAATTTTTCCATCCATCTCTTTAATTAAAGTAACATTGGCTTAGTAATTGTAAACTCATCAGATGTCCTTAGCAAACTGGTTTAAATGGAGCGTGACTAAATTATATCTCCCTTTGATTCGCTCATTATCTTTCTGAAGCTTTGTTTTGGTTTGTTGTTATTTGAAAGTGTTTCCACTGCTTGTAGTCATGCAATATCAAAATCAGTTCAGTAGCTTTCAATTGGACTGTTTTAGGAGGCTTGCCATTGTTGCTGTGAGAAAATAAAAAAGCAGGGCAAGAGTTATTGAAAAAATAATAATCTGATAACAATATCTATAAACACATGCTGATCAGAAGGAATCACATAGCACTTTACTCAAGGGACTGGGAATAATTTAATTTCAGTTATCAGCAATTATAGATAAAATGCACAAATAAATTATTAAATTTGTATAATGATAATGCTGTTTAATTAATATGTAAATAAGTTTGAGGTCAGGGTATTAATGTTCATGTGACAGCAGTTTTAGGGATGGCACATATAACATGGCTTTCAAAAAGGTTGCCTGAAAAGCTATTTACAGTAAAACAAATGTTCTCATAGAGTGTTTTCAGGAATAAACTGCAAAATGCTTCAATTTTAGGAGACTCCAAACTATAAATCCTGTGGCAAAGTCTGGAGTTTAGTGGATATTGTGGTGGTATTAGACTAGATTTGCTGGAAATCACAAATGGAAGACTGGGGCTCTAAAATGTACTTAATGGAAGATTTGGAGGATTAGACTCAGTCGCTGTATATCCTGGGCCCTATTGATACTCTGACCATATATGGCCACTCAGGGAAACAGAAGACTGGATATAGCAATTACAGATAACCAGAAATTATTTGCAGGTCTAAATGGCCCATGTTGTACACCATTGTTGTTATCATTAAATAAACCTTAAACAAAATTGGTTAAAAATGATTTTAGTTAGCTGAAAGAGTTAAAACAAAATAAATTATAACTATTAGATGAATAACAAACTTATGGAAATTAGAAATCCTTGGCAACTAACAAAACTATATTTAAGTTGAAGTACTACTAATACCAGCCCGATCTCACAGCAGTTTGTACATATTTTACGAGGTGGCTAATTCGTACGAATTCGTATGACCTCACTCGTACAAATTCATACGATTTTTGCTAAATCGTATGTATTTTACGAGTTGCACCATCGTATGAATTTGTACGAATGACCTACACCTAACCCCGCCCCTAAACCTACCCGTCACTGGGGTCTAGACAAATCGTACAAAATCGTACGAGTGAGGTCGTACGAATTAGCCACCTTGTAAAATACGTACGAATTGGTCGTGAGATAGCGTTGACCATCACTAATACTACAACTGAAATAAAAAGAATTATAAATAAATAGAAATATTTTAAAACTAATAAAGCACAATGAAAAACAAAACTACAAACACATAACAAAATAGCTAAAACTTCAACTAAAATTAAAATGAAATCTAAAAAAAAAACATATATTCATAATACTACTAGTAGATATTTCACCAAAAATGAAAATTAAAATGATAATTTTATTCATCAAATCATTTGCTCACCCTCATGTCATTTTCACCTGGTATTTAAACACATCTCTGTCTCCCTCCAGTAACCACTTAACACACACAAATACTATATCTAAATTGCAACGTCGACAGGACAGTTTGAGCGGAATGCTCATTTTACTTGTATTAAATTTGTATTAATATTGAGAATGCATTTCAGTTGTGTGCACTTCACATGGCTTACATTTATTCATATTTCAGTATTTATTCATTTAGCAGATGCTTTTATCCAAAGTGAATTATCTGTGTCTATATTAACTGTATATGGCATACTGAAGAAGTCTGTATATGTTTGGGCTTCTCTGAATTTTTCATTTGGGTTGTTTTCAACCACTTAACCAGCAGTTTGATCTTTGTTTCAGTGCATTTGTGAGCAGTTCTTCGCAGTTGTCAAGAATGCATCAGGGTAGATTAGCATGTACACTACAAAAGCACTGTAGACACATGCATTTCTGACTACATCTGAATTTGGCTTGAAATGGTTGTTGGGTATAAATGGGGACAGTGTCACATTTAAAATGCATTCCCATTTCAGCAGACCTGACAGCATCAGTCCCTTCTGTTTTCAGAGATGTCTCTGCTGCTGAGTACTGCTGCAATGAACTCCGCTGAATCAAACCCATTGAGTTAAGAAAACCTTTAATAATAGTACAGGCATCAATACAATTAAGGTTTTTCAGAACTTCAGGAGAACAGTGACATTCAGCCCATCAGTTCAACATAGAACTAACATCTTCCCTTGTTAACTGTTGGAATTCATGTTCTTTATTCTGAAGAAAAAGAGAGTTTCAAGCTCCTTCGTTCTGTATACAGAAATGAAAGACAAATGCAAGAGTGCTCAGGCATTCATTTTCAGCATAGCTTACATCAGCAATCACAAGTGACAGATGTAACGCTCGGCCTGAAGAACACCCACCGACAATGACACATGGACTCAATAACAAACCTAATAAACTGTCACAAAGACTGCAGCTTGAGAATAATGCAGTTACATCAGAGGGGTGATGTTTATTCACATAATACATCAAAATCTCATGCAATCACTCACTGGATACCTTTAGCCTTACTCAATTTAAAGAGCAAGGTGTTGGTGGGATACAACTGCAAATTGGGCTAGTGTTACTATAGCTCGGTTTGGCTAGTTACTGTAGCTCAAGGGGACAAAATTAGTGTACTGGTTTTGTATGACTAGTCTCTAGTTTAACTGCCTTTAAGGTAAATGGGAATAATAACAAATTGCTTTCTCCATGTATTATAACTCTTCTTGATGCCAGTTTCTGTCCAGCTAACAAAACTATGTTCTAAGAACCTTTTGCTAAAGCTCCTGTTATGTTATGATAGTGTTGTTTCTGATTGTTCAAAATGTCCAGTTTTTTTAATAAAAAAAAAAAAAATTATTTGTTATGTCCTGAGAAAACAAGAGAACCCTCCATTGTATCATTTTCAAACATTATGGGGCTTCGAAATGTTCTCTAAACCATCTGAACCTATAGCAAATAGTAATGTTTAAAATGTTTGATGAACATCCAACTGAAATGTTTTAGAGAAAGTTTCCATGAACATAAATGTTTTTTTGTTTTGTTGTTTTTCTGTTGCTGTTTTGATAACGTTATTAAAATACAGACTGATCGAATGTTACCGGAAGAACGTTATTTCATAATGATGACTAACATTCTGATAAGGTTCTCTCAAAGTTCTGAGAACATTACCAGTTAGCTGGGTGTGGAAAAGTGTGGTCTATTAGGTCTTTTTACAGATAGTCAATGTAATTTAAAGACATCATACAGTACAGGGTAATAAGCAAGTGTTTTGACATCTGATTGGAATGTGAAATTCTAACGGTAATTTTCTTTCAAGCAATTTATGTGATTCAACTACAATTCAAAGACTTCAGAAGCTGTCAAAATGTATATTTTATTGCATAAAACCTACATTTGTAAGTTATGGCATGAAGTTATTGCAGAAACACTTTTGTACTTTGATGATGGTTCAAAACAATACACTCGGCAGCTCAGATGAATATTGCTTCATTGTTTCATTCCACGTGTGAATGCACATCAAAGTTTCTGACTATCTCAAAGAGAAAAAAAAAGAACAAGGGAATGGAAACATTTCCAATTATTACTTGCAAAAATTAATCTATCAGTCCATGGTGAGCTGCCCTTGGACTGAAGACTGCAGTAGAGCAAAATGACTATTATTCCTAGCAGTTCCCCTGGAGATGCACTCCTCCTCCTACCACCCTCCTGTTTTAATTCTGTGTCTGATGAGCACTGGTATCACTGAGATGTGTTTAGTGCCAGCCCCAGCGTGGCCGAGGGGAAGCTGGTGAAAGACACAGTCTGAGATAAAGGTGAAGAACAGAGGCTTTTGGCTCTGGAGACAGAAGATCAAGACAGAAAGGTGGTGTGGAGGCTGAAACAGAGAATGACTTCCTCCCTCCCTAGTTTAAATTGTGGTGATTATGATGAAGTAGTTTTGACTCGCTTGGTGCTCTAGGCAAAAAGACATCACAGAAGGGAGAAAAAGGTTTTGTTTTTGTTTTTTAGTGTATGATGTGTTAGGTCTAATAGTATAGTATACCATTCAAAAGTTTAGGGTCAGTAATATAAAGAAATGAATACTTTTATTCAGCAAGGACACAGTAAGTTTGACATTTAATATTGTTACAAAAGATTTATATTTTACATAATTGCTGTTCTTTTGAACTCGATATTCTTCAATAAATCCTGAAAAAACGTGTTTTGATTTTTTCATGCAGAACTGTCTTTAATATCGATAATAGTACGTTTCATGAGCACCACACGAGTATATTAAAATGATTTCTGAAAGATCATGTGACACTGAAGACTGAAGTAATGGCTTCTGAAAATTCAGCTCTGCCTTCACAGGATCAAATCAGATTTTAAATTGTAACAATATTTCAGATCATTACTGTTGTTACTGTATTTTTCATCAAATAAATGCAGCCTATAAATGAGCATGAGACACTTCTTATAAATGAGCATAAGATAATTATTTCTATAACATTTAAAAAAAACTCCCAACCCCAAACTTTAGAACAGTAAAAAAAATATATAAAAATCTTACTGTTAGACTTGAATGTGTGATTTCTGCGACTGTGAGCTGTGAGAGTTTCACAAGACTGTATGCAGTTGTGTAGAATAGGTGTATAAAAACAATGCAGTGGCAGAGCAATCAAAGTACAAATCAAAAAAAAAAAACTTTAATGTTTGAAACCGCAATTCTGGGTAAACACCAGCAAAATAGGTAGTACAGAATGATAGAAAATGGAATATTACAAAAATATAACAGAACATTGATATAATCAAGTCAGCTGCATAATCAACAAACATCAAAAGACCTTCAAATATTTGTTATTAAACTGTAGCAGAGATGAATTCAAGAGAAGCAACTTTGTAAGGGATTGTGGGTGTTTTGCTGAGTCATTTGGGTTGTAATGAGAGGCAAAGTTTTATCTCTTAATTTGTTTACTGTGTCTGCTTTCACAATGAGATTGTGGAGAGTTTGTGCTGCATGGAAATACACTGGTCCCTGCATAAACATGTATGCCCTGTCAACATTTGTTTATGTGGTAATTGATTAGTCTTGTTGCAGTACTTTGGCTGGCATCAGTAGAACACATTCAAGAGCACTGGATTTAATGTTTTTGTCCATAATAGCTTTAGAGGACACATTAATACCATTTAAAAATAAAAAGCAAGAATCTGCAATCCTCACTGTAGTTGTTGCTGGTCTAATTCAATTTGTTTAAAGAGCTGAAGAGTATATGGCAATTTTGGCACATTATAACAAAGCTGAATTCAGAGATATCAGGACTGTAAACCACTAGAGAAAAAAATCAAATCACAGGTTTAAATTATAATACAGTAAGAAGTATTTTACATCCTTAAAATATGTTGTGGTTCCAGAAAAAAAGTTTAGAAAGGCAACAGTGTTCGTGCATGATTATATTGTAAATTGAAGCATTGAAAAAAAGTCTTGTTTTCTATATTTAACAGTGACACTGCATTTAATCACTCGCTTGCTGTCACGACAAGCTGTTTCACAAAGTTGAAACACTTTACTTAGAAACAATTTGAGATGGAAATGTAAGGTATAACACCTCTCAAGTGCTCCAATAAAGCCCCTGACACAGGAACATGGCATTAAAGTAATGGAGAGAGAGCCAATGGAGTGTTTTTAATGCTATGAATCTTAAAGAATTGTGAAAACAATCTGATACCATTTCTTTTATTGTCTATCAGGTAGGTTAATATGGTTTTTATAAATAGGTTCTTAAAGCTGCAGTCCATAACTTTTGGCGCTCTAGCGGTTAATAAACAGAACAGCATGCGTCTTGCAGAACAACATTGTAGCCGGAACTACTTCTCTCTGTTTATGTCTATGACGAATCACGCAGGCACCGGGCTACTCCGCAGCAGTACCTACCCGAACCAGTCTGAAATAGTCCGAATATAAACACTTTAGGTGTACTGTAGTGATTCAGGACAAGCCAAAAACATGGTTTGGAAAATGGATTCATGGTGCACTTGCTTATTATATACATTTTGTAAATTTTGAACAGAAAAAAAGCTTTAAGTAAAGGAGAGAAAAATGTGATTAGTATTCATAAAGAATCATTCAATTTAGTTAACATGAATCTGCTCCTACCAATTTGTGCCTGGAGCAACAATAAATATTTGTGTTTTATGAAACCTGTTTAATGAATTGTGGGGTGTGGTTCATGTTTTTTTTTTTTTTTTTTTTTTTGCAATTTGCAGTATTTTCTGCTATTGTAATTACCTTGCGCGTGGGTGCACGTGCACCGGCACCTGATCTCCACATCTACGATGAGCTATCTATGTTGTGGTTGTCAGTCAGGCTGTCAGTTGGATACCTGCCTTCGGTAATCACACGATGATCTAACCTACGTCTTGGAATACAGATTCTAACCTACGTCTTGGAATATATGACCCAAATAAGAATTTTCAGCGGATATTGTCATCCGAACAAGTAAAAAGTCTGCCACTTTTGTTTTGACCAACTGAGAAAAAAAGCATTACAATAAATTGCGCTACTAATGGTGATTAAATCTAACGATCACTTAGCTCATATCACATCAAACTGTGCAAATGATTATTATTTTTATAGTGTTTTCTCAAATTGTTAATGTTAACAACATCAGCATTGCGTGCAAGTAGTCTGTATTAGCATTACATGTAGATTTCAATTTCTCTACAGTCTAATCTCTAATTGTCATACCATTCAAATTTAATAAAAATAAATTATTGTAATCCAAAAAGCAAATTATCCTTCGAACTGGTTCTCTTTAAAATACAAAAACTTGTGTAACCCCACGTAGGCTATCTGTAATCAGATGCACATTTAAAACGGGAATATAATTTAATATAAGTCACATGTTTTTCATAAACACATGTTCCTTTCGGGATTACAATCCGCCATCAAAATGATAAATTAATTATTCCAGCTGCTGTGAGAAAAGGATATAAACGATCCGCCACCTGCGATATAGCATACTAGCCGGGACTCCTTCTTGATGTTTACAGACGTGACGTAATGATGCGGCAACATGCTTGAATATCCCGCACATTCCTACCAGTACCACTCAAATTAGAAAACATTATTATAAGATAACCGTAACGTGAATCAGGCTAAAGTAAGGCGATAATTTTGAACACCGGCTGATTATGTAATTTTTAACCAAAAAAAGTTAAAAGTTTAATAGTGAGAATTGTTAAAAGGGTTAAACTAATGTTAACAAATTGAACCTTATTGTAACTTTTTACCCACATTTCAGTCACTCACTAATAGATCATCATTACAGGATAATCTGTAGAAAGTTTACAAATTCAACATATGAAAACAAAAGCTGCCCTGTAACAAAGAGAAAAAACAATATGTATCTCATTACTCCAGCAATTGTCAGGCAACTGCATGTTCTCTAATAATTTAGACAAATCGATGAGACAGACCGAGTCTTTATATTCTGAGAGCATTTGGCTTCTTTCATGTGTTCTTTCTCCACATATGAGGTATTCAGCTATTCTTGGAAGATAAAGAGTAAGGCAGCAATGAATGACATTTGGTTGTTTAACTTAGACATTATTTTGACATGCATTGCTGCCTGTCAAAATAGATGAGTGCATAACTGGTTATGAAACTTTTTTTTTTATGGGAAGACAGTCATCTTTATTTTAGCTTTTGCAAGGAATTATGAAGTGAAATTTATTTTATGACCTTATGAAACATTTTAATGAAAAAATGCAAGACTTTAATATGTTTCCAAATATTGTAAAAGAGCTTCAGTGGACCAGCGCTTGCATTTGATTCAATGACATCTTTAAAAGTGTTTGGAATTCACCCCTCTGCTTTCTACTAACTGGTGTAATATTCGTGCAAACAAATTTTATGAAGAGCTTACGTCTTATTGAACCAGTAACTCTGACAGCATAAATGAGAGGTCATTGAACTAAAGAAAGTATTTTACTCAGAGTAACTGAGCAGAAGATAAAGTAAAGTAGACAGATAAGATATGAATGCCAGTGATGGATGTGGAAAATTGCTTTTGTTATCTTTTCGAGTGTGATTTCTTTAGGTCAAAATAAAATGAAAAGAGCTTAGTGTTGTTTCATGTGGAAGAAATCAAGGTTTTCTGTTCTTACCTTTGTCCATTTATTCATTCTCTCATTTGTTCTTATCATGGATTGTGCGTTAGAAGCTAATTGTTTCTTTACATAGGTCATTGATTTGGTCATTATGGAAGACTGTTTCCACCACACACACACACACACACACACACACAAATCATTTAAAAAAAAATAATAATAATTGTGACTTTTAATCTTGAGTTTAATGAATTTCTGGATATATACTCAGAATTGCGAGATATAAACTCTCTCATACCTACTCTAATCATATCTGATAGTCTGACCCTCAGTTATGTAAGTGACATGAGTGAATAAAATCAAAGATGTACAAGCCATCTAAGAAAACATTTGTTGATGCTTGTGCTTCATCTGCTTGTGCTTCATTCGCCTTTTCATTTGACGAGTGAGGTCGTACGAATTTGTAAGATTTTTGCTCAATCGTACGGATTTTATGAGTTCCCCAATTCATATGAATTCGTACAAATTACATACCCCTGACCCCGCCCCTAAAACTACCCGTCACTAGGGTCTTGACAAATTGTACAAAATCGCATGAGTGGAGTCGTACGAATATTTACGAATTGGTCGTGAGATAGTGTTGGGTGAAACCTGTGAATGACCAAATGACCTGCACCATTTGTCACAAATTTCCAAAGAAATTGAAAAAAAAAAAACTGAATAAATATGCTGATTTCGTATTTATTAGTGGTAGAGGTTTTTCAATGACTCTTTCTGAATGATACATAGTTACGCCAGTAGGTGGCCCCAAGTTACTTTTTTTATGAGTGTCAATGAATAATAAGTTCAACCAAATCATTCAAAACACTGATTCATTTATGAGTGAAACAAAACAAATGTCTATTTATCTATCTAGATGGTTTTGCAGTATTCACAATCATGCTGATTTTCTGAAGCACGGCTGTGATTACTGTGCTTTAAAAAGATGAGCCCTTCAATATGTCCTCCAAAACTTTCTGTAACAGGTTTCAGTACAAACAGTGACATCCCCTACCAATATCGAGTTGTTACAAGTCAGCTGATGAGACGGCACCTTAATACAGCGGAATGATTCCCCAAAAACATCTGATGCCTACTGTTCCCTGCTGACATCCAGCATGATCTATCCATCTAGATGAGAATGTGATCCTTTTTTCTCTTCCCATCTATCTCCCAAAAGGATTTAGTTTATGACAACGCATCTGGAGCCTCTGTCTTCAGAACTGTGGCCCGAGGGGAGGAAGGCCGCCTGCTGCCATGTCATTTTGACTCCTTCCTGTTCCCAAATCTGATGCTATGTTCCTTTGCTCTTTTGTAGGATTCACACGTGGGTGTTGTTCTGATGTTTTTAATTGTTTAATCTACCATTTCAGCCTGTAATCCTGTTTTAATGGAAGCTTGTTTCCACCACGGGATAGAAAAATTATAAAAAAATGAATTCACAATTCACAAAAACTTTACTCCTGCAATTCTGAGTTTATATCCCACAAACTCACAACTTTGACAGAAATAAAAGTCAGAATTGTGAGAAATTTTAAAGCTGAGACATTGTTTCCTACCAGAAGTAACCTGCACTGTCTTGTCTTTCGGTGTGTTGTCAGTTTCCTCTTTGCTCCACAATGTATTTTTTACTGCGTGAGAACATGGTGTGTAGTGTGAGAGAGGCATGGCTTGTCGGACATAGCAACAGTACTTAAGGAGGGTGTTTTTTTTCAAAGGGTCAGAATTCTGATTTTACAGCTTACAATATACGCTACCAGCCAAAAGATTTTGTGCAGTAAGATTTTTTATGTTTTTTTAAAATAATTATCTTCTGCTCACCAAGCCTGCATTTATTTGATCCAAAGTACAGCAAAAACAGTAACATTTTTTGAAATATTTTTACTATTTAAAAAACAGTTTTCTATTTGAATATATTTTAAAATAAAATGTATTCCTGTAATTTCAAAGCTGAATTTCTAGCATCGTTACTCCAGTCACATGATCCTTCAGAAATCATTTTAATATTCAGATTTACTGCTCAAAAACATGAGAATGGATGAGATGTATTTGTCTGTGTTTCACTCCGTCTCGATTCGCGCTTGCGGAAAGCGCTCGAGGAGCAGTATCTCTTCCGCGGCTCGTATAAGCTCTCCTTTTTTTTTTTTTTTTCAGTAAGAGCAAGAGACTGGACGACATTCACGTTACATGATTTGGCTGATTTATACATAGAGAGCGTGACAGTGCACCACATTAAGAGAAACGATCATTCATGTTTTCAGAACCGCTGGCCAAATTTAAAAACGAAACTAAAATTAAAACATCTTTGAGAGCAAGGGGGCCCCCTGGTGTTTCGGGGGCCCTATGCAGCCTGCATATTCTGCGTATAGGGAGGATCGGCTTTGATCCTATCTTCTACTCTTAGCCATTTAAGATTAAAATGCATGCTGTTTATATTTCTACCATACGAACACTGGAGAATTAATCGAGCTGCCTTATAATTTATAGTTAAAAAGGTGCTATGTATGCATTTAGTTAGTTAGTTAGTTAGTGGTGGAAACAGGCTTCCATATGTATTGTAAAAGGTATTTTTGAACTCAACTTTAAAAAATGAATAAATAAATAAATGAAAAAGAAAAAACCCTGGCTATGTTCTAATATCCAATATATAGCAAAAGAGAAATCAAAACAGTTTAATGGATTAAAACAGCTTTTCAAAAATGAAGGTGCTGCTCAGTGGGCTGAACGATTCCCATGTTTCCCAATTAAGGGATGTGCTTCAAATGTCAAGTTCCCTCTTGTACCTGTATGAAGAACAAAAACGTTCAATTCAGGTATGATGAGCACAATAAATAATACAAGGGAACTGGGAGCCTTTATTAGAAGGGGCACCGTAATGTTGCTTGGGGTGAAAAGCGTGTATGCCATAAAGGTTACTGTGTAGTGAGGTAAAACAGAGCAGGCGATACCCTTCGGAATTGATCCATGTTCGCTCAGAGCTAGCATATTGTCATGTAGCAGATTAACGTTGCAGTGATAATGGCCTCGTAACATTGCTGTTAGTAATACAATTATGGACTCATAAAATGAAGCTCAATAAACAAGAGAAGCCTAGGAAGTCTTTAGTGAGAATGTTGTCAGATTTAAATGATCAATTAAAGCCAGCTTGTTATGTTTAAAGCTCACTGATCATTCTTAATCATGTGAAGTTTTGCCGTGCACACAAATAGCAGTTGATTAGCTCTTGTAATGATGCATTGTATTTCTGCATTGTCTTCTGTGTCCTCTTTCTTTTCTTCAGCAGTAAATTTGCCTGCAGTCTGCAAGGGAAATGTTTCTCTTCAGTTGCCTCAGCTGTACATCTGGCTGCTGACGTTTGATCTTACTGTACGTCACCCACATTGGAAACGGCTGATTTTGAACAAAGAACTTCTTTTTAATTCCCCCACACTGACAATAATTCTAAAGCAGTAGTCAAGGCAACATGGAGTAATAGGAGAGGCAGATAGAGACACAGCTGCTTGCAGGCATGAGGATTCAAACTCCAGCACAGTTCTGCTGCCTCAATCCCAGTTCATTATCCACAACTAAGGCCCATGTAGGAGGATGAGGGCTTCTGGGACAGAGAGTGAAAAGGGAGAGAGTGAAGGGGAAGGGAGATACTTTGGCCTGACAAGTTTGAAGTACTGTTTGTAATTGTTTTCACAGCCTAGAGGAGGACTGTGTCAATGTCGAGCAAGAATGATGACAATGCAAAAGAAACAGTGGACGTTTATGCGATAAGTGGACCAGGCTATAGAGAGACTGAAAGAAGTATGAAGGATCATTTTAGCAACATCAGCAAAGCTTACTTAATTCTGGAGTGCACACTTATTTTTTGGGGAGATACTCAAGATTCTATTTATTTATTTTTTTCACCAGAATATGTATTTAATTTTAAAAATAGTATCTTGTGATGCCTAATGATATTGTGATCTGCCTGTTGGGTGAAACAGATTAGTTCAGATACTCATTAGTGTTGTGGCAGGGTTTCTGCTGGTCTTAAAAAAGTTTTAATTTGCCCTTCCACAAATGATGGCCTTAAAAAGGTCTTAAATCAGAGCAGAAAGTCATAAATTCACAAAGTCATTGCATTAGATATTGTATGCACTGCAAAAAAAAAAAAAAGATCTGCTGTTATGAAGATGCAAAATGAAGATATGTCTTATTTTCTGAGAAATTTCACAAAACTAAATGCATTTATGATTTCTATTCATTTAATTTTTTTAAAGTTCTTAAAGAGTCTTACATTTACCTTCACAAAACTTGCAGAAACTGTGTGATAATACATAGTATTAATATTAAAGTCACATTTTTAAATCCCTACATTAATTAAAATGCTATAACGATGAAATATATTGGCTACACTCTTAATAAAGGTCCCAAAAGGGTGTTTTTGCAGTGATGCCATAGAAGAACCATTTTTGGTTCCCCAAAGAACCTTTCAGTGAACAGTTCCTGAAAGAACCATTTTGAAGAACATTTAAAAAATCTAAAGAACCTTTTCTACATTTGAAAAGTTACGTGGATGTTCAAGGTTCTTCATAGAACCACTGATGCCAATAAATAACCTTATTTTTAAAGGGGTCATCGGATGCAAAATTCACTTTACAAGTTGTTTGAACATAAATGTGTGTTGGAAGTGTGTGTACACATCCATCCTATGATAAAAATCCACCCAGTGTTTTTTTTTTTCATTCCCTGTTTTAAAATCCCCTTTCTCAAATCAGGCTGTTCTGAGATTCCTGTCAGAATGGCATAGTTCTGCACAGACCGCTCCCATGATAGTTGATTGACACTAGCATCTTACCTTAGACCCGCCCTGAGTGAGCTGTCATCCGTCCACCATTGTGTCGACTCCAGTGCAGGGGAAGACAAGATGTCTCCGATTAAGTGATTGAGGTGTTTTGTTGTTGGAAGTAAGTAATAATGAATATAGCAGTCGTCATTTACTCCTGACATCTGAGCCGTTGAAGCCGTTGAAGAGGATTAAGGTTACTTTCGTTTTGAAGGGAATGCGCCGATCCCGATCTGCCTAAATGCATCTATATTCGTGCGAATCATGGTGGTTTACACCAGTAGAATGGTCCTGGAACAACAAATTCTGTTTTTCCTGGTCCACAGTTCGTTTCAACCAATCCCTGACCTATGATTCTAGAAGTAGTTTTAAAGGGGCCATGAACTGAACTCCAAACTAGTCTAAAAACAGCGTATAGTCTAAAAGCAGCATATATTGAAGCCAAAACAACAGTTTGTGGAATAGGCCACTTTATGACATAATAGTGTGGTTAAACACCGCCTCCACAGAAGAAGATCAACGCCTGCTTCTACATCAGTGCCTGTTTAGCCCCGCCCACCTATTTGTGCACATAGTAGGTAAATGACAAGAGCGGCAAACACAGGTCTACCTTGAAACCAAACGATAAACTTTATTTGATTAACTTTATTTTTAATTAAGTGCCAGACCACGTCGGTAAGAACTTGGTCCTTTGTTCACTTCATTTTGCGTGGATTAATTTACAGACAAGGCACAATTCCACACAGGATTTTCAGAAAGACTGAAACTAAAAGACAATGCTGTGCCGACTATATTGGATCAGATGTAACACCACACAAGTGTGAGTAACTGTTTTTATTACGTTATTACTATTGCTTTGTCTGTTATTACAGGTCTTTTGATATGTACTGAGAATGTATGCATTTTTAACCACGTAATGCATTTTAAATCACATCAGCGTCCATCTGTGAAGGCTGTAGGCTGTCAAACATACACAACTGTTAGCCGATCATAGCAGTGGACATTTCCAATCTACAATACAGTCTACAATCCACCACACCTATTCAAACAGAGCGTTCCGATGTGGGTGGTTAAAACAGGACAGAAAATAGCCTGTTACTTCTAAATTATGTTATGTGATGTAAACATTTTTTATAAAATTATAAATGAACCTCAGAGAACAGTAAAATAAAAAAAAATAAAAAAAGCAGCTCATGACCCCTTTAAAGTTTTGATTGATCAAAAATGTTGTTCAAGAAAGAAACAAAGATGTGGATCCAAGAATATCTCACACTGTGCCAAGTGTACTTGAATCAATGTTAGCATTGTTGGATCAACAGCAGAAATGAAAGGTCAAAGGATGTTCAAGGTGGCCATGAGCTTATATTTTCTTCAACAGAATCTAATGCATGAACACTATATGTGATGAGAAACCCATTATCTGTCATTTCTACTTATAATGACTCTTTGTTTATTTACAAACATCAGTGCCCCTTCTCTCCTGTGTCAGGAAAATAAACCGGGTCAATAAATTCCACTTTTATTATTTCTATCTGCCAGGTGGTGAAATTAATTACCCTGAAAAATGAACAGCGTTGTAACATCATTCAGTTTAGAGAACTGCAGGGGGGCTATGTAAATATTGTCAGCGGCAAGATGGCTCCTCCAAAGCTGCAAAAGCTCTCTCTTTGACACTCAGCATTACCTCTGCTACAGCTGATGTCATGCCAGGAGAACTCTCTCTCGAAATAAAAAAATGAAAAGCTTTTTGATGGTGTTAAAACGCAAAACAATTTCAATCTTTTATTCTTCTCAGGTAGCCATTATATTCCAGGAGACTCTACCTAAGAAGTGCCGTCCTGTGTTGCCAAGTGATTTCTAGCCTATTTACTGTCCTTTTATGTTCTCCCTCCCCATTTAGATGTCCTGATTTCTCACCCGCTGTTTTCTACATGCTGCTGTTTTTTACATCAAGCTCTGAAGATGCTGTCAGGAGTAGGCCTACTAGAGAATCCTCTTTCTGGCCAAATTCGATCGCATTATATTGTTGAGATGGTTTTTGAGATGGTTCATAGGGGATCTTGAATCTTGGTTGTTTTCTGTCAGATCTTGTTTGTCTCTTTTGAATGTGGATTGTCTGCAGCCTCTAATCGAAGAGTTTATCTTCAAAACATGATGAGTGTTGTAGGATTACAAATGTTAAGAGTCTGTTTAAGATCTGCAGATTCTACAACCTGACCTAACATCATATGAAAAACTAAGATGATCTACATTGAATTGGGCATTTAATGTGAACATAATGGCATCTGTTTACTAATTAGATTCAATATAGTTTCTAGTGAGGGGGTTCTGCTGGTCTCTGATCTTCTACCGAAAGTTAACTACATGTGAATTTTTACACACATTTAGTTTTCATGGCCAGGTGCATCTTAAACAATTTGGGTACTGTTATCTTTGGGGAGAAGGTTTACTGCCTGAAACTCACAGTCGGGTTGATTTCTTGTATTGTCTTTAGATGTTTTAAGTGGTCATTCAAGGTAAACACTTTTAAGGACTGCCTACTCAATGCCTATAAAATACAATGTATCACTGCCTTAAGCCCCGTTCAGACTACACATTTTTTTGTCTGTTTCGACAGTCAGTGTGCCAGATTACACGATTTTGACTCCTAAAATCTTGTGTCGTGAACAAGAAACATGTCAGACTACAAGTTTCTTTCTGAACATTCTTCGCTTGTCGTCTTTAACGTTCTGCCCAGATTTGTCGTCAGAAAGGCCCATAAAGAAAGAAAACCTGACAGTGGACACAAATCTGGATTGCATGAAGAGGACTGTCAAAGAGAACTGAGGTAAAATAGTTTTTAACTGACCTTTTTCAATCTGTTGCGGTAATCCCTCAAGAAAACATCATAAATGTAGGAGTATTATTTCCATAGCTCCACAAACATTTTCTCCATTATAAAATTACAACTAGTAGGACCGATACCATTGTCTCTCTTTCGTTTTGGCATGTTTGAAAGCATGTACGAAGGTGCTTCTGTGCTCCTATTGGCCTGTGTCATAGCTGTGACGGAACTTGTCGAGGATGATGGAAAAAAATAAAAAAAATAAACGTGCTAGACTTTCTGTGTGGACGTCATGAATCATCACAGACATGGCATCAGTTGTCGTGCACGACACACTACACAAAATTAATCGATTGAATCTTGCGTCCTTTACGAATCCCCACGACACCCTACGTCAAGCAAATCGTGCCAAAATCGGGCTAATATGCTACTCTGATGACCGCTAGTTGACATGTAGTTGCAGAGTTACTTATCAACAGCTGTCTAAAGCATACCATCAAAATAATCAAACTGATATTACAATAAGAATAGTTCAAAGCAAATGTGTCAGATTACAAATTCATCTGATCTGATATCTGATTTTATGGCTGTTTGGGAAAAAAATATATTATTGTTGTTGTTATTACTTATAAGTGGTCTTTGTCTGCTTTAATTAAAGTAGCATAAGAAAGATGGCAAGATATGAGACTTATAATACATAATCCATTGAAACTTAAGTGGATGCAAGTTCATTGTGTGTTATAAATCATCATACTCTTAATAGCTATAACCACAAATAAGTAAATATTATAATGCATTAAAACTGTTCTTATGAATATTAATTAGATCATACAACATATTATAAGGTTGTTTATAATGCATTATGCATTCATTATAATGCCTTAAGAATACCCTTATAATGTGTTATAAATACGGGCTTCATAGAAAGTGTTACCACTATCATTATTATAGCCTACATTTACTAGTTATGAAACAAAATACTTTGTTTCCCACTTTTTACACTTTTGTTAATTTCTATTTAAAATAAAAACCAATAGATCTATAGATTTATAAATACATTTTATATTAAACATAATGTTACTAAACACTTTCTCTGTGAACACTTTTATACTAAACACGTTCTCTGTGAACAATTTTTGCTTCAAATTTGAAAGCAATAGTAGATTTGGTCAGATGTGCAGAGATATAGATCTTCTTTTATCTAGCCATCTATCTCTCTATATAAAAACATTAAGTAAATTCATATTTAATGATTTTAAATTAAATTAAAACACTAAAAGATAAATAAAAAAAGTATAGCAGTCTATTTTCATACTGTACAATTTGTAAAACTTGGTCCAGAGTTACGAAACCCAGCTATGACTATCTAAAGGATTAGTAAATAATTAATTACATAAAATGAATAAATAAAAAGTAAGACGGTGCACTAATACCTTATTTTATATATATATATATATATATATATATATATATATATATATATATATATAGACATTTGAAGTCATTCACTTACTTGAAAATATAACCACAGTGCCCACACTTGAAATAACATTTGAAAGCAGGTTTATGTAAGGATGGTTCTTTCTTTTACTGTTAAGGCAGCTCTCCAAGCTGGCAAGCAGTTCACCCAAGGGGGGTAGTGTCATGTATAACGACAACTAGCCTACCTCTGTCTGAGGCTGAAGGATTTAATAGAGGCCAACCAGTGGATCATGGCGAGACACTTCACACACTCCTGTGGTGGAGAAGAGCAGTAAGGTGACAGTGGACTCTTTCTACGATGCAATCAGGCCTGCATTTGCCCTCGAGGGGCCTGTGATCTTGATGATTTTGTCTGTTTTTTTCCCTGTGATGTATTCACCATGAGGTGCGCCGCCCCACGGGACTGTGTTTCAGGACCTGGTGTAATGTTAGATTGTAAAGCTGGAAGGCAAGAGGGAAGCCATTTCATGGCTCTCAAGCTCAGATGTGAAAGTAATACTCAGTTGGTGTTACAGCAGGCCTCTCTGGATTGAACCTATCATATTAAGTTATTTCACTGACATTGAGGATGTGTGTAAAAAAAAAAACATGATTAAACATTGCAACCACGTAGATGGTTGATGCATACTAATAAGCTAAATGATTTTATATGGATGGACGATGCGTGAACTCGCAATGAATAAAAGAGCGGGTGATACGTCTGGACATGATCCAAACCTCAGAGACAAGAGGGAGCAAAAGGCCCTTTTGAAAGTTTTTCCAGCAGAGTGACATTGAAATGTCATTCTGGCCGTTTTCCCCATCCACACTGCTGAATACACCATTACAGTGGCTTTGTTCTTGACGGGCACTTTCACTACAAAGGTAGGAACCGGACGAGGGAAGAGTTTTGATGAAGCGGATGCCATCGGAGGGGCATCCTTGGTCTTCTAGTCCACCACAGTTTATGGGATTACATTTTGGGAATGGAAAACTCCTGTCTTGCCTGCACAAGCCACATGTCTATTCTTCAAGTAGACAAAGTGGAGCGAGAAAGGAGGCGGGGGGTGGATGATTAAATGAAATGTTGTTTGGGTTAGAATGCTCAGTGGGATTGAGGGTTAATTGTGTTGGACAGATAGAGAAGAGGCCAGAGGGAAGTTCTGCGGTGAGATTAACTTTAAGCCTTCCATTCTTTCTGACTACGTAAACTTTCAATCAGAGTTCTGTAATCACTCTGCTCCAACTCCAATCCAGTTTTTCCATTTTATGCTCATTTGTGAAAAACTCCACTAATTTGCAACCCAGTTACTGCCCCACCATAAAGCTATTACATTAGTGTAGGATTAGTATGATGATATGATTGCTTGTGATTTAAAAAAAAAAGACTACACAATCACAAGCACATTTATTTAACTTATTTATGTTTTATGTATTATATTAAGATAATAATAAAATATATTTAATTGTTATATGTGACCCTGGACCACAAAACCAGTCATAAGTAGCAAGGGTATATTTGTAGCAATAGCCAAAAATACATTGTATGGGTCAAAAATATTGATTTTTCTTTTATGCTAAAAATCATTAGGATATTAAGTAAAGATCATGTTCCATGAAGATATATTGTAAGATTCCTACCGTAAATATATCAAAACTTATTTTTTGATTAGTAATATGCATTGGTAAGAACATCATTTGGACAACTTTAAAGGCAATTTTCTCAATATTTTGATTTTTCTGCACCCTCAGATTCCAGATTTTCAAATAGATGTTTCTCAGCCAAATATTGTCCTATCCTAACAAACCATATATCAATGGGAAGCTTATTTATTTAACTTTAAAACAAATGACCCTTATTACTGGTTTTGTAGTCAAGTATTTATATTTGAATTATTTTCAGTTGCAGTGTTCAGATATGCAGATCTACTGCGCATATTAAATAATAGTTCACCTAAAAGTGAAAATTACCCCATGATTTACTCACCCTCAAGCTTATTCTACGCCTGCATGCTACGTTCCCAGAGCCGCGTGGAGCACTTTTTATGATGGATGGATGCATTTTTTAGGCTTCAAAATCTTGACCACCATTTACTGCCATTATTAAGCTTGGAAGAGCCAGGACATTTTTTAATTTAACTCCGATTGCATTCGTCTTTTTGAAGAAAGTCATATACACCTAGGATGGCTTTAGGGTGAGTAAATCATGTGGTAATTTTCCTTTTTGGGTGAACTCTCCCTTTAAATGGTTTTCTTATTGCATGTGTTATTTTGGCAATATTCTATTAACCTTTATTCATATTAGATCAATAATAAATACATTATTTTTGTTTTTTTATTTTTAAGTTACACGGTTACAAATGCATCTCTGCATTGACTCTAGTGCAAACTGTCTCATCAACTACATTTGTCTTCAGCATATTCTTGAAAATAATTATTAATAATTTGAAAAGAATTTAATAGAATCATGACCCAATTTCAATATGCATCAAACTGCTATCAGAGCAAATATTTACACCCCTATACATCTGAGATAGATGAGAGTTACAAATTACTACCACACATTTTTTTTTTTTTTGTGAAATTAACATTTGATTAATATTTTTATCATTCATTTTCACAAAATGTATTTCAAATAATTTCACGAATTCCTTTCATTATGAGTGTTAATAGTCTGTTGGTAACAATTCGTGTTGACATTCAATTGCATAATGGGCTGATGTGTTACACTCGTGAGGGAGCGATAGAGTGATTTTGGAGCGAGAGAGAACACAGACGCTCCAGCTTTACACTGCTCACTCCAGGCACATATTCTGCTTTCAATCCTCGTATATGAACAGGCATTAAAAGATCTTTCCATAGTTAAATACGCAGACTGACAATAAGATTAATTTAGGCCTGTTTACCAGAGATCAAAAGGGATCAGTTGTTTGCTGAGGGGATGAGTTGTTTGCTGAAGGAAGAAGTAGCGCGAGTACTGTGAGTGTTGATGTGTCACATTGACCTAGCCGGAACAGCTCTGCATCACGCCACTCGCCTAATGAGGTTTTTGACAACGGCCAGCTGTTCCTGGAGAGGTGAAGAGGGTATCATCTCCAGAATCGTCACACTTGCCCACTTTGTGCCAGCTTACTGCAGTCTAATTGACATCTGCCTGACTCTCTCTTCACAAAAGCTGGATGGGAAGAAGTGAAAACCAATTAAAGTCCGATCAATGAGTGCTTTCTTCACGTACACAAAGAGATTCCTGTGGTTCGGTGCAAGTTTTTTTTGTTTAAGCACCCATGTGGTTTGTTTTCTAGCTTTGTTTTGTACCAGTAAGCTCAGGCTGGGAGAACAGTTATTACAGGCTCTTTACGGAGGCTGTGTGTGACCCCTGTCTGAAGGTGAACGCCACCGGCTGCTCCAGCATAGTCCATCACAACACTGCTTACCGCTTTCCATAACACTCCAGGTGCTCTTCAGTATTGCTGATACACACAAAACACACACTCGCACACAATGTAGCTCCATCTCACCTGAATTGTACCTTGTAACCCCTCAGCCCACACGTGTACACGTCCACGGGGCTGTTTAAAATACAGTCATCGCTCAAATCCACCTACCTGCTAATACACCCGCCACTTATAAACACACTCACGCGGGTCGCCGCAATGACGAACTGAAGTGAGGCCTCGCCACCTCGGGTCTGTTCTCCTTAGAGAGGCAGCCGAGGGCCGTTTTCCTTGCGGAGGACTTGTAATAAGTGTCAGCAGTGGCTGCAGATGGGGTCAAGTCTTTATTCAGAGATGAAAAAGGGAAATGAAAGGTCACAGTTCTCTTCGTAAGTCATGTGGCACACTGGAAAATAGGCAGTTTCTAATACTGCACTGGTTTTGAAGTAAGGGGAGTTTACTAAGATGAAATGTGGCTGCTGATAGTGAGTTAATGGCTGTATGTGCATTTTTCAAGAGCACAAATGTTAAAATTTAGATATTATTTATTAATAGGCATTTATTGTCTTTGAAAAAGGAGTCATTAATGTAAAGTGCTGTATTAAATATTCTATTTAAATGTATGCTTTTTGACAGTTTGGTGTTTAGTTTAAATAATTGAATAATGGCAGACAAATGAAACAGAATCAAGGAGATGCATCTATAGATATACTATAAAATTCTATTAATTATATAGGCCTTTGTTTCACTTTAAGATATCAAGAGCTAGTTTAAAACTATTTTAGATTATTCCATTCAAATGACATGTACACTACCCAAGAGGCAGTAAAGGCATTTATATTTATTTACAAAAAAAAATATTTTTCAAATAAATGCTGTTCATTTGAACTTTATTTTCATCAAAGAAAAAAAAAATGTAGCAATGGTTTTCACAAAAATATTAAGTAGCACAGCTATTTTCTACATTGACAATAATATAAAATTCTTGAGCACCAAACCAGTAGCCTATATTACAATGAATTCCTGAGGATCATACAACACTGAAGACTGGAGTAATGGCTGCTGAAAATTACTTTTGAATATCTATTAAAATACAATTGCAATAAATTGTAATACTATTTCACATTACGGTTTTACTGTATTCTTTTTTAATTATTATTATTAAATGCTGCTTTTGGTGAGCAATACAACACAGCACAGGTGCCAACCCTAAACATTTGAATGGAAGTGAGGTAACATTGAATAATTTGAAATGTTATTTATTGAATTAAGAAATAATAACTTCATCAGTTTTAATAATTATTAAATCAAATACTAAAAACACCAGCATGCTGCTGAGGGTTTTTTCTCAGTTCTGAGAGGGCGTCTTTAACCAAGGATCTTAAGGATACTTTTCCACTTCAAAATGCAAACAATATGCCACTTTGGCATCTGTGATGTCTGAGTGTTTGATTAAACTTGGCCCAGGTTTCTTTTATAAGGTATGCGTTAGTTTAGTACACCTCCATAACTTCACTGGTTTATTGCCAATTAATGCTTATGCATAATATACCAATCAGAACACAGCTTTTTGTTTAATAAAATGTGTTTTCATAGTATGTGTGTTCCTTTATTAATGCAAAGGCATTACAATGTTTTCTAAAATTCCATTTTTCTAGCTCCTTTTCAAATGTTTGTTTGGCACTGTAAACACTTATATCAGTGTTTCACTAACCACAAAAATTACATTACATGTTAGTCAGAATCCAGGGACTTTATTCAATCTTATGTGCATAGTAATGCTCTGGATTTTGTATAGTGACTGAAATGATCCATCGTTATACTCTTTTTCCTCAAACCAAGCTTGCGTTAAAAGATGCATTATACTTTTCAAATTACATTTCAACTGCCAATGCGTTTCCTCTCTCTTCCTTTTCTCATCCCACACATTAGTGATCGCCCTAATGTGGTCATGAATCTTATATGCCCGGGTATTCATAGATTTGCTGAGTCTGTGTTTAGAACGCAGATTTAAGAAGCTGTCAGTAAGAGAGATGAACGACAAACTATATATATATATACATGGCTGGATTGGTAATCAGGCATACCGGGCATTTTCCCGGTAGGCCGACGCACTGAAGGGGCCGACAGAATTTTGTATTTTTATTTTATTATTATTATTTTTTTGCCAAGGACCATCACGCAGGGACAACGGGCAGCCAGTGGCCCATTTGTTTGTCTCCTGTATTGACAGTGTAAACCACCCAATCACAATGCGCTATCGGTCTTTGTCAGTCACGTGCGTTTATTATATGTGACGTCACGGAGGCGCCATTTTGAAGGTATCGTTGCATTGAGCAATTAACACTGATCCATACTACCTGACGCAAAAAGTTGAGTGCCGCCGGCATATCGCTGGATATATGATTCATGTTTACAGTATAAAAACTTATACACTTATATGTTCTGTTTTTGTCTACCATTGATTTGCACACATAATTTGCACAATTGTATGTAATTACATAATGTGAGTCTCTACCATTAAACCTTACCCTGTTTGTTCAAAATTTTCCATACTTTATTTGGCTGATAAAAAGTACTGATAAGTACTAATAACAAGGAGACAATCAAAAACACATGTATGAAAATGGCATTATACATACTTTATTATTAATGCTACACTGTGTTAAAAATCAGTTTCAAAATGCATAACAGAAGATGTGACAAGCATGATGAATCATTAACACACTGTTTTCTTAAGTGGACACGGTGTAAGTACTACAAAGAAAGCTGAATAAATTAATAATAATAAGATGATGATTTGATGCTTCTGCCAAACATTTCTGATGACTCTTTCTGCATGGATTCTTAGAAGTGCTAGATGATCTGTCAAATACTAAATAGTGCTTGTAGGTAGAAGTCATTCTGACACACACTTTCACACTGAATAGTTTCTCTGTGGAAATCTCAAAACAGTCAATCATTGCTATACTGTGTCCAATTTTGTGCCCGTCACTGTTGTCTAAATCAGTGTTTGTGCAGGCAGATCCAATCTGAGGTGCATGAGGTTAACATAAATATTTAAAATGAAGTGAGAATTTTTCCTTATGTCTGACATGAAAAGCAGCATAAGGCAATAAAAACCTTTATGTCCACTTCCTATAGAATTTAGCTCCAACCTCAATCAAACTCACCTGCCTGTAACTTTCTAGTAATCGTGAAGATCTTGGTTAGCCTGTTCAGGTGTATTTTATTAGGGTCGGAGCTCAACTCTGCAGTAAAGTGGACCTCAAGGGCCAGAGTTGAGAACCCATGTAATAAAGGTTCCCAAGTTTGGCATACCTGTATAATACTGCACTTTAAGATCACTGAAAAACTATCAGAAATCCTGAGTTTACGCCACAGCAGTCAGTTTTCTTTTGCGGACACACAAGTTACATTCAGTTAGTGACACTGAGTGGTGTCGTGTGAAGCTGACGGTCACCTCCAGCCTCCAGTGTATAGCTGACCATCTCCTCCAGCCTTCAGTGTAGCTGACCATCTCCTCCAGCCTTCAGTGTGTAGCTGACCATCTCCTCCAGCCTCTCCTCCAGCCTTCAGTGTAGCTGACCATCTCCTCCAGCCACTGAGTGTAGCTGATCTCAGAGTCCTCCAGCCTTCAGTGTGTAGCCTGCTCTCCTCCAGCCCTCTCCTCCAGAGTGTAGCTGACCATCTCCTCCAGCCTTCAGTGTGTAGCTGACCATCTCCTCCAGCCTTCAGTGTGTAGCTGACCATCTCCTCCAGCCTGTCAGTGTAGCTGACCATCTCCTCCAGCCTTCAGTGTGTAGCCGACCATCTCCTCCAGCCTTCCTCTCCTCCAGCCTGTAGCAGAGCCGATCTCCTCCAGCCCATCTCAGTGTGTAGCCGACCATCTCCTCCAGACCGACCATCTCCTCCAGCCTTCAGTGTGTAGCCATGACCATCTCCTCCAGCCTTCAGTGTGTAGCCGACCATGACCATCTCCTCCAGCCTTCAGTGTGTAGCCGACCTGACCATCTCCTCCAGCCTTCAGTGTGTAGCTGACCAGTCTCAGCCTTCAGTGTGTAGCTGACCATCTCCTCCAGCCTTCAGTGTAGCTGACCATCTCCTCCAGCCTTCAGTGTGTAGCTGCTCTCCTCCAGCCTTCAGTGTGTAGCTGACCATCTCCTCAGCCTTCAGTGTGTGACCATCTCCTCCAGCCTTCAGTGTGTAGCTGACTCTCCTCCAGCCTTCAGTGTGTAGCTGACCATCTCCTCCAGCCTTCAGTGTGTAGCTGACCATCTCCTCCAGCCTTCAGTGTAGCTGACCATCTCCCAGCCTTCAGTGTGTAGCCGAATCGCTCAGCCTTCACTGACAGAGAAAGTGTGTAGCTCTCCTCCAGACAGTGTGTAGCCGACCATCTCAGCCTCCAGCCCAGTGTGTAGCCGAAAAGCCTTCCAGACAGACCAAGCAAAGTAACTGGAACCATGAAAGACTGGAAAGGCAAAAAATGAAAGTAAAAATGACAGTCTAACAGAAAGGAAATGCAGGTCTAAAAGAAATATAAAAGCAACAGAAAGCCGAAAGCAAAATAATAAGCAGGAAAGATAACAGGAAAGGTATAAAGAATGTAAGAATAAATAAAAGGACTGAAAGGACTGCACGAAAATAGAGCAGAAAGGTAAGGAATGGCAAAAATAACTGGGAAAGAATAAAAAATAAAAAAATAAAAAATAAAACAGAAAGAATGAATGACAGACAGACCGAAAGAAAGGATAAAAGAAAGACAGAAAGAAAGAAAGAAAGACAGAAAGAAAGAAAGAAAGACAGGAAGACAGAATGGCAGGATGAATGACAGACAGAAACGGATGAGCCTCTGCCGGGGTAAAAGGACCCAACAAAATGAAAAAGAATAAAAAAAATTTCAAATGGAGATAAATGTCCATTAAATAGGGATACAACAGCTCAAGGAGCCTCTTGTTGCCCTGGACATGTGATGTTTAGCTGACCCTGATGGCCTGGGGGAAGAATCTCCTCCTAGTCTCTCAGTTTTTGCCATCAGGCTGCGGAAGCGCTTACCAGATGGCAGCAGAGTGAAAAGACAGTTACCAGGGTGATTTGAGTCCTTGATGATTTTGACAGCTCTGCTTCTGAAGCGTTTACCTAAATAAACATAACCCTAAATAATATGTGAATATAATGTTGGCTACTTCAGAAATCAGAAAATAAGCACATCTAAAAACTCTTACTTACCTTTATGAAAATGTCGAGGGTAAACGAACATAAACGGAGATATGTTGGCAAATATGATGATTTTGCATATCACCGCTGCAACCCAGGCTGTTGTTTTGTCTTTTTTTCAAGTGAGACCTAAAATATCGTTCCTCGTGGTGAGGTTTTGGCCTTTTCTATCATGCAATTAACTATTGCAGACTTTAACACAACAAGAACGTACCATTTTGGAGCAAATGAAAAAGACAATTCTCCAACTACAGAACACCTCGGCTTTAATACCTTACAAATGGCGGCGATACCCAAAATGCACTTCGATTCTCGTGAGTGTGACGTCACCTGACAAAGACCGATAGACGGAGCGATGAAGTATTTTGCTCTGCCTATATAAAGATCGCTTCACCCCAACTTCTTCCTTGTCGGCTTTTCCCACATTTTCACAGCAGCTTTATGAAGAACAGGCTTGCTCTGCAGTGAGTGATGGGGGCCAAAGAGCCAGGCAGAAGGAGGAGAGGAGAGCAATTAAATCGGTAAAGTGCTTGATAGGGACTCAGAACGGAGGCAGGCATCTAACCTATCCTAATGTGTGCGCGTGCCATGAGTGTAGAATACGCAAACACTTTTTAATAAAACGTAAATTCGTCCCCCGCGATTTTTTGGCCAAGTCAAGTGTGTGTTCATAGAGGTTTCCATGGGCCAATCCGAATAAATGTAGATTTAAATTCGAAAAGACACGATATTGTCGGACCTGACGTTTTATCCTTATCCAAAACAACTAGATGCAATGATACATATCTACACTACCAGTCAAAAGTTTTTGAACAGTACGATTTTGAATGTTTTTTAAAGAATTCTCTTCTGAAAAGTGAAAGTGACATGACATACGATATGGTGACCCATACTCGGAATTTGTGCTCTGCATTCAACCCATCAAAGTGCACACACACAGCAGTGAACACACACACACCGTGAACACACACCCAGAGCAGTGGGCAGCCATTTATGCTGCGGCACCTGGGGAGCAGTTGGGGGTTCAGTGCCTTGCTCAAGGGCACCTCAGTCATGGTATTGAGGGTGAAGAGAGCGCTGTACATTCACTCCCCCCACCTACACTTCCTGCCAGCCTGAGCCTCAAACTCGCAACCTTTCGATTACGAGTCTGACTCTCTAACCATTAGGCCATGACTTCTGTGAAATATTGTGAAATATTTTACAGCATCATTACTCCAGTCTTCAGTGTCACATGATCCTTCAGAAATCATTCTAATATGCTGATTTGCTGCTCAAGAAACATTTATTATTATTATTATTATTATTATCAATATTTAAAACAGTCGAGTAAATGTTTTTTTCTGGATTCTTTGATGAATAGAACGATCCAAAGATCAGCGTTTATCTGAAATAAAAAAGCTTTTTGTAACATTATTCAATATACCATTCAAAAGATTGAAGTCAGTATAATTTGTTTTTGTTTTTTTGGGAAATAAATTATAGAAATTAATACTTTTATTTAGCAAGGATGCTTTAAATTGATCAAAAATGATGATAAAGACATTCATAATGTTACAAAAGATTTCTATTTCAGATAAATGCTGTTCTTCTGAACTTTCTATTCATCAAAGAAACCTGAAACAATTCTACTCAGCAGTTTTCAACATAATAATAATAATAAATGTATTTTGAGCAGCAAATCAGAATATTTTAATAATTTCTGAATGATCATGTGACTGGAGTAATGACGCTGAAAATTCAGCTTTGATCACAGGAATACATTACATTTTAAAATATATTCAAATAGAAAACAGTTATTTTAAATAGTAAAAATATTTCACAATATTACTGCTTTTGCTGTATTTTGGATCAAATAAATGCAGGCTTGGTGAGCAGAAGAGACTTTAAAAAAATTAAATAAAAATCTTACTGTTCAAAAACTTTTGAATGGTAGTGTATATCATATACACACTATATACCAAAAAATGCCAGGGCCGATTTTTTGTCCCAGTCCAGCCCTGATCACCTAGATCAGGGGCCCCCCTCCTTCTACGGTCAATTTTGCAAGGCCCCCCTGACATTTCCTCTTATACAGTACTTCTGCAGCAGAGAGAAAAGTGTTTATTTTTAAACTTTTTTTTATTAACTAAAACATTTGTTTTGCCTTATTATTCTTCTACTGCATGTCATAAAAAAAAAAAAAAATTCAAACAAACTTTAAATTAAAGCTATACTTCATAACTTAAAAGGAAACGCAGTTTGTGAATCATATAATGAACCTTTACATTAGTGTGACGGTTTGCTTCATACAGCCCAGAGATGTAGTTTGCGTGCAGCGGTTGGAAGTTTTGAGCCGATGTTCAGTCTGTATTTAACAGTGCGATGAGGCTTGCTGCGCCGAGTCCGAAGCAATCAATCACAGAGCACGAGAGAGGCCGTGCTTTGATCATTTTAATTTAACACATTAATAATGAAATTAAACAATTATAGGATAATATTTAAATTAATTTTAAGCCATCTCGCGGCCCCCTTGGAGGATCACTGAGGCCCCCTAGTGGGTCGCGACCCCCCGGTTGGGAACCCCTGACCTAGATCATTAGGTGCATTATAATGTTAATATGGCATTGACATGTATGGGAAGACCATTTGCCAAAAGCAGGAAAAAAAGCTTGGATGCATTGAATTACGAGTCATATAATGTTCTGCCTACTGCATTTTTTGAAAAATTAACCTTTGAATATTCTTCAACATGTTCACAGAAAAGTGAATCCATCACTTTTCCAAGAATCAGCAGAGTTAACCTTTAAATATTCTTCAAGATGTTCGCACTTGGTTATGACCCACAGGCTAATTAGCATATATGAAAAGATATGCACACAAATTACATCTATACTCACACCCACACATCCAGAGTCTGTATTTCTGCCTTTCTCTCCCTCTTTCTGCTGACCAAATCAATTATAACATCAATGCTAATAATGATCACATCATAGATCAAATGATCAAACACTTTTATCCGCACTGTCCCAGCACACCCCCACATGAACACATGCACACGTGAAATGGCAGTCTCGTGTTCATTTCAAACCTTTCATCTCTCTCAGCCACTGTCCCTTCTTTTACAAACATGTGCTATATAGCACTGACGCTAACACGATAGAAACCAACCGCTCCCCTTTCCAAAAGCTCAAATCATCCACGCTTCATGCTCGCAGGCAGTTCAAACTCTCTCCTAACTCATTAAAGCTGATTTGGGATTATTTACATGCCGCTGGGAAGCACAGTAAACACGATTAGGTTGGACAAATACTGGGGTCAATATTTTGCAGACGTTCCAATTAATAAAACATGCCATACGATAAGCTACCGCTATCTGCAGTAGAAAGGAAGGCAGCTAGGCAGGGCATAATTGACAAGACAAAGAAACAAGGACCCCTACTGTTACGCACTGACATGCCTGTCACTGTAAAGACAACCCGATACACCAGTACATGCTAGCTCGAATAAGCATCGATGAACTGAAATATTCTTCGAAACCACATGGGAAATTGAAATGTAAAGAGAAATTGAGGTAAAAAGGGGAACAATAATGAAAAAAAGTGAGGCAGAGATAAAAGCAAACCACATAAAAGCGGTTCACTGATGTGATAGAATGTTGAGAGGAAAACAGTGCTTAGCCACAAACATAAACACACATATCCGCATGTACTTGAAGTCTGAGGAGAAAAAGACACTTCGCAGCTTTTCACTTTATCACAAAGCCTCCTCTTGTCCCTCGCTAAAATTAGCCGGTGTTGACGAGAGCCCCTTGCGTGGCGATACAACAGATGAATTATGCAAAGGAATTGCACAGAGGAGAAATATGAGCCAGGGTGAATGGAGGGGGTGATGTTGAAGTGCACTGTGAATGTGTGTGCTTATACATGTATGTTCTAAGTATACATACAATATTCATAGCACTCAGCAGCCATCTTGGAAACAGCCTGAGCAGCTATTTTCTATGTAGGAAACAGGCATATAAGCTCCAGTATATAATTGAATAAGGAAAGACCAAAATCAACAAAACTGGTTGTCTAGATATACAGTAGTAATGTAGACAACCAGCAGATGACGCTATGTTTAAAAAACAAGAGTATGCAGGTGTGAGAATGAGAAGAAGAAAAGGCAAGCATGCATGCATGAGAGACTGATTAAAGTGTTAAAACGAATAGTTTAAAAGAGTAGTTCAATGCAATTTGTTGTTAATTTACTCACCCTCAGGCCGTCCCAGATGTATATGCTTCCGGTTAAAACACAAGTCTTTTATCCATAATATTGTTTTCTCCAGTGGAAAAGTCACTGAAGGAGAGAAATGTGCACAGATAAAGCACTGTTTACAAGCGAAAATGGCTCAAAACAGTTCTAAACAAATATGTTTGTGGATTTCTGTTTGAGAGGGCAACAGGGGATGGATTTTTTTCACTGAGGAAGCGTTATTATGGGTTATTATTTTGTCTTTTCGCAAAAAGTGACGGTATAAAGTTAAAACAACTTAATGATGGATTTGTTTCTTACTAACGCTTTTCACTTCACTTTGATGCATTGGAATTGTGTGGATTACTGTTATGTTTTTAACAGCAAAAAGCTCATTATGACGGCACCCATTCACTGCAGATGATCCATTGGTAAACAAGTCTTGTAATGCTAAATGTCTCCCAAATTTTTCTGATGAAGAAACAAACTATTCTAAATCTTGGATAGCCTGAGAGAAAATATTCAGCAAATGTTCAAGTAATCCTTTGAAGGTTCATTGGAGTATTGTATTTGAACCATGGAACAAAACAAAGATTATGTTTAATAATGTTCAAGGCTACACTCTTAAAATAAAGGTTCCACTGGGTTTTCACAGTGAAGCCACTGAAAAAGAAAAAAAAAGAAAATAATTGGTTTCCCATAGAACCCAGTGAATAGTTATTAAAATATTTTTTTTTTTGTCTTGTAAAGAACATTTTAAAACTCTAAAGAAACTTTTTATGCAATTAAAATATATATTATAATATATTTTCCACTTTTGTCGAATGGAAAGTTTCCATAGATGCTGAAGGTTCTTTGTGGAACCATAGATGCCAATAAAACCCTTTATTTGTGTATGTAAAATATAAATATGCTTAAATGCAATATTGTTCTGCCTGGTCTAGCTAATGCATCAGCATATTCTAGAGTTAAAAATGACAAAGATTTGATCAAAAAGCCAACTCACTCTTCAAAGTACAATTGTCCATATATAGAATCCTATAGAATATAGTATACACATAAAACAGTAATTTACATTTTACATTTACATTTAGTTATTTAGCAGACGCTTTTTATCCAAAGCTACTTACAAATGAGGACAATATAAGCAATCAAAACCAGCAAAAGAGCAACAATATGCAAGCGCTATGACAAGTAATGCATTGATAGTATGCGTACTGGGAATACTTGACTGTATGCAAAGAACTCTGTTTTCTATGCAATGCCCATCTCTTTCTTTTCTCTAAAAACTGTATCTGATAAAGCCATGCATTTGTACTGTGTGGGTTTTATTCATATTTTTATTATTTCAAAAGACAAAAATAAAGCCCAAGTAACACAAATGCCCATCTCAAAGGATGAATTGTCGTCCACTTTTCAAAACCAACATGAGGTAGAGACAGAGTTCGAGAGGACACTTTAGAAGTACTGCAATACAAATTGTAGACACAACGGGCAGAATTCAGAGATGGAGAGAGAGTGGGGAGAGGGGAAGGACGGATGATGGTGTTTAACATAGAACTGCAGATGAGGAGCTGCTGCAGTTTCAGTGTGGGTGGAAGTGTCAGTGCTTAAATGACTCCCATCTTCTCCCTCTCTGTTCACCCCCACCTTCTCTCTCTCTTAGACATATTTACCCAGGCCAGCAATACAAAGGAGGTCTGTAATACCTGCAGAAAGCTATCCACTTACATTCCCATTCATCTCAATTGATTTGAAATCTGCCATCTTTGCTGATAGGTGCTCAGTTCTGCAGCCAGGATTTTTTGAGATCTGGTCTGGGGAGCTTCTTTTGTTTCTCAGCATCATGGTCTGTCATCTGTGAAGCATGCAGTGCAATCCAGTCAATGTGTGAGAGAGCATTGTGCATGCTTCAGACAAAAGTGAAAATTCTGTCATTACTTACCTCTGTGTTGATCCAAACCTATATGCTGTTATTTTTTTCTGTGAAACACTTTTCAGGCACTTTTCAACAGTTCAGTGAATACAGCTGTCAAGCTTAAAAAAGAAAGAAAAACACTATAAAAGAACCATAAAGTTCCATATGACGTGTACTTTACAGTATATGCTGAACCTTTTCGAGCTTTGTGTGAGGAACAAACTGAAATTGTGTTTTGTAGTCTCTGAAAATCCTTCCCCTTTGCTGCAGATCTCAGAAACTCTTCTCCAAATTTATCCTTTGTTCATAATAACAGCAGTAAAATACATTTTTGGGTAAACTATTCCTATAATAATGGGGTGGTGTTGGAGGGTAGAAGTGACACATTACGTGCAAATTTTAATATCATTGCATGCCATTTAGTTATATTTGGATACTACTATCCACTACTATCCAATTCATTCTAAGGTGAGTAGCATGGAAAGTTTATATAAGTTTCAATAAATTACTTAATTTAACAAAAATGTGAAATAAATTAATAATACATTTTAATAAAATTAATTAAAACATTATTTAATAAAAACATAACTAAATATAAAACTAATTAAACTTCACAAAGGCCCCACAGTAACTAGTAAAAAAATAATGCTTCATTTTATCCCTGCATCTGTCACCGATCTATCATGCTGAATGAAGACTTTGTCTTGTAAAAATGTTAGAAATTGTTTAATGTGTCATTGGTGGCATGACTTTGAAATACTGAGCTTGGATTCTTTGTTGACAACCAGAAAACTCTCAACGGTAAAGAAACAACACCCCATCAGCAGGTATATGGACATATCAAGTCTTGCTGTGTCTGCTGGGCTCTGCTCATGGCACTGCATGAATCAGCACTGCTATGGTCTGCCGAATATTTTGGATGAAGCAGATATTAAATATAAATGGAACCATATTGGGCACAAACACAGTGGCTATTGAAACATTGATGTGACATATAATGGAAAAGTGAGGAGGATTTGTGGGGGGACAAAAAAATATTTTCCCCCAAAATGGTCTGGAAGGAGCAGCCACAATACACAATTTAAGAAGTATGATTCAAGAAATAAATATTTAAAAATAAGAGACAGGTTTTTTTTTGGGGGGGGCATGGGTACATGCCATACATTCTGTATAATACATTTTGTCATGACTGACATTATTTCCAACTTCAGTCTTCAGTCAAACCTGAATCAGCAAATCAAGGTCTTAGGGTTCATCGAACTTCATCCAAAATTACATGCAGGTTTTTGGAAGCAAAGTTGGAATTAACCTCTGTAGGAAGGTGGACCTCCAGAAGAATGTGTGTGTTCTCCTGCTATAGACCAAATTCAGACGAGATTAAAGAAAAAAACCTCATACTTAACTCTCTCTCTAAATGTTAGCGATCTTCTCAGTGCAAACATATGTCTAATCATGACACGCAGTTCCTTGACATTTAGCAGATGCTTCTTTCTCAAGTGGCTTACACTACACTAATTACAAGTAGTGCCTTGCTCGAGGCCTTAACCGTGGTAGAGCTATACTACTGTATGAACTCAATGGCTCTCAACATAATGGTTCTCCTATGTGATTGAACTTTTACGATTCATAACGGGATAGACCAACCAACACCGAAAATTATTTTAATTGTACTAGCCTTATGTCAAACCCATATGACTTTCTTTCTTCTAGAGTACAAAAAGTTCATTGCCACTCTATGATGACAGTATGAAGCATGTGAATGAAGAGGCTTTTGATCTCCAAAATGTCAAAATGAATAAAAACTTCACATTTAATAAAAATAAAACAAACTTTAGAACAGCTTTGTTTGAGAAACAGAACAATAATTAATTATTGACAAAAAAAGTGCACCCAAACTCTTATTAGTGTGTTCATCAGAGAAGTATAAGAAGTAATTTTTAACAAATTGTTCTTTTTACAAAGCTGGTCTTAATGATTGTTCACAAACTGAAGATTCAGTCAACAAGTTTCATGATCAAAATTATTTAAATTTCAGACTGTTTCATCACACAAACCTATCGTATATCTTCAGAAGAACTGAAATATGCTACACAGGTCATTTACCTTTTTTGTTTTCCACAGAAGAAAGAAAGTCATACAAGTTTGGAATGACATGAGGGTGAGTAAACGGTAGAATTATCATTTATGGCTTAACAATTAATTTACCCTACTGTGACCCACGCATGATTTCAAAAGTCCCTCGGTCCAGTTCATCCAGTGATGGCACCCGAGAACGCCCTACAGACCAGTCTAATACCTGGAAAGGAAATGCACTCGTCCATCACTTATTAAAGAGAATGGGAAACCTAATAATACACATTATCTTCTCTGATTTTGTTGAAAGGATTGTGTGGATGAACAGTAGGGGCAGGGAGAGCATGGAAAACCTCTCAGCTCTAATGACACTGCTATTTGTATGTATAGGTGCTTTCAGGGTATAATCTTGGTCATCGTTGCTGCACTGAATGTAACGGAGAAGGCAAAGTGAGATGGAATGTGTAAATCTGTCTGATATCAAAGGGAACCAATTACAATACATTAAAGTATTTGATTTACTAACATCAAAGTACAAAAAAAGAGATTTGTCTGCTTGTAGCTAACAATTATCTGACCTGGTGGCATGGCTTTTTTTTGTTTCCCATTTGTAGCTGTACCATTATTGTGAAATGCTCTTAATGTAATCAAAGAGTCCATCTGCCGCCTGAGAAAACATGAATATGGTTACAGACTCATTGACATTCTTGACAATGGATTGGATATAGACCTTGAATATGTAGAGTCAAAAATCAGACTTTTTAGTTTCCTTCTTTTTGCCTTTTTAAACTGTAAACTACTATAAACTCGGCTGCCAACACAAACAACAAATAACTCTGGAATCTTAACAGACATGACCTTTATCACTGCTGTACTTCCCACCCTTGGTCTTAACACTTCACTCAGTTTGGTTAAATCGGACCCAGCCTGTCAAAGCATTAAAGGAAACCAAACATAATGCCAGCTCTTATCGTCTCTCATCTCGAGAGGTGAAATGCCAACTCAGAATGCATCACAGCCTGGCTCTAAGCATCAGATGACCTGTCTTCAGATGTCCCTGAACGCTCAGTTCTCCTCTCCCACTCAGAATGCACTGACTCAACCTGATCAGAGAACGAGTGTCATTCACACGGGCTGAGAGAACAGTGTGCCATTTGAAATGGACACACACATGCACACCCCTTGCGTATCTTTGAGTGAAACCTCTAATCCATTGGGCTTGCTACCTCCTGAAGCAGAATAAAAATGCTGTTATATCATGCTGCTACTTTGTTTATACTTCGTTTCAAAGAGCACAAGGCCCTTTGGAGGCCCAGTGGAAAATCAATGGCCAGAATAATGATGCAGTCTTGGGTTGGCTTGGATCTGTGCTTTGCATTCAGTGTCATCCTGAACACAGATTGGATGCGAGACCCTCACCCACATAAGTAATTTCATTCAGTTACGTTCTTTCTTTCCTTCTGTCTTCTTCTGTCTCCACACGTATATCCACAGGTAATGACAGTAGTAGGCCTATTTGTGCACAGAAGCCCAAGGGAGGGAAAAAAAGGAGCCAATGACAATGGGGTTCATTAATAATTGTGTGCAGGATCTTGAGCAAATTTTCTTTTTCAGGTTTGTATGCCCATATATAAATGCATGCTCACCAAGGCTGCATTTATTTAATAAAAAATACAAGTAATATTTTAAAATATTATTACAAATTAAAATAACAGATTATATTTTAATGTATTTTAAAATGCAATTTAATCCTGTGATGGCTAACCTGAATTTTTAGCAGCCATACCAAAGTCCTTCGGCGTCACATGAACTCATGAAATCATTCTAATACCTGTATGATAATTTGATGCTATTTATATGATCAGGGTTGAAAACATTTGTTTTGGTTAATTTTTTTTCTGTTTTTTTTTTTATGACTACAAATATTATTTTAAATGGAAACCTTTAACCTTTTTGGAATGAAACCTTTACATTTTTAACTAAATTACTAAACTTCAAATTAATTTAAACACAAATGTATTGATGAATATCTATGCGAAAACTCTTTTTTGCACAAAATGTTGCTTTTTCTCGGTTACCAAATGAGACCCATTACAAAAATGTACAAAATGTGTGAGAGACATCTTTTGATATACGCATCCCAAACAAATCCGAGTAAACAACTTTTTGGAGCTAATGAGGTGCTCAGTGGTCCATGGGCTTCCCTCCGTGTGTAATTATGCCAGAGCGGAAATGTACTTACACTTAGGGGAGATAAAAGGATTTGTAAAGCTATGTACGTACAAAAAAAAAAAAGAGTGGGGTAAGCGATCAATAATTAATTTACTTTCAGCAGTCAGGGGCAATTAACAGACTTTCCCCCCATTACAGTCTAAAACGCCACATTGCCTTCTTTCCCCGTAATCTGACTGGCCATTGTGGCAATCACGGATTACCCAACCACGAAATCGATACGATAGGATACGAAACACTCCACATTTGTGCAATTAAATCACATGGTTCATGACCTGAAAGGTGCAACAGGAATGTGTGGAGTGGCCACACATTGTGGTAAGTTACAACAAGTTTTCCAAGCTAAAGAACTCGTGAGCCTCGCAGGAGTAAGAATGAGGAATTTAAATTAGCAGGCATTTTAAAGACACCTTAGTTTTGAATGCTTTTGTCCTTGATGAATCAAATTTTTGGCTCTTCTAAAAAGTTTTTTTTTTTCAATATTATTCAATATTTCATTCACAGTATGAAGGTCTCATCAAGTGCATAGAAGTATATGTTGAATATAAAATGTGTTAGGAACAAAATACAGTTGTTCAGTTCTGTTTTGAAACTGCATCATCCATCCAGACACATTTTTGCACATACAAAACATTGCTTGTGTATGTCTTCCATCTCCTCTATGAAAAGAAGCACAGCTTCTGAGCATGTGTGTGCTTGCCCAGCATCAAATATTGACATTCAGATGCTGTAGTGTCTCTCACTCAGCCAAGAAGAGATAAAGTCAAAATTCCAGTCACTGTTGAGTTTGAGGATGTGCAGGTATAAAGGCAGGATTTATTCTCTAAAAGGTTTAAGGGAAAGTGTAAAGGTATTTGTGGTACAAGATATACAACACAAGGTTATAATAAGCTCCACATAAAGTGCGGCACTCCTCTTGATGTAGGGTACTCTCTCTCTGGCTGTCTAGCGCTCTCTCCCTCTTCTTCAGTACACTACTCAAGTTCCCATGCTGGATGCTGACAGTTGCCTGCGGCATTCAAGAAAAACTAAAAAAAAAAAAAAAATGAGGTAGAGAGATTCGGGGGAAACTGACTTCTATTTACAGATATCGCCTTCTCCTGTGTAGACCCAGGAGAGCCAGCAGTTCCCTGATCAGAATCCAAATGTTCTGGTCCCTCACTCTCATTACAGCCCCTCCAGAGATACTGTAATCTACGCCGCTCGGCTCATCATGTGTCAAGAGTGACCTCTGCTGTTTCCTCAGTGCATGCATGCATATTTCTTACATGGGTGACAGGTCATTTCGACTTCTAGACTTTCTTCAAAATCGGTGAAGTCACTTTCAGAAAAAAAAAAATCTTTATTTTAAATATGGCAATGGTTTGTGTGTGTGCATTACCGCGGGAAGTAGGGGTGCTGAGGGTGCTGCAGCACCCCTGGCGTGTAGCCCAAGAAAAAATGGGGGTGCTGGGGGTGCGGTGTTAAAAAATATATAAATGAAAATTTTGTAAAAAAAAATAAATAAAACTCATTTTATTAATTTGTATATTCATTAAAATTAATAGAAAAAAGAAGCCTAAACCGGGTTATCTGATCCTGGATAGCAAAACATGGGATTTCCAAATCCAGATAATTGTTCTTCTTCTTCTGGCTTTTTATGATGGTTGGCAAACATTGAGTGTGGATCATTGATGGAATAGGAAGAAAGACAAAGCTGAAGAAAAGAAAGAAAAACATTAATAATAATAAATTGGCTTCTAAATCCTATTAAACAGATGCACTTTTCTTAAATATTTCATTAATGCGTTATATACTCTATAATTTTCAATGCCATTATTCAGCAGTTTTTTAAGTGTAATATTTCCTATCCCCATTTTCCAGATCATTCTGATCCAGATTAAACTTTTTTGAACAGCTGGCCCCTGCTTTCACTTGACACGTATGCCTCTATCGCCCAAACATGGTATTGACTTCCGTGTTTACGACAGTTTGTGAGCCGGTGTTCATTTACGGCAGGCAGTGCAGGCACATGTGTTTCCAGAGTCAACAGCGTGCTCATTGATAGTCCAGCCTACCAAATTTAAAGGTAAATTGTGCTTTTCGCTTTTCAGTTCGAGTTTTACAGTAACATATGTTTGAGTAAAATACTTTATGGTATTATCTGCCTATATTTTCTGCACTCAGGAGTATTATATATGCTAAAAGGCTAACGTCCGTACTATGTTAACCATGCTCGACAGTACTCCACTAAGTTACCAGGACTGTTATTGCTTTCCTGAATGTTTATGATTATGGTTTATTATAAGGAATGTTCAATCCTAAAACTATTTACATTAAACCTGAAGATGCAGTCTTTTTTCAGGGTTTGTTTCGCTCACGATGAGCAGACTTCATTTTGATTTCTCGTCGTTGAGCATTGTGTTGTATTATTTAGCCAAAGATTGGTTTCATGTGTTTTTACAGAATCTCTATCATGTCATTCCGCGGGGGTGGTGGTCGAGGAGGGGGTCGTGGCGGTGGTTTTAACAGAGGTGGTGGTCGTGGAGGCGGATTTGGAGGGGGTCGAGGTGGTGGCAGAGGTGGATTTAACAGATATCAAGACTATGGTCCACCGGAATATGTTGTCGGTAAGGTGCCTTTGTTTTCTTTCACGCTTCTCTTTCCATTTACGTTAGATTGCGTTTGCACTGCAAGACTGCATGTCAGGTTATAATTGGTATTCATGCTCTTCGTGTCTCAGCTTTGGGAGAGTTCATGCACCCCTGTGAGGATGATATTGTCTGTAAATGTGTGACGAACGAGAATAAAGTCCCCTACTTCAACGCTCCTGTATACCTGGAAAACAAGGAGCAAATTGGAAAAGTGGACGAGATCTTTGGGCAGCTTCGTGAGTTTGTATCCTTACATGTTATTGCATTAGATCAGTGCTGTCAGATGTTACAAAGACTTCAATGGCTCTAAATTATTAGCATAATCAACTTTGCTGAACAAAAAAAAAAAAAAAACTTGTACACAATAAATGCCTTCTGAATTATAGTTAATATTTTTAGCAAGCTATTTCTAAAAAATTCTACTTTCAGGTTGTTGTGCATGTCTTTTTGCTCTAAAATCTTTTAACGAGTTTTATGTGCAAAATTGTATGCACATAACTTATTAATACTTCAAAATGTATGTTTTGTTAGGTTTTTAAATGTTTAGATTATTAATAATAAATCATAATTAACAGTTTATTTTTTTAAACTATTATCTTGTATGTCAGAATTTGCAGGGTTAATGAACTAAATTTCATTAAATTTGTAAATAAGTCCTTAACAAATTCCTCAGTATTTTTCAGTCAAACTTTCTGAAAATATGAAGGCGTCTTCCTTCAAGAAGTTACAGAAGGTAAGTTCAGTCTTTTTGGTTTCCTGGATGTGTAGTGTTGGTTTGAACCTTATTTTTTATTATTTTTTCAGTATTAGGTTGGTAGTTGAAGCATAACATGTCTGTTAACTGTTTAATAATATGATTAATGACATGATCAATGTTTATTCAGTAAGTCTTACTTTAAGTAGTTATATTTTTTTAAAGAACATCCCACCACTTATCAGTGTTATTTCCAATATTAGACAACGATCAGTGGGTGTTCTTTTAAAATTATCCATAATTTAGAAGCAGATATTGCGTCAGAATATCAAAGGGATTCTTAGGAGCCTTCAAGCAATTTTTGCAGCTTCCTTTGACTGTTCTGCCTCTTATCAATACACTAGGATGTAACGTATAGTATTATGCAGATATTTTTAATTAGCTTTTCTCTTTCTCTCCTCTTGCATCAGTTCTACATTGACCCGATGAAGCTCATGCCCCTCCAGAGATTCCTCCCTAGGCCTCCAGGTGAGAAGGGCCCACCCCGTGGTGGTCGAGGAGGAGGAAGAGGTGGGAGAGGAGGTAAGATCACACAAGAAAACGTCATGCATATGCTGATTGATTCAGTTTGATCATCGTCTCTGGTTATAACCGCTACATAACTTTAACATTGTGGTTTACCTTTGAAGGTATAAACCCTAAAGTGAATGATGTATTTGCAGGTGGCTTCCGTGGAGGTCGTGGTGGTAATGGTGGTTTCCGTGGAGGATTTGGTGGACGTGGAGGATTTGGTGGACGTGGAGGAGGAGGTGGGGGAGGATTCAGAGGAGGCAGAGGTGGAGGCGGTGGACGTGGATTCAGAGGTAATTAGCTATGTTGATCATCAGAAAATAATGATGGAATTGGATGAAAGTACTGAATTTATCCAAAAATGAAAACTCCATGTACTTGCCTTCATGCCTTTACCAATCCACAAACAAAATTATATATTTTGAATATATATATATATATATAACCATACATCTTAAAATGCTGTAATCTTTTTGAAAGTTGTCTCTTATGATCACCAAGGCTGCATTTACATAGAATCATCTCCATTGAATAGCAGTGTATTATATGTGAATACCTGATCTTCATTTTAATAGGAGAAACACATCACATATTTCTTCCTTTGCAGGTGGAAGATGATGAAGGTTTCTCAGTATGGGATGTGTCCTTAAATCTGCTGGAGAGACTTCCAGTGAGAAGCCAGAAGCAGCATTTGGGGCCTAACAAAGTCTTTAGACTGTTAACTGATGCCTCTCTTGTACAGCTGAACTTTTTACTTGTTTTGTACCATATTGTGTATTTTTCTGCAGTATAATTTTTTTATTTGGTATACTGATAGGGCTGATGTTTTAAGTTACCACATCCCTGTGTACAAAGAGGGCGAGTGTCTCCCCAACTTTGACTGGTTGGTGTGCATTCACTGACGGTTGGACCAGTATAGACTTGAACAACATCAAGGTTATGTGGTGACAAAATTGTAAAGCCAACTCCACAGACAATAATAATAATGTAAAACAAACTTTTCATTGTTGGATTATAATGGATATTTGCATACAGAATTGCAATCTGTTTCATTTGAACTCCATATGCCACCATGGACTTGCATAATAAAATTGATGGAATATTTACTGTACTTTTAACTTGGTCAACTTGTTTTTACTATTTCTACTGTGATGTATCAACATGTTTGTTCACAAATTCCAAAAGAATGTGCTATTGCTCAAATGTAAATACTGGGTTGTTTGAATGGGGGAGATTCCTGCTTATCCAAAGCTGTCAGAGACTGTTTATAAAAAGCAATGTGTAGTGTTATCAATAGCTGGACAAAGTGTTTAGTCATGGGTTTTCCAGACCTTCTGTGCAATAACATTAGGAAATTGCATTGACTATTCTTGGATAAACAATGCTATGTCACTGACTACAGTTTAAAATAAAACATTTTTTCTCCAAGTCTAATGCAAAAACAAGTGACAGCATTTCAGATATTACAGGATGGCATTTTGGTCACTGTATATTCTACAGTTCCTAACTGATTTGGTCATATAATACAAATACACTAACCTATTTCAACTGCTGAAAGTTTAAAAATGCTGCTAGTTATACATAAAGTTTAATTTCCAGACACCTTGTCCAGTTATCTCCCTTTTAACGCCTAAATGATAAAGTGAATCATACTTTTTTTTAAAAGAAAACATTGTTTTAGCGTAATGTCATTCTTTGTTGGAAAACATTTTTCTCTGTAAAATATATGGTAATCCATATAACTAATTACATATTTACAGTGTGTATATAGACATTAGAAATGTTTTGACGGGCTATATCTAGGTCACGGAAACCTGCTCTTTGATTTATTATTTAACAATTCAAAAGATAAATCGTTTAGCAACCGACCAATAAAATGCAAAAGCGCTGCTTTCGCTGAGAAAAACACCGAACTTTGCTCAAGCGTAGCCACATCCTGGTCTCTCATTGGTTGAAGAAAGAGTTCTTCAGTTTCACCCCTCCTTCGCTTCCTCTCGTGGTGGAAGAAAAGCATGGACACAACTGGGAAAGTAAGTTGGCAGCGAAATTTGCCCTCACCCTTTGAAATACATGAAGTATTTACAGTGTGCATTTGGGCGCATTTAATGCACGTAATTTTGCAATATTTGTGTGTCAAGAGGTTCGATCAAAAACAGTTTCAAATATGTAGCAGCACTTCTTGTGCATGACATGAGTGCAGATTTAACGTTAGGTATACAAAGACCCATTGTGCTGCTTTGACCTGTTTTCCGTTGCCCTTGTTTTCGGTAACGTTGTTCAGAAATGTGCAATGCATGCATTAAACGATCAGAAACAAGTTAGTCTAATGTCTTCATTGTTGCATTCAACGGGCCTTCAGCAGAGATTTATTATAGCATGTAAATAGAGATTCACCATATATTGGGCCGATTTTGCTATATTGCACATAAACTGTATTAAAAATCGCATGGTTTTGTGCGTCTAACTGCATCTGGAACTGCACTGTATCTGCATAAAATCATCCAGAGCAGTGACTTACATAACCTTCATTTCATGGGGAAAGGAGTTACCAAAACATCTCTTCTGAGATTATTTATGAACTGATATCTTCTCAAATCATCCTCAGGTGATCAAATGCAAGGCAGCAGTGGCCTGGGAGGCTGGTAAGCCTCTTTCCATTGAGGAAGTGGAGGTAGCTCCACCTAAAGCCCATGAAGTTCGAGTGAAGGTAAACTATTAATCTGAACATTGTACTTCTTGACAAAAGCAATAGGTTATTTTAAGTGCAAAGATTGTAGATGACACAAAGCACTTTGGTGCTCCATATAATCTTTGTTTTTTAACATTTTAAACGGACATATCAGAGGATTATGGGATATTTTCATAACTGATAGTGTCAAGATTTCACGTTCTAATTGCACCGGCTCTACTAAAGCTGTAGCAAACCGGCTTGCAGCTGCACCCTGTCAAAGCACCATGTTTTTTGACCAATTTTTTACACTGGGCAGGTGCACTGATGTTCAGTTTTGATCCTGCTGTCTTGTTTTGTGGATAATTATGCAAAAGAGTGTTTGTGTTCTTTATTAAAGTAATTAAGCAATCAAGTCATTTATAGAGAAAAATGCATAGATGTTCGAAATCTGTAATCGTGAGAAGTCATATGTGGTTGTATGTTTTAGATTCATGCTACAGGTGTGTGTCACACTGACGCCTACACTCTGAGTGGAAGTGACCCTGAGGGCTTGTTTCCTGTCATCCTGGGTCACGAGGGGGCAGGCACTGTTGAGAGTGTTGGCGAAGGGGTCACCAAATTCAAACCAGGCATGTCAAAATGGACTATTTACCCTCATGTGAATGACATTTAATGTGTAAAATGTGAGCTGTTTTTGGAGTTATGCAGAAATCCTGAAGCTCTTTCACTTTTTGTGAAGGTGATACTGTTATTCCACTGTATGTACCCCAATGTGGAGAATGCAAGTTTTGTAAAAATCCTAAAACCAACCTGTGTCAGAAAATCAGGTAATTGTGAATATAATAATGTCATTGTCATTTTTCCTTTATGAAAATACACTACTGTTCAAAAGTTGGGGTCAGTAAGTTTTTTTTGTTGTTGTTGTTTTTTGAAGAAATTATTCATTTATTCAGCAAGGACACATTCAATTGTAAAAATCACACAAAAAGACTTAAAAAAAAAAAACTAAGTTAGCTCAAATTTAACTTTTAAGCTATTTTAAATAATGATTTTAGTCTTTCATCAAAGAATCCTGAAAAAAAAATCACGGTTTCCACAAAAATATTACGCAGCACAACTGTTTCCAACATTTCCACCAAATCAGCATATTAAAATGATTTCTGATTTTGAAGGATCATGTGACACTGAAGACTGGAGTAGTGACTGCTGGATTTTTTTTAATTACATATTAAAATGTTAAAATAGAAAAAGTTATTTTAAATTGAATTAATATTTCAAAATATTACTGTTTTTACTGTATTTTTGATCAAATAAATGCAGCCTTGGTGAGCATAAGAGACCAAACCCAAACTTTTGAACGGTAGCATAGGTCTTTTTATCGTTCATTTTAACTGGTTTGTAGATACTTAGTTGTCATGTAATATTCTAGGGTGACCCAAGGTCAGGGTCTGATGACTGATAAGACCTCCAGGTTCACATGTAAAGGAAAGCAGCTTTTCCACTTCATGGGTACTAGCACCTTCTCCGAATACACCGTGGTAGCTGAAATCTCTCTGGCCAAAGTGGATGAGAATGCCCCACTGGACAAAGTGTGTCTGCTGGGCTGTGGCATCTCCACTGGATATGGAGCTGCTATCAATACTGCTAAGGTCTGTTTTGTTTAATTAATGTGTATTTCTTTAGATTTAAATCTTCCCTGCTACCTCAAAATGTCTTATGAACTTGTATTCACCCTGGCAGGTTGAGGCCGGCTCAACATGTGCTGTGTTCGGTTTGGGAGCAGTGGGGCTTGCAGTCATAATGGGCTGCAAGTCAGTCGGCGCCACTAGGATCATTGGCATTGACATCAACCCAGACAAGTTTGAAATTGCCAAGAAGTTCGGAGCCACTGAGTTTGTGAACCCCAAGGACCACAGCAAGCCCATTCAGGAGGTGCTGGTGGAGCTGACAGATGGAGGAGTTGACTACTCCTTCGAATGCATTGGCAATGTTGGCATTATGGTGAGCTGCAGAAACATCAGCCGTTTAGTTAGGGATGAACAAAAGCTGGCAGATACAGCCACCCAGCTGTGTACTGCTTAGTTGAAGTCGTCATTGTTCCTCAGAATATTTGACTCCATGGTAACTCAAAATTAGAGAACAAAATAATTATCACTGTTTACTAATGTGAAGTGCATAATTGCCTATTGATTTATACAGCTTAGGATCAGGATGACCATTATTGTTGCCATGTTTCTTATTGTCATGTTTGAATTCAGAGAGCTGCTCTTGAGGCTTGTCACAAAGGCTGGGGAACCAGTGTCATCATTGGTGTGGCAGGAGCAGGGCAAGAAATCTCCACCCGCCCCTTTCAGCTGGTCACAGGCCGTACATGGAAAGGCACAGCTTTTGGTGGTGGGTTTATTTTGTTTTATTTTATTTTACTTTTACTTTACTTTATATTATTTTTGTATTTTAGTTTTATTTGATATGCTGGGCAATTCACTTCATAAGAAAATTATTTTCTTTTTTTGTCTTTCAGGTTGGAAGAGTGTGGAGAGTGTCCCTAAGCTAGTGAATGACTACATGAATAAGAAGCTGATGGTGGATGAGTTTGTTACTCACACGTTGCCTTTTGCCCAGATCAATGAAGCCTTTGACCTGATGCATGCTGGGAAGAGGTACATATCTTATAACATGCCTGTTTTTATCTGGCATTATTTGTCGTATTATATTAATGCAATAAGGGGAACAAATTGGTGTCTAAATGCAAACTTTCTTTTGTGTGTCTTCCACAGTATCCGAACCGTCCTGCAGCTTTGAGCCTCGAGTTCAAACATGAGTCCTAACTGCTTGTCCTGCCATGAAACAAACATACTAATCATTAACACCCTTGTCTCAGTAGTTACTGTGTTGACTCTTGTGTTAGAGGTTGTTCTGATAATAGTTATTTGTGTGTAGAGTTCCAGTTACACACTGAATAAATTTGATTACCAAACACAGAACATTCTCTGCTTCTTTTTTTTTAATAGTCAAAATTTTGCAGTATAATGGCTTGGTATATTCTCTCGTATGTTATAAATCTTGAATGTGTACATTTAAAATCATATAAGTTTAATAAATAAATTATTTGATTAATATAAATGTGTTAACAACAATTCAGTTGATTACATAATGGTAAAATTATGATTTTTTTAAATATTATTTTCCCTGATAAAGTTATAGAAAATGTAAAATACACAGTGACAAACATTTCCAATTATCCATGTATTATATTATATGCATAAATAAAGTACTTAAATGGTTTTAATCGAGCAGGGAAGTATTAATGAATCATAAAGTGCTATACATGATTCATAACCCTTTACGGCGGGAGTCCATTTCTCTCGGTGTCCTCTAGGGGCCGCTGTCCAGACGCGTGCTGCTCGTTGACTCACATGTGCTCGGTTGAGTTTGGCCAATCAAATGGTATTTTCACACACGGAAAGACCCTTCACGTTTGTAGAAGATGGCGACTGCTGAACCGGTGAGTTACAAACATTATTGTGATGACACCAATGGTGGTTTTTAATGTTAAATACGTGTTTCATTTTGTTCAGGGATTTTATAGAAGCTAATCTGAATCACTATGTTGCTGTGGAGTGATATCTCTCACAGCACACAGTCAAGTGAGCTCGTGTCTGACTGTCGCACATATGCGTTTGAAGGATATTGTGCAAAAGTGTTAAATATATTATGTTTTTTTTAAGAGAATGGCTGTGAGCATATTTAAGTTTTTCATTTAAAGTTGAACATGTTTGTTTAACCGTATCTGTTCCTGTAATCTAGACTCATGTTTTGCTGATGTGTCACTGAAAATATGGATGTGTTTTTACTCTTTGTTTGGACACATCGTTTACTGTAGCTCAAAATCAGTGATTTGATCTTTTGACAAGATAAAAGTATGCACGGATATAAGTGGAAATGTTTAGTTTGGTCAAATGTTAATAAAGAAAGTTTTGGAGAGGTTAGTGATAAAACCTTGTCTAATTTTACAGTTTGGTTGCAAGAGTAGTTTTTCTTTCTAAACATGTTTGTCACTGTAAAAAATAAAATGATACTTGAGGGACCATTTCCTCAGACAGCCTTTGGTGAACTTTAATGAGAAACTTTCATAAGGATCCATAAGTTCCTGCCAAAGTTTTCATAAATGTCCATCATTCCTCCAGTAACCGTGTCATAAAGAAACTTGAATGTAATATACTTGAAATATATATTTAAATTCCTTGAGTATGCAGCAAGATATTAAAAAGGTGCTTAGGGTTTTGCCAGGTTTGAAGTCTGAAGAACCAAAATGGTGGCGTCAATCTCTTTTTGTTAGTTGTTTATTTTTATTATTTTTTATTTATAGTTTTTATATAGTTTTGGTGATAGGTATTGGAATAAGCAAAGAAAATTTAAAATTGTTTATCATTAGTAGAAGTAATAGCACTTTGAAGTAATAAATGCACCTTAACTGTTTTATTAATTGGCCTGAGGCAATATATAACATTTACTCTAACACAGTGGGGCCTCAGCAAACTTCCAAGATGACTTCCAATGATTTCAAATAAGACAAAACATTATATAATAATGTGAGTGTGCCTCATTTTAAAAGTTTAACTTCTAGACTTGGAAAAAGTTTTTAAAAAATGTAATAACTCCATCGTCAATTGTATACTGAATATTTTTCTAGTTAACGGCAAGCTTATTAATATTACGTTGAGTAGAAATTGTGGGTAAAAATATTTTTAAAAATCCTAATTTTTTAAAATAGTAGATCACAAACAGCTGCAAAAGTCTGATGAATATTGTTGCAGACAGTGGCATTGGAGTCCAAAAAGGTCAATAACCAATTTTCTTTAAGAAAAAAAAAAATATATAAAAAAAGGCTTTTTCTTTGAAATATGCCACATTCAGCTAGCAAAACCTAAGATGAAAATAGTAGAAATATAATATATGTTCTGTTCTCTCCCTGTAGGAAACTCCAACAAATTCAGAAGAAGAAAAAAACGACGAAAATAAACAAGAGATAGTGAGTCTTGAAGATTATATTAAACATCCTCTGCAGAACAGGTAAAGCCACCCAGGCCACACACATTGTGTCTGTGTGTGTGTGTTTCCCTAAGTATCTGAAAAAGTTATCAAGGGTTGTTTTCTTTTGACAGATGGGCTCTTTGGTTCTTTAAAAATGACAAAAGCAAAACATGGCAAGCTAATCTCCGTCTCATCTCAAAGTTTGACACAGTGGAAGACTTCTGGGCGTAAGTAATAATGAGACAATTGAAACAACACAGACAGCATGATAGATTCACCAACCACTGATTAAATAAACAGACTGTGAGTTGCAAGCAACACTGTGGCACTAACAGGTTTTGATGTTCTTTTCCAGGTTATATAATCACATTCAGTTATCAAGTAACTTAATGTCAGGATGTGACTACTCCCTCTTCAAGGTAAGCCACAATATAGCATTACAGCATTATACAAATAATTTAGAATTCATCTAAATTGTTCCGTGTGCTCTTTTCGGAGCAGGATGGCATTGAACCCATGTGGGAAGATGAGAGAAACAAGCGGGGCGGCCGCTGGCTGATCACCCTGTCCAAACAGCAGCGCAGGGCTGACCTGGACCGCTTCTGGTTGGAGACGGTAAGTCTATACTCTCTCCAGTTGGTTTAACTGCATTAGCTGTGTTTGTGGATCATAAAGGCTTAGATGTTCTCGCTCTCTCAATTCTGGTTTTGTTTTTCAGCTTTTGTGTCTTGTGGGAGAAGCGTTTGATGACCACAGTGATGATGTCTGTGGTGCTGTCATCAACGTCCGAACAAAGGGAGACAAAATAGCGATATGGACGGCAGACTACGAGAACAAAGATGCTATTGTACACATAGGGTAAAAAACATTCAGTCCACTTAAACCCTTCAAGCTCGTGTTCATCTGCACAACACCCATATCTCAAAATCCAGCCAAAACCTATGCATAGAACCAAGTCTCAGCACTACTTTTTTTTTTTTCGATAATCTGTAACGCTTGGATGTATATCACAATACAGAAGAAAAGATCTGCCGCTACTTGCGTTTTAATGTGACTTTAATTTTTGCTTTTTTTTCTCATTTGTGGTTATTAGGTAGAGCACTAGGTAGATTATTGCCAACTGCAAAGCAGCCTTAACCCTGAACCTAATGTTACTTCTTGAATATATCTGTAAATTTGCATTTATTTGTCTATTCACAGGCGTGTGTATAAGGAAAGATTAGGTGTGCCTCCAAAAGTCATCATTGGATACCAGTCACATGCGGACACAGCCACCAAAAGTGGTTCCACCACCAAGAATAAGTTTGTTGTTTAAGGAGCCTTTTAAACAGTGAGTATTTTTGATGTTTCCTTTCAAATTCACATTGATATTAAATATCCTCTCTTAAATTATTCATGCTATAATTTCATTTCAGATGCTGAAACAACAGTCTGAAACTTTATCAAATTCAAATCTTCATCAGGAGAGACAGACAAAAACAAAACTGACCTGGGATCTGACCTTTCACAGGATGCTGTGGGGGAAACACTAGGAAATTAAAGGCCTTTAGATTTGTAGATGGACGGGTTTAATCAGAGGAATATTATATTTACAAAACTGTACAGTGTATAAAAACAGAGCAACGTTCTTTTTTCTTTTTTTTTAAATGTCAGCGTATTATTAATTAATATTTTGCTGGTGGGGATGGGAAGTGTATTCAATTCAATTTATGAATGTTTTTCTTTCATATTCTGTTTGCCTTTTTATGTTGAGTTGCAGTTACTAAATCTTAAGTGTAATTTATTTATTTTTTACTTACACATTTACACTTCTGTTTTGGATTTAGTGTTAAAGTGATCTGGACAGTAAACTGATCATGATAATTCTAATTACACTATTCAAATAATTATTGGATTGCAGCTTGAGAATGACAAAAGTTGATTCTGTTCAAAGACTGTTGTATAAATGTGTATTTTTGCAGTCTTGTTTTACATTCCTCATGTAAAATGTTCAAGGCTGTATTGATAACTGATCTCTGGTTCTTACCTTTTCCTGAGGGGTTTCATTGAGTAGCTTGAATTCTTTGTAACAAAAAAATAATAGAAGCCCTTTCTTGAACATGGGTGCTTATGAAAAATGTATGTAAATAAAATGTACAGTGAGTGCATTGTCTATACCCAGTGAAGAGCCTCTGAAATGCATCTGTTGATGATAAATAAATAATCCTCTCTGAGATTCTTGAAATGTGGGAAACATTTTCTCTTTCCAGTAGAAGCTTATAACCCATTCAGCTAAATTAGATTCTCATTGCTCAGTTTTATATCCTTTTGTAAATCACCTATGATGAAAAAGTCATCATTTTGCAAGACCAATATGCAAGTGTAGTGTGTATACATGTATATATTGATGACCGCTATACAATTTGAAAATCATTAAGTAATTTATTTAGTATTGGAAACCGTCAGCAAAACTGCTTTAATGCTGTGTTTGTTAAAGAATACCAGATTATTCACACTGTGCTGTACATTAACACCAGATTGTATATTAGATTTAAATAGCTTACAAAGAAATATGATTTCTTTGTATTATTCTTGACCATAAAAAATACTCAATGCAATTAAAAAAAAAACAAGCAGTCCTGTGCCACTTAAAGTTCAACATCCTTACTCTTTCAATTGCTCTTGAGGCCAATTTCTAAAAGCAGCTTGATCTGGATTTCCTACAGTCTGGGTTGGATCTTCCTCCACAGGCTCAAGATGATGATCCAAAATACTCTCAGATAACACAGAAGGTGTCCTGCTCCGGGCATGTCTGGGTCCGTCCTCCTGGAAATGCGACAGGCCTTTGGTATGATAACTGGGGCTTGGGCTGGCAGAGGACAGGGTTCTCTGGCTCCCATTTAGGTAACTACCATAATTCACATAGTCATTTGAGTCCTGCCGTGAGTAGAAGGAGTTGATGTGCGAGCCCTGGTAGTTGTACGCTCTCCAACCTGGCCGTCTCCTGCGGTGAAATCTGCATTTCAGGATGCGGATGAAAGCTAGCTTGAACTCCCGGCTGTAGCAGGGATAGATGATGGGATTCAGGCAGCTGTTGAAGTAACCAAGCCAGAAGATGATTTTGAAGACGGTGTCAGGAGGCCGCAGGCTGGCATTGAACGCGACTGCAAGGAGAGAGATCACATTGGTGGGGTTGAGTTTGTGACAATCACTTTTCTAAGTTATTCAAATTATAAATTAGATTTACATTGTACTTTTATTCAAAAAGTTCTAGGAATTTGAAAATTACACCATCTCCAGAGAAAATGTAAGTTTTGAAGTGTATACCTGAGAATACTTTAGGAAGGTTACATTTTCTGTGAGGCTGTGTGAATTTACCTTGCCCTGAACAAACTATCTCTCTCTCTCTCTCTCTCTCTCTCTCTCTCTCTCTCTCTCTCTCATATAACACTACATGACTGGTGTGCCCCCTGCTGGCACAATTCGTGACTGTTCGTGATTGTGATTGTGCCCCCTGCCGATACAACTGGTGTTTCTTTTAAAGCTTTGTCATTTGTTTTAGGACCCAGCAGGTGGCAGCAATGCTTGCCTATCAAATGTTCTGCTTGTTGCAATTTTGGTGTGAAAACTATGAAACTAAAAATCTATCGAATGCCAGATGAGCACAAGTCAACATAAAAACAAATTAAAATTAAATTAATAAATATTTTATATTTTATCTAAATACATGTTTTTATTTTATTTTATTGAGGAATTGGAAAAAAGTAAATCTAAATCCCAAGTGTTTCATTCCTATGGGATAACACTATGTACTCATAATAATAAAGTTAATACTTAATAACTAGTGAACTCTTGAAACAGTACAGATAATGTTCTGAAATAACCTTTCAAAATATTTGATTTTCTATTTTAAGGGATATTCTTCTAAATTTCAGAAAGCTATATATATATATACCTTTACCCCCTTTTTCATTAAATTTCAGTGATAGAGCTGTGGATGTGTGCCATTAAATGCTTTAGACTGAGATCCCTGGTGTATAAAGCGGAGGCACCTCAATGCTGCAGCCCTAGAGCATTGACCCACTGCATTCAAAGTACCATGGGAACCATGAGCCTTGGCTGAAAAAACGAAATCATGAATGAAGGCCAATAGAGCGCATAAGTGACAATGATCTATTAGAAGGCTGTAACAGTTCAAAATAAGTCGTGAATAGAACTTAAATAGGCATTAATTAATGTTAACAACATCACAGTAGCTCACTCACTTAAATAGTAAATAGTCTCCTTATTCTGATTATTGCTCTTATCAAAGAACCTTTCTACAATGTAACTGTTCTAGAATGGTAGGATTGTAAGAGGAAGCAAACAAGTTTGAGATATACTGTCCACAACCTTGCATCCTGTTTTTCCAACTTGTATGCAGTTAAGTAGTTCACTGGGGTTTCTTCTATTGTCTAGTATGACAGGTTTGGAAAAATATCAACGATTTATGTAACATAACTTATAAAACTTGTTAGCATACGTATCTCATGTATTATTTTCCTCGGCAAAGAGCCAAAATTATGAGCAGGTCGTTTTAAGCTGTATTGCCAGATAGTTACATTATCTATTACATACACATTATAGCTACATTATTTATTACATAAATAAATAAATAAAACAGCTATAATAATATAGCTGTTTTCTTTCATTATATTTATGGATGCTTATTTTTGCCATGTGCTAAAAAAGAAAAGAAAATGTCAGAATTGCAAGATGTGCAACTGCGAGATATAAACGTGTTGTTCTGAATAGAATAGTGAGATAAAAAGTTGCAATCAGGTTTTTTTTTTTTTTTCTGTGGTGGAACTACATTTTTTGAATTCTAAATTTATCTCTCTCTCTCTCTTTTTTTGGGTCAGAATTCTGAGTTTACATTTGAGAATTGGGTGAAAAAAGTATGAATTTTGAAGTAAAAAAAAAAGTTCCTTTTTTTTTTTTCATTGCAGAAACAGGGCTCCCATATTAAAGAAAGCTAGTGGCGAGTGACTTAAAAGACATAGCACAAACTAGCACAAGAAATCGCTTGCCTCAGACAGTGATGAATTATGCAGTGTAGTGGTTATTATGCCTTCCTGAACAATTATGGAACTCATCAAGTAAATAAGCATGAAATATTGATTTGAGTTTAACTAATTTTAAAGTTTCAAAGTTTTAAAGAGTTACCATGTAAGCACAAACTGACATTGTCTAAACAAACTTGTTAATTTAAAACATCGGAATTATATATGCATGTAAATATGATCTCTGTAGCTACAATAATTCAGTTCTGTACAATAATTCACTACTGTTTTCCACTTAACTTTTTGTTCTCTAAAACTCAAAGAAAGAGTTTGCCTAATTATATAGCAGGCCAGCTGAACTTCCAAACACCCTGCCCTGCTGAGATAACCCTGTCTGGGACAGGAATGACTACTATGTTAATTCATTAATATTAATCTGCCTTTGAGTCTGAATGGCTGCGGTCCAGGGCCTCGTTCTCATACTCCCTGCTGTGACAGCCAAAAGGCGGATGCGGCAGACCCCACACTGGGAGCCCCATGAGAGGGAGGAGGAAATAAAGTGCAAAAAGATTGATTCTGTCTTAACCCCTACTCTGCGGTCTTCCCACTGACCACAAATGTCCAGCTGCAGAAGGCTTAGGGGATAAATCACTTGTATGTATTTAATGTGGGTGTATAGGTGACTCAATTTAGTTGAATAAAATAACATACCACAGAATGCATACTTTCACTGTAATTTAAGTATGTTTTCCTAGCTTAAACAATTATTATTTTTGTAACTTTATATATGTTTATATAAGTCCTAATTGTTCCGTATTTTTGAATAGTATAGCAAAATGTAATATATATATATATATATATATACATATATATATATATATAACTTGTATATAGTTTCTATTTATCTTACCAAATTCTCAAGACATGGACCAGTAGAGCAATTATAATGAATCATTATTTGTTGAGCATTAAATTAAACATTACTAATGATTACTTCTTGTGAGGATTGTTTCATCTTAATTGCTGCTTGCTAACCTTTCATAGATCCTATAATGACATAAGAACAAATATTGACAGGCATATACAATATATAAGTCATCAGGATGTATAATGGCAAACAAAATGAAGGGCAGGATGGCATTATGAATTTAGAATGTCAGTATTAAAAATTATTATTATTACTACTAAGCTGAAATACTATAATGATAACCTAAATTGGTTAGCTGGTCTCCAAGCCTGGTCTAGCTGATCTGTTGGCTGGTTTTAAAGGCGTTTTTGGGCATTTTCCTACTATAGTGAGACTGGAATACCATATCAGACTGGCAGAATGATTTATGTGTTTGTTCTCTAGAAATATTTGTGTATGTGGGCTTCAAAAAGATTTTATAAACACAAAAATATATTTAATATAGGCCTGAATGTTGTTTGGGTAGGTAGTCACATTTGAATTGGGACAAGTTGTATGTTATATTTTCTATTTCATATTTTCATGCTTAAAGAAAGAAAGCAGTTTTTTTTAGTTCAGGCTAAGAGACCATTTTTTTATTATTATTATTATTTTGCTATTTAACTGCAGCTTGTGTGACAACATGAAAGGGAGAGGGGGGACAAATTGTGCAACTGTGTAAAAGAAAGACCTACCAATTGGTAAAGTGAAGAAGAATGGCAACCAGCACAACGTAAACATGCCAACCACAACCCCTAAGGTCTTAGCTGCTTTCTTTTCCCTGGAGAACTTCAGAAGTTTGACCGTCAGAGAATTCCTCGCCTGATGCGCGCGACCTTTGCCTGCTGCGCCGGAGTCCTCGTGCACCTGCGAACCCCTGTGAATCCTCAACGTTATTTCGCCTGAATTCATAGTTTCCGTCTTCATACCGGCTTCCAGATTCTTCGTTGTCCGTTTAGCCACCACATAAACACGACAGTACATGACTAGAATAACAATTAAGGGAATATAGAAGGAGCCGAGCGATGAGAAGAGCGCGTAAAAGGGTTCCTCTGTTATTACGCACACCGTGTCGTCCGGTAACGGAGGCTCCTTCCATCCTAGCAGTGGACCGATGGAGATGACCAAAGACAGGACCCATATCCCCAGCATGGCCAGCAAAGCTCTGCGTCCCGTCACGATGTTGGGGTATTGTAAAGGATGGCTCACTCCGATATAACGGTCAATTGAGATTACGCACAGACTCATGATGGATGCGGTGCAACATAACACATCGACCGCTGCCCAAACATCACAGAAAATCCTCCCGAACACCCAGAAACCCAATATTTCCAATGTGGCTGATACGGGTAACACGGTTGTGCCGAGGAGCAAGTCGGCAATAGCGAGATTAACGATGAAATAGTTAGTTGGAGATCGCAGGTGCCTATTGCACACCACTGACAGTATCACCAAGATGTTTCCAGCCACCGCGAAGATGATGAAAGTCCCCAAAGCCAAGCCGAGCGGGACGGCACGGGACAGGAGGAGAGGCTCGAGTTCTGTGCCATTTAACTCGGAAGAGTTTGACAACTTCGCTGACCCCTTGTACGCATCCAAAGAACCGCTTCCCCAAAACTGTGTGACTTCATCTTCATTTTGTTGGTTCATTTTGGCGAAAAATATTCTCCATTGCTAACACTTTGGTTGGCTGCTTAGGTCAGGTTCATATGTACGACTAGAACGTTGCACGAGTTGCTGATGAGCAGTGTTGTCATTCTGATGCACTCATGTAAAGTGAAAACAAGAGTCTCTGTCTCAGGGGTAAGCGTTAATACCGCCCATCCCTGCTTCAGTCCAAACTGACTGATTTTTTTCTTTCTTTTTTGAACAGAGGAAGAGTGCTGAAAAAGCAAACGCAATACACTATAGGGAGGCTGAAGAGTTTGGAAATGTCTTAAACTTTTAAATAATATGTCCATATCCGTCTGCTACAAACTGAAGAATATGGTGTAAAAATTGGCACAGAAACAATGTTCACTCAGAGATTGCAAGTAGCTATATAAGTAAATATGACATTTTGAAGTAGGAAAACTGAATTATAAATTGTAGTATAAAGAGTAAATAGCTGGGAAATAAATATATAAAAACATACAAAAATAGGCTAACAACAGACATAACAGACAGAAAATTATTTTTAAAATCTTTAGACTTTTTTAATCATACTGAAGCGTAGTTAAAATAGAAATTTGCACTCCAAAAAGGCTCTTTTTCCAAAGTCATTGGTGATTATCTACTGCAAGAACCTGTTTTAATTAATCTACATCTGAAATATATGGCCATGTGGTTATAGCCTGCTACTTTCTTTTTTCAACTTTTTTAAGCCATCAAGGAAAATTAAAGTGTACAAGAACATTTTGTGAAGCATGCAGTAAACTAGTGTGACATCACATGTTGTTTTCTGTATAAAAGCTTTATACTTTACACTTGATCCCAGACAAAACCACATAACCATGCAACTTTTGTTACAAAGTTTTGTCTCACGCAAAGCCTTTATTATCTCCTGTGGAGTCTGAAGATGAGCTCATTGGGTTGGAGACATGAGGTTTTAATCCCAAAGTGTGCCAGGAATAGAGAGCTTTTTCTAGGTCCTTGTTATAACATATTTTTTAGATTATAAAAATTTGATTCGGCAGATTTATTTTTATTTATTATTATTTATTTTTCCTTTACAACATCTTATGTTGCATTTAACTCATATATTTTATCAGCTCATGCATTCCACGTGAACTGAACCCACATCCTTGGTGTTGCTAGGATCATGTTGTAAAGACACTCCCAAAAGTGTCCAATTTAGCTTCTTATTCGAAAAAGAGACATGATGATATAATATCAATAGACTGACACAACGGGCATCAATATTTTTTATGATCATAAAGCTAATTTCTTAATATACCTTAATAATTTTGCTGACAAAAAATGTTTCTACATGGGTTTAAAGAAAGGTGTATTATATATTAAAAGTACAACCTAATAATTAATTAAAAACCAAAATGACTGAAAAAGCAGTATAATTATATTCACAAGATTGGAATTTCACATCAAAACTGTAACGGTTCATCTTCAAGCTGCAATTTTTGAATGTGTGCGACATTTGAGTGTTTTTGGCTTGTGACAAATCACATGGTTTTGATCACATAATTTGTAAATTATAGTCTACTTTTATCGGCCTTGTTTTATATTGAGAAATAGTTAGGTTTGGGCTTTCTCATTGAAAGAAATGTGTTACCAGTAGAGTTACTTTTGTGGAAAGAAAGACACTAATAAATAGAAAATATATGAGATCATATGCAGTATAATAATGTAGTCATGTTTCTGATTTTGTTTCTCTGGCATGAACTAAATCATTTCAATGTTAACAAATTGTCATCCTTTCATGTCTGTGTAGTTAGATTAATAAAATTAGCTCTTCGTTGAGAATAAATGCTGTGACAGGTGAGAATCTGCTTCTTCTAGTCTTTTTTTGTATCTAGCTCTTGGGAATTAGATAGGTCAGAGATTAATAAAACATGGAGCACTTTCTTTCATACAGATTAATCCTAGTTGGAGGTGTATCCAGTGTAGAATCTTCTTTGACAGCGCAATATAGTCCATGCTGAGGGTTAATCTTTTTCCAGGAAACTTGCCCATACATATTAATTAAGCTCCCGTTGTTCTTCATGTCAGAGTGCTTTTATTATGATTAGGGGTTTCTATGTACATGGAACATCTGAGTCCTGATTAGAGGATATTTTTGAATACTTGAAGTGTGCAATCAGACACTATCAGGTACATTTAATACGTGGCATGAGGAATTGTCCATGTGCAAAGTACCTCCTGTGTCCTTTTTCAGAGAACATATTCATATTTCTGGTTGTCCACGCACCTGGAAGGCGTTTTGTTTGGCAAGGGAACATTGCAACCCCCTGACCTCCCTGGTTATTAATCAAACCCATGGCATCTACTGGTGCCCCAAAATAAGAACTCAAATCCATCCACTTAAAATCAGTTTACGATGCCTTGAGATAACTCTGAAAATAATCTTTTTATAAACATTGCTCACATAACATAGTCTTATATAGAGTTCAGGTGGTATTGAGTGGCTTTAAATGGAAATAGACTGACTGACTTAAAAGCCTGGGGGAGAACAGCAGCTCGGACATTATAAACTTCCCTGCAGGAGACAGTTGATCAAACCATAGTGCTTCATGGACTCTTAAAGTGATAGTTTATCCAAACTGAAAATTCTTTCCTTATTTACTCACCGTTATGTCATATGATTTTTCTTTGGGACACAAAATATTTTTTTTCATTTTTTAGTGACCGCTCATAGTGACCAACGGTGGTAAAACTAGGACAAATATTATATATATATAAACACATACATACAAATATTATATATACTGTATATATATACACGTGTGTGTGTGTGTGTGTGTGTGTGTGCTCCCGCGTGTACACACACACACACACACACACACACACACGCACACATGCATCATAAAAGACAATTTTCAAAATAGGGTTATTTGATATAAAAGAATGTTCTGTGTTCTTTCACAGAACAGATCAAATACATCTTCATCATCAGTTAGAGTAAACTATGTGATTGCTTGTTTACAGCAAGTCAGCTATATTTGACTTCAGTAGTCTGGTTTTAAAAAATGTAAGCATGTCAAGCTTAAGCATAGATGAGAGAAGTGTTTTTTTTTTTTTTTTTTTTGCTGACGCTCGGGACTTTTTGATACCCAAATCATCAGACTGTGGGAACTAAGTATGCATCACCTTCTCTACGGCCTGGGGAAAATACCCGAGCTGAGAAAGGGGATGTGCCACTATGGACCATGATATAGTCTTAAATGCCTTATCAGATGGGGATTTGACGTTTCCCATGAGGTTTAGATTACTATACATACGATATTTAAAATTATTTTTCTGACCTTCTTGGTTTTGATGAATGATTTAGGACCCGGTCCGTTCTGGTTAATTAGCATTTGAGTATTTAATCAACGTCAGGCACATTCATGTCCCAGAGGTTGATTTTTTTTATTAAAACAAACATATTTCAACCTTAAACCTGTCATGGGGACTTTTCACCATGCCTTCATCATTTATTTTGGCTTCTTTTCAAATGCCATTTATATATGATTTTTATTGTTCTAATCTTATTCCAAAGCTTTAGCATAATATTAAATATCTTAGAATAATATTAAATATAAGATGTGATGTGTAAAGACATATGAAGGTAAATATCATTTGTGACCATCATTTTATAATGTGTATTTCAAATCTGCTTTTTGACAATATATATCAAATTTGTTTTTATAAATTATGCAAAAAGCACTATTTATAATAACTATAATTATAATAATTGCATAATTTAACAACAATATAATATATACAATATAATAAAATATATAAAATAATTTTTAAATGTTAGATGCCTTTCTCTTGCTATGGACTAATAGCATAGCTAGCTCTTTACATACAGTATGTTTTGTTTTTTTTGTTCTTTATTAGTATTTATTTATTTATTTTGCATATTGTTTTGTTTTACCTTTAAATGTAAGATGTTTGCACTCAAGGTAGCCTAGCAAGAGACAGGCATCTGCAATTTCAAAATTCCTCCAAAATAATGATATAAATGATGTATGTATCTATGTAATATAAGATAGTGTAAAAGATATATCTTTTATAGGCTTGTATAGGCTTTCCTGTAGCTCAAATGGTAGAGCATGGCGCTAGCAGTGCCAAGATCGTGGGTTCGATTCCCAGGGAAAGCAAGAGCTGATAAAAATGTCAAAAAACTGTAACTTGAATGCAATGTAAGTCGCTTTGGATAAAAGCGTCTGCTAAATGCATAAATGTAAATCTTGGAAAAGATGTTTACAGAAATTATAGTATTCGTCTGCGATGCTTGTAAAATATGAAAAGTGCTTTTTAAGAGAGTTTACTTTCTCTTTTTTTTCACAGGCCAAAAGTGCATGTTGAAGAAACACCCACTTATTGAAATATGAGTTTGGTATTACTCTAATTCATCAGGTTTACCATTACTGTTAACTTATCTTTTTCAAATTCCTTCCACTTTCATTACTTAGCCTCTGACAACTGAGCTGTGATGAGCACTGAACTGCTTTAGTCGAAATGCAAACCTTTTTCCTCTTAGCTAGAAATGCTCATATTAAAACGGTGTCAGATTAATGCTGAAATCTTAACATGTCTCTTTTTCATCGTATTTTGTTGTGCTTCAGACTTTAAGATACTCTTGAGAGCTCCACGAATAGGCAAACCGTCACCGCAGTTACAGCTCTCTAAGCCACCATAACATTTCTACACGTTGACATTTATTAAAATATATATGATTTATCTCGACAAAACCTTCGGAAGCTAAAGTGCAGTAAACATAAATTAACCTTCACTTTCAGAAATAAAGTCCCTGTGCCAGGTACATTATGCAAATTTCACACAAAGACTTCATATAACTCTATCTAATATAAAGCATGTCATTTTAACATTTCCTTTGTGTGAAAATAAAATGGCTAGGGGCATGTAATAAAACCTTGTCTGTGGCATTTCTTTTTGCAAAGTGCACCTTTGTAAAATCATGTTCAAATGCCTTAAGTACAGCCAGCCTTGTTGTGTCTCATGGGTAAAATGCTCTTTAGCACCCTGTTGTGACACATTTGTCTCAGGCCACGGTGTTCGCATTGCACCTTTTTTTAAACCCCGGCACCTTTGCAGACCTCTCGATGTGGCTTTATCCTCCATCTCAGGTCAAACAGATACCAACACAGTTTTGTTACAGACATGATGTGGATCCCAAGAGACACAAATCTCATTTACACTTCAAGGAGGAAGTCTCAGGCAGCTCGGGCTGAACATGCCCTCGTGCTCTTAGTGTCAGCTATGCTTGTCTGAATTACAGTCAGTCTGAGCTGACGGCTGTGACAGGAAAGAAAGAGGGCTTTCTGGAAGAAATAGCCTGTCTGAAATGTGTGTCGGGGTACATTAGTGTTTGGGCCTTTTGGATGCCGCTGAAGAGTGGAAAAGCAGTGCGGTGTAGACTAAAGGTGCGGTTGCATTTATGGCTGTTCTGTGAATTTTCATGGGCGAAATCCAGTTATTTCAAAAGGAATCCATGTGATTTGCAATAGTTTGAAATATTTGCCTATGCAGATTTCACATCGGATTCAGTTTCTTCATCATAACTAATTTGGAGAAATTTAGCATTACATCATTTGCTCACCATTGGATACTCTGGCAGTGAATGGGTGCCATCAGAATGAGAGTCTAAACAGCTGATAAAAACATCACAATAATCCACAAGTTCCACACGACTCCAATCAATCAATTAACATCTTGTGATGCGAATAACTGCATGTTTAAAAAAAAAAAAAAAAGATGCTTTTAACTTCAAATCATTGCTTCAGACTAATATACGAGTCCTCTATCTATAATATTGCTTTCTTCACTAAAAAAGTTGTCTCGTCTGAATCAGGAGAGAAATATGCACAGATCAAGTACTGTTTATAAGCAAAAGCAGTTTATTACAGTTCTAAACAAATATGTTGGTTGGACTTTTTCATTGGAGAAAGTGTTATGGATTATGGACTCATATTTTGGTCAGGAGCGTTGCAAGTTAAAACAAACAAGCAGCTTTTAACTCCACAAGATGTTAATTGATGGACCGAAGATGTGGATCTTGTGGATTTTATAGATAATACAAATTTTGGATTTTTGAAAAAAAAAAAAAAAGATTTTGGACTTGAGATAATGAACAGCTGTATTTTCATTAACAAATATATTAATCAACATTCGCTACACTCTTAAAAATAAGTTTTTTTTATAGGCATCAATGGTTCCACAAAGAACCTTTACCATCCATGGAAACTTTTCATTCCACAAAAGGTTCTTTACAGTGGAATTAGATTATTAAAATGTTCTTCACACTAAGACAAAATGGTTCTTTTAAGAACTGTTCACTGAAAGGTTCATTGAGGAACCAAAACTGGTGTAATATGGCCTTATTGTAAATTGTTACCACTTCAAACATCGCTAAACTATTGACAATGGACAAAGGAACTTTTTTGCTCACTAAATTTTGCTAATATGACCCCACCTTATTAATAAACCTAAGGAAAATATCACTCTATTATCTTGTCCATGTGACACACAGCATCTGAAAGAAAGAAAAGCAAGCAAGAGCTTGAAGGGCAGCGGTAGGGTCAAAGTAAAGCTTCCATCTCCCTGAGGCCTAACGCAGTATGAGCCTTTTAGAAGTTGTATAATACACATGGTTACATTGTGAAACGCTGAATGTAAAACACATGGTGTCTTTATCTGTTGTGGCTGAGGTAGGAATCCAGTCCAGATGAAGCAGCATTCATCCTGGTGGGAGGAACTAAAGCCAGCAACTTTATTTAACCGATACTCTTTTCAAGTGTGCTCGGGCAAATCAAAGCATCTTTCATGCTGGGATTCTCTCTCAAAATGTGTTTTTACATTGTTTACATTTCATATAAGTTCAATTTTAGAAGCTTTTGATCAATTTGATGTTGATATAGATGAAATAATACTTCTACATGCCTTTAAACCTTTTTGATTATGTTAATACATGCTTTTGAGTGATATACAAGCACTGGGAGATGGTTGTGCCAAGAATAGTTTGTTCTGGTCTGTTCTTTCATATTCTCAACAGTAAGGACACAGGAAAGTTGCTGAGAGCACAGAGGGACACTCAACGCTTGCCGAATAACTTGATTTAACAACATACTCCAACTCCTCAGGGAACAGTAGTGCAAACAAGGTTGTTTAGGACTTCCTGTGTGAGTTATAGAAACAGGATTGTTTCTCTCAAATTGTCATAATCGGTTTAAGTGTCCTCTGTTGTCTGTGTAAGGTGGTTGGTTTGATCGAGTTATTTGTTTGACAAGCATGTGTTATGAAGTAAATCTTCATTTTATTCCAAATAAACTGTACTCACAGAAGCTCAGGTTTTTTCTCCGCATATTCATCACTTTGAGAGAAATGTGTTCTTGGGAGAAGAGCAGTAATGCCATGGTTTACATAACATACTTAATCCGTGTACAACATGCTTATGGGAGCAGCGTGACATCCGCTGCAATTGATCTTTAGATATTCTGGGAGCAAACAAGTGACAGTGGCTGAATGGACATTTAAGGACATTTATAAACATCCCTGGAATAAGAGAAGTGGGGATGGCTCTCTTGATATCTGTCTGTGCCAAGATCTAAATCCAAAGGGGGAAGAAGAGATATTTTCATCATGAGAAATGTTAAGTGTCTTGAGACCCCTCAGTCTGGACATAATGAGGATAAAGCTTTCTCCTACTCATCATCTTCATTTTTTCTTCCTCTCTATATGTTGTGTGAAATGCAGTGCTTCTTTTGAAATAATATACAGTTTCTTATATTTGAATCAAGCGTATGCTTTTATTAAAGCGGTGTGCCTAAAAAGCTGAAACAAATAACTGACAATAACCTGCAATTATTAATCAAAAGAAGAAAAAACTGATTAGTCAGAGATCATGCTGGATAGATGAAGAAAAAAAAATCTATGATCCTAAATGTGCACAATGCTTCCATCTAGTGGCAATATTATTATCTAACTATCTATCTATCTATCTATCTATCTATCTATCTATCTATCTATCTATCTATCTATCTATCTGTCTGTTGTCTGTCAATGTATTTATCTATTATCTGAAATGATAAAATGCCTGACACATACAGACAGACAGATAACTTATATATATATATATATATATATAATATGTTCACATTTTGTATTTTATGAAATATGAAAAAGGAAAGAAGGAATGTAAAAGAAAACTTTTATTAGGACAAAAAAATAGAAGAAAAGAACAAAGAACCAAAAAAAAAAAAATCCACAGATTTTCATAACAGTCTGTTTCCTTTGATTTTTGATCTTCTTATTCTGAGCAGTTCTAGGTGTCCTCTTTGGCAGCATGGCAGCATTTCACAGACACAGACTAATGAGTCTCCTGCAGCCAATCAGAGGAAGGTAGCCCATGACATCTGGGAACAGATCAGTAAATTCAGGACACATGCGATGCTCTCTGGGAGAACCAGTCATTTCATCCTTTCAATCTTTAGATCTTTTTCATTCTCCACCTTTGTCGCACTGGGATTTTCTGATGTTTAGAATGCAGTCTATTAGACCAACTTCATACCATTGCTCCCAGTCCTGTTTCACCTACTCTTGAACTTCCTCCATATTTGGCAGCATGCTCAAGAAGCCATCAAGACCCATGCCATTTAATGGACGAGGGGCTGTCATATAGTGAGGCCAAGCTGAGGGGCAGAATGGAGCTGAGTGGAGAACAGCAGGACGAAATGAGGGTCTGATTTGAACCCGGCACCAACTTTAACTGTTTCTTTCTCAAACTTGCCATTTCAGGCTAGCTCTTTGCAAAAATCTAAAACATCATCCAGTAATTTTGTGTTTTTATAAAGAGCATATCATATTTAGGCAACTTTGTGGTTTACAAAGAGAACTACATATATGAAATCAAGCCTCACTTATACATAAATAAATACAATTGGATGTATGGTAGGCTACTATACTGTTTTGTGTTTGGTAATTAAAATCAGGGTGTAACTATAAGTATGGTCCACTTAATTACCTATTGATGATCTTTAGCTAGGCCTACATACTTTTTTTTATGCGTTTGCCAAATGTTTGGTGCTTTGTAATGTATGAAGAAATAGGCCTGAATAATAAACAAATAAACTACGTTATTTATGTAAACCTTAAACCAAATGTTTAAGCTGAGGATGTGTTAGTAGTAGAATATTCTATAATATATATAATTCTATAATATATTATAACTGAATAGCTTCATTCACTAGGGGGCGAGGCACTGTTTGGAAGCATAGTGCGCGTGAACTCCTATGCTGTGTGAGCTGCGCCTGAGGTAAGCAATGGCAAGTTATGCCTCTTTATTTGTCGTGTTTATTCAAATATACTCGTTGAATAAAGTCTTATATCAACAGATGCAATTGTTTTTCTATGAAAACACGTGCTTGATGGACTGTTGCGTTGCGTTTCGCTGCTTTTTCAGCGCCTCGCGCATGTGTGATGTATTTTTTTTTTTTTAAAGACGCCATGTCAAGTTAAAAGACCCTTAACTGTACTGGGAAACTTTATGTTTCTGTTTTTATGTTTCTGTAGGAAGCTTGACCTAGTCAGTTTTTGTAATACAATGTCTCCGGTTAGTTTTTAATATTAAAGAGTAAAGGCCCGTTCACACCAAGCACGATAACGATAGCGATAAAGATATAGTTCTAAAAATCGTTCTCAGTATTAAAGAATAGCAGCGTCCACACCACAACTATAACGATAAAGGTACAGAGAAACGATATCATTGGAATCACTTCCAGAACGAATTTTTTCCAGCTGACGAATGATAAAAACACTGACAGCCAATCAGAATCCATCCTGCTATAATGTGCACGAGAATTTAAAGCGGCAGACGCACGTGCGCTTAGAATAAACAGACGATATCGTTCACTGGTGTGGACACAAATATAGTTATTGTTATAGTTATCTTTATCGTTATCGTGCTTGGTGTGAACGGGGCTTAACGGTACGTTGTGATTATCTTGGAAGCCTTAGTGAAAATGTTTTGCAAGTTACAATCAGTTATGTTTTTTGTGTGTGCCATCACTTTTAGACAGTTGTGTATTATGCTATTTATATGAGTTAATGAAGTTACATTGTAGCTGCAAATTTCTAGCTTATGCAACAACTAGGCCTATACAAAAATAATTTTAGTGAAGAAACCGTAACATTCATTGAAAAAATATAAATATTTCTTGCAAATATAAAATTGATTGCTCATATATATTTAGTGCTGTCAAACGATTAATCACGATTAATCACATCCAAAATAAGATTTTTTTTCATAATATATGTGTGTATATATTATGTATATATAAATACAAACACATGCATGTATAGCCTATAATTATGAAAAATATAAGTTTATAAGTTAACTATATTTAGATATAATATAAAATATATAAATATATACATGTAAATATTTAAAAATATATTTACTGTATGTGTGTGTATTTATATATACATAATAAATATACACAGTACACATACTTAATATTATGTAAACAAAAACTTTTATTTTGGATGCGATTAATCTCGATTAATCGTTTGACAGCACTAATATATATATATATATTAGCAATCAATTTTATATTTGCATTTGTGTTTGCATGTTTGAGATTGACTGCCAGTCTTTGTTTTATTGCATTGACTCTTTCGCTAGTTACATTTCTAGATTAATTTTATGTTAGTCTATGTTATATTCTACAAGTAATGGTGCTAACTCTAATTATACCTTATTTGCAGGAAGTGCAGAATACATTAAAACTGAGCATAATTACATAAAATTTGCATCATCATTTTCAGTGGTGCTAAAAGATTTTCTTATGATAATTATAAAAATAATGTGATGTGAAAAACATTATTCCAGGAAACTCTCACATGCATCTATCACCGTTTCGTCCGTGATAGCAATTCATTCTCTAAATGACACAGCACTCCTAGTGGAGTGGTTTCTCTTCAGTTGGGCCTAATTGTTTTATTATTTTTTTTTGGAAAAGAGCAGACTCAAGTTGTTTGTTTGGGAAAGAATGATTAAAGAAGGTGACATTCAGCATCAAGAGGGTAGCACAAATACTATGAGTCTAATCTATCACTGGAATACATAATGCATCCACTGGGCTGCATGCTGCCACCACACAAATGTGAGTGGACGTTTTCAGATGGGCCTTATTGTGCAAAAATGATTACTTTCCCTCCACTGAAAAATAACCCTCTGATTAAATGCATCAGTGCATCAGAGGGGACCATGCTTTGTGTGGCTTGCCTTTGCTTGTTCGCGTGCGCGTGTGTGTGTGTGAGAGAGAGAGAGAGAGCTCACATTGGCTAATCTTTGAGAAAATTCAAGTTTTGAAATAAGTCCAGAACAATCACATTTTTAAAATGAAAGCAAGAAAAGAAAAAATCACACATACCCTCCTACGTCTCATCCAGCCTCAAACAGAGTGTTTGGGGACCTTATCTTTTTAATATAAGACTAATTGCATAGCAACACTTTTAATTATGCAATGTCATTTGTTCTGAATTTACTCTTTATTATAATAACTAAGATAGTTTATTTAATTGTTTAATATTTTGCTAGATGAACTCCCATTGAAATGCACAATTCAAGTGTATCCTCTTTAATAAACTCTTTATTTGAAGTTAATTGGTCAATTAAATATACTCAAGGCATTAAGTACTCATTAAAACATTTGCAAACACAGGCATAAAATAAAAGTGAATTTTCATAGTATGTTGTAAATGTAAACTGTTTAATATTTTATATATATGTGTGTATGTATATATATAACATTAATCAGCAACTGTAATATTGCTGCAGCACTGAATGTTTTATAATGGGAAAATGTAAGATAATATACACACTTTAAAAATATCCTATTTCGGCAACAATGTTTCAGGTATTACGAGATGGCAAATTGGTACCTGTATTTTTATAATTAATAACTCATTTTTCTATAAGTGATATAATGTTAAAATACCAATCTGTTGAATTGCCAAAATCGGCTTTACTAATAACCATCATGATAATATTGTCTAGTAGTTCAGTAGATAGCCACATGACGAATCAGAATTCATTTTAAGTGGCCCATCCATAAAACATGGTCAGTAGTTGTATGTTTACATTACACAGGGTCATACATACAGAGAAGAACACCATTAAGGGAACTAAAAACACTAATAATTCAATACAAATTACACAAATAATAGAAAATAGAAAACAAAACACCCCAGTACTGAATGAATTAATACATGAATGAATAAATAAATAATACAGTTAAATGGTTAAAGTTCACCCAAAAATGAAAATTCTGTCATTGTTTACTCAGCCTTAAGTTGTTGGTAACCAAAGAGTTGCTGATCTCCATTGACTTTTACAGTATGGAAAAACTGTGGAAGTCAATGGAGACCAGCAACTGTTTGGTTTCGACATTCGGTCATTACCACTCTAGGAACGTTTAGCATGGTAATATAAATGGCAATGTTATTGTGTTTGGTCTTGGCGAAATAGATCTGCCACGCTGCTGCTGCTGTGGCAGAGCAAGTACAGAGACTGAAAATACATCCACAGACATGCTACTGTGAGCATGTAGGAAATACTACTGCTGAAACATATGTGAAATGACCCTGCATATATAGCATAGATGAAATTACCCTGTAGCAGATCTATACAGGTGGAGCTGGGGAAGGTGGATGGTTTCTGAAACACGCTGCAACTGTTACAGCAAGCACTAGCCGTGTATTTGAATGTTAAACAGCAAACTGATGTGAAAAGAAACCAATCAGCTGTACCATGTGAATAATAATGTGATTATATCAGATTGAGTTGGAACCTATCGGCCTGCCCCATCTAGAGTTTCATGAGATAACTTTTTATTTCTCCAAAACATCTTCTTTTGTCTTCAGTAGAAGACAGATATTCATACAGGTTTGGAACAACTTGAGGGTGTAAAAATTACAAACACTTTTTTTTTTTACAGTGCAGCTATAACATATAAATTATGTATTATTATTTATTTTTATATATTACTGTAAATTATACAATATTTTTTAAAGTAATATAATGTCTGCAGATGTATTTGCTGAGTCACTGTGTAATGAGGGATAATGTACAATCAGTCATCATTATTGCAAAATATTTTGCCATAATAACTGACTGACTGTACACTCTCTCACGCATTACTGCTGGAAGTATTTGTCGGTATTAAAATGCCCTTAACGTCTTGCTTCTCATCTAGATGGGCCAAAAGAGCTGAGTCAGCCCTAATTCTCTCAAGCGACTTCCTGTCATGTCTCTGAAGTTCACTCTGCCGTCAGTCATTCTCCTCTGTCCCACGGTGGCATCTGTCCCGGAGAGGAGTGGCACTGTCTAGAAAAATTAGGCACACCCCAATAATCTTTAATATTGTTTCATGAAGCATAATTAAAAAGGCTTTATCATTGGATAGAGGACAGCTTCAGTAATGAACTGTCTCCATTCAAGCAGAGAGCCATTAATACACATGCAAATATGCACACATGTGCACTGGCACACACACACACACACACACATATCAGATGCAACCTTTACAACCACATATACGGCCCACTGACAGTCTGTCTATTGAGTCACAGTGACGAAATTAAGGAAGAAAATATCTTGTAAACTGCCTCTTTCTCGCTTTCTCTGTGTCTCTTAGGGTCATTTATTCCCTCTGCTTTTATTATCTCTACTTTTACAGGGTGATTATGTTTCAATGACAGACGAGGGGAAAGAGAGAGCAAGTGAAAACGGGAGAGCGAGCGGGAGAGAGTAAAGCTAATAAGTTAATGCAACGTTACTGAGAAGAGAGGGATGATACATCACTTTGGCCAACTTAATGAAATACTGAATCTGCCTCCATTACTCACAAACCAATACAGGAGATTACATTTCATAGCAAAGAAATCTCTCTCTCTCTTACTTGGCTTTCACACGGCTTTAAAGAACGTCCCGCCTACTTCATTCAGTTGGCCAATATGCAGATTATATTGTATGAAAGAAATATGAAGCCTTTTATTAATTTAAGGTGTGTGTGTCTCAAAGTGTGCATGTTTTAAGGAGCTTTCAGGGAGAAAATGGGCAAGGACAACTTCTTTTTCTTTTGTAGATAAGAGTAAGTGCTGTAAGTACCTTACCATATTTGTACTTGGACAAAAACGGAATGATAAGACAATACATAAATAAATGACGGCTTGATTGATTGCAAAATGCCTTGAAACCTCAAGGCTGTAGAACATGCAACACTGCCATGTTTTTACTTTTAAAATGTGCAGCACTCATATTTATTTAATGAAATCAAGTTTTTTTCAGATTTAATTAATACATTAGGCTGTATTGTGATTCCTATTTCTCCTTCCCCAAATTTAAGACCTCTTAGAATTATAATTAAGATGTTTGTTATACCATTTAAAATATTTAAGACTTTTTATTACTTTAAATTTCATGTAACTAAATTTTTCAAGGACTCACCAGGACTTATTAGCACACATGCGCATAAATACATTTTATAGTTCAGTATTTTACTATATTAGCTGCTATAATTGACTTTTTAAGTTAATTGCTTTATTTGGCCAGCATAAATGAAGTGTGTACCATGACAAAAACAACTTTTTAAACCATTCATGTTTCAAAATAGGAATTAAAATAGTTCTTTACTTTCACTTTGTTGTCAGTAAGCATTTTTTAAAAAAGGCTAGGTGTTTAAGAAATATATGCATTCACTTTTGCATAACAATTTATGAAATATTTGAATTCACAAGACCCATATTTATGAAGCTTCTTCACTTCAGTGATGCGTCACATCTGTAATGTTTTATGTTACACAAAGTTGAAACTTCCTATACATTGCTAACTTCTTTTCGGTCTTCAATTAGAACAAATGTTTCTATTCTTTAACAATTATGATTTTTGCATTTCAGACCTGACAGTTAAAGATATCTCACAAATCTCCTATGATCTGTGATGTGATGTCCATCTGTAACACTGGTTTGTCCTCATTAATGTCTATGAAAAAAAAAAAAGTTCTTTAGAAAGCCAACCTTTCTATATTACATATGTTGATATAGCTGTTTCTGAATTTTGCATTTCAATACAGAGTTTCTAAAAAAAATACAAAATTCTCAAAATGCCATGTCCTTTTTTTATCATGTCCATAATGCAAGAGTATTTCCTGATGTAAAAAAAAAAAAAAAAAACCTGACTGAATTTTGATGTATGGAGTCTACCTGCTGGTTTGGGATGACACATGCTTCTGAACTGGTCATTTGTACTTTTTCTGAGAAGTTGCATCTTACGTCGTCTTTGCAAATGTCACGTCGTAACCATCTTTACACAAAAACCATCTTTTTCTATCGATGGTTGTTCAGAAGTACCCGTGTGCTTTGAAGGTGCCTGATCCTTTTCTTCTTCTTTTTTTTTTGAAAGGCTTTTGAAAGCGTGAAATGGACTTATTTTCTTCTCTGCTGCCTTTTGACATCACAATAATTGAAGGACTTGAGGACTTGTGCATGGTCATTTGGTGCCATCGACCAATCAGTGTTGTCATATGTCAGTCACCTACAGCATAGTAGTTACATGCTATATGACATGAAATGGCTAAAACAAAAGATTTCAATTAGTTTGGTACTGCTAGTGGTGCATAAATGACATTTTCACCTTTGTAATGATTAGCATTTAAACAATATATGCTGTCATTACATCCATAACGGCTGCCCACAACACTGTTATGCAAGTGTGAAAAGTGTTTTTTTTTTACCTGGAATTTATAATAATGTCTTAATTCCTTTTCTTACTTCAGCAGTGAAGCGGTCAACAGGGTTGTGCTAAAGACAGCTTCTATTAAAACTCAGATTAAGATTCAGCTGCTGTGCTACAAACTATCAATGTGGATCTCCCACTAAAGCTTTAAAGATTAGTTTCTGCCCACAACTGAATAATGAGGGCTACGTACAGCACATAGAAACAGAACCAAAATGTACCATGGTATTATTATGTTTTTTTTGGACTATAGGAATACCATATATTTTTTTATTAATTAATTTATATTATTATCATCATTTTCATATACATGCACCAGGGTTACATGATATTGGCATTGGCTACTATTAGAATTATTATTATTTTTATATTATTTTATTTTTTGGATGTTCATGCATGATAATTTTCCCATATTTTCACATTTCCCCCTTCTTTTCCCTAAATGTGTACTATGTTGGCAGTGGTGATATTCTCTCAAGTATCTTTGATTAGCATAAATCTACTAAAACAGTCGATTTTTGTAAGGAGGTATATATCTAAGAGTTATGACTTTGGTTCTTCTACTATTGAGACTGGCCATTTATAATTGTTAAACACAGAGACTCGTGACTCTTTTTCAGACAGTATAACCTTTAGGTTGTTTATTTCTCTTAACATCTACCAGAACATTAACCCTCTATTTAACTACTGACTTCTCAGTGTTAGCTACTGATTCTTAGACAAAATATCAGCCTTTCATTTACCATATTTACATATGTTTATGTTTCAATGTTTCTGACTCATTAAATATATATTTTTTCCTTATTTATTTAGTCAGTTATTTATTCTGGATTCCATTTTCATCATAAAATTAAATTTCAGTAACCAGTAAGAATGTTTAATTAATAATAATAAAAAAAACATGAAACGTCTACAATTTAACAGATGTATTAATTGTTTAACAATTGACATTTTAAATGTTCTGGATTCATTTTTAATTACATTTTAATAATACTAATAATAAAATCATGAATTTCTGATGTATTCATCCAAAATTTGCCAAATGACATTTCATGTTATACTGTAAATTTCATTTTTATAGCTAAATTTGTGCTTTCATAGGGCCCTACTCACCTCTGTAAATCTGACATTGTTAGCAGTAGATGAAGTACTCTCTTAGAATCATCTGGTAGCACAAACATCTCATTATTGCATTTGGTAATAAAAGAAGATAACTTGTGCAAATGTTTGTGTTTTTTAATATTAAAGAGACAACACTGCCGGCATTATTATTATTCGGCAGGCGAACAGGCGCATAAATGTTTCACAGTCTAATGTTCTCCCCTACAAAGACCTCAATTATGACTTTGTTTTTGAGAGCGAGTAGAGAGGAGCCCAGGGCAATCACTTATTCTCTGTCCGGCAGCAAAATGCAGCTAAATGACTTTCTTTATTCAGAATGTTCCGCACTGACGGCTCTTTAGTGGAGTGCTGTGAGCAAAACGTGCAGGATATACTAACACCGTGCCTCTTTCAATGACACTTTGAGGCATAGGTGAGACGGTTTTGGTTCAAAAACACAGATTTGAAGCTGGATCTGCAGCCAGATGTTATGGTGACGGAATCATGATTTCGTTCATCAATTCTCCGTCGCTGGAGACGTACACCACAGGGCGGGAATTGTTTGTGCATGCTAATATTTGTGTGCAGAGAGTGTTTGTTTCTCTCAGGCTGGTTTGCGTATGTGTGTGTGTTGGTGCAGTCACAATCTGAGATGTTTTTCACCCTCTCATAACTTACATGACCTGTCAGCCTTACATCTTACATCTTCCAGCACTTAAAAGTCAAATGAAAAAGCCCCGCTGTCATCTCCGACTCACACACTCCTTCAAATGTGTCTCTTCACCCAGGCATAACGCCTGCTGCTCTTTCTCTCTCTCTCTCTTTCATTTCTACTGATCCAAGTTCAGCAGAACTTGTTTCTTTAATAATGCCCAAAATGTCTTTTTAGGCCACTGAGGTTTATCCCAGAGCAGCAGAGTTATGCCGTTTGAGAAATGAGAACATCGTGTTTGGTGAACAATGCATTAATGTTGCTTTACGCAACTCCTGTGTATTTGAAGAGCTTGCAGTGATGAATTACTTCACTCAGCCGTAGCTAATGTCTCTGGAGGTGTTTTTTTCTGAATTGAATGAAAATGGATAGCTACAGGGAGGTATCGCTAAACCAATATTGAAAAAATCTAGTACCTCAGCGACAGCCAAGCCAAAGTGGCACATAATATTCTGAGTAAAACAAGGAAAAACACTCATGCATGACAGTATTTTGCTTCAAGTTCTTAGTGTACAAATAGTTACAGTCATTGGCACCCCATAAATTTGCATTTAAAGGCATTGGCACCCCATAAATTTGCATTTAAATGCAGCGCCTTCATTGCCATTCATGCTGTTAAGAAACACCTTGACACAATGAATAAGACACCCTATGGAAATCATACACCACAGTATTTTACAGCCAATTTATAGTACCAAAGGATCTATTGAAATTTAACATGACATGACACTGACTGAATACTTTAAGATTGACACCAAAAGGAAAAGTCTTGTGTTGTTCCAAACCCTGCATGACTTTCCATTCAATAAAAGTCAATGGGTTCCAATGTTGTTTGGATCCCAGAGTTCTTCAAAATGTGTTGTTTTGTGTTCCACTTAAGAAATAAAGTAATTCAGGTACTCGCTAAGGGTGAGTAAATTATACATTTTCAATTTTAAGTATGCTATCCCTTTAAATTGGCCTAGTTTAAACTTCAAGCAATCAAATTGTTCACTCTCTAATTATGTAAATCACGTGTTTTGTGATTGTGTTACTAAAGGTCCACTAGACAGCCTCGACAATTACATATTTTTTCCTCTCAACCTGTAGCTGGTGTGTGGTGAGCGCACTGGCGCCGTTGTACTGTGGCTGCCGTCGCATCATCCAAGTGGATGCTGCACACTGGTGGTGGTTTGAGGAGAGACCCCCCCCCCACATGATCGTAAAGCGCTTTGGGTGTACAGCAATACACAAAGCGCTATATGAATGCATCATTCATTCATTCATTCATTTCTGGTCCTGGGAGTTCACTACTGGCTAGTCAAACCAAAATACTTTATTCAGAAAAGCATGAATAATGGGTTTTCTTGTGGGAACTTAAACTTAATAAACTTATTTTTTTTATTTGTCACATACATGATTATATAGAGAGTATATAACCAGCAGTGAAATGTATTCTCTGCATTTAACCCATCCTAAGTGAACACACACCCGGAGCAGTGGGCAGCCATGTTACAGCGCCCGGGGAGCAGTTGGGAGTTCGGTGCCTTGCTCAAGGACACCTCAGTCGTGGTATTGAGGGTGGAGAGAGCGCTGGTTATTCACTCCCCCACCAACAATCCCTGCCGGACCCGAGATTCGAACCCACAACCTTTGGATTACGAGTCCGACTCTCTAACCATTAGGCCGAATGTTGGTGATTTCAGGTTCTACTGGCCAAAGACCTCTGCAATGTAGGCAAAGCCTAAACCACACAGACTGTTGTTGCACACTTGTCGTTCCACTACAAGAAATACTTTAGGATATATATATATTTTTTAATCTGTAATAAAAGTTCTTAAATACTTCTTAAACTGAATTAAACATTTAATGAAATAATTTAATCTAATTGCCTTAACATAATCAGTATGACAAATGGTATTTCCAGTGGTGCTACAAAACAAAGCACAGTGGCATAAAAAGATCATACATATCTGACATCTCCATCAGTGGGAGGTGAATGAGCTGACTGAATAATCTGTTTCTGTGTATTTTATATATTTCTAAAATCTGCTGTCATTTGTAATTTCGGAGTTTCTAAAAGAGAAACAGTGAAGTTGACATCTTTTCCGAACCATTTCCTAACATACAAATCAGTGCGGTACGGATGCTTTTTAGCTTCTGCTCTCTATCATCAATGTGATCAGGTTCAAAAGCCCAAAACAAGATGGCTTGCATCTTAATGGCACTGATGTAGATTTGATTATCATGGGTCAGAAAGTGAGCAAAGCGGAGCTGACCCTGATTCTTAGTGTTTAATCTGCTATGGACTTTCAGTCGGTTGAGAGAGCCGTTAAAGGGTTTTAAATCTTTAGATCACATAATTCTTAGAACTGTTAGTGAATATGGAAGTTGAAGAAGGAGAGCCAAGCACAGCAGTGGTATTCAGTTGTTATTAAATACTCAGAAACATCTCTTAGATCATTTAATACTCTGTTGCACAAACAAATGTAATGTTGTTTGTAAAACCACCACGGACATTTAGAGCAAACTAATTATTTGAGTACATCTATTATACATACTGCTGATTATGTAGCCTACTATTTTCATAACATTACCATATAATATATGCGAACTGGCATTTGTGTTAATCTCAGGTAATGATTATATGCTTTATTCAATGTTAAAAGGGTTTAATGTGAGTTTCAGTACCATTTTGCAAGGACCTTATAGCCATACTAAAAGCGACAATGGATATTTTACCTCAGATCTTCAAAATAAATGAAAAGAAACAAGATGTGAACAAAAAAATATAAAAGTATATTCAATGATGAATACATCAGTCTCTTTTTAATAATGTTAAAATACTTTTAATATTTATTAGTTAGACTACGTATACTTGTCCATTTGGATGCGAGTGTAGTCATCAGTTTGTTGTGATCCCGCCCCCAATATTTTTCTAATTGGTTGCAATTTTTGATTGATTTTGTTGCGTTTCATAGCTATTTTGCCATTTGGTGTGGACAGACAAATTGTTTGTCGTTGACATTGACTTTGTCGCTGCATGCAGACAGTTGCTCTTGAAAGTAATAATTCGGTGGAAAGGGTTATGAATATGTTACAAATTACTTTTTTTAAATATTGTTCCCATATGTAATCTGACATGTCATAAAATTTCAAAATTGCTAACTGCAATGATTATTATAATTTTTTCCATCTTTCTGACACACGATTACAGTTGTTGAAAGAGTAGGATCACATGAGCTCCAGTATCTTCATTTCCATTGGTTTGCTCTTTTATTTTCATACAGTTGGCCTTATTCAAATAACTGTAAGGTAGCTGCTTTGATTCAAAACAAATGTGTTCAGGTCATTTTGTTGGTGTGAAAAAGGCTTAACAACAGAAGGGCCACGTCTGTGATCCACATGATTTAGTAGCACCCATGATTGACAGCCAAGCTGAAGTCTTCGGCCTCATGGTGTACTTTACATACAGACAGACCGTCTGAGAGGTTTCTAGTATCCACTCCTCAATGGATCATAATGAAGGATTGTGCTGATTTTGAGAGCCATCGCTGTTGCTGTGTAGATGTGGGATTGTATCATAAAACAGTGATTAATGCACATCATCCACAGCCTATAATGCAGAGCCTCTCATATTGATGAGGAGAATGACACCATGAAGAATATAAGTCAACTTGCTAATAGCAGTCTGCGCTTCTAACAGAGAACGTTTCCTTTCCACTTGTGTGCTATCAGATACACACACAGACTGTGAATTTTATCTCAAATCTGGACGTTCTCAGATTAAACCACATCTTAATCACTGTTGAATGGATAAAAGAATCAATTATTTCTTTGAGACTTTTTTGTGTGATCCAAAGAACTTGACGTCCTCCTCTGCAAAACTTGATAGCCTGTTATCGCTACCCATGCTGAAGCCATCATTCTCTTATTGGCCTACAGATGGCACTGTGCCTCTGCGTTTTCTGTGCATCTTTGTCCATATGTACATCTCTCATTTATTGTGCGTCTGTTTGTGTGTGTGTTGAGCCATATACGTGCCATCTAGCTCCATGTCTCTGGATGAACAGCAGCAGATGATATGTGATTTACTAAATCTTACTCAGCAGCGGCAAGGTGAGGTGAAGAGTGTGTGTCAGTGTGTGCACGAGTGTGTGCGTTAAGCCTCCGGCTGCTGAAAAGGTTAGATATATTGATTTTGTTCCTAAGAGACAGACTGGAACAGGGAGACAAATGGACTACAGTCGAGGAGCTGTCTCATCGGGGCCCCTACCATGTCAGTCCCCTTAAGGTAGAGATAAAAGTTCTCCATCTCTCTGTCCATGTAATCTATTCTCCCATTTCTCATCTCTTCTGCCTCTTCCTCTGTATATGATGCTGTATTTGGTTTTCACTATTTTATCTGCTCCCTCTCGCTCCCTCTCTTTTGAGATGACCAGTGTGCTATGCTGTTTGACAGCAGCGACACTACAGAGACAGACAACCTGTGACCCCTTTTACACCTGGTATTAAAGGGATAGTTCACCCAGACGTTCCAGGACCTCTGAGTAAAAATAATAAGTATTTATATAAAGTTAAAGGGGTAGTTCACCCAAAATTCTTTCATTAATTACTCACCCTCATGTCGTTCCAAATCCGTAAGACCTTCGTTCATCTTCGGAACACAAATTACGATATTTTTGGTGAAATCTGAGAGCTTTCTGACCCTGCAGCAAAGCAACTGACATGTTCAAGGCCCAGAAAGTTAGTAAGGACATCTTTAAAATAGTCCATGTAACATCAGTGGATCAACCGTAATTTTATGAAGCTAAGAGAATACTTTTTGAAAAAGTAATGAAAAATAATGACTTTACTCAACAATTCTTATCATAATTTGTGTTCTGAAGATGAACAAAGGTCTTACGGATTTGGAACGACATGAGGGTGAGTAATTAATGAAAGAATTTTGGGTGAACTTCCCCTTTAACTTTATATAAATACTTATTATTTTTACTCAAAGGTCCTGGAATGTTTGGGTGGACTATCCATTTAATACCAGGTGTAAAAGGGGAACGAACTGAGGGTGAGTAATTAATGGAAGAATCTTGAGTGAACCTTTAAATATTAATTATGTAATTAAATGAATAATAACTGAGCCTTTTTTTTGTCCCCTAAATCCTGTGGTTATATTCAAAGACCTTCGAGTAAAAAAACAAACAAAAAACAAAACACACACACACACACACTCTTAAAAATAAAGGTTCTTTATTGGCATCAATGGTTCCACAAAGTACCTTTACCATCCATGGAACTATTTCATTCCACAAAAGGTTCTTTACAGTGGAAACAGGTTCTTTAGATTATTCAAACGTTCTTCAAAGTTACAAAATGGACAAAAATGTGCCATAGAATTGGTCCATATGAATCTCCATGTACTCACTTTTATGGCCATAAAATAGGTCTGTGTGAGGAACTGACTAAAATTTGTGTAATACATTGAAAATTTAGCTTGAGAGAGCCATGATCACCATTCACTGTATTTGAATATTGCAGCTTGGACATGCTGCACCATTTTAAAAGGCATAAATAAGGACAGAACTGCCTTTTTTGGGTGATTTATTCTTCCACTATATGTCTTTATTGGTCCGATTACAAGTACACAATGGTAAATACATGTATAAGCAGTGTCTGATCACTTGAAGCACATTCAGAGGTAGTCAGAAATGCATGTGACTACACTGAACTAGCTGCACAGCAACAATGCAATGACGTGGTAATGATCCACACATTAATAATCTGATGCATGTTAATTCAAACAAGGTCTGTGCTTGTTTGTTGTTTACACACTAATGTGAATCACTTTTTATCTCTGTCTTCATCCTTTAAGCAGTCAGTATTAGTTGCTCTCTGTTTATATTAGTTCTTCATGTGTTTTAGGGGTTAATTGATCTCAGACATGACTGGGTTGCTTATTGTGCAATTTATATGAGAACTTAATCAAGCCTGGCAGGTTTGCCCCGCATCTTGGCAGATTGAATTGGCCGATATCTCCTCTCTCAAGTCTGTAATATACACACTTTTAATGCATGTATACACACACAAACATGTACATACATATAGCACTGCATTTAAACTCACTGCATCATTGTCAGATATGTTGGGTCTTCAAATCTAGCTCCATTGACTAGAGAATATATTGATTCATGATGAAAGCAGTGCATTTGTGTGTGTGTGGTGGTCAGGTTTTGCCTACATTGTGGGGAATGTTGGAAGGAAAACAGCTTAATAAACATACTAAATAACAGCTTTATTACAATAATAGCAGCTGGAGCTGGGCTGACTGTGAACTCACATTTAGGTGTTAATTCTAGTTTGAATTGTTCAGATGGTATGAAAATTAAATATAAGTCAGGGGGATATGATTTTTTTTAACACATGGTATGTGTTGGTTCATTTTAGTTGTATTTGTAGGGTATATTTTACTGTGTGCATTTTCTGTAAAATATAGGCATCTAGTACTGTTACATACAAATACATACACATATGTATTAACCACAAGAGTTAAACCACAGAAAATTGTCTCTGCATAAAAATAATAGAAGTCAATGCAAAGTATTGACCACGATAGCAGGCATGTAAGCATTTATGGTTGCAAGTATGTGTGCACAGGTGGCACATGTCTAAGTCAGTCAGGCATAGAATCAGAGACCTGCTGTGCTGTAGGTCACATACAGAGACCTGCATCTGATCTCTCTCTTTGTTCTCTCCCACACACAGATGAGTCATTTAGTCTGGGTTGCCGTCTCTCAACAGCTCATTGTGATGTCTTTGAAATATTCTGACTGTGACAGGTTTGGGCTTGTTATAGTTAATATACAGGCAACACATGAAATTAAATGAATTATTCAAGAGCATAAAAACTGCCAGCATGTTTATGAGCTAGCGTCTCTGCTCTCATTTCTATCAGACAGGTCTCTACAAAGCAAATCTATCTCATAATCACATGCTTCACATTTAATGGGTGCATGTTTGTGAGTGATGTGAAGGATTGAGAACACAGTATTTGAGGGGAAGTTGTCTGTGTCCAAAGATGGTGCAGAAAAAGTTTAAATGAGTGGCTGTTTGGTTCACAACTTAGAGTTTGAATGAGATTTTTATTTTAATAAAAACAAGTTGATATTGTGAACTATTACTAAAACAACTGTTTTCTATTTTAATATACTCTACTTACTCTAGTATGTGGATTTGCTGATTAAGAAACATTTCTTGAAAACAGTTGTGCTGCTTAACATTTTTGTGGAAACCTTTTTAATATTTTTGATGAATAGTAAGTTCAAAATAACAAATATATTTTTTTAATTTGACATTTAAAGGCACATATAAAGTAAACAGGATTTCAAATTGCTTTTAGACAGGTTTCCCTACACACTGCCATTGTTTGAATCAAAGAGGTCTGTAATACATGGAGAGAACCGTCCTGGAGAGAGCAAACCATCCCATTCATCTCAACATCCGTTTCTCATCTGGCACAGGAACCACCAGAGGTACCAGTTTTAACATCTTTGCTTTTTCTTTTTCTTTGAGCGACTAATCACTCTGGAGGTGCAGTAGAATGACACTGCTGATTGTCAGATGCAGGGGTAGGCAACATCGGTCCTGGAGTGCCGATGTCCTGCAGAGTTTAGCTCCAACCCTGAAAAAAAACCTCACCTGCCTGTAGCCCTAGTAATTCTGAAGACCTTGATTAGCTTGTTCATGTGTGTTTGATTAGGGTTGGAGCTAAACTCTACAGGACAGTGGCACTCCAGGACCGACGTTGCCTACCCCTGGTCTGATGGAACCACAAGTATGTGTAGAGTCCCAAATCAAAAACCAACATTGTTTTAGTTGTGTAGTTGTGCCTATTTTAACATAAAAAAGAGCTGCACCTTTAATTACTGTGAAAGACTCTAACAATCCTGGTGATATTTTTACAGAATAAAACTGCTGCTGTGGATGTGTGCCACAGGCTACAGTGAATAGTCAAAATTATACTTTTCTTTTCCTGAGATAGAGAGAGGGAGTGATAAAAAGAGTGAGAGAGCGAGTCTTTGAACAAGTACACCTCTCCCTCCAGTTCCAGGACCTCTCCACTTTAGACACCTGAAGAAGGCCCACTTCAGAAGGTGTAAAACATCAAAGCTTCAGTTCAGTCACACACACACACACACACACACACACACACCTTTCATTTCCCCCCCTCTCTCACACACAGACATTGGCAAATATTCTTGCATTTCTGTGACATTTTTCCTACCCTGCGTTGGCAAAAAAAAAGTTATAACAAAGGAGATTGAGAGAGCATGCTAGGATACTGCAACATCTCTCGCTTTTTTTCTCGCTCGTCAGCAGAGCGGTTTGGGCTAATGGGACTTTGAAAGGCACCAAAAATCAAGTATGTGGACAAAGACACATAGAGTCACCCAAATCTCTTATTGCAGGAATTACACTGGAAAGCTGTGGTTAAATCCATGTCAGATTGGAACACTGCTGTGTCTCACCTGGAGAGCTAGCTTCAACAGCTATATTCAGTCCCAGCATACTTACCACAGCAAATTAAAAAGGCCCTCATGGAGCTCAAAACCTTGAGAGTAAAGCAATTTGTTTCATGGAATGAGTGGTAATTGTCTGTTGGATATAGAAAGCTCTAGTTTTAGCCTGACACTTTAACATTGTTATGTGCTGATGGCGAGTTTGAAGCACCTATAATGTTCACAATGTTATGTGAGATATCACTATACTACGATTCCTTATGACCATGATATCGGGGTCAGTATTGACTGTATAATCTGTCATCATTGGATGTGTAGATGCAGGTCTCTGAATGATGCCGTTTGACTGCAATAGTGAGATATACAATTTCCACAATACGCCTTTCTCCTGAGGAACCAATGAAAAAGTTTCAGAAGCGGCCAGAAGGGGGCATTGTGGGTCTGTAGCATATACTTTATCTGAATCTCTTGATAAATGGCAATGTGCTGATGAAACCAAATGATAACTCAAACAGTTCCAGCCGCCATGACAGACAAGACGCTGTTTAAAAGGTGTATGTGAGAAGAGGAAAGGACATGATTTGGGCTGAATGGAGAAATTGAGTGAGTTCTGGTTAAGTGCGTATTAGTGTGAGTGTGTCTATGTGTGAGGGTGGCCTGGTGTTAAATGCATCTTCCATTCCTAAACCAAGCTTTTTGGCTATTATTGCTTTTCAGGATTTTGGGCGCGCTCAAAGGTTTCTCTTTTGGGTGGGATTCCAAAGCACGGTCTAATCCCAGTGTTCGGGGAGCTGCCGGATGGCATGCTGGACACAGATAGGAGATTGTCCAGCCCTCATTTAGCCATTTATGATGCTCACTGCATGTCTTTCAGCCAGTGTAATGGGCTTTGTGTGTATGAATGATCTAGCTACTAGCTAGAAAATTGCTGAAAAAGGTCCCTAGAAGTAGCTCAATGGCTGCTCAAAGGTTGCCTCCTCAGAAACCTTGATGGATTTTACCCCACTGAAGTTCACGTTTGTTTGAGGGGTTTCCTTGTAAGGAAAAAATGGAAGTAAAAAAAGAGAAAGATAAATAATTGAGACAAATGTTGACATTGAGGTTATGGAGCTTTAATGTGAATTGCATAGCTCAGATAATTTGGTCTTGGAACTATCTGATGAGAAATGCTTGAGATAATATTGACATTTTTTTATTGCAGACTTTGGTATTTTGGAAAAATTTGAGCATGGTTTATGACATAGTTGAAGTATCTTTGCAAACTCCAGAAGAGACACAGGTGACATTATCAGGGTGTTTTTCTTTCTTCTTGAGAAATCTGAGAAGCAAGAGGCTTAAGCAAAGGTTTCCATTTGATCTCTATTTAAATACTCTATTCTCATTTGTGATTTTTCTTTCCTATGTGTAGCAAAAAACAAAACAAAAAACGGAGTGTCTATTTACACTAAGTGCAAATAGCCCGTCTTGTTGGCAAAGGCTATTTACACTAACTCCGCCCACCAACGTGTGATTGAGTTAGTCAACACTAAGAAAAGGCGCTTATTCAACATCAGTTTCAGTGGCGCAGGTGGTGAAGCACATGCTTTTTGACGCGATCAACCCAGGTTCGAGCCCGCCTTTTGCCGAACTTTTTTTCTCCCTTTTCAAATATCATATCACATCAGAAAGGCATTTATTTTAAATAAAAATTAAGGAAATAATAAAAAAGTTGAAAATAAGAGTATTGGGTAGGGTTAGGGTAGGTGTAAGGAGGGCTTTATTGTCACAATAAGGTGGCATGCATTTAATAATTTGAATTAAAACTATAATTTGCACTCAATACGTTATTATTGCGTACTGTTTTATAATGTACGAGAATACTGAGGTGCAGATAATTGCCACTATTGCAATAAATAGTATAAATAGCAGAAAATCTTGCTATTTTAACATAGTGTAAATAGAATCTATAGCTATTTGCACTTAGTGTAAATAGCAACCTTTAAAAATACTGCTATTTTCACTTAGTGTAAATAGCATCTATCGCTAAAAAATATGCTATTTGCACCGAGTGTAAATAGCATCCATCGCTATTTACACTGAGTGCAAATAGCCTCTGCCAACAAAAAAACTGACATATTTGATCAGTTATCGTCCCAAATAAACATTTTACATTTTACACTGTTAAATTTCATTTTAGCTGATTTTTTCACTTATAGTATTGTGATGCCTTGTAGCATATACAACTATCCATTTATTTATAGTAGTTTTATTTTATTTTATTTTTTTAAAGACTTTTTAATAGTATTTTATAGAATTGTTATATTACCCATGTATTAGGTATCTTTCATATGAAAATTTGAATTTTAAGTTAATATTTTAGGGCTAGACAATAGTAATTATATTACGCCTAATATACAGGATAAGAATATAGAAGAACAGCAGATGATGCAAGTTTCCATTTAGATAGTGAGGTGAATTAGGTTTTCTCGAGATGTTTTCCAGACTCGTCTTTTGAAATAGTGTCATAACTCAGACAGATGTACACCACACAAAACAGCATTTCTGACCATATGTGTGTGTTTGTGCATATGTATGAGAAAGAGGGAGAAAATCGTTTAGTTTTGCTTTGAATCTCCCTTTGTTCTGCCACACAGCTTGGCATCTTTTCATACAGCTTGATCTGATCATCTCAGGGAACTCACAATTCACAATGTGTGACATTTCGACACAATACACGACAATAGATGAAAGTCGACACGTAAAACAGTTACAAATGATTACAGACAACATAATAGCTTCTGAATATATCCCACAACATTTGATATACAGCCAAAAAACATCTAGCAGTGAACCTCTTTGAATTCACCGCCCAGCCACAGAGCTTTGCTCCAAATTGCACCCTTATGTCACCTGTCTGACTTTATCCCTTCAGAACCATCGGCTGATTCTTTCTTTTTCTCTCGTCTTCTCTACATTCTCTTCAGCCTGTTTGAACCTCGTCTTTCTGGCCTTTGCGCTGTCGGGCCGTAGGGCTGCTCATGGTATGAAGCATCTGTCATGGACTAGAGGTGGCCAACCTAACATGTTCTCTGGGTTTGGCCCTGCTGTAGTGGGCAGAAAGTAGCGTCTCACCTGCTCTGCCCTCGCTTTTTCTCTCAGACTGAGCGGTCGTTACTCTAGTGGGTGGAGCGACCTAGAGCAAATGTTCCTCCATCTCTTCATTAAGAGAAAATGAGATTTTTATTCTCTCAGGATTGTGACCCTGCTGACGAGATGGGGCCCTGAGATGGCAAGCCTCGTGTAATAGAGCTACAGCAAAACACATTCTCGTTTCGTGTCTCTTTTTCTTCCCTCCGTTCCTTTTGTGCTCCCCCTGGCCTTCTCGGCCTCTAACCCCTGAGTGAGTTTAATTGCTGCTTTCCTGTTAAACTGCCAAAGCCTGAGGGGATGGAAAGAGAATAAAGAGAAATGATAATAGAGATAATCATAAAGAGCAATGCGAGGGAAGAGAACTCCGACTGTTTACGGGGTGCTGAGGAGCGGCGTGAACTAATTTACACTATAAACACTTCTCTTGGGCTCCGCTCTTTTCTTTTTCATCGTATCGTTGCATTATTGTAATGCTTACGTGAACACCGCTGACAGTTTCTGAAAACGCTCAAACCTGGTCAGGCGAAGCTCCAAAGCAGCATTTAATTAGTGATGTTTTATGGGCTGTCTAGCCTCATGCAGAAGACACAGGTAAAAAGCTCTCAGGGCTTGATGAATGGCAAGGTTATCCGAGGAGCGCTTTTATTATCTGAGGTAAATCTGCTATAGGAGACTGTGAATGGGATGAGAATAAAAACACATGCTTGCTTGTGTTTCACGGCAGTATCCACAACTAATATATCAAGGATCGGAAGTCTACGGTTGTTTTGGCATAGTCGATGTAAAATAGTCTAAACATGGCTGTTGTTAGACTTGTTTTAAAATAAATAGCTTGGACTCTTTTTCTATATGATTAGAGTATTAGAAGCTGTTTTGCATTAGCTTCAACAACATCAAGCATTAAGCTAAAGACCAGTTTAGCTGGATTGGTTTAAACATAAATTATCATTTTATTTATTTGTATTATTTGTATATGATTTATATTGCATTTATTTTATTATATGTTTATTTCAGCAGGATGCCCAGCCGATCTTGTAATGTGATCAGCTGACACATGGCCAGAAACCCTCTAAAACCAAGAGACCAGAGCAGGCTGACCAAAGGGTTATTAAAGAACAGATACCAGTAAAAAAATAATAATTCTCTCACCAGGGTATTGGATTTGTATTGGATGAGATTGTGTGACCTTTAAAGAAATATTTCACCCTAAAATTAAAATTCTGTCATCATCGTCTCATCCGTACCAGTGGGATTTTTCCCGCACTTTGGAACATAAAAGAATATGTGAAATAGAATGTCCATGCTGCTCTTTTTCATACATCAGAAATAGACTGTGACCAGGGGCTGTCATGCTGCAAAAGGACACAAAAGCACCATGAACGTACATTGTCCAAAATATCTTCTTTATTGTTGAATGGAAGAAAGAAGGGCACAAAAAGTGAACTATCCCTTTAATGTTTGGTTTGTACTTTGGATTACAAAATGGCAGTCAAATTACTATGTATCCAAAATCTAAAAATCTTTCCTGTATAAATTGACAGTTGTGTACTTTTTTGGAAGCATACAACAATAACTATAATCAGCCTGTTTTATAGTTCAGAGACCTGATTTCTTACTATTTTTGTACCTCTTTCTGTACCACGTATTGCCAGAAATGGCGCTCACTTTGGAATCAAGAAAATCTGCTCAAAGCAGAGACATATTGTGTGTATCCTAGCAGCCAAAAGTTGAGAAATCATCTACTTCAGCCTTAATATGGAGAATTTGCCTTAAGGTGGCAATTTCTCTCAACACCTCCATTTGCATACTTTAAATTTGTTCACTCACTTTATTTAGAACAATAGTGTGAATATTTAACTTCACAGAAGCAGTTCAGCAGCACTAACTTGCATGAATACACTTGCATTTACTGCAAACACTCACTTGATATGTGGCCACGGGGTCCTGTTCCTGCGATATTGCTTAGTAGTAAACATAATCTTGTGAACATCGCTGAATAAAGCTCGCTGTGAGTCGTCTCCCCATCTTTACTCCCTCTGGCAGTTCATTTTACATTTTATTATGCCTCATAAACAGGGCGAAATGAAAACGCGTTCCATGTGTGAGCACCTATGAGTAACAAACAATGCAATAGGCTGATTTGATGGCCTGAGTGATTGATTTAGAAGAAGGCAAATTAGTCTCGCGGGATGTGTATGAGTTCGGGTCACCTGCTCTCACTGTACGAGACGGTGGAATATATTTAGAATATGATTGATTCTGGTTTACGTTTATGTTTGGATGCTGCATATGCAGATAAGCTTCACATGTTGGTCATACGAGAGAGCGGTGAACATATCGGACTGTTTTTAGAGATGCATGCGCACAGTGCCTTTCCTCCCACCACCTATAAATAAATCATGCCTTTCTCCTGGCTCAAGAAATCAGCATTGACATATATACTTAATCACTGAAATATGTAAATCAACTGAATACCAGAGGCTTTATGATCTGAAATTATTATAAGGGGTTGTGAAAGTGAGTGTGTGTGAGGGAGACGGCGATAGAGAGTTGAAGAATGAGATCTAGGCTTAAAAAAAAGAGGGGGATCTGAAAGAAATAAGCTTGAAATGGGATTCATTTAAATAGACCTCACTAATTTTGTCCAACATTAATTTGAGCTATTTAAATCATGTTAGTGTGCCAATTAGCTGACCTAATCTAAGCTAGCTGAAACGCCTGCCATGATTGCAGAGTTATTTGTGTATCTGTTAGTAACTATAATTCAGCCTGACTTCTCTTGGCTGTGAAGACGGCCCTCCACGCACACACATATACGCTGTCAAGCATTAATTGGCCCCGCTAATCATTTATGAGCACTAAGTTTATTTAATTCGCTAAGTCGCCATGCCGTCCACACCTTTAAGCATGCATGACTGCTTTAAACGCTCCCGGTCATAAGCCACAACAGATGATATTAAGTGCTTTAACATGTTAGCGTCGCCCTATTTGCAGAGGTAACGTTCAGTTATGAGGTGCACAATTCAATTACCGGGAAAGGTACAAAATGCTGGAAAAAATCAAATTTGCTCTCCGTGCTAAATGACAGGGATATTTGAACGGTAAGCAGATAGGCTGTTTGATCTTCACACAGGTTCTGGTGTGTGTTAGATCGTTCCTGCTAATTAAGACTCCTATCTGCAGTGTTACTCTGCCTTCTCCTCGGTAATGTGAACAAATATGATTAATGGGAAGAAAGTGGAGAACGAAAGAGTGACTGAATGAGGGGAGGAGAGAGATACAGATAGAGAGAGAGAGAGAAACGAGTTGCAAGGTCTGCACCTTTCAGTAGAATTGTTGGGAACTGAGAACAGGTACCCATTAGGAACTGATTCCATTAAAATAAATAAATAAAATAAAATAGATATTGATATTTGTTTAAAAAAATATATCAATAAACAGTAAGATTTTTTTATGTTTTTGGTAAGTCATTTATTCTCAACAAGGTTGCATTTATTTTATAAAAAAAAGTAAATATTGTACAATATTTTTACAATTTAAAATAATTGGTTTGTATTTTAATCTATTTCAAAATGAATTCAATATAAATTTGAATGTAGTAATTTTATTATTGTGATGGCAAAGCAGAATTTTCAGCAGTCGTATGATCCTTCAGAAACCATTCTAATATTATCAATGTTGCAAACAGTTTCCTAATATATTTTTGGAAACTGTGATTCCCCCCCCCCCCCCAGGATTCGTTGATGAATAAAAAGTTCTAAAGAACATTTATTTAAAAAAGAAATCTTTTGTAACTAATGACTTTACTGTCAATATTGATCAACGCAGGCATCCTTGCTTAATTAAAGTTAAATTAATTAAGCAAAGATGATTAAATTAAAAGTAAAACTTTTTTTTTAAGTATAAATGTAGTACATCATTCATTTAATTCATGTATTTTATATCTAATACCAATTACTGGTTTGCAAATATGTAAAAAAATAAAAATAAAATATGAACAGCATTAATTACTAATGTGTTTTATCTGTTCTGTTGAATTCTGAAATTATCTCATATGGCAACAAACTGCTAAATGTAGAGAATACAATCAGGCATATACTGAAGCAAAACTCCACTTATGCTCCCAGAAATGGTATAGAGTGTAATTTTGCAAACAAAGGACATTTCCTTGACCTCTTCCTCTGTTTGCACTTTTCAGACTTTCTTGCACATCTCTTTTCCTCTCTTTTCTCTTCATCACCTCTCTTCAGATTGCTGTTAGCCTCTGGCCTTCTTTTCTTCAGTCCCATGCCAATCTCCTCAGAGGGCATCTGCAAGCCCTGAGAGAGCAACAATAATTGGTTACCGTAAATGTGTAATGGTGTATCTTCATGTGTGTGTTGGTAGTAAAACGCACGCACCTGTCTTGCAAAGAAGCAAAGGGCTTTTGTTTTTGTTACCTCAGTTGCAATTCAAAAGTGTTATGTATTTGAGTCTTTGCTTTTTAATGACTGATAATAGTCATTGAAAATAATTAGTCTCTTTTTTCCTTGTCTCTTTCTTCACTCCCAGGAGAAAACAAAAGTTTAACTGGAAGAGTGCTCAGTGAGAGAGAACAAATGATTCCTCCGCACCTGTCCTCTTAAGAAACACAAAACCCATCCTCTGGAGAGAGGGGAAAAAAGTGTTCCTGTGAGTAATATAGTAACAAATAGCATAATAATTCCCTTTTCAGTTTTTCGAAGTACAAGCTAGGAAAAGGACAGTCATTGTAATAATGTCATGAATAACCTTTAGGAAGAGAGACATCCATGAAAGCAAACAGAACAGATAGAGAAAGTTTTCTGTCTGTCTTTCTCTTTCTATTCTGTTTAAGAAAGGCAAAGGCAAAAGAGTTGCCTGCAGGGTTAATTATCACAAAATTATATTAATTTCTGTGTCAAGTGTGGTATGGAATACAACGGTACAATTTTGCAGATAGAGACAGATCGGGTGATGAAAGAGAATAGTAAAAGGAATAAGTATAAAGTGGTGAGCATCGCTCTTCAAAGAGTTTTTCCATTTAAGTGGTGTCAGTGCCATAAATTGCTTTCTCTGTTCTATATTTCAAGTTCAGGTCTGCAGAACATATAATATCTATAATGTAACCGATTCATACGGTTTATGTATTCTTAAGAAGACTATACCTATGCAAGTGAAGCTCGTCATGGAAAGTGAGTTGGAAAGTGTTTTTTTTTTTATCTGCCAGACTAACCTCTAACCTATAAACATCCTATTACCATGAGAACAGTAAACCCACATTGGATCAGAAAAAAAAAAAAAAAACCTTCTGTCAATTCTGTTTTAGGACAACTCTGCCCTGAAGCAGGTATGAGGCTTGATATTAAAATGCTGGATTTAAGCAATAGAAAAAGACACTGTTGCAAGGTCTACTCGAATCCCCTTATAGATTCACAACAGTAGCTGGACCCACAAAGGGATTTTGCAGGCTCTACTGCACAGGTTAGGCAACTGTCACAGTAACTATTGATTTCTATTTTTTTTTTTAATACTGCATATCATTTCTGTAATTGGTCTGCGAGGCATTAGCAAATAAGAAACGGCAAAAACAACAAAATAAAAAGGGAATCCACAATTAGTCCTACAGTTTCTCGTTGAGCAATGACAGTTACTAAAATCAATGATTAAACTTGCATAGAATCACCGATAATGACCAAAAGATACAAGTGAAGTCGAAAGAAAAACAGTTTTAATTTATTAGATTTTTTTACCCCATGCGCTCCATGTAAACATGTTCAATTTTTAGATTTAAGCAAAGAGTCACAAGAGGCTGCATGTTTTACCATGGGGAAGGGATTTTCTTAGGCACTATGTGAAGCAGATATATTGCTTTTTACAGCAATATGTTGAAAAACATACAAGCTAGATGTGGTGTTTACAGATATCAGCAATGACCACAGGTAATCACAGCTGTTGATATTCAGACCAGTGGTACTATGCAGATGAGATATTGCTTTTATACAGAATCAATAAACAATATGGTCATATTAAGTAGCTACATTTAGACACGTAATATTGTCAGTCACTGCCACTGATAAGCTACTACTAAATATAATGTAGAAACTTTAATTTTCTGTAAAGCTGCTTTGCAACGATTTGCATCTTGAAAAGCGCCGTATACAAATAAACTCACATGAATTTAATTAAATTGAATTTCTTGTCTAATTTTGCTTTTCTAATGGAAGCTAGAAAGAAAAAAGAAACAAAGTCAAAGCAGAATAGATTGCTGTCTCCTAGCAAGACACAGCAGTGGTGTAAACCAGTTGTACCTGAATGATTCAATGTCTTTAAATGAAGCGGCTGTTGAAATGATCCAGTGACTCAAACAGACAATCTGTTTTGTCCTTGAACTGAATCAGTGTTTGAACAAATCGATCGAGTAAGAAGATTCAGTGACTATTCACTGGATTGTTCCTAAATGAGTGTTTGAACAAATCGAATGAGTGATTGATTCAGTGACTCGCTGATAAAGACTCGGTTTACTTGATTTGTTCCATAAATGAATCTGATGACTTTTGTACAAAATTTTTGAGTGATTATTTCACTCATAAAGATAGTCAATATTTGCCATAAATATGTGACTTGCAGATAAAGTAAATAAAAAATCCACTAAATTAAATAAATGGAACTGTTGTTTAATTTCAGATTCAGAGCTGTCTTTTTATAATAATTAATTCTAAGATTAATTAATTTCACATGCTGCTTTTTAGTTTTATTTTTCTGTTAAATTAGTTATGGGTCTTGGTACTTTGGAAGGAGGCCTTTCCATTATCCACAAACCCATTTTCTACAAAGACTAGAAGCATGCCCTGTTGCATTCACTGGCGTTACTTTAATGTTGAAAATACGATGAACCAGATTGTATTAAAATGTTGTGAAATGTCCTTTTAATGGAAGAGGCTGCTGAGGGTGTTAAACAAACCTCTCTATCCACCCCAGCACTTCCACAGATAACACATTACATGTCCACCAAAAAGTCTGATCACAGTGTAATTGTATAATCCAAACATATTAGGGATGCATAGATTAATTTCCTTCTTTCTCTAGAATGTAGAGGTTTTGAATTACAATCAATGGCCAGACATTATATATAAGGAAACAGATAGCCGACCATCAGGCAAAGTCCCGCATGTTGTGACTAATGGAAGAAGACTCAAGTTTGAACTGTATTTGTTCGCTTTGAGAGCAGGGTTAACGTAATATGTAAAGAAAAACAAAATATGCAGATGCATGGTAGGTCCACGTTTAAAATAGTCTTACGCCTGGCCGCATTCCTCTGAAGTCTCATGAACAGAGCGCCTGTACATGGTCTCGTTGCTAAATATTCTCTTTAGCGAGGAGCATGTGCAGGGTTCGGATATGGAACGCATGGCATGGCGTCTTCTTGAACCAAATGATTCAAAAGAGTGCCACTGCTAAAACCCAGAGGGCCTCCAATGTACTGTTACATTTAGTGAAGGGGCAGCTGAAACCGAATCTATCACGTTCAATGAAGAATTCTTTCCAGATTTTAATAGAGTTAGCCACAACCGGACCAAATTTATAATTAGGGTCAAAGTTGCTCCCTTTTTTATCCTAGTGCCAGTAAATTATTTATTTAAAGCAAGTCTCAGCTTGGTTTAACAACCTATTTCACAGGCATTTTATAGTGTTTCTATACAGATGATCCTCCATCGATACATTCTGTTCAGCTTTCAGTTGTTATATAGGATCAACCCAATCTATGAAAAGCTGGAACGACCAATAATAGTGCGAATATGGTGACACATGTTCTACAGTCCAAATATTTTGCTGATGTGTTTTTTTCAGCAAATATTTCATTGGAATACTTTTAATGTGGAATACAGTTTATTAATGTCCTTGCAATCTCTGCCATTTGAGAGAATGCAAGTGTGTTTGCCCATAATCTGTGTGTGTGTGTGTGTGTGTGTGTGTGTGTGTGTGTGTGTAATTATTAGTATGTCCTCATTAAAGTAGCAGTGGCTGTGCTGGGTCAGGGCTGCTGGCCTCATTTAAAATCTAAATGCTCAACATTTCTCCTTTCTCTCTCTCGCTCCCCCTCTCAAATTCTCATTTAAATTTTTCTTGTCTTATTTCATTTTCCTCCCCGAGATGTATCCATTCCAATTAGACACCGTCTTCATTATCTAGTATCTCTTTCTCTCCTTCCTTCTCTTGCTTTGTCATGTTTTGCTTAACCAACCTGTTATTAACATTGTCTCTGTCTCGCAATTTTTCCTTCTGTCGCAAATGTTTTTATATATGAGTAATGCCCAGGGAATAAACACCTACATGGATTCCGCTCTTTGCGATGGACTTCTTAAATAGGGAATATAACAATTAACCTGACACATACTGTTTCTGGCATTAGCACAGCACAGAGTCCAAATTATTTTAGATCCTGAAGGCTACTAAAATGATCAAATTCCTTAATTACATAGAGAATGAAACATCAAAGTTAAGGTCTAAATGGGCGATAGGGAAATAATGATACATGAGGAAATGAAACAACAAAAGAGGCAACACTGTGATTTGGTCAACTGAATCCATTTAGTGCTGCATCGATGTTTTGAAATATAAATTTACTGTAAAGGTTTTGACGAATACTGCACATTTCCTGATGGCTGTGCTAATTCAAGATGATAGACAAATGACAATTTAAGAAATCCCCCTGCCTCGTTCAGTAAAGAGAGGTGCAGTGGAAGTTTACCAGTTTGACTGTATGCTGCAAACTACAGAATGAATGAATAGTGGTATAATGTCTTAATCATAAAACGAAGTGTTACCGAGCTAAGCGAAAACATTGCAAACAATGTGCCACAAGCCTGTTGAGTTTTAGTTCAGTTTCACAAAGTTCACGCAGAACTATGACAGGGTCATATGATGCCATTGCGCCCCTTTAGTGTGTTATGAAGCCAAACCTGTTTGTGCTTGTATAAGATATGCAAGTTACAAAGCTTCTCCCACAAAAGGATTTATTCTATCTAAAAGAGAAGGCATCCAGATAAAACTTTAGCATCAGATTTTTAATCACATGGGATACACGCCCCCAAATGTCTGTCAGCGATGTGGAAAATCTAATGGCCCATGTTCACGCTGGTTTTTAACCGCAAATAGTACATTTGATATTCAGCCTGATGTCTTTTATGTGAGTAGCTCTTTGTATGAAAGATGCCCCATGTTTTTCATATTGCACTGAAATGTACTAATGAGCATCAAGCACAAGTATCCCTACCAAATGCCAAGATTTTTTTTTTTGTTCTTTAAATTAAATCACACTTTTGTTCAAAAATTTGGGGTCAGTATCTAGACCCGGCGATTTGCCCTTTTGAAGGCTTTTTTCTTAGAGAGACTTTTTGAAGTTCCTCATGCAAACTTAATGGGGCTCCAAAGATTTCTTTGATTAAATATACAGTAAAAACATCAATGTGAGAATCCATTAGGCAGTTCCAAATTTAAAATAACTTACTGCTTAGTGAAATTGGTTCAAAATCATGTTTCAGCAGCTTTACTCAGATTTTCAATGTCACATAATGTTTCAAAATCAATCTTTAAATATGTGATTAATGGTGCCACATTTCGTATTATCATCCGATGATTTTATTGTTGAAAACAGTTGTGCTGCTTAATATTTTTGTGGAAACAATGATACCTTTTTAGACTCGATTCTTTCAATTAACCTAAGGGCCAATAAAATGACTAGGTCTCTCTGATAATCAAAAAGTACATTTATATTTTTTTTTTTTGTTACTAGTCCTATCACTGCTAAATGAAATGTATCTGCCTTTGAGTGTGAAAGTCAAAATCATATCAATCAATTTACTGATTGTAAAGGTAGTAGACATGCTGTGTAGCCTGTCCTGCTCAGACTAAACATTTTGTTTGAGTAGACTAGTTGAGTATAAAGTTTTCAGAATGCATTGGTTTTATGTTTCAGATAGGCATACACATGTGTAAACTGGTTTTCAGTGCTCCTGACAAGTTTGCCTGCACAGAGTAGCAGACAGTGGCCAAAGATGAAACCTCAGCACGCTTTTGAAAGGTACCGTCTCCCACAACATGAGAGATTTGACGAATTCCACGTTAATCTTCTGATGTACTATTAATTGTTGAACATTATTTTTTAGAGAGGTGTAATGTCTGATACTTTGATATGTCCAAGTCTTAATGGGCATAAACAAGAACATGGAGAGTCTGTGATCACATTGTCATTAAAATAAAGACGTGGACACTTCCAGAAAAACTCCAACAGGACCCAGAGTTAATGTTAAACAGAAGCGTCAGTCAAAGTGGTAACAGAGTGAGACAGCGAAACAGCAGCAGGCTTTGGCGGAGCACTTCTCCACAGACTGAAGAAAAGATGGGCTGATGAAATTGATGCAGTCTCATGCTCAGTGATGTGGATTAGAAAAAAAACATAATGCATGAAACTCTCGATGGCACACTTATATAACACTAAATGGGGACATTATCCATTAAATCAAAATAGATATAAGCGCTACAGTCACAGCTATTCCCACAAAGCTATTTGAATGTAGGATGGGATTGGGCTTCTGATTGCAACAAAGAAACTTTATGGCTCCAGTATTACTCTGCTAGTAGAAGGACAAGTAAAGCAAAATCTGCACATTCAGTTATGACGGCCATCTTCGTAAAAGATTCAGTTCTTAAGCCCCTATTGGGCCATGCAGCTCATGTATTGAATAGATAGAGTATAGAGTATTCTGCTGAAGACAAGTTGATTTTTTTTTTCTAAAGTACCAGGCTTATGTACTCAAAAACATGAATTTTGCTGCTTGTTTAATTTATTAACACAAGCTAAAGCAATGCACAGTTCTTGAATATCTCATTATGTACGGAATCCACTAAAATTTGTAAAATGGAAGTTGACCTAATCCGTTTGTGTTGTGACTACCTATTATTATCATTTTTGCTGGCATTTTGCTTCTAGTTCCCAGGATGCTGCATGTGCCTGGATTGGAAGAGTAAATGTTGTTTTAGTAAAGAAAGTGTTGTTTTAGTAAAGGGAAACATTAGAGTTCAGATATCTTACTACCAATGTTCAGTTATGTTGGAGATTTCTAAGAGGTTCCTGTTATGTTGGAGTTTTTGTGGTTGTCATTGTGTTGAAGAGTGAAGCCTTAGTGTTTAGGTTTGGGTGGCTTCAGGTGAGTAGCAGCTCTACTAATGCCAGTGTATATTGACCTGTCTTTTTATATTTCCACCTCTTCTACATTACATTTAGTTAAATAAATACTTCTATTTAGCATGTGATCGTAAGTTGTGCTAGCTGTCAGATTGTTTTAAGTAGTCATGTATTAAATGGATCAACAAGAGATGGTTGATGAAACGGTTGAAACAAAACTGAGATCTTATTGAATTATGATTAAATTTTTCTTCAACTCTACACTTCACTGAAGACTGGAGAAACTGTCTGTTAAAAATTCAGCTTTGAAGATTTTTTTTTTAAAATTCATAGTGAATAATCGTACTGACCCCACACTTCTGAACAGTATGCCTATTATTACCATATTTAATTCACAGATTGTAAACCATTTATTTATTAACAATTAACAACAGATGGAATAAACAGACATGTTTCTTTCTTTCATTCACGTACATATAACCCGTAATTGTCTTCTCTACAGCTGGATCCTTTATTTTATTTATTATTATTTTATTTTGTTTTATTTTAATTTCCCAGTATTGTGAAAGTTGGAACCCTTACATATTTCTTGGACATGGGAATGTTAGAGTGTGAGTACAGCTATGTCTGCTGTCATGCAGTCACAACCCTGTGCAGAGTGCAAATTCCACTGGGGGGACATATAAGGAGGAACTAGAGCATATAGAACAAATGCAAAGTAATTTAAAGGATAGAATGGACCAACAGAATGGTGTGCAGGTAAGAGCCCAATGGAAAAAAAAAATAGAATATGTGTTGATCTAACTAAGCATCCATTGAAGCATTGTGCAGAGAGCTGCATACATCCCCTATCATCAATAGGGCACAATTACTGGCTCAGCCCCTCCCGTGGAATGGAGCAACATTCCCCCGTTTATTTTTATTTTTTTTCAAAGTTAGATGCACAGTCCAGCTTCTGGCACACTTCTTCTGGACATGCAAGATATGCTTTCTGAGGGGACGTTTATCGACACCTCTGTTGGCTCTGCTCTTACCCTTTGTGCATTAATCACCGCTCTAGATCCAGGAACTCTTCCAGAGACCAAGTGCATGTCTCAACTCTTAGATGGACTTCAACAGGGGGGATCTGCCATGCGGGCGATTTGTTAGTGTGTGGGAAAGATAAAGCCCAGTGTGACATGACATTCTGTGAGCAGCTTATACTGGTCCTGTTACGACTTTGGAAAACAAATCAAACTCTAAACACGATCATGCTCATTTGCTCATCTCAGTACTCGGGATGAAGTCGTGGCCTAATGGTTAGAGGAGCCCCTCCCTCCGGACTCATAATGCGCCCGAAATGTTGCGAGTTCGATGTCTCGGGCCCTCAAGGAAGGAATCCACTGTAGGTCGGGGGGAGTGAACTAGCTGCCAGCGCTCTGGACCTTCCATCCTTCTGGGAATCCCACCTGAGGTCCCTAGCACACCGCCCTGCAAGGCCTGCTCCTCCATATGGCTGTCCATCTTCTCCGGGTGAGTGCTCCACGCTGTCCTTTAAGTGTGTGTTCACTACTGTGTGTGTGCACTTTGGATGGGTCAAATGCAAGCACAAATTCCAAGTATGGGTCACCATACTTGGTTGTATGTCACTTCAACTCACTGGCACTCTTTCTAAAGATCTCTTTGTAGGCCACAGAAGCAGCATATTTTAAATATAAGATGATTTTTAGAAATTGACTTTGTCGCATGAAGTTTTATGTGCAGATTTGTCGAGTCAAATGCTGGAATCGGAGGCAATGATATTAGCCATAGTATCTAGGTAGCCGAGTTCAAGAATTCAAAGTGCTTGTCGTGCTTAAAAGGGTGCAACCATTTTGCTAGCATTGATAGCTATTACTTTAGGTGCAGCTCACATAGCTGAATGGCTGTAATCCAGGCCACTGAAGGATATTTTCTCCAGAGATTGTAATAAGTGATAATGGTCCACAATCTTCCTTTTCCGATAGGCTGAGTTTCAGCCTTTTTCTGCCTTAGACTGTACCAGATAGCTGTACTTTGTCCAAAGTAATGAGTGGTTGTGAAAACAAATTTCAACAGGATCTGCTGAAGAATATTTGCACTCTTGCAAAGTGAGCTATTACATGGTCCCTCAGCGAAAAATAAGCCTGCATCTCCACCGTCGACAGGCAACAGCACGCCACAGTGGCCCATCCTCTGATATATTGCTTTTTACAGCAATATGTTGAAAAACATACAAGCTAGATGTGGTGTTTACAGATATCAGCAATGACCACATAATCACAGCTGTTGATATTCAGACCAGTGGTACAATGCAGATGAGATATTGCTTTTATACAGAATCAATAAACAATATGATCATATTAAGTAGCTTACATTTAGACATAATATTGTCAGTCACCACTGATAAGCTACTACTAAATATAATGTAGAAACTTTAATTTTCTGTAAAGCTGCTTTGCAACGATTTGCATCTTGAAAAGCGCTATACAAATAAACTTGAATTTAATTAAATTGAATTTCTTGTCTAATTTTGCTTTTCTAATGGAAGTAGAAAGAAAAAAGAAACAAAGTCAAAGCAGAATAGATTGCTGTCTCCTAGCAAGACACAGCAGTGGTGTTTGTACCTGAATGATTCAATGTTTTAAATGAAGCGGCTGTTGAAATGATCCAGTGACTCAACAGACAATTGTTTTGTCCTTGAATGAATCAGTGTTTGAACAAATCGATCGAGTAAAAGATTCAGTGACTATTCACTGGATTGTTCCTAAATGAGTGTTTGAACAAATCGAATGAGTGATTGATTCAGTGACTCGCTGATAAAGACTCGTTACTTGATTTGTTCCTAAATTAATCTGTGCTTTTGTACAAAATTTTTGAGTGATTATTTCACTCATAAAGATAGTCAATATTTGCATAAATATGTGACTTGCAGATAAAGTAAATAAAAAATCCACTAAATTAAATAAATGGATCTGTTGTTTAATTTCAGATTCAGAGCTGTCTTTTTATAATAATTAATTCTAAGATTAATTAATTTCACATGCTGCTTTTTATTTTATTTTTCTGTTAAATTAGTTATGGGTCTTGGTACTTTGGAAAGGCCTTTCCATTATCCACAAACCCATTTTCTACAAAGACTAGAAGCATGCCCTGTTGCATTCACTGGCGTTACTTTAATGTTGAAAATAATGAACCTTGTATTAAAATGTTGTGAAATGTCCTTTTAATGGAAGAGGCTGCTGAGGGTGTTAAACAAACCTCCTATCCACCCCAGCACTTCCACTAACACATTACATGTCCACCAAAAAGTCTGATCACAGTGTAATTGTATAATCAAACATATTAGGGATGCATAGATTAATTTCCTTCTTTCTCTAAATGTAGTTTTGAATTACAATCTGGCCAGACATTATATATAGCCACATCAGGCAAAGTGCATGTTGTGACTAATGGACTCAACTTTTAATTTCCGTTTGCTGTATTTGTTCTCTATTGACACAAGACAAAGGGTTAACAATATGTATCAAGAAAACCGCCCACATATGGCATTAGGTCCACGTTTAAAATAGTCATTCCTCTGAAGTCTCATGCAAGCGCCTGCACATGGTCTCGTTGCTAAATATTCTCTTTAGCGAGGAGCATGTGCAGTTCGGATATGAAACGCATGGCATGGCGTCTTCTTGAACCAAATGATAAAAGAGTGCCACTGCTAAAACCCAGAGGGCCTCCAATGCTTTCATTTAGTGAAGGGGCAGCTGAAGCCGAATCTATCATTAATGAAGAATGAAAAAGAGGAAAAGAAGATCTCTTCTAAAGTCACAGGTCTAATAAGATATGCTTCAACAGTTATAATAAAGTAGGGTCAAAGTTGCTCCCTTTTTATAAAATTTTTAGTTGTGTTTATTTATTTAAAGCAAGTTCAGCTTGGTTTAACAACCTATTTCACAGGCATTTTATAGTGTTTCTATACAGATGATCTCATCGATACATTCTGTTCAGCTTTCAGTTGTTATATAGTCAATCTATAAATGGATATAGTGCGAATATGTGACACATGTTCTACAGTCCAAATATTTTGCTGATGTGTTTTTTCAGCAAATATTTCATTGGAATACTTTTGTGGAATACAGTTTATTAATGTCCTTGCAATCTCTGCCATTTGAGAGAATGCAAGTGTGTTTGCCCATAATCTGTGTGTGTGTGTGTGTGTGTGTGTGTGTGTGTGTGTGTGTAATTTTAGTATGTCCTCATTAAGTAGCAGTGGCTGTGCTGGGTCAGGGCTGCTGGCCTCATTTAAAATCTAAATGCTCAACATTTCTCCTTTCTCTCTCTCGCTCCCCCTCTCATTCTCATTTAAATTTTTCTTGTCTTATTTCATTTTCCTCCCCGATGTATCCATTCCAATTAACACCGTCTTCATTATCTACCTTGTATCTCTTTCTCTCCTTCTCTGCTTTTCTGTTTCTGCTATACCAACCTGTTACACATTCTCTCTGTCTCGTTTTTCCTTCTGTCGCAGCCGAATTGTCTTTTTATCTTATAGAGATACTATTCATCTTACAGCCCGCAGGGAATCAAACACCTACATGGATTCCGCTCTTTGCGATGGACTTCTTAATAGGGATATAACAATTTGACACATACTTTTCTGCATTAGCACAGCACAGAGTAGACAACTGAATATAAAAAAAATCCTCTTATTAATGGAATGAAATAATTAAGGTGTAAAAAAGCATGGGCGAGAGGGAAATAATGAAAACGGCACATGAGGAAAAAACAACAAAAGAGGCAACACTAGTGATTTAACTGAATGCCATTTAGTGCTGCATGTGTTTATGAAATATAACTATTTACTGTAAAGGTTTTGACAATCACTGCACAGATGTGTGAATTCTTAAATGGCATGCAAATGACAGAAATCCAGAGAGGTGCAGTGCAGAAGTTTTGAGTTTCTGTAATGGCTGCAAACTACAGAATGACTGAATAGTGGAATGCAAATAAATTTAAGCTAAGCAAAACACTGCAACAATGTGCACAACATTATACATTATGCCTTTTTTAAGAGTTTTAGTTCAGTTTCACAAAGTCAGAACTTGTGTATTACAGGGGTCATATGATCCAATTTCTTTTTTTTCCTTTTCTTTAGTGTGTTATGTAGCTGTTTGTGCTTGTATAAGATATGCAGAGTTACAAAGCTCAAAGTCTCCCACAAAAGGATTTATTCTATCTAAAAGAGAAGGCTGATCCAGACCGGGCTAAAACGCCTCATTTAAACAAACGCGCCCCCGCATGTCTATGTCACGATGTGGAAATATTTGCTTAATGCCGCCCAAATGTTCACGCAAAGAAAGAAGGCGTGGTTTCAGTAACCGCAGTAGTGTTGTTGTCACATATATTCAGCCTGATCTCATTTGTGTGAGTAGATATTTGTATATAAAGATCACATGTACATTTTCATAAGTGCACTGAAATGTACTATATTGACAGCATCATAAAAGTATTAATGCATTTACACTTTAGAATTTTTTTTTTTGTTCCTTTAAATTATATTCACACTTTTGTTCAAAAAATTTGGGGTCAGTATTTTTGTTTTTTTTTCTTAGAGGTTTTTGAGTCTCATGCTAACCAAGGCTCCATTTCTTTGATTAAATATACAGTAAAAACAACAATATTGTGAAATATTATTCAAATTTAAAATAACTTTTTTTATTTTAGTGAAATTTTCAAAATACATTTTCAGCAGCTATTACTCCAGTTTTCAATGTCACATAATGTTTCAGAAATCAATCTAATATGCTGATTTGGTGCTCAAGAAACATTTCTATTATCATATCATCTTATATGTTGAAAACAGTTGTGCTGCTTAATATTTTTGTGGAAACAATGATACCTTTTTAGGATTCTTTCAATTTAACAACAACAACAACAACAATAATAATAATAATAATAATAATAATAATAATAATACTAATAATAATAATACAAAAAGTACAGCATTTATATAAATTAGATTTTTTTTTGTTACAGAGTAAGTTTTTACCATCACTGCTAAATGAAAGAATGTATCTCTTTAAAATCAATCAATCAATCAATCAATCAATCAATCAATCAATCAATCAAACTTACTGATGCCAAATGTTTGAATGGTAGTATATGCTGTGTCAGAAGTGGTCCTTCTAAGACTAACACATTTTGTTTGAGTAGACTAGATTGAGTATAAAGTTATCAGATGCATTTGTTTTATGTTTGCAGATGAGGCACCAGCGTACACATTAATGTTTTCACATCAGTGCTCCTGACAAGTTTGCCTGCACAGATAGCAGACAGTGGCCAAGATGAATCAGACGCTTTTGAAAGGTACCGTCTCACAACATGAGAGATGACGAATTCCACGTTAATCTTCTGATGTACTATTATTGTTGAACATTTTTTTTAGAAGGTGTAATGTCATATTTGATATGTCCAAGTTTAATGGGCATAAACAAGAACATGGAGAGTCTGTGATCACATTGTCATTAAAATAAAAGACGTGGCACTTCCAGAAAAACTCCAACAGGACCCAGAGTTAATGTTAAACAGAAGCGTCAGTCAAGTGTAACAGAGTGAGACAGCGAAACAGCAGCAGGCTTTGGCGGAGCACTTCTCCACAGACTGAAGAAAAGATTGATGTTGATGCAGTCTCATGCTCAGTGATGGGAGAAAAAAAACATAATGCATAAACTCTCGATGGCACACTTATATAACACTAAATGGGGACATTATCTTATTCAAAATAGATATAAGCGCTACAGTCACAGCTATTCCCACAAAGCTATTTGAATGTAGGAGGGATGGGCTTCTGATTGCAACAAAGAAACTTTATGGCTCCAGTATTACTCTGCTAGTAGAAGGACAAGTAAAGCAAAATCTGCACATTCAGTTAACCCATCTTCGTAAAAGATTCAGTTCTTAAGCCCCTATTGGGCCATGCAGCTCATGTATTGAATAGATAGAGTATAGAGTATTCTGCTGAAGACAAGTTGATTTTTTTTTTCTAAAGTACCAGGCTTATGTACTCAAAAACATGAGTTTTGCTGCTTGTTTAATTTATTAACACAAGCTAAAGCAACACAGTTCTTGAATATCTCATTATGTACAATCCACTAAAATTTGTAAAATGGAAGTTGACCTAATCCGTTTGTGTTGTGACTACATTAATCATTTTTGCTGGAATTTTGCTTCTAGTTCCCAGGATGCTGCATGTGCCTGGATTGGAAGAGTAAATGTTGTTTTAGTAAAGAAAGTGTTGTTTTAGTAAAGGGAAACATTAGAGTTCAGATATCTTATTAATGTTCAGTTATGTTGGAGATTTCTAAGAGGTTCTGTTATGTTGGAGTTTTTGTGGTTGTCATTGTGTTGAAGAGTGAAGCCTTTGTTTAGGTTGTGGGTGGCTTCACTCGGTGAGTAGCAGCTCTACTAAAGCCAGTGTATATTGACCTGTCTCTTTATATTTCCACTTCTTCTACATTACATTTAGTTAAATAAATACTTCTATTTAGCATGTGATCGTAAGTTGTGCTAGCTGTTTTTTTAAGTAGTCATGATTAAATGGATCAACAAGAGATGGTTGATGAAACGGTTGAAACAAAACTGAGATCTTATTGAATTATGATTATTTTTCTTCAACTCTAACTTCACTGAAGACTGGAGAAACTGTCTGTTAAAAATTCAGCTTTGAAGATTTTTTTTTTAAAACATATGGAATAATCGTACTGACCCCAAACTTCTGAACAGTAGCCTATTATTACCATTTTTAATTCACAGATTTAAACCATTTTTTGGAATTAACAAACAGATGGAATAAACAGACATGTTTCTTTCTTTCTTCACACATATAAAATTGTCTTCTCTACACCTGGATCCTTTATTTTATTTATTATTATTTTATTTTGTTTTATTTTAATTTCCCAGTATTATGAAAGTTGGAACCCTTACATATTTCTTGGACATGGGAAGTTAGAGTGTGAGTACAGCTAATGTTGTGTCATGCAGTCACAACCCTGTGCAGAGTGCAAATTCCACTGGGGGGAAATATAAGGAGGAACTAGAGCATATAGAACAAATGAAAGTAATTTAAAGGATAGAATGACCAACAGAATGGTGTGCAGGTAAAGCCCAGTGGAAAAAAAAAATAGAATATGTGTTGATCTAACTAAGCTCATTGAAGCATTGTGCAGAGAGCTGCATACATTATCATCAATAGCACAATTACTGGCTCAGTGGAATGGAGCAACATTTTTATTTTTATTTTTTTCAAAGTTAGATGCACAGTCCAGCTTCTGGCACATTCTTCTGGCATGCAAGTATGGAGGACGTTTATCACACCATTTGGCTCTGCTCTTACCCTTTGGCATCAGCTCTAGTCCAGAACTCTTCCAGAGATGCATGTCTCAACTCTTAGATGGACTAACAGGGGGGATCTGCCATGCGGGCGATTTGTTAGTGTGTGGAAAGATAAAGCCCAACATGATGAGCAGCTTATACTGGTCCTGTTACGACTTTGGAAAACAAATCAAACTCTAAACACGACATGCTCATTTGCTCATCACTCGGGGAAGTCGTGGCCTAATGGTTAGAGAGTCGGACTCATAATCGAAATGTTGCGAGCTCGAGTCTCGGGCCGGCAGGAATTGTAGGTGGGGGGAGTGAATGTCCAGCGCTCTTTCCAGCTTCAATACCACGACTGAGGTGCCCTTGAGCAAGGCACCGAACCCCCAACTGCTCCCCGGGAGCCGCAGCATAAATGGCTGCCCACTGCTCCGGGTGTGTGTTCACGGTGTGTGTGTGTTCACTACTGTGTGTGTGCACTTTGGATGGGTCAAATGCAGAGCACAAATTCCGAGTATGGGTCACCATACTTGGTTGTATGTCACTTCACTCACTCACTCTTTCTAAAGATCTCTTTGTAGGCCACAGAAGCAGCATATTTTAAATATAAGATGATTTTTAGAAATTACTTTGTGCATGAAGTTTTATGTGAGATTTGTTGAGTCAAATGAATCAGAGGCAATGATATTAGCCATAGTATCTAGGTAGCCCAAGGAAATGTTGTCGTGCTTAAAAGGGTGCAACCATTTTGCTCATTGACTATTACTTTAGGTGCATCACATAGCTGAAGGTGTAATCCAGGCCACTGAAGGATATTTTCTCCAGAGATTGTAATAAGTGATAATGGTCCACAATTTCTTATAGGCTGAGTTTCAGCCTTTTTCTGCAGACTGTACCAGTAGCTGTACTTTGTCCAAAGTAATGAGGGTTGTGAAAACAATCAAGGCCATACTGCTGAAGAATCATGATTCTTACCCAGCACTCTTGGCATGCAGCTATTACATGGTCCCTCACCAGCTGAAATGTTAATGGTTGGGAAGCTGAAATCTCCAGTACCACAGGCGACAGCACAACTTTAGCCACAGTGGCCCAACAGGAGAGTATTAGAGCAAAAAAATAAAATTAAAAATGGACAGCTGAAATTAACTCAGATGCTGAACTTTAGCAGGAGATTATGTGGCTGTTGTTTCAAGACAGTGTATTTACCTGAATCTATGTGTTTAACATTTGAGATTGATCCCTAGAGAATGGAAAATGTAGTTAGATTTTCTAACAGGAAGATTTGAGCATGTGTGAAAAATTTATGCACAACACACTTTTCATTTATTTATTATTACAGCGGTTCACCATATGCTTCATTGATGTTCTGAATGATGGCTGTTTACATTGCATAAATATACTGTGTAATAAATTATTGTAGGCCAAGTAGTTAATAAAATGTATGTAGCTCAACAGAAATGTGTGCTTTGCAGGTTTGTACACTATTTAGAATTGAATTAAGATTTGGGGATGATTTTTTAACAATAATAATAATTATTATTAGTATTATAAGTCTCTAATGTTCACCAAGGCTTGATCAAAAGTCCAGTAAAACAGTATTGCTGTGAAATATTATGACAATTTATGTTACTTCTGTTTTAATATTTAAAAATAATTTATTCATTTGATTTCAAAGCTGAATTATCTTCAGTAATATTTTTTTTCAGGAGTCTTTGATGACTAAACATGTCAAAAGAACAGCATTTATCTTTTGTAACATTAAAAATTAATTTGTTCAATTTAATGCATCCTTGCTGAATAAAAAATATTTATTTCTTTAAAAGCTTCACTGAACCCAAACATTTGAAGTGTAGTGTATATGACAATAGTTGTCATATACTTCAAAATATTTTAATAATAAGTATATAAAAGGTTGTAGAGTGTATATAAATTTATGAAAATATCATTCAGTATATGCCAGACTAAATTAATTTTCCCAGAATTCTCCAATTTAATCCATACACTATATAAAAATAGCCTGATGTCTATACTGAAATAGGCACATTTATTACAATTTCTGATATTGTTATGTTTTGTCACAAAACATGTGTTGGACTAATGGAATTACTGTCCGACTTCTTTGAATTGTGAATCAACAAATTCCTGTCATTCCGATCCATATCAACATTCCGCTGCCTATTCAATTCAAATTCCAGCTCATGAATTGACAAGGGAGCCAATTACTAAATTCTGAATTTTTACCAACTCTGATACCTTGACTGCACTAAGTAACTGTGAATACAATTATGTGGCAAGGGCATACATTTTAATGCAAAAGCTCTGTTTATCGAACGAAATCCACTGACAGTATTAGTGCAACTAACAGGGCAAACTGTTCATAATTCGTGAAATAGCTTGGGCCAAAGATTCTCCTTTTCCCATGTTAGAAACATTTGAGAGGTAGAAGCACAACAACTTCTGCTAATGGAACAGCAGCTAGTCCTGGGATTATATGTCCTCGGAGAGATGCATGCACAAGGCTGCACATCCCACAGTGCAACAGTCACACCGTTAATTAGCCAAATTAGTCAGAGGATATCAAACTCTGTGTTGACACACACACATTGCCATGACAACGGCACACAGGAAGTGAGGAGAGAAAGCTGGAGCATCAGGTTTCAGCACACAGACGAACATACGGTGACACACATATAAACACACACACACACACACACATGCACTCTGCTGTCCATCCCTCACCAGCTGAAAGTTGATTAAAAATTATTATATCTATACTTGTCCTATAAATAATTCATAGGTGCATAATTACTGCAGGTTTAGAAAGGGAGAAATGATTTAATTTAGCCACAGGGTGTGAGTCTCACAATTAGAGCTGGATAAATGAAGATGATCTGATTACAGTGACTGTACTGACCCTCACGCAAGACGACAGGGAAGGAGAGAAAGGGAGAGAGAGATAGAGAAAGACTAGCAATCAATAAATAAAAAAAATAATAGCTATAATAAACCTTGACATTGAAGAATCATGAAAGTCCCATACACACACCTTGCTTACTGACATAATGGCTGGCATACTTAATATATGGTAATTAGGAAAAGCCTCATCTGCATAGGAATGTTTTTTTGAAGTAGCCATCTGTGTGAAAATTAAGAATTCCAGTTGGAAAAAGTGATTGGAAAGTCATAAGTTTAAAAGCATTTATAATTTGACGGTTCAAGGGCTGACCGTACATTTGAGGAATTGCGGGTCAGGTTATGAATTAACACAGAGGAATGTGATTACTTTTAAAGTACTCAAATTTGTGTGACAAAATAAATCATAAATCATTTTCCGCAGTTTGAAATCTATACTAAATACTGATGTCAGGCCTTCTCTGTAACATCATTCGTTGTCTGTCATTTTTAAAGACTAGTATTTTCTACTAGTCAGATAATACTGCAGAAGAGAGACTCTTTTACAGCTTATAAAACAGGTCAAAAAGCTACTAAGATAAAGTCTAAGTTAAGTCCTTGCTTTAAAACGTTTCCACGATTCCTCACCACCTTGGTTTTTAGGTTCATATTTCATGGTTCTTTTTTAAGTGTCCTGGGCCATAATCTGAATGGAAAAGGCTTTTCATCAGGGTCTAAATTCAGAGTAATCACTGGTAGGAAGATAGATGCCATTATGCTAATGATAGACTGCTGCCCTACTTCAGTGAAGAAATTAAAGTCCTCACCTTTCTAAGCACCAGAATATCTGTGGGCATGTGAAACGCATTATATTACATACTGCCTTTACAGTCTCCTTTCCACTGTTAGTGTATTTTGGGAAGAGTTCTACAGCTCTAAAAGTACTGGGAAGTCACAGGTACTGTGAGGTTAAAAATGGATAGATTTTTAGCCTTGAGTGTATGAGATGAAGGGCAGAGAAAAGGGGAATGTTTGAAAGAAGCTACGCTAATTGAAACAGCTAAGTAACCTGCAGTGCTTGAGGGTTGTTATTGTTGTCAATATGAAGCACAAAACTTCCAATGTTGCTAAAATGAATGACACTTTTGTGCCACAGTAAGTCAAGGAGACACCGAGTGTGGGAGGCACTTTTCATGAATAGGGTACAAAGTAGGGCCTGAGACATAAGTCATATATATTAGCTAATAATTCAGTTAAACATCAAGTTGTATGGTTTTAATTGTTGAGAAGCTCAAAGAAAAGAAAAAGAAAAAAAAAAAGAATGGGATCCCAATTTACGTTATTCTTTGAAAGTGCCAAGTGTATTGCATGTAGAGTCATATTGTTGAATTCTTTCTAAACATGTACAGTTTATCCAAGTTTAAAGATCACAGAATATAACTTTATGAAGTATTAAGTGACAGATGCTAAGTATACCAGTAGGTAGATGTGCTGTTATTTTACACACTCATGCTGTGCCACCTCAGACTTCCTATTCTGTCTATTCCAGCATAAACAGTGAGGGAGCTGCTGCTAGATTCATTACCGCACAAGCATATCTTAGAGTATGGCTTATGTGAGAAACACTGACATCTGGCATATCCAAACAATGCGTGGCACATAAACTCATTTAGAGGATCCAACTGTTTTCTGTTCAGATGGTTCGTTACCAAATGCTCAGGAAAGCTCACACACAAATGACGGCAAACTGTTGGGAACACACAAAAACGCATGGGGCCGACAAACTTTATGCATCAACTGTGTTTAGCCTTTGAAATATGTTCACAAACACACATACATACTTGTTTGATGTTCTATCCAGAATCAGTCAAGGTTTGTAGTCTTAAATCATGACTTTATGTGTGCATGTGAGTGAGAGAGAAAGAGCATCTGTAATATGAGGTACAGCTCAGTTGTGCCAATTAATTCCTACCATGGCACTGAGACTCCATGCTGAGCTCTCATAACTCCCTGATTAAAGCTACTTCATTTAATCATTCCATTTTGCTGGCAATTCTATCAAAAACAAGTATTCTTTCACAGTGGTATAGCATGTGTTTTATCAACCCCTACGTCCAAATGCTATTGAAGCATGTGTCTCTTTACCACATGTAGATAACATTATCAGGCACACACACACACACAGAGGTTTGATTAAAGTTAAGCAGCCTCTATCTCCATCAAGCATGACCTTTCACTTGAGGGAGATGCCACTAAAGAGGAAAGATTTTTGTTGTCGGAGACTAATTTATTTAGAAGATTACAAATTGTGTAAAATGTGTAATTTTGCATTGGGCAAAATTAGCAGTTTTTAACTGTTTGGTGTATTTACACCTGACGTTATTTTTATTTGTTTTATCCATCTGATCATAGCATTTGATCAAGCGTGTATGGCTAAATATTTTTTTTTTGGGGGGGGGGAGTTTATGCACCTCAGTTTTTGAGTGAAAAAAAAAACATTATTTGTGATTAATTAAAAAAATGAGGTGCATAAGTCAGATTAAAATCAACGGTTAATCAGTTCCAAACAAGAAATACAAAACCTGTGCTAATTGAAATAAATCAAGCAGATAAAAAGATTGAATGCATTATTATTTGGCAATAAAACAAGAAAAATTATAATACATTTTCAGTTTTTTTTTTCTTTTGAAGTGTAACAAGAAAAGAAAAATAGAACATAACAAAAAAAAACATTAAATTGTTTTGCAAAGTTGCTATACCCTGTGTGAGCAAAGTCAGTAGGTTTTACTACAATGTGGCAATATCAACCAGAATTTACTGGAATAAGAAAACCTTTCCGGGTCAAAAGGACCTAAAACAAAACTAAACATTTTCAAGCTTATTAAATATAAAATGTCTACCCATTTATCATGTCGTCTGGTGTATTTCCCACCCCCAGCGACCACATTGCATTTGTAGTGTAAACGCTCATTTTGGTTGAATGCATTCCAACAGAAGTAAAGGACTGCCTACTTACCAGTCAGTCAACCGCTATAACAAGGGTTTCAACTTTGCCGGTTAAGTGCAGCTTTACATAATCATTTAAAATGTTAAAAATATAGGTTGTCTATATGCTAACATTCCCATCACGTTATTCTCAAAACTACCTCAGAAGTCATTTCTCGACAGACTCCTGTTTTCCAGGCCAAGCGTCACTAACTGTGGGGTACCATTTCAGTTTCTCATGTCTATGAAGATGTGAAAATGTAATGTAAAACGGCCAGTCAACACTGTCAGTCATGACCAAAGTCTTATCTCAAATGTACATCATACAGTCTGACATAAAAGGCGAATGATATCACACAGTCTGTCTTGGCTTTTACCCAAGATATCATCTGGCAAGCAACATTCGTAAAGAAAAACTGCACTCTGCTTTTTTTTTTGCCGAAGATCAGGAGAGTCAAACCAACAAAAACATATGCACACTTATCACATTATGTCTATAACCTTTCCTCCCTTTAGCACATGCAGTATTAGCTGTGCTTTGAGGTGTAAAAGGCAGAATAAATCTAAATAAATATGTTCTCTCTCACACTCTATCTGTCTCTCCCTTTCTTTCTCTGTCTCTATAGAAGCGAGTGAAGGCTGCGATAAGTCAAGAACAAATTTAATCAACTACTCAGCGCTTCAGGGGGTGGAAGCGTGGTGTTGACTCGGTGGTGCTATTTGTTCTATTGTAGCAAAGCGCAGTCAAATGTCATGTTTCTAGAGCAGAGCGTGGCAAATGGCAGCCGTGTGCGTGAACGCTCCTCACACGCGCCACTGTTGGGAGATGGCAGGAAAGACTGTAGCAGTCGAAGGCGATGAGAGTCGAACGTACCGCCGCTTTAATAGAGTCGAAAGCTCAATGATCTGCGAATGCAAAGACACAAGCGCTACAAATGTGTGCGTGCGTGGATCAAGGCACGGACACGTGGAAACATGATGGGCTTGAGGCGTGATACACACACACACACACACACACACAGATGTGCACTATCCAAAGAGCAGACCCTCTATCTAATGTCCATTAAGAGATGGTGGTTAAAGTCTCAGGTTCATTCTATTTTTCCCAGGGCTATGTTCATATCAGCTCCAGGCCGCAGGTTATTCTCTAAATTTGAAATGTCTCCCTGAGCTGAATCAGGGGACTCTGCACTTCTTTCCATTTTTCCTGCTGCTCCCGCTGTGCTGAAAAAGAAAATGCCACTGAGAAAGCCAATATGGGCTTATCAGCCCTATCAGCAGAAAATGAATTTGAACTCAGGGTGCCGATGATGGTACTGAGATAATGCATGATGGGTAAGGAACATTGTTGGGGGGAAAATGTGTATTATTATATATATTTGTCTCTGTGTGTCTATGTGTGTATCTATACATGCCATACACACAAGAAGTTTGAGGGATCCAAACAATGTCATTTCTGTAAAAGGAAAAGGACAACCAGACAATGTCAACCATATTAAAAGTTTTAGCTGATCCTGTAAGAACATTTAATTTTTTACTAATTTTAAACCCAAATGCCTCTTATCTGGAAGTTGATACTGAAGAAAAAAAGTCAAGTCACCTTTATTTCTATAGCACTTTATACAGTATAAATTGTGTCAAAGAAGAGATGAACAGGAAAATAGCTAAATCAATTATGGAAGCTCAACTATGGACATAATTCAGATTCTGCAGCTCTAAAAAACAATTGTTTCATTATTTAGTTCAGCTCAGTGTTTGTTCAGTTCGGATCAATAACAGTGTGAACTTCATTAAATTGAAAACAAGTTCAATTCAGCTATTAGCAGTTCTACAAAAGGCAGCAATGTTGTTATTCAGTTTGAGTCAATTCCGTATTCATTATAGTTTAACACCAGTTTCGATGTTGCAAGATGTGATTCAGCTGTAAAGCAGCTCTACATAAGACAACAGTGCCATCATTCACCTAATTTTAATTCAAGTTTTGATGATGTCAGTCAGTGTGTTAATATCAATAAATGACTTAAAATTAAGTGTCTCCTAGACCCCAACTAAGAACAGTGGCAAGGAACACAGGTAACAAAAACCCAAATTGCTCAGGAGACAGAAGAAAAAAAAAAAAACGTAGCAAACGAACATGGTGTGATTTTGATTGACAGCATTACATGGGAAAGGATGAGTTAAGGGGAAAAAAAAAGCTTCAGAACATTTAGAACACAACATTGTATGAAGTACTTTTATGATGCCTTTATGGTTATTTTGTGATCTTTTTGAATCTTGGAAGCTCCAGTTCCCCTTCATTATAATTCCACATTTGAAAATGTTTATTTGACATTTAATTCAACATTTGTTGGAGGATGATTCAATCTTAATGGTAACATTTATTTTATATGTAATATTTATTATTATTTTTAAATCAAGGACTGTGTTCCGTATATGAAATACAATTTTGGTATCCCAAGCCAACAGCATGAAATGGCAGTGAACTTGCTGGCAGTGCTTGTCTTCACTGCACACATGCAGCTTTCACACACGTATAATCTTTGGATCATGATAAGAGGTCAAGGTCATCTCCCAGTCTCTGTGCAAAACCTACAATTAAATTCCATCTGTCTTTGGCATCTCTGTCCCTCAGTATGGCTTAATTTCTTCAGTTGTTAATATTGAAATGTGTGCTGTGAGTCTGAGCCCGCTGAAAGTGTGCTTCATGCATTAATAAGTCTCACACTGAGCGGCATCTTTGTTGTTTAAGCTCCTTCCATCCTACATGAAAGGGCATATTTAACTTCACATCTTACTCAACCTTTCAATAGAAGAGTGATGGGAATTTCGGAATCATTATTTCAACCGGTTACACATTCTGAATCAATACCAAGAACAAAGCTTAGTCTGACAAGATAGTTGTATAATGGAGCACTTGTGTAAGGTTGACGTACAATTCTATCGCTGAAAAGACCAGTGAGGCGCGAGCGCAGAGGTGTTACCGCCTGCCGAGTAATGCTGGGTTAGTGGATTGTTTGTGTTCCAGTTTGAGTGTCTGTGATTAACAGCTATTGGAGTTAACGAGTCAACCACTTCGGTCTTGTTTTTGGGGAAGTCTCAGAGAGTCGCCATTAGCATTTTCAGATAAACACAGATAAATGCTAGCTGTATTCTAGATGCTGAAATCTAAACTTTTTAAATCGAAACATTTCCAGTCATGTATGTAAAACAATCAGATTTTAAATTCTCTACGTGCATATGTTTGGCCTATTTGCTTACCAAGTGTAAAATTTAGATAATTTGATTTGGTCACACCACACTGCATGACATGCATGTATGACCGTTTCAAGTGTGAATTAAAACTTTTCTCATTAATCAAATAATTGTATAATAAAGTGTGTAAATACATTAGAAACAACAACACAGTGTCTTCTGTGTGAACCCTCTTTTGTGCGAACTACTTCCTCTCGCCGTGGATTCAAATCTCAATTTGACCATTTAACAGCTGAGTCCAAGCCTCCGTTACTAATTATAAAACTTTAGAACTAGTAATGAAGGAACGTTGAGTTGCTTCATTGAAAACTTATTGTATTACGGTTTTAAAAGCTCACTGTACTATGTAGAGTATTGTGAGAGAGAGATGGACTAAGCGAGTGTGATTACCTGCATCTGATAAAGCATTCATTCTTCAGCTCAATCTGATATTCACAAAAAACACAACAACATTTGTTTGAATGTCCGCTGAGCAAAGCGATAACTTTGTTGTACTATCCTTTCATCTGTTAAGGGTGATTTCCGATGACAGCGCTGCTCAGTGCATTTGTTGGCTGCATCTTACAAGCTGTTGTTGAAAGTAAAAATAACTTCCTTGTTTACAACCCTGTTTTAGTCTGTTTTAATATAAAAGTCTTTACTGCTGACTCACTCATAAAAACAGTATCTTGTCACCATCTAATGGCACAACAATGTAACAAAAATCACCATCATGAACAGTTTCCCAAAACTAAATACTATAATTAAATATGTATATTGTTTCTATAAAATATTATGTATTGAATAATAATAATATTTAATAAACAAAAATGTCAGGAATCACAACAGTTGCTAGGCAAATCAGTCAAAAGTACAAAGGCAGCGCTGTCATATACAGCATTATATCACTTGATGATATTTTGCCCTCAGCCAAAACTATTTGCTCAGGAACAAATAATTGATTAATGAGACCAACAACTGCCCATTAGATTTGCCCCAAAATAATTATATCTCATGTTTAACCACCATAGATACCTCAGAGCCAGGGCCAAATTCCAGAAGATCTGACTGAGGTAAGGCTTCTCTTAGCGGGTTCATGAGCACTGAACGGTCACTGACGTCCTGGAGCTCACATCTCCCAAAACATTGAAACAAATTTTCAAATATATGTTATTTTTTATTAACAAACCGCATATTTGAAGTCTAAACAAGTACATTCTCGCCGAAAAAACTACATTCTGTCACACACACACATCCTTACCCTTGTACATAATTTTGTAATTGATATATAATAATCCAATTAGTAGGACAAAATATATACAAGCAGGAGATGTAATGCAGTACTTTGTAATGCAGTAAATATCAGTCATGTATTATTTATTGTATCTTCAGCTCAATTGAATGTAATTAATGAATTGATTTAAATCAATTAATTTACCATTTTTTTATATGGTATTTCTCTTTCTGTCTGCCTCTCTCTCTCTATAACATATATATATATATATATATATATATATATTATTATTTTTTTTTTTTTATGTAACTTACATGTAACCTTAAATACGGAATATTAAGATTTAAATTCTTTAAATAAATTTAATTTATATTTTAAATTTCTTTTCTGAAAGAAAATTAAATGACACTCTGCTCTGGATAAATGTAAAATTGTGTGCATACATTACAACAAAGAACTGACCTACCATCAAAGCTCAATGAGTTTGAAGTGAAAAACACACCACAGATTTTACTAGTAAACTGACAATAAATAAATAGTGCATGCTTAAATTCATGATAGTTTTTTTTTTTTTTTTTGGTAAAACTTTACAATAAGGTTCACTAGTTAATTTTAATTAATACATTAACTAATATTAGCGAACAATACAATACAATTGTTATAGTATTTATTCATCTTTGTTAATGTTAAGTGATAAAAGTATAACTGTTTATTGTTAGTTCATGTTGGGTCAGGTACATTAATTAATTTTAACAAGTAAAACTTTTATTTTTATGTTTTGGAAATGTTGCAATTAATATGAACTGAGATTAATACATGCTATACAAGTATTTTCCATTGATAGTTCATTTTAACTAATGTAGTTAACTAATATTAACAAATGGAACCCTTATTGTAAATAGTGTAAATATTGTAAAAGTGTTACCAGTGTTTTTTTTTTTTTAAGTGGGATGAGTAATGGCACTGCTTCATAAATATACTGTAGCATTGTCAAAGCTTATAATTACGCATACAGTAGGCCTGTTATTTAGATTTCTTGGAAAAACACATTAGCTTAAGCAAGCAGGATTACAGTGTATATGAGCAAAATATGTACGTGTGGTGTGTGTGAGAAAAAGTGATAAAGTTTGTGTGTGGTCTTACATTAACACAACAGTCCTTAACCAAAGGTAAGTGTAGTCATCAGAAATCCTTCAAGGAGAAAAAGCCACTTTAGAAAAGAGAATACAAGGGCTGGGGAAAAAATAGGTAGAAAGGGAGAGGGAAAAACAGAGAAGCGCTAAGCAGCACTTCACCAAGCCCCCTCGTGTGACCCCGTCCCACTCAAGGTGATCATGGGTCAGGACAGAACTCAAAGGAGGCGAGGCAAAGCTGGCCCATGGCCACATAAAAACAGCGCCTCTCACTCCCCTTCCCCCTGCTTCCATTTTTATCCATTTCTTTGTTCAGCGGCAGGTCAGCTTTGAAGCCTTTGCTTTGAGAAAAAAAAACAGCATCCATGAGCAGATAGCATTTCCGCTATTATCATTTATTCTCAAAGATTACAGACTGAAGCACTTGCTATAATATGCTGTAGAATGCTGGCATATATCATTGTTTTCTTCATAATTATTTCTACAGTTCTAAGTGCATAATTGTCTTAAAGGAATAGTCAGACAAAAAAAAAAAAATCTACCTCATCTCATTATAAATTTGCTAACTGTATGCTGATTTGGTGGTCTTTATTATTTATTTATTTATTTATTGACCGTGCCTTGCGAAAGTATTCATACCGCTTCATTTTTTTCACATTTTATGTTGTTGCCTTTTGATAAAGTGCTTTAATTACTTTTTTTTTCACATCAGTCTACACTCCATACACCATAATGACAAAGCAAAAACAGAATTGTCACAACTTCGTAAATTTATAAATAAATAAAAAAATAAAAATGAAATAAGTGCATTGCATAAGTATTCATACCCTTAACTAAATATTTTGCTAAACCACGTTTACAGCCTCAAGTCTTTTTTGTTTGATGCGACAAGCTTTGCTCATCAGCATTTGGCAATTATCTACCATTCTTCTCCTCATCTCTTCACCTCTCAAGCTCTGTCAGGTTGGACGGGGGCAGATGCACATTTTCAGGTTTTTCCTGAAATATTTGATTGGGTTCAATCCCAGGCTGTGGCTGGGCCACTCAAGGACATTCACAGAGTTGTCTAAGCCACGCTTGCTGTGTGCTTCGTGTCATTGTCCTGTTGGAAGAAGAAGCTTCTGCCCAGTCTGAGGTTCTGAATGCTCTGGACTGGGTTTTCATTAAGGCTATCTCAATATTTTGTATTGAGCTTTTCTTCTACTCTGATGAGTCCCTCAGTCCCTGCTGCTGAAAAACAGCCCCACAGCATGAGGCTGCTACCAGCACACTTTACTTTTGGGATGGTACTCTGTAGGTGATGAGCAGAGCTGATTTCCTTCAAACATGATGCTTGAAATTGAGGTTAATCAGACCAGAGAATCTTTTTTTCTCAGAGTCTGGGGGTCCTTTAGGTCCTTTAGGTGCCCAGATCGGTGGAGTGTTGCAGTGATGTTTGTCCTTCTGTAGATTTCTTTTATCTCCACATATGATCATGGAGCTCAACTAGAGTGACCAGCAGGTTCTTGGTCACCACTCTAACCAAAGCCATTCTCCATCAATTGGTCAGTTTGGCCAGGAGGTCAGCTCTAGGAAGAGTCCTGGTTGTTTCAGACTTCTTCCATTAAGGGTAACAGAGACTACATGCTTCTGTGAACCTTCAATGAAGCAGAATTTTTTTCTGAACTCTTCCCCAGATGTGTGGCTTGACGCAAACCAGTTTCTGAACTCTACAGGCAGTTCTTTTGACCTCAGGGCTTGGTTTTTGCTCTGATATGCATTATTAGCTGTTAGACCTATTATTAAGACGTGTGTGGCTTTCCAAAACATACCCATTCGATTGAATTTGCCACAGATTAGAAGTGTAGTAACATCTATGAGCAATATAAATGCTCCTGAGCTAAATTTCAACTGTCCCAGATAAGGGTATGAATACTTATGCAGTGGAATCATTTAAGTTTTTTTATTTTTAATACATTTGCATAGATGTTAAAAACCTGTTTTTTGCTTTACCATTATGGTGTATGGAGTGTAGATTTTTAAAAAAAGAAGTAATTTAAAGCAGTTTAACATAAGGCAACATCATAACGAAATGAGAAAAAAAAAATGAAGAGGTATGAATATTTTTGCAAGGCACTGTATTTATTTTTTTTATTTTATTTTTTTATTTATTTATGTTTTGTGAAGAAAAAAAAATACACTGCCATTAAAAAGTTTGGGGTATAAATAAGTTTAAAAAACAAAAAACAAAACAAAACAGAAGAAAATTTTTATTCAGCAAGGGAATATATCTCAAAAGTGACGGTTAAGACATTATAATTTGTTATTAGTCAAGGAATATCAAAATGTAATGTTCTGTTCGGAAAAAAATATTAAGCAGCAAGAACTGTTTTCAACATTGATAATAGCCAGTATAATAGTAGTATAATAAAAATCGAGCAGCAATATAAGTAAATTATATTAAACTAGAGAACATCTATTTTAAATTGCAAAAATATTTCACTAAGTTACTGTTTTTACTGTATTTTTTGATCAAATAAATGCAGACTTGATGAGCATCAGGGACTTCTTCCAAAAACAAAAAAACAATTATATTTAAGAATACTTTTAAGACCCTCAACCTTTTGTTTTAATGTTTTTGGAGGGATTCTTAATGGGTTTAATATCCTTATAATTTTATCCTTACACTTATTTACATAATTTGGACGGATAAGCAAGACAAATCAATTTTTCATGTGGAAGACACTGAAGTTAATGGCTTAATAAAGTTAATCTATAATTGACCTCCATGCACTTTAATCCAAAATTAAAATAAAAAAGGTAATTTAATTAAGTTTTTTTTGTGCAAATCAGATCTTTGCTGCTGAGCCTGAATTAGCCGTTGAGTTTAGCCGCAAAACCTGTTCTCAGAGGACACTGGGTAATGAGCGTGCCACGTGCCATGGCCGGACGTCAGAGGCCAAAAACCGAGCCTTGTGGGCAGGCGCTCTTCACGTGTCAGGGAGCCAGTATCACTAGGTTGTGCAGGGGCTGCCGCTCCAGTAATTGTGTCCACGGTAGTGTTGCCGAGGTGTGAAATCACTGAACGTTCAACGGAGCGAGACAGAAATAGAGAACGGGGAGGGGGGGCATGCTAGGTATTAACCTGATCTCTCTCATGTCAGGACAAGTTTCTTCAGGTACCTACAAGGCCTCTGCTGCTGTAAGAAAGATAAAAAGGTTGTTATTGGAGGGTAAGTCTTATTAAATGTCGGGGTAGAAAACTCTAGTATAATGTTAATCTCTGTGATAAAGACTTCCACTCTTGAAGTTTCCTACTGTTTTGAGAGCCACGGCTGCCTCTGGACACTGTTAAAAGTTACAAGCTTCTCAGAGTCTGTACATTTGTCTCTTCCTCTCCTTCTCTCATCTTTCCGCACCTCCGCTCTCTGTCTCTCTGATGTAGTAGATGTTCTGAAGGTAGGTCAGAGGGCTGAGAGCACACGCTGGCATATGGACCCATGCCAGCCACCTGAATTTGTGCCAGCTTGGACAGAGATGAGACACAGAACAGGAGATAGCGAACACACACACACACACACACACACACACACACACACACACACACACACACACACACACACGCACACACACATAGTTCTCAACTGAACAGCTTATGAGATGTAACTACTAAGACTATAAGTACTTTGAAAGTAAATGGGATTTGTATGTATTAGTTTTATGTATTTCGAAAATTTTCCTAGCTAGTCTCGAGTCTGCAGTGATTTTGACGGGACTGTGGGTTGTAAAGACAGTCCAGGGGCTCTGACTGGCCACCTGTCCCTTAGCTAAAGGTTGGCTTCACAGTTGCTGCCCAGCAGGCAGAGGTGGTGCTCGTGCCAAAACGGTGTGCCAGGGAGGGGGAGCCCCCTAACAGGGAAAGACAGTGCTGGACCTTGCCTGTCACAATATGTGCTAGATCAGAATCCTGCTCTTTTGGAGTGAAACTTAAACCTGTGAATTGGGAGTCCCAAAATAGCTGTTCTGGACTCTCTGAAAGAGACAAGTGAAAAAGGTTTGATAGTGATAGTTTAAACATGGCTCATATACTATATATGAAGAGTTAATTTGCAAAAAACGATAACATGAACATCATATCATCAAAAATCATGTTTTTTATTATGCTATCATGTTTTTGTGTTTCATTATGTTAGTTAGCGTTTTTTTTTTTTTTTTTTTACCTAGTAAAAAAAAAAACAAAAAAAAAACACTGCAGCTTCATTGAGATTGATTGGAATGCACAATGAAAATAACATGATTTTTGAGAATTGTTAAAAACGGAGTTATCAGTTTTTGCAAATGAACTCTTCACATACATATATATGTATATATATATACAGTATATATAGCCTACTGGAAAACAGTAACTTCCAATTAGTCAAATTAGTCAATTTTTTTTAATATTAATATTGTATTATGTATTCTCTTATAAATAATATATATATTAAATGTAATAAACATTTAAAATTAAATAAAAATGTAACTTAAAAATGTTGAAAACAAATTTATTTTGTGACCATAAATATCTTGTTTTATAATAGTTACTCTTGCATTCTGAATTCTTCAGTATATTTAGAATATTTTAACTAATTAGAAGTTGCTGTTTTTTAAAAAAAATAATCATAATAAACAAAATAAATGATGTATAAAATGCTCAATAGACTATAAACTCAATAGATGTGAAATGAGCTTTAGGAAGAGCAGATACTGTATATCAATGCCTCTCCTTGACAGGCATGCATATGTTTGAACTCATTTAGTGGAGTCAAACAAAAAGCAAGACAAATATTTTAATAAAATCCAAACAGTCACTGCTAGAAGGGACAGAAGGACATGTGAAGATTAAATAACTACAAGGAAAGTAAATTCAGCACCAGCCCCTCTTTTGTTTGAGATGGCATAGAACTAATCACACATGTTGCAGTGGTTGACTCTTGGTTTTTAGAGCTTATCAAAATAGTATCACTCAAAATTAAGAATTAATTGTCTTTTAACAGTTGCACATGTAAGCCATATGCACGCCACCGGCATCTGCTATTGATTAAGTGCAAACATTTGCACTAAAATAACAAATGATCTTATGTGATGCCCTTGTGTGATACATATGTCATCATATCTATCAGATGAATTTCAAATGTATTACCGTATTTATTACCATACCGATATTAAGCGTATCATTTCTGCACCACTAGCATGCAAAGCAAGAAACCTTAAAACAGGTTTCCTAAACACTTTTCCTAATCTCCCATTGGTTAAAAAAAAAAAACAGATAGCCCCACCCCAGACTCACACCATTGGTTGTGCCAGTGTTGCTATGTCGGGCTGGTAGGGATTCTCAAACAAACACAGCAATGTTTTGATAGCACCTCAGTGTTTACACTTTTCAGGGGAATCAGCCTACAAATGGATTACTTCTAGTAGTTTAAAACATTAAATGACACTTTAGCTTTAAGATTGAAATGTGAGCCTGGAGGAAAAATGTTGCCTTAATGTTTATTATTAGTAACTCTGCATTATTCAGATTTCTTTGAAATTTACATGAGCATCCAGTAGCACACAAAGAGGCTATATGATTGAAGCTGAAGCCTCTTATCCCTTATGCATGACTGGATGACCCTGAGTGGAAGGGTCTGTGATCTTGGGGGCATCATGGGTCAGATAGAACATCGGACATTAGGACAGATATGCAGTACTTGATCTGCTCTTGGCAAGGGGTTAATGTGAATTAGTGAATGTCAGCTTTTAGATAACTGAAGTAGACTCTCAGAAACACAGCGATTTACAGGGGTAAACTCACACCCCTGGAATGCAGCTCAGAAGACAAAAAGAGGAAGGAGGAACAGCATGAGCTCAAAGGAAGAGAGGTGGGGGTTCCTCCATATAAACACACTAATCATTAGAGTATAAAATACAAGTAATCATCACAGCCATTTCTGTGTGAATAAATATTGTGCATGAATGATTCTCTGCAGTGTAATAACCAGGCTTTTCCTCTCCGAGCAAGTGCCGCTGTGGGCTCGAGGCTACGAGGTGAATAACAGAATTATGCTAAAACGTGTCCACTCTCTATAAAATGGCTTAAAGCACCGTATATCACCGCATTTCAGAATTCCATAGATGCGAGCGTCGTTTAGCATAATGTTCTCTCGCTCACGTTATCAAAAAAGTTGGCGTTAGCATTGGAAAGGTGTGCAGACTTTAATTGTGCAATTCTCTTATTGCTGTGCTGGTGTCTGCGTTTTAAAAGACTGCAAGTCTTCTGAGTCCATGCTGACAGAGTCTCCAGGGTTTTGTTCCCATTACTTCAGGGATGCGTTGAAAAACGGTAAAATCGCTCTGGAATGAGCTGTGATTGAACGCAGCGCAAATGCTCCAATCCCGTCGAGGCGCTGTGCGGGGGAACATGTCCCCCTGTTTGTCTGGCTGGCGTTTAGGGAAAAGTCCCCGGGGGCCCCATGCACCTGCAGTGTTCCTGCCACCAATCCTTCAGTCCTTGGCACCAAAAAAAGCACGATGTGACAAAAAAAAAAAACAAGAGGAAGGAAGAAAAATTGAAAGGAAACGGTGCTCTTGGAGTACAAAACTTTTTCTCTTTTGCACACATTTTCTCTTTGTTTCCCAATGTTTTGGAGGTGCTTTTCAAAGAGAATGCAGCTGGGAGGAGGATGAGGGGGGATGGATGTTCTTCCGGGCGTTCTTTCTCTCGGCAGTAGGGTGTTGGAGTCAGAAGTTTACCTGGAAAGTGCTGAGGCAAGACTACCCACACCTCCAACCGCCCTGCCCTTTCATTCCTGCACCCACGCACACGCTGCGCATCCGCAAATACACGCCATCGGATCTCAACGCACGGTCTGTCGGCCAACGGGGGTCAACACCTCCAAGTAAACAAGATGCAATCTTTGGCTAACAGGACTCAGTCTCAACTTTCATTTCTGACAGCAAGCTTCCCGTGAAGGATAAAAGAGCAAAATACCAACTGATAAAGTGAAGAAAAAGCTTTGTAAATAACTACAGAGGGGGGTGAGAAGGATGGAGAGGAACAACACAGGAGGATGTCTGTAGGTCAATCATCCAATTAGTCCCAGAACTTCACAAAGTCATGAGCGTTTTGCAACCAATAAGTTTTGTTAGTGTTCAAATGTTTTTGTTCTCAGGGAGTGGTAGAAATTAACTCATTTTGACCTTGCTTGAAGCAAACAAAATTATAGTATTTCTTTATTCTTGTATATAGATTAGTTTGTATCTTAGGGAGTTTTAATCTCAACAGTTTACACACTATAGATTCACTATAGATAAAAGTTCAGTGTTCCAATTCATGTGCATTTCCAATAGTCAGTTATATTTGGTTGTTTTTATTTGGCTCCAAATTTGCTACATTTTCCAAACGCTTTTCAGCTAGAGGATTTTTTGAAAGTTTGCAACAAAAGAGTTTGAAAATATCTATGAGACCCTGAGGGGTCACGTCTGCATGCATTGACATTTAACAAGAGATCTTCTCAAATGAGATGCAAAGCACTTATGTTGGAATTTAAAACCTCTTTGCTACTGTGAGTTGATTCTAGCTAAAAGTTTACATAAGACAACTATAATGTGTGACTTCTGGGTCAAAGGTGACCAAAAGTACTCGCCCTATATTTCAGTGAGTCGTAGTTGCTTCTGAAGCACTTGAACTGCCGTTAAAGGAGTTGGGTGAGTTTTAGCCAGGCAGCAGCAAACCACAATTTCGATTATTCTTTAAGTACAACTATATCACAAAATCAGCAATTTTGGAGTCTGTTATGAGTCTCCAGACAGGTGGGAATGGGAACAACTTGTGATAGTAATTCCTGCAGATTTGCTCTTGGACACATTAGAATTCTCCACGTTGCAGCTGTTATCCAGAGTTGTTTTATCAAGCCTTGTGAGTCATTTGCGAAGGCACACAAGTCTCAAGTACTAATTAACATGCCTCATCCCAACCCCTGTATTTACTCACTAAACCTAGATATCCCCCACTGATATGGATTGTAAACAAACATCCATATTTTTGGCAGAGTCTGTGTAGTAATTTCAGGCTTGACATATTTGAAATTAGTTCTGCTGCCACAGATCAGTGTCTGCATTACACAGTGTCATTTCCTCTCCACTTTTATTTATGCGGTTGTCATTTATTTGCTGTAAACAAGATTGTTTTTATCCACTAAAGGAACCCAAGGAGTGACCTCTAATGTCTGTAACGTAATTCCCTTTCTAACATGTTGTGAAGTGCTATTTGTTCGTCTAGGCATTTTGAGTGCAGAAATAAAACTGAAAATGCTAATTGGTGTCCAATTAGCTTTAATCAATGCAAGTATAATTATGGTAGAATATCAGCAGCGAGATCAGTGATCATTACGCACACAATCTTGCCCTTTTTCCGTCTCATCGAAATCAATAAAACAAGGCTTTAAATATTGTATTGTATATTTGTACATATTTATATCCAGCTGGATGTTTTTCTTTTATTTTGTTTCATTATTTTTTCAGTTTTTTTTAGAGAATTTTTAGTTTCTTAACATCTGTCATTCTGTCTATGTATCAATCATATTATATCATTATACCGTTTCTATCTTGTGTGTATGTCTGTCAATGTCTCTGTGTAAACCTATAAACCTTCAAACGTGGAATTGACAAGGCTTTAATTGAACTGGCATTAAGTGTGCACAACAGTATTCAATTACAATCGGATGTAGGAATTTTGACTAAAAAACAAACAAACAAAACACATCAAGTTCAAGTAGTGATGAAAGTGTTACATTAAGCTTTCTAAATTCTGAAGGCAAACATTGTCAGCGTCATGAGGCAATTGCAATGCAATGACATGCATACAATTATACATACAATTATATGTAACCAAGAGCAATTAGAAATAGAGAGTTGTAATGATATGTCTGTATGTTTAGCTTGTTAAAGGATTGTCCTGTAATATTAGATTAGTTTTCACATGCAGAGCTGGCTTGGATGTGTGTGTACACATGATGAGCTGTTTTGGCTTCCTTTGTCACCTCACTATGTGCTTTTTTGGATGGACGGGCAGAAGGGTGAGGAGGTGCAGAGCTGCACAGATGGAATGCCAGGCTTGGGATGCAGTCGTGAAATTGGAGGGTGTGATGGGTGGAGACGGGGGCTGGAGGGGGGTCGGTGGTTTGTGTCAGACTCATGGCTGGTGGCTGTGGACACAGGGACACGTTTTCTGCTTTTGGCAGTGTGATCTGGATGCTCTCAAAGGCAGAAAAACCACAAATGAAAACAATAAACAATAAACTGGTCTCAGTAGAGCTGTTGCAGAAAGAGCAAATACAGAACAATTCCCAGGAAAGAGATAGAAAGTGCAAGAATACCATTTCCCAAGTACCATTTATGGCTAGAAGGGATTTTCTTTCTGCAACTGTAGGATGGACTGACCTGGAAGATGACACACTCAAAAAAAAAAAAGTGTCAACACTTTCAATTTGTTAACTTTACTTAAAGGGAGAGTTCACACACAAATTCTGCCATTATTTACTCACTTTCATTTTGTTCCAGATCTGTACTTTTTTTTTTTTTTTTCAGAACACAAGCAAGAAGATATTTTGGAAAACGTCATGACATTTGGACAATCTGTATGCATGTGATAACCAGTGTTTGGTTTGATTTGAAAATGTGTGAAGGCTTAGATATCTGTTCATCACACAAAGTGATCATGTTGCTTCAGAAAACATACACTATTCAGAAATAGGAAATTAGGGAGAGTAAATTATTACCACATTTTTGAATGAACTAGCCCTTTAAAACGTAAGGTAGGGTATAAAGGCGTCCCGGGGTAAAAGGCGCCTTTGATATTATTTTCATCTAAACCACTAGATGGCACAAAACATGGCTTAGCACTTTCCAAAACATTCGCTTTTAAAGATGCACGTGTATATTTATCTGATCTTTGACACGATAGCGCCTGTAGCCAAAGTTGATTCTGTGCTTAGACTACTTGATCTAATATATATATATATATTTTTTTTTAAATGTTGTAGATTTAAGTAGCAAATGAGAATCGCTAAAATTAATGCATATATTTTGAGAGAAAGGTCCTCTTTATGATTTTCAGTTTTGTTTAAGATAATTAAAGCAACAGTTTTTAAATAACGAAAGAATTTGTAAAAGTATGGTATTTGGGGTAAAAAGCGTCCCTGCTGTTGGGGCTAAAGGCGCACTGTAATTAACATGATAATTAATAGATCGCTGACTTTTCCATTTGATGACATGACATGGTTAGATTCAGATGGTTAATCATAAATTATGTTGGGTGTCCATATTAGAGATAATCACCATGTTTAGAATGAAACCATCATATTTAAAAACATGATATTAATCATTTCATATAATAAAATACCATTTGTTTTTACAACTGTAAATAGCCTATATATTCAATTATTATTGGATCTCCTTCAATACTTTCAGAATCTTTCAGAATCTCAGAAGAATGATTTTTTGTATTTTAAAATATATTTTTTTATATTTACATATTTTAATGACAGTATATTTATTGAAAAAAATAATTATTTTATTTTTCAGAATAAGCAGAAAATAGTACAAACTTTGCTAAAGTGATTATGAACAAGTATTAACTTAGACATTATAAAAATAAAATAAAAAATAATAAAAACATTATTTTAGCTGAAGTATCAATTTGTATCAATACCATGTGCCTTTTACCCCATGCTGGTGGGCCTTTTACCCCGTGTGTGGGGTAAAAGGCCCCCCTTGCCACCTCATACATTTATAAGATTTTTAAACAAAATAAACAACATGATATATGTTATATATATATATGGTAGGTTAATAAATGCTGTAAAAATACTGTTCACAGTACATTTGTGATACCTGATGCATAAGTTAATGTTAACAAATTTAATTTCATTGTAAAATGTTTTCAAAAGCATGGAAGAGGGAAAAGCATAGTTCTTCTCAAGTGAGTGCGAAAAAAGTCTTCTCAAAATCCCAAAGTGAGAAGATACAACAGAAGGTTGGAAAAGGCTAACTGTCATGTCTGTCCGTAGTATTTTGTCCCACTAGTGGCGTTACATCAGCCTTCACCCTCAGCCAAGTGCCACAGATGCCCCAATCCCAGCATGCAGTTCATCACGGCAGTGCACAGCATGTGTGGGATTCTGGCAGTAGAGCCTAACGTAATAATCAACAAATGCCTTAACCAATCAGACATGCTTGGTCATTCTACAGCATACTTTAAGAACTGTTTATTTTACCGTGTCAAAACGATTGTAAATTTGAGCGTACCGCATGTAGTGTCCAAAGCGGCCAGTGTTTACATAAAAATAAAAAAAGACACAGGATGACAGTTTGCTACCAAACGTACTTCAGCTCTCCACAAACTACAATATTACGCTTGCTAAGACCGCTGCTGTTCCACTCTTGACAAACAACTGATGGCAGATATGAGAGTCTTATTGATTCAGCCTCGGTTTATTTACTCTGATATGAGAGTCTTATTGATTAACCTCTAAATTGAAGCCACTCGAAACGCTAGACTTTTCCTCAGCGGATTGTCCTTCAATGCTTCTCATAAGTATACATGGCGTTACCATTACAGATGATTGGAAATTCCTTTTGATGTCCTGATTGCAATTTTAATAAGAAAGAACGAGTTTGCTTTATGAGTCATAAACCTGCTGGCTTCTAAGGCAGGAGCCGAGCAAACACGTGAGAGGTCTCGCAAGTCGCGTTTTCGATTGACAGAGAATGCGTTATTGCCTACCCATGCAGTCAGTCAAGGGGAGGAACGAGGGGTTGGAGGTCAAGAGGAGAAGACAAGGCTACTCAGAAGGTCTTAAACAATCACATGCTCATGCAAGCATATACGCTCAGGCGTTATGTGAAAGACAGAAGCCTTGAGGATTGGGTTTCCAGAAGGAAATTGATTTGAGGGTTTTCCCGGTACGGGCACATTTGCTAATCAGCCTTGCAGGTAAACAGTGGGAGAGATTGACAGCCTTTAGCCAGAGAAATATAAACGACGTGGCTTAAAGGCTCAGGCATCTCAGACATAACAATTTGCAGAGTGCAATGGTGTAAATCACAATTAAATCGGCGGGTGTGGAGGGCCTGCGACTTTCGACGTTAGGGAGCCAAGGCTCACACCACGAATATATTGATGGGATTTCGCGGACGGGGGCTTTGCTGTGGGGTGGCAGCCGTCTGTTTCCCCTGGCAACGCTACCAAACTTTGGCACCCGAAAAGTGGCTAATAGCGTGTCTCTGGGCTAGCGTGCAGCTTTCTGGATTCTGAGAGGTGAACGCCACGGTTTAATCTACCATCAGAGATGGCGATTGACTGCGGCTTCACAATGACAACAAAGGCTGAAGGTGGAAATGGAAATGGATTGGCTCCACAAATGGAGCATCAACTGAAAGTGATTAAGGATTTCGGTATTGTGTATTCAGATGTTTTAAGATGCACCTGGCCTGCTGTTGGTCCAGATGTCCGTGGCAAACCTGTGAAAATTCATGCCATTGTTTTATCCAACACCTGCACGGATGAGTTGCCGAGAGACAGAGTCCTCATAACGATCTTGGCAGAACAATTACACAATAAAATCTGTTTCCTGTTTCTCTGCTGAACAAACAGAGAGCAAGATTCATTGGGAAAAAATATTTTTTGTTTAATATCAAATGAACAAAAGCCTATCAAGTCAGGCAAACTATATTTATTTTTTCTTCAATCGTCTCCCAAGCAGATTTAAAATTCCATTACCCCCGCATTGTCTCCCTTGGTAAGGGATGCAGTAGTTTTGATTGAAAGTTGACCATGGGTCGAGGTGTACTAATAGGCTTTGAAGTGCTGCTGTGTGTAATTGTGTTCCCCACCAAATAAACGGCAGCTAAGTACACATAATTGAATCCACCAACACTTTCAACTCTTTGAATATTTTATTATGGGATCTGAACAAAGTGTGGGGGAGAAGGGGGGTGAGGGCACCACAGTCAGCTTTTGACTGACACCTTTCCTATTCATCTATTATACAGCTTGTTCCGGTTATAGCAAGGTTCTCATCTCGCTCCAGAATACCAAGTCAGATCTTCTGTCATTTTTTATAATCTTCGTTGGTAATCAGGGCCGATAAGATTGATACGAAGACCTACCGGGGGCTCATTAAATTAAGATAAAAACAAGTTCAATCTCCATATCACATGCAAGAGGCCTGTCATCTCTGACGTCTGACAGTTGCAGTTTTTATCTGCATATTAAACGCTGCTGCAATCAGTTCAGGCCTCCCCGTGCAAGGGAATTACTGTAGAACTTTTTTTTACTTTCTTAAGATACCTCCCTTGATGGGGCATAATTTAAACAGGGCTTGTATGAGATTATTATTTTTTTTTAATTACATTCTAATGACAAAACATGCAGATTAATTCATCAAATTCATCGTAATCACACATATCAATATTTAATATATGTGACCCTGGACCACAAAACCAGTCTTAAGTCGCTGGGGTATATTTTTAGCAATAGCCAAAAATATGGTTTTGAATTGTCGAATTTTCTTTTATGCCAAAAATCATTAGGATATTAAGTAAAGATCATGTTCCATTAAGATATTTTGTAAATTTCTTACCATAAATATATTAAAACTTAATTTTTGATTAGTAATATGCATTGCTAAGAACTTAATTTGGACAACTTTAAAGGCGATTTTCTCAATATTTAGATTTTTTTGCACCCACAGATTCCAGATTTTCAAATAGTTGTATCTCTGTATTGTATTAATATTGTCCTATCCTAACAAACCATACATCAATGTAAAGCTTATTTATTCTGCTTTCAGATGATGTATAAATCTCAATTTTGAAAAATTGACACTTAAGACTGGTTTTGTGGTCCACGGTCACATATAAAGATCATTTAGGTCACTGAGAAGACAAAAAGTGGCTTTAGTAGTCAAAATATTGTTTGTTTTATTTTCATATAATTGAAAATAAGCTTTAACTGACCTCTAATTAATGCACAAATACAGGAGAGACCTATTTTAAAATCTAAGATTTCTCACTTTGACACCTCTCCATTTGGCCGAGGGTCCCTCTCCTCCTTTTTTATCCACCTCACAAAACAGTGTAAAGATGGCTGTTATTTCTGTATGTGAGCAGCACGCTGCTTTGATTTATCCATCTCTAGTCTCATGGATAAAGAGCCGAGGTCTGACACCTCCCCTCTGTCTGCTCTCCTCAGTAATGAGCCGGCACTCTTTGTTCAGAAAGAGCACAAGAGAGAGTGTGAGAGGGGTCAAAAAAGTGGAGGAGAGATCAGACCTGAATACAGAGAGAGGAAGGATAAGATTCTGATGCCATACTGATGCAATGTGTATTTATGAAGCAAAACAGAAAGACATTGATAAAGACAGTGCAGCGGAGTGTTTGAAGTTATCCCCCTGTGGTTCAAGTAGGAGAGGCATGATCGGCTATTGAATGAAATAATAAAAACCAGGTTCACAGTTAGTCATTTTTGCCACAGATGTGTAATATGCCTTTAAGTCACAAGCTAACAGAAATCTCTTTATGAGCAATCCATTGCTCTTTGTCAGTGGAAAAGATAAAAGTGTTTGCATTGGAAGACAGCTGTTATTTACTTGGTTGGTCTTTGTGGTGTAATCAATGTTAAGCATTGTCTATTGCTGTTTGTCAAAAGGATAGTTAACCCAAAACTAAAGTTCTGTCATCATTTACTCGCTCGTACGCTGTCACAAACCCATAAGACTAACTCATGACACATAAGACTATTTTAAAGACACAGTTTACCCAAAAATGAAAATTCTGTCATTAATTACTCATGCACCCTCATGTTATTGCAGTACCTCATGGTATTGACTTTTGTTCATCCTTGGAAAACAATTTAAAGGTGGGGTATGCATTTTTTTTTCAAAAATGCTTTAGAAAACTGAGTTGGGCCCAGTACCAAAACAAACTTGTAGCCAATCAGCAGTAAGTGGCGTGTCTACTCATGATGCAAGGAGAGAGCGCTCATCAGTGCACATGACGGACATTAGCCGAGCGACGACAGAAAGATAGAGATGGCGGATAAAAAAAGAAACGAAAGAGGAAAGCATCTGCAGAACAAAAGAAGGCTTGTCTACACCAGACAGTTGGCGTGTCGCGCTGCATAAGCTAAAGTCTGTCTACACTGGATGTGACAAAGTGACCATTGAAAATCATTTGAAATTTGTGTCAATATGTCATAATTAGAACACGGCAGCAGTTTACTGTCAGGGATTTGTCGTGTTGCGGCTCAGCATCCATTGTAGACAGCATTACTGATTATAATGAGCTCTATAATATTTTGTCGCACCGCGCCGCTCGCGTCCGGTGTAGACATGGTGTTACGATAAGGCAAGAAGAAGGACCCGTGTAAATATCGGATCAGCTTTCCAGCACTGGAGAGAACTCAAGGAGCGGGAAGGCCTGCGATCGGACGCCGAGGTTACTTTGTTTCTTCTCAATAGGTGAGTAACCTTGGTTTTGCTTTGTGTCACAGAATTAATCATTGCCTGGGTTGCTTACGTACGGGGCGGAGCTATCAAAATAGGGGCGAGACCCTTTTGGGGTAGGGGCATGTTTGTTTTGGTGATTTCAAATATCAACATTGGCTACCAGAAATCACTTACCCTACCTTTAATGCAGAAGCGCAGAGGAGAGAGCAAAACAAAACACAGGTCACAAATTAAAAAGTACAAAACAACGATTTGTAAAGAAAAAATGTCAGAGGATTTCGATATAAGCCAAGACTAGCATATTCTCACCGGAGCTTACCGCTGGAACGCCACTTTCTTGTGAACGTGCATACGGCAGTTAGCGGAAACTATAGAGATTATGGTTTATAAAGTTTTAAATATGGATATTTTTCTTACACAAATGCATTTGTTATTAACCCCCCGGAGCCATGTGGAGTACTTTTTATCATGGATGGATGCACTTTTTTGGGCTTCAAAATCTCGACCACCATTCGCTGCCATTATAAAGCTTGGAAGAACCTTTTCAGTATAACTCCGATTGTATTCGTCTGAAAGAAGAAAGTCAAATACACGTAGGCTTGAAGTTGAGTAAATCGAGGGGTAATTTTCATTTTTGGGTCAACTATCCCTTTAAATACTTCAAAAATATATTTTCTACTATTACATGCAAATAGCCCATCTTGTTGGAATATATTCACTAACTTTCGTAGCTCAGACAAATTACACTTAGTACAAATAGCATGTTTAGCATCGGCGATTAGTGTTTAACGTTGATTGCTTAGGTAAATATTTAAATGAACACAATGGCATTATTTTACTTAGTTCTTTCAATTCGGTTGTCTTTCAGAGCATGGAAACAAACCTTTGTTAATTCAGTGGGCTCATCTCACTTTTTCCACATTAGAAATTTAAATTTTTCCTCCCCCGATTTTTAAGGACAATCTGACACTTTTCAACAAGAGAAATAACACAGCGGAAACGTTCTCTGTGATTTTCCGGATGAGTGACTTCAATGACGATTAAGAGCTGATGTTTTTTGGAAGGGGGTGATCATGTTCTGTGCAAGCTGTTGACAGGTGATGTATTTTGGGGAAGATTATGTCCTCTGGCACCTGGATAATCTTGTATTAGAGGTGATTAAACTCACAGGGGTCCTCTTTCTTCTCCTTGCAGGTGCCCCTGTCATGCCTGATGGGTTTCTGTATAAAATGTGGCAAGCCAGCAGGTCTCGGCTGTCGGTCCATTTCGCCGGCACAAAACCTGGTAGGGAGGTGGTCCTTTCACATATGAGCGTAAATGACATTACCAGGATGTGATGACAGCCCACAGTCACTAAAATGTTTGGTAGTCTGTTTCTGGTTTCGGGATAAATATGTTGTCTTATTTACATTTTCTCACTTCACACTCGGGTTCTTCAATTTATTTTCAGTGCCTTGATCAGTCATTCACAGATTCGAAAGCAGCAGTTGATATTGTGACATACTGTGAGGCCTTGTAGAGAAGAGTGCCAAATGATCATGTAGACAAGCAGCAAACATTTCATCTAAAAGAAAAACAAGAGTGCTGCTCTCACGCCCTGCTAAATTTCTCAACTTCTCAGGGGAAAAAAACACGGCAGGATTCTCAAGGTCACCATTCAGAGTAAATGTAAAGGGAAAACATTTTTAGCCCTCAATGAGACCACGAGCATGACCTCATGAAAATTAAGTCTGACCTGTCAGAAAAATTCCTAGGAAACAACCTGCGATTTCAGATGTCCACTTGACCTTTGCCCTTTTTCTGTACAGGCACCATGTGAGCAGCTGGCGTGTTTGACTCTTTTATTTATTTTCCGACTTTGTTTTGCATTCACGCTGTTTCCTGATCGCAATTGTCTAACAGATGTACGCTGAATTCCATATTATCCGATTGCTCAACCACCCTTCCCATGACACACACACACACACACACACACACACACACACACACACACACATTCTCAGGCACTGTTGAACTTTCCAGGAGTGTCACCTTTTGGAGTTGTGAAAGGCACCCCTGTAGCCTGTGACAAAACAAATTTAAATCAGGACAGATGGAATTTGTTTCTCTCTCTTTTTTTGGTTGTTTTTCTTCCTTTCTTCCTCATAGCTCCCCCCTTTTTTTGATCTGTTTGTTATGCATGTGGGAGGTTGTGTCTGTTGGCATGAAGACAAAAGTACCAGAAGTTTCCATTTTAATATGCCACAAATAAAGGGCATCACAAGTGCCCACATGGACACTCAGTATGAATAGAACATGAAGTTTTTAGCATGTTATTGCAGTAGAGAGGACGCTTAAACTCCTGTTTATATGGAGAGACCTTCACAGCTGACAAACGGGTGAAGTGTCACTCATAAAAACAGGCAGGTGTGATGTGATTTGTGTGTGTGATGAGTTTTAACACCGAGAGCTTTTTGACTGTAACTGTCCATATACCCAGAGATGGTATTTAATTGGTCTGCTAAAAATTGCAGCTCTGGAAACTCACTTTCTCTCTGAAGAAATTTGTTCTGCATTTTAAGCTAAATCAAACTACTATTGAATTTTGTCATGGACATAAAACAAGATGATAAAGCACTGAACACATTTTGCTTGCGACTTAATGCAGAATAATTTAATAAAGTGTAACTCAGTCCAATACGCTGTGTACTGTGTGGGTGGTGTAGTGGTAAAAATGTGAGTTCTGCAGCTTTTAGTCCATGTCTGTTAAGTTTGACATTATTTATATTTTATATGTTAGTTTACTCCTAAAAAGTGACACATTAACTTTTAACAGAAATATGTTAAATTTTGCAGTTCTCTGTTTAATGCTGTGCTAAAGTATCCTTTTCTTTTCTTTTTGATGGAAATATGTTCTTTAAATTGTCATGTTATATTAATTATTATTATACATTTATATATACATTATACATTAAATATAATTTATATATTTTTTCCCTTCGACAACATTGCTAGTGCATTCTATTTTGCAGTGTTAATTTTTTTCTTGCCATATATTAATCTATAGTAAATTAAGACTATGATAGTTTTTTTGTGTCCTGCTTCCTGTTTCAATAGAAAATATTTTAGAATGAGAAAGAAAAAATGCATTTATCAAGGCATTTCATAAAGAGACAGGCAGATAGAGTTACACCAGAATGCTGCAGATGAACTTTCCCAGCAGTTGTATTGTAAGTTACATTACATAAAATGTGTCTCAGTGAAAAAGTAATGTAAATATAACAATAGACAAAACAATATAGAAACATAAATTCTTTCTCATTTACAGGGTTGAACCCGCTAGGTCTATTCCTTTAGCGATCATCGTCGTGTCCTTGAGCAAAACACTTCTCCTCAGCTTGCTCCGGGGGGCTGTTTCTGTAACCTAACATGGCAATGTTATGGAAGCAAATCCCACCAGATAACAAATAAAGAATACCAAGGCTGTATTCATGGAGTCATATGTATTCTTCAGGATTAGCATCTCACATATAAAAGGACTGCTGGTCAAGGGCAAAAGTACTCTTTCGAATCAAGAACCAAGTGCACTTTATTGTAATCTCTCTTCGTTTTAAAGGACCACAATACGTTCCTTTATTCAAGCAATATTAATAAGGAAAATTCTTTTAAAATTCCTTTTAAGAGCTTCAATACCCCGCACGCATAAGTAATAGTTCTCAGGAGCAGGATAGCGACGGAGAAAAAAAGAAAAGCTGTGGGTCGTGCTCCTGGCTTGCTAACGGAAATACTAATCTCAGTCTCCTAGGCCTTTTGTCATGGACATTGAATTATTAGTTGTATTTCTGCAGTCCATGAGTCTAGAATGAAGTCTGGACACAAAGCAATATCACCCTGGGATAAGAAAGGAGTTGAAGCTCCACTCTGTCTCTATTTCTGACAGAAGCAAATCCCGCACCACACATCGCACCAGCCTTTAATATCCATATCTCGAACATACTTGTCTAGCGAGCAGATCTTTATATGTTTTAATACATTTTACCCTTTGAGGCAAAGAAGACTTTTTTTTTTTCAGGGAGAAATGGGCAATAAAAAAGATGCATCTGTGTCTGCCTGCTCTGTAGTATGAGATTTGCATGAGGTCGCCTCAGTGAAAGTGATTCGGCGATGTGATTTCCTCGAATGAAATGAAAGACTTGTATTCAAATCATTCTGTCTTCTCACCTTCAGGCAAGGGCTTGTCCCAGTTTGGTCGTGCCTTGATTCCAGGCAGATCATCTAGAAATTGAGGCTATTTAATTATTAGCTTATGGAAACCTGAGTCCGACGCCAGCGCAAATGGGAAATTCTCAGCTTCTTTCTGCATGGCAGACCTCTGTTCGGGCTAATAATATATGCTCACATAAATATGCATGATCACATTCTGATTGGACAATTAGCCTCTTTCAATCAGGGGAAATGCCAAGTAATGATTTTGATATGTGCAAGTGATTCCGAAACCAACGCCAGCGCGTCCATTGAGATTGCACTCGAAGAGTCAGGCTGTGCAGTCCATTACAAACATTGTTAAACTCAACAAGAGGAAATATATTCATGAGAAACCAAATAATGAAGCAAAATATCAAAAAATACGCAAGCGCAATCACGTTCCCGGGATAATGACGGGCGATGCACCTCATTACAACATCTTAGATATCCGTGATTCCTGCACCTCTGCCTAAACTCTGCTCCTTCTCATTTCCGTTTTTTGTCTTTTAATCCTATCTCTCCATTTTCTGCAAATGGGCCGAGCTAATAGACTTTTAGGGCCATAACTCTGTCTCACTCTTCAGTGCCACTGATGATAATCTTGTTCTACACGGAATTTATTGCACATCTGGTTGCGAAAACACCCAATTAGAGCCCTTCTCTTCTGCATGCAGTCAAATGAGAGAGAGCGCACTGAACCAAAACACAACATATGGCGTGTATGTATGTGTGTGTGTGTGTGTGTGTTTCTATCTGTTTATCAATGGTACACACAGACACCAGCTGTCTGTCAAGCTTAAACTTGATCAAGCAGATGTGGTTTCTTCTCAATGCTCAACAGGGCTATATATATATATATATATATATATATATATAGGTTCATTAATTATTTTTATTCTTATATATAGCTCATTTTAAAATGTTTATTTATTAGAATATTTGCTTATAGATTGAAAACAGTATTAAACCTGCTGTTTTTGTGTAAAATATGCATTTTTTTGAAGTGTGAGCTGCCCCAGAGACAGTTTTCAAAAATAAGCAGACATTTTTTTATGCATTTTGGCTGTTCATTTACATGACAACAGCGTTTTGGGGGCCTAAAAATACACATTTTTGAAACCGGGTTTCAAAGTGCAAGTTTTTGAAAACAATACCTTTACCATTTTAGTGAGCTGATTTCACCAACATCCTTGTTGATCCAGGAACGTCATTCCAATCAACCAATCAGAATTGAGGGATAACTTTTAAGGAAATATCTGTTTTAGGCTTAGTTGATCAGGGTTAGGTGCTTCTAACCTTGTTAATCAGCTATCATTTCACACTGATTTTAGGAATAAATTATGGGTAGGGTTAGGTTTAGGGGTAGGGATTGGGTTAAGTCTATATTTTTGGACCGTAATGTTGATCCAGGATCATAAATCATCTGTGGGGTATTTTGAGTTGAAATTTCACAGACACATTCTGGGGACACCTGATACTTATATTACATATTGTAAAAAGCGACATAATAGGTCTCCTTTAAAGTCTGAGTGCTCACAATTTGGTAATAGCAAAATAAACATTGCGTACTGTACATGTCTGAATGCTTAATGAAATTTATTGCACATGTGAATGGCTGGTTACAATCTGTCTTTGCATTCAAGATTGTTGTGTTTTTTTGTTTGTTTGTTTTTTCCTCCCCCAAATGTGAATAAACCTGTCGGATTGTACTTAGACAATGGCTCATTATCATTCACAGTAGAGAGAGCCATTTCATCGCCAAATCTAAATGGTGATCAACCTGTCAATTACTGCACACCTCTCAGACTGTGCGCATATGTTTTATGAAAGACAAACAGGAGTGTTTAAAACAGACGGAGCGGAAACATATGGAGGGAGAGCTACCATTAGTCATTATATGAACGTAAAAATGAGCTGGATGTGCTTTTATTTTTTTCACATAAATACAATCTGAGCTTTAGATGCATATTCAAGGTGTGCAGCTGTTTCTGTCATATGGCTATTCCAAATTGAATCTGATCTGCTCAGCTACAGTATTGCACACTTTTAGCAGGAGTGATTTGTAAGGATGAGATCAGATTTCACAGCTGAAAACATATATATTTTTTAAATATAAAATTAAACGGTAGTAGAATGTTGATATGAGACATATGGTGTATGTCTCTTTATTGACAATTCACCAAGAAGACGTATGCCTTCTCTAGAGAGGAAGAGAAAACTAAATTTGGTTAAAATAAAATAACAAACAAATAATAATAATAATAAATAAAAAAAAATGACTGGACATTTCGAAGTGAAAATTGTATCAACATCACATGATATTATATTATAGTATAGTATACGATTATATTATATTATTATTTTTTTTATGATTAGTTTCAGACTTTGAATATATTTTCTTATAAATGTAACTAATATACTATTCATGCCTTTTAGAGTAATTTCTCAAGTTTGCTTGGATTGCATTAAAACCCACTCCCATCATTTTAATACAATATTTGACACAGTTTTGTATATTTAAGAGAAGCACATGTAGATTTGAGCCTCTGCTGTGTTGTTGTGAATGGCAGGCTGTTCCCCATGAGCATTTCACATGGAAGAAAGAGAGCTAACAGAGACACCTCTCCATTCCCAGAGTCCCTTGATCCCCCTGTCCCAGTCCTGTTTAGTGTTCAGACAGAGGCCTGCAGGGTATTATGTCAGGATTACGCACTTCTGCTGTTAATCAGAGGGCTGCAGGAGGGATTCTCAATACACATATGTGCATAGGCACACACAATGTTGTTTGCATATTAAAATACAATATGCATGGCCATATGCTAACCAGATAGTATGTATTTCATCACAACTGTGTAGAACCAAAGAATCTAAAACGTCATTTAAACGTAAGTAATTACAGCATCTTTCTACAATTATATTTGATGGATTGGAAACCAAACGTAACACAATACTGTATTGAACATATAGTATGGCATGTTTTGAATTAACACATACGGAGATGTAGTATGTACAGTATCTGTCAGTATCGATTTAAATTTTTATTTTTACATTTTAATAACATATGTCTTTTGTTGGATTTGAAGTTAATTAAAGATGTAATTTAGTATTTTCACTATAGTGTAATAGTCACTGGACATAATTGCATATCATTAGCTCATTTCAATTTACATGTACAGGCATGACTTCAGAAGAAAATTACTTTTTTTTTTTTTTCTTCAATATTCACAGCAAGTCCATTAGCTTTGTATACAAAAAAAAAGTTATATTGATTAACTGAACAACAAAAAAAGTGTGAACTGCCACAAACACTGTAACCCTAAAGTTAATTTGATGCTCATTGTGCTATAAAGCTCACACATTTTCTACTTTTTATCGCACTATTGCTAAACGTGAAGATTGTATAATATCTGTAGGTGCTAAAGTGAGTGAGGACATCATCCACAAAAACATTCTCATGCCAAATTTCAGTAACAGTACTGTTAATGACCCCCCCCCCCCATTCACTTATTATTCAGAATGAGAAATCGGACTTATGTTTTATTCCGCTGGGATCATTAAATGCAATAAATAATTCAGTGAGTCTGCTGAGAAGTCCTTTAATTCTCTTTAATTGATTCAAATGGATCTGAAATTAGTTCAGAGACTATTAAGAGTGTGTTTCATATTTCAGAGAGACAGAGGTGTTTATTGCTATTATCGCCAATATATTATTTACTTTCTTTTGCTAATTACTGTCATTTTATATGATCAGGTCTGTGTAGTTTTAGCCAGCTTATTTCAGTTAAAATAAGTTGAGATGATTTATTTTCTTTCTCATTTACCTGACTGCTTATTTCTACTGATCATTTTTGACAGTGTGCGAACAGTACTAGTGATGTTTTACTTGTTATAAAAACCGCATATAAAACCCACACTAGTGACCACACATTTTAGAAATGTAACAATCAGAAATGTATCATTTAAATGTTTGACAAATTTTTTAAATCTTTTATTTGCTGTGCTTGTGTGTGTAGAAATCTCACAGACATCAAATAATAGCTTTATTAGCCTTTTGATTAAAAAAATTGTCATTCCACTCAGTTCTTTCTATGGCTTAGAGGAATAAGAAGGAATTTGAGTCACACTTAAAAGAGAGGGTGAGATCTTAAAACATAGCTTTAATTGAGGAATCTCAAATGCAAGAGGAATCAGATGAATAACAAAGACAGAGCAAATCTGTAGGGACTGGAATCAAGGGCACCTCAAAGCTTTTGATCACCGGCATCTTTTAGAGCATAAGTGTTGTCAACTATGCAGGACACAAGTAAAAGAAACTGGAAGCTATTACCCAGCTTTCTCTTAACTGACCTGGTGAAAATGATAAAAATTGTATATGCTTCATCAAGTTAGAAAACACGTGTGCACAGCGCAGTTGTGCATCAGTCCCTAAAGTTTTTTTTTAATTGTATTTATTTATTTATTACTTCATTTTGCTTTCATCTGACAATGATTTGCATTTAAACTACTTCATTAGGTATGCTCTGCTGTTCACTGACATACTAAAGCTTATCGTATTAAGATTAGATAAATAACTGAATAAGTAAAGCTGACTGGAATACAAAACATTTCAGAGTTCAGCTGAGCAGCTGAGCTTGTTGGCCTCAAACGACATTCGATTATACCCTAAAATTGTTAAATACAGTTAATTTCATAGTGCACTGAATATGAATGCATATTTTTATTCCAAGCTGACATGAAATATAGACCAAAATATTATGCAGATTTCCAAATTACATCCCTTCCCATGCATTTTCATGAATTATGAATAATATGAAATATTTCAGCTAATTTGATAACGCCCTCAGCTCTCTTTGACGTTTTACCAAAATCATTCAGGAAAATTCCACAGATTTCAACCCAAAACCTCTGTGGAAAGCGCTACAGATTCCATCAGAGATTCTCCTGCTGGAAACCATGAGTTGAATGGTTGATTAGAAACAAGGTGGGGCTTGGATTAACGTTCATAGAAGGTGAACAGCACTTAACTAACATCTTGTATTACCCCTTTGTACCTGAATGCGTTCATGAATATGCATCCTCATGAGCTAATTAAGATGCCTACCTAGGATGCATTAGGGGAGGGTCAGAATTTGTAATGCCAGGTGTTGACGATGACTTCCTGTTTGGACCGTTGGGACTTCCCGTTGCCACATTCACTGTGGCTTCAAAGCTGATTGCAAAGCAAATCCCAGAGGAGTTAAATCTACAGACGAGACAAACGTGACTTTATTAACAAGAAAGTTCTGCTCTTGTTTTCTGCCGCGTTAGAGAGCATATGGTGGAGGCCATAGGCCAATCTTCTGTACTGAATGCATGTGCGTATAGATTCTATTAATTTAATGTCATTTATTTTTTTATATAACAACAAAAACATGCATATAATGAGAAATTATGAGTAATTGTCATAAAAAGCTCCTTCTTTGTTAATCTAATCTTAATGGCATATAAACCCTTTTCTCTCTCTTGAGCTGATGTTTTTAATGCCTTTGATCTACTTAAATGTTGCATTTGCTATTTTAATCGTCTTTAACCCCTTTATGATGTGGTAATTAGAGGTCTCTGAAACAAAGAAATTTCACTGTAACACATAAAAGAGCAGGTGCTATGCAGACCCAATGAAGATATTACCATGGAAATATAATTTCTGCTAATACAGTCCTTCCAGCCATACTATAACGACATAATATTAGCATAAAAAGTCGTTTGCATTAAAAAAATCCCTTTATGATTGGTACTAAGATAATGCAATTAGAGTCTTGTTCATTCAAACAAATGCTTGCCGTTCTAAAGACTCTCGTGCCGCTTTTCAATCCATGTCCACAATAGCCTGTATTTAACATTTCTGGTATTCATTAATGTAGATGTTTCAATAATGGTCATTGAACAAATGTCCTTGCTGTGCTCAAGGCATAATGTAAAATTAATTAGGAAAAGTGTGATTATGTTTCCTGATCACTTGTTTTTGTTTTTTTTATATATCCTTTATTTCCATTGCATACTCTTGATTTAGATCTTGCCATAGTTGTATTTTTTCGCCAACGTCAATTAAATTTCATCTTTCATTTCTGCTGATTGGTTCACCTGTCGACAAGGTCAGATTCCTGAGATGTTTAAAAAAAATAAAAATAACATATGAGTCAGTCCTCACGGCTGGTAATCCAATTAGCAGATATCTGGAATACAGCTGGTGTCCCAGTCCAGCATATGTATTCATTCACTATACATCCTCCTTACGTATTGTGATTCTAAAATGGGAAATAACATTTTTGAAGAGTAGAATCTCACACATACATGAGCGCCAAAGTGGTTTTCAGTGCCTGTTATTAACCGCATGAAGCTTCCGAGGTCAGTTTGTACTAATGAACGTGGCACCAGAGCAACACTTTGCCTGTCTGTAATCACTGAACGTTTTCAAGCCTGACCTCTCGTTCTATCCTTTTAATCAACAAATAAAGAATCAAATTGATGCCTTTGTTTGCATTGATTGCATTAAAACCATTATCAGAATTAAGGAACACACACATGCACACACAAGTGCAGTTCAAAGAGTGATTTCTCCCCTTGAATGTTGGCCACGATTGAAGTGTTCGTTTGAGCGCCTTCTGCAAACTCATTTCGCTTGATGGATGTCAGCAAAGTTGATTCTGCCCACTTATTCCTTTTGAGTTAGGAGAGATGGCGGAAGGGAGGGCGAGAGGAAGTGTAGCTATAACGCGGTGGCTTGTTTCGCTAATAGCCTCGTGTAATTTAAACCCTGAACCTGACAACAGTCTTTGTTATGGATTGGATCTCAATCACTCCTGCGTACTCTCACTCCAAAGAGCTTCAGGTCCATTCATCATATTGCTTTGAGCGAGCTAGATCAGATTGTATATTCCATTAGGGTAATTCACCAGGCGTGTACTGTTGCGTGTGTATGTGTGTGTCTATGTGCTAACCTGGATTGATTCCCATCCAAAGAGAGACCCTCTGTTACAATTCTACCAATCAGAAGACAAGTGCTCTTCATCACTGGTCAAACTCAAGCTAAAAGGTATGTAAAATCTCTGGCTTTATGACGAAATGCCTGTGTGTTTTTGCTGGCAAATAAAGTGCATAATGTCACATATCCAATAAAACATCTTATAGACGCATGAAATCGCTTGACAAACTCAGTTTTTCTTGTTACAGTGTATATACTGTATATTTGTGCTCAAAATTTTTAATACCCTCGGTAAATATGATCAAAAAGGATGTAAAAATAAATCCGCATTGTTAATCCATTTAATATTTTATTCAAAAATGTAAAAAACATAATTTGAAAGTGGGAGGAAATCACATTATAAAATAAATAGTTTTTCTCTAATACACAATGGCTACAATTATTGGTACCCCTTGAAATGCTTATGATTAAAATATCTCTGAAGTATATTCCCATTCTTATTTGCATTTTTTTATCACTCCAGGGTGACTAGGAACATGAAATTATCCAGCCTTGGCTTCCTGTTTCACAGGAATATAAATATGAGGGAGCAAAAATGCCAAATTCTCTTAATCATTGATCACAATGAATAAAATCAAATGATATATATAATATATATATATACAAATTAGAAAGTGGCTGTAAATTCTCATTTCCATCACCAGGGCAATAATTAAAACATTTCCAATCAACAGAAATTGTTACAAATCTGCATGGAGGAGGACATGTGTCTAAACTGTTTTAAGATGAGGAGGATAGTTTGAGTGGCCAAAAACTCTCCAAGGATCACAGCTGGAGAATTGCAGAAAATAGTCTCCACATGTTGTTTGGGAGGTTTTTTTGGAAAATCTAGAAAATAAAACTCTCATCTAAAACAAACTCCTGCATATCCCTTTGCTAGACACATAATACGCTTTATCTCCCATTGTAGATTCTTAGTCTCCAATGAAAGTTTGAGATTTTTGTACATTTTTAAAATAAAAGATCAAAAAGATTAATGATGCATATTGATTTTCACAGCTTTCTTTGATCATATTTAGCAGGGGTATGTATAGTTTTGAGCACAAATGTGAAATACATACATGGATAACCCAAATGTGTGGAACTGATAACAAACACTATTAAGAAACATTATTATTTAAGCAAAATACCTTCAAATGTGAAGTGTCACACATGGAATTCTGGGAATGTCAGTTTATAGTTTTTTACTGTAAATTATACATTGATTTTTTCTATTTAAATTCTGAAAACTGTACAATTGGCAGCATTTTACAGTAAAATTACATTTTTTTTATACAGTTTTCCTCTATATTGTATGGGAACTTAATGTTAACCTATAAAAAAAATCTGTAGCATTTTTACAATATTTTATAGGTAAAATTACACTCATTTTTTACATTGTATTTCTGTGTGCGTGTATACACACACCTTAATTTATTTCATGCCTTATTTTTACTTTTTTTTCTTATCAATCTATTTTTTTATTTTAATTCTAATTTTAGGAAAAAAGAAACAACAACAAAAGGATATTTGGAACACACAGGCATTTAAATGTAGAATGTCATAGTGTCAGGAGGTAAATCAAGGCAAATTAAACTAATTCTAGTCAGTCATACTATACCTTTATGTTCTGGAATATACCTGATGGCTCAAAGTTCAAAGCTATACAAAAATAACTATCAACACAGTTTATTTCATTCAGACTATGTTCAACCAAAGCACTTGAAATTAGAATATCATTATTGTGTTTCACGTAGCAATAAAGCTACGAGTTGTGGCTATTGAAAGGTACTATAGCAGTTATTTTTAAATGGTAATGTATGAAGTATAAAATGGTTAAAAAAAAATGCCATTTTGGAGACGTAGATTAATTTTAAATGTAATAAGAGAGAATACAACTTCTGGCTGTAGGGTCTGTGTAGCATGAACTTTAGAGGAAGCTGATCTGCCAGTCCAATGCACCAGGGGATAAATTAAAGTCTTCACTACCAGCCCATACTAATGCTGGAGCTCTGTCTGGAGAAGAGCCTAGTCTCATAATTAACACTGTGATTCAGAGAGCTCCAGACACACACATCCTTCACAAACCCGCCCTGAATAAATACATATATCAAATCAACCTATTTAAAAACGACAGCCCGATGATGTTTAGGTGAGAGACGCAAAGAATGAAGCTACTGGCCAAAATGGTTATGAAACATGATAAAAGGGGATTTTAAATTTCAGAGATGTGCTTTCGGTAAGGCTTTCTGACTGATGTAATTATACGAGCTGTAGTCCGTATTAGTCAGTAATCTGATTTGTGAATTTATTTGAAACCATAATAAGATATTCCACTGAGACCGAATCTCCTGCTACATTAAAAGTAAAAATGTAGGTTTATTTTGGGAGATTCTCTAACACTTTTTATTGACGGAGACGGTAGAGAGCTAATATAAAAATTACAGATGAGAAAAAAAGGTGGAAATGGGATCAAGATACAACATAGAACAAATTCAAACATGCATTTCCCAAAATGAGGTCCACAGCTCACCGTGTTTGCCATGCTAAAGGTCATAGTTCTGGAAAGTATATAATGATAAAAAATGAATGATATTTATGATAAATAAATGCTAATGATATAAATAATATAAATGAATCATGACACTAAAGACTGGAGCAATGGCTACTGAAAATCCAGTAAATAATTACCATTTTATATTTTAAATATTCAAATAGAAAGCAGTTATTTTTAAATTATTTCAAAAACATAAAAAGTAAATAAACATTAAAAGTATGTGAAACAGTTGACTCCTGTTGTGTGTGTTTGCTTATTTATTTATTATTTGTAAATAAATATCCTCCACCCCAAATTATTTGGTGAATAGATAAATATTTAAATATTTACATATAAAATAGTGCTGTCAAACGATTAATTGCGATTAATCGCATCCAAAATATATATTTTTTTGTTTACATGATATGTGTGTGTATTGTGTATATTTATTATGTATATATAAAGACACACACATACAGTATATATTTTGAAAATATTTACATGTATATATTTATATTAATTATATCATATATAAATATATAAATGTAACATATTTTTTTTAATATATGCATGCATGTGTGTGTATTTATATAGACATAATAAATATACACAGTGCATACACATATGTAAACAAAAACTTTTATTTTGGATGATTAATCGCAATTAATCATTTGACAGCACTAATATAAAATTGTATTTTTCAAGTCAAGTCAAGTCAAGTCTGCTTTATTGTCAATTCTGCCACATGTACAGCACATACATACAGATAATTTAAATTGCGTTACTCTCAGACCCCTGGTGCCAGAGCCGATCCTCCCTATACGCAGAATACGCAAGCTGCATAGGGCCCCCGAAACACCAGGGGGCCCCCTTGCTCTCAAAGATGTTTTAATTTTAGTTTCGATTTTGAATTTGGCCAGCTGTTGTGAAAACATGAATGATCGTTTATTTTAATGCGGTGAGCTGTCACGCTCTCTATGTAAAAATCTTGTAACGTGAATGTCGTACAGTCTCTTGTTTGAAAAAAAAGGTCCTGGGGATGTGGGGAGCTGGGGGGGGGGGTCGTAGTGTCAGAGTTCAGTGGTGCGTGGGGTAAAATTGATTTACCCCACGCAAAAATTAATTGATTAATTAATTTTTGTTAATTAATCAATTCATATGTGGCGCCACAGTTCTTATGCAAACATGCTTTTCATTAACTAACTGCATCTGTGTGGTAACTATCTCAGTGTGTTGGCAGTCTTCATCTCTGAACAGCTTTTGCGAGTCACACCAGCACTTCTCCTCCAATTTCACAGCAGTTTTACCCCAGGATAAATAATGCCCTGTTTTCAGAGAAAAAAGGGGGTAAAAAAAAAATCACATTATGATTCATCAGTCCGACTTTTTTTGATTAAAACTCCCTCAAAAACATTTCTATTTGCCTCGTTCCCTCGCCAACCCCCTGCCTCTCTTATTTATTCCATAGCTGGTGAGTGCTAACTTTTTTCTTCTCTCCCTCACTGCTTTTTCTTGGCATAATTTGATTGTGTGAAATGACCATGAAAAAACTATTACAACAGAACCTTAGCTGTGACGAACACAAACAGGCGGCAGGGCTTGTTTACAGAAGGCCTGACGGTAATGGCTTTTTCCTGAGGTGTTGAAAAGAGAGCTTGCGCAGCCAGTGGTCGGAGGGAAATTTCAAAGAGCACCAAGTAGGCATTCAGAAAGCTTTGCTGCATGTGCACACACACACACACACAGAAGTGGCAGGAGAAGATAAGGCTGCAGATGTCTGTATCGCCATTTGATTTGTGAGTTTTGGAGACTAGACTAGACTTTTTTTTTAAGGGACTTTAAAAATTTCAGTGGCTCCAGTAGTTTGAATTTCTTGTAGATCATCAGATATGACACAGTGCTGTGGAAGTGTTTTTTTTTTTTTTTTTTTTTTACATCTCTATCCGTTAAGTGCCCGTAGTGACTGATGAGATGTCTCTTCACAAGGTCTAATGACTGTATTTGTGGCTGTTTACATTTTATTTAATTTCATTTACTGCTTTAACTAAAAGGTATGTAAAACTCACCAGATGATGTGATTTCATTGGCTTCTTAACTTGGTAAAATTACATGTATTCACTACCGATCAAAAGTAAAAAGTAAAAAGTCAGCGTTGCCTTCACAGGAATAAATTATAAATTTCAAAATATATTCAAATAGAAAAGTTTTTTTACATTGAACTTTTGAAATGGGTAATTTTTTTTAATAAACTCAGTGATTATTTTGTCTTGTATGTAAAAAAAAATGTTTATGTAAAATATCTATTTCAATACAATATAAAAAATAACATGCATCTTGTATGATCCCTCTTATTTTAGTAGAATGATTAATACTGCAAATTCAGCAAGGTGTATGGTATACATTGTATACACTGATTATAAAAAATATGATGTAAAATGTATTTTTGAGGTCTAAATGCACAAAATGCATGCTTTTCCCTTTGGGAATATAAAGTCCAGACTCCCCTGAAGTACCATTACTTATATTACACCACTGTAAACTGGCTACTCTATGAAATGTCCATGAAATACAAATCTGTCAAGTTCTGTAGAAGTATTGGATTTCATTTACCCGAAAAAGTCGGACTTGATAGGAACATGAAAAGCACAATGCCCTGTCTGGTGTCCTTTGCCTCTAACTTTCTCCCTCTCTCTTCCCCCCTCCTCCATTCCCTTTGTACCGCCAGGGTCAAGGCTTTCCTCACCCACGACATTTCTCTCCACATCTCGTGGTTTTGAACTACATCCAGTGCCATGCAAGACAACTTCATCAAAGCGGCGCAGGGCCTAACGTGTCATCCTGCTGATCAAAAACATACAGTTCCATTTTCACCCCTCGCAACTGAAGAGGAGAAAAAAAATCTTCAAAGGACAGTCAGTTTCTTTCTAGCGCACACGTAAGATGGTTTGTGATGCTGCCAATTTCTCTAATAATTCTGCTCTGGGGATGGAGCGAAGAAGAGAGGATAGGAAGAACCGACGGGAGGGGGGACAAAAAGGAGAGATGTGTTGAAGAACGCAACATTTTGGTGCAAAAAAGAGGTAATATTCATTAAGTTCATCATTAAGATAAACAGTGCTTAATGACACCTGTTTTAATTGGCCTTGGCACTTAATAATGAACCATTTAATTTGTTGCATAGCTATCTGCTCATCTCCCCTCGGGGTACACTAACCTCAGAATGAGAGATCGAGAGAAAGAGGAAGAGAGAAAGGTAGTTCTGCGTTTCAGTGAGTAATTAGAAGATCCCTTACGAAGGAGCATCATTCAGTTCAATTTAACAACATTAATTGCACAGTATCAAAGCATTCTTTCCACATTTCATTCTTTTTCTCTGTGTTTCTGGCTTTCCCAGACTCCTAAATCTTATTCTATCGGGGAATGCTAATCAGACCCATGGGTATAAAGAATGGAGTTGATCACTATGTGCAGTCAGTATTTTAGATGCTTGTCGCAGGAACATCCGCACAGGAATCGTCCTGACATTTTCATCTACCCTGCAGAGTAGGAACCCCCAAAAAAACAACAAGAAGAAGAAAAAGCCTGACGGTACTGGAAAATTTCAGATGAATGAATCCAATCCTTCCTCAAAGATTAAACTTCAATGCTTTCTGTAACACCCACTACAATTTAGACCAACAGATTTTTAAGATCATGTGCAAAGTGTCATATATGATATCTATTTTCTTATCGGTAAGAATCAATTCCTTACACAACAGTACAAAGAACCAATCAGTGTAAGTTATATATATCAGTGTATAATTTCTGCTGTGACAGTTTTAGGTGTATCATGCATGGCTGCACCTCAGAGAGAAAATGATTATGGCCACCCTGAGGTCAGGAACAAAAGAAAATTGCGGTGGGTGATGGACAAGCTCGGCAACGTTGCATATTATCCAAATTCCCCTTTACATAAAAGATGGATGTTACCTACAGTGCTCTTATGATTGGAAACAGGGGCATGTAGAGCTGTCAGAGAACTAATGACTCAAGCCCGCAAACAATTTTCCGTACACTCACTCACTCACTCACTCAAAAAAAAAAAAATATATATAGTTTTGATATTTTTGAATAACTTTGATTTATTTTCAAATTAAACTTGACACACTTCATCCCTGTGAGGAAAAGAAATTAAGCACATGTTTTTCCTGTGTCCTCAAACACAGCAAATACTCTTCTCTCCTGAAAAGTAGTAGTTTTGGAAATCTGTCAAATGTCTGAGACAACTGGGCGAGCAAAAAAAGCGAGCAAGATTTTAAAGATTAACAGCAAGAATAAATTAATTTTAAAGTGTGAATATTGCCCATTTTCCTGCTGGTGAAATGAAACATAGTCATCAATTCTCAGTAATTCCTGATATCAAAGACTGAAGCTGTTTGCATTGATGTGTGTTTATTGTGTGCTGTTTAAGTAGCCGAGCAGTACTCCATATCACAGGGACAAATGTAAATTACTTAAGAAACGTAGTCAAAAAGACATATTGCTGTGTAGCTCATTATACCAGATCAGCTTCTAATATAAGGAAGGAAAGATATAAGTGAATTTAAGCAAGCTTATGTGACCGTTTGTGCTTTTAGAGAACACATTACATTTTATATGCAGGCATTGTTGAGTCCATGTGAGAACACAGAGCTTATTTCAGTTTGTATATATGTCTGCCTGTCTGAATGACTGATCCCCCCCCCCCCCCCCTTTCCTGTATATTGATGTGTTTGTGCCTTTAAATGTTTAGGTCAGTGTTTGGCAATAGTGGCTTTCATGCACACCGCGACAATGAAGTTTGCACTACTTTTCTGTTTTATACAGTAAAAAACAATAATATTGAGAAATATTGTTACAATTTTAAAAAACTGTTTTCTATTTTAATATATTTAAAAGTTAAATTGTTTTGTTTTAAGGCAAAGCTGAATTTTCAGCAGCCATTACTCCAGTCTTCAGTATCACATGATCCTTCAGGAATTGTTCTTTGATGAATAGAACATTCGATATATAAATATATGATCAATTTAATATAATATATAAAACTTGTTGGCCCCAAACTTAAGAACGGTGGTCTATGCATAATGTGTATTGTGTGTAGCGACCATAAGGAATGTGTCTACTGATAATAACCAGATATAGATAGAAGTTTAATCATATCATCAGTAGTTTGTGTGACTTTGTGGTTGAAAATCAGGGCTGATAACTGACAGGTTGTAGATTGAGCTAACATCATTGTTCCCTAATTTTAGACATTTAACCCAAATTTTCTCCAGGGGGACTGTCCCTTTAATATATAAATGTCAGTAAGTGCACATCCTTTTGACTGACTTTCGAAAAATCTTTCAACTTTTTATTTTTTCCCCCAAGGTGACTTTTTTTTTTTTTTTTTAGCTGAATTACTGAAGGTCAGAGGGATTTTTCTTTCTCTATATGTTTTTTATTATTATTATTTTTTTTTTACTTTTCTAGCTCAAAATGGACAAAACAACTTGTATACTCTATAGCTTGTGGTGACAATAAACATGTAGTTTCAACATTGGCCACTGGGGATATATTTATGTTTCGTATGCACATAAGAAGTGCTGCAGGCTAAGTGTAAACAAACTTCTGCGGGAAGCTAACTGGCTAACAATTAGCATGATACTGTTAATCATTTAGGGGTCATTTTATTACTGTCCATCATGATGCTACAGATGCTACAACAATAATGATAGGCCTATTCGTAATTCTGCAGCTGAAATAGCCACTCAAAACCTCATCAAGCACCCGGAAATACCTCCAGAAGTCACAAAGTAAGTCATAAAATTACATTTTACTATTACTAGAAGAATATTATCTCTGTTAATTTACTGTTTAATAAAAGTTGCTAATAAGGACTACAACTACAGGCATGTTTGGTTTGAGTTTATTGTACATGCTTGATAAAAGCGCTTTGTAGCATCTTATCAGTTTATGTTACGTGCTTATGTTACAGTTTTAAAATTCACAGTTTGAGGTATGACTGAGTAATTTATGCTGTAAAACAAAACATGAAGGTCTCTAGAAGTAATGTCATCCACAGACATAAATCCAATTCGCTATTCTTAAAAACCATTCAAAATTCCTGAGCGAGCCCATGGCTAATTCTCTTCCGGGTTTCAAAATGAACAGATTGTAGCCACAGAGAAGCACTTCAAAAGTATGTTTTCTCTTTGCCCTTCAGGGCTATATATTGTGTACGAGTGTTGACTCTGACTCAGAGAATATTTCTATACCTTGATATTGTGTTATTTATAGTCTAATATGAATATGAATACAATTATAACTGAATCACAGGATGCATTTAAGTCGGAATGTTTGTGTAATTGTATTCTCCTTTCTCCTTATACTTTGCCTAGTCTTTGCTTACTGCATATCTGCTTCTCTGATAAAGACTTCTTTTTTTTTTTTTTTTTTTCACGAAATGAGAAACTCTAAGGAGACTCTCGGTAATGTCCCAGTGTATGAAACAATCAAACAGATGATAATAGCTTTAATAAGGGGTTGAGAGAGCAGGAGATGCGTAGGTCGGCCTCTTTCTACCGGGCTCCGTGGCGTAAGATTGTTCTCATCCCTTTGGGATGGAGTCTAATTGTTTACGAACTACGTTCTACACTCATAACATCTCATTTGGGACGTTTCTCATGACTGGAGAAATTAAAACATAATAGAGCCTTTAAGAGTATCTGTATATTTTAATTTACACATAATGAATTGCTTTGATTTGGTGTTTTCAGAGGAGGGAGTCTCTGATTAAATTTTGCATTAATGAATAAAGTTTGCTGTTGACTGCGCCGGTCTCCGGGGCTTGAGACAGCAGCAGCAGCTGAAATATAATTGATTTCCTCCATGTTTTTGTTTTATTCTTTTGTTCAGTTTCCTTTTCCTTCAATGGGGAGAACAAGGGATCACTGATAGTCTTTAATATTACCCCACCCACTGTGCTGTGGAAAGCACAGGAAAAAACAGACATGCAGAGAGATAGAGAGAGTGGGTAAAACCCACAAATGCTTAATGTGACAATACATTGAAGAAACATTTCCTCTTTCAAAGTCTGTTTTCAGGCGAAGAGGCGGATGGCCCCAGGTGTAATGCTATATAAGTCCCATGCTTTCAGAAAACAGATTTTTACTGTCACACTGTCATGGGTATTGCGAGATGGTATGACCTACTTGCACCCCACTAATACAGGGATCAAAACAGCCTTCAGGGTAGAGACCCATATTTCTGATCTCAAAGCTGCTGCCATCCATTGTAAACTACGAATACGTGTGTGTGCACGCGTATGTCTCCACATGAGAAAAGAATCAAAGATGGCATCCTTAGTGTCCTCACGAGCTGTCATGATTTATGTCATAACCTCACTGTCTGATGATCTAGTGTAATTAGAGCGAGGACTGATGAGGGAGTTTGACAAGTGGTGGTGGCTCAATGGCTACAAATCTGGCCTGTTTGCTAAAAGGTTCCACGTTCAATTTCAAGCAGGAGTGATTTAGAAACTGAAAAGTTACTATGCTTAAAATATCTTCCTATAAACTCTGTGCCCTTGGGCAAGGTACTTAATCCCAGTTTGCTCCTGTGGGTCTGTGCCTGTGAATTGTGTACTATACTTTCCTTTGGATCCCCAAAAGGGAGTTACAGAAATTAAAACATACCTAGATAGACCTTACTAAAATTCTTGTCTGAGAACATTGTCAAAACATACCTTATTCAGAATCAAAAAATTTCTCACAAGATCTCATGCTTGATTTTATTTTGTCAGTTGCTTTATAGACGGTTTCATCGGGCGCACGCTTAACTTCCGGTCTGTGTTTGTTTATCGGTCTGGTTAGTGGCGCCGGCTACAAACGCAGTTAAAGTTAAAGTGATGAGTAATGAAGATGGGCTAAGGTTGTTGTGCTGTGGTATGTGTTTCCCATACATATATTTATTGTTGGGGACCCGCCACAATATCAAAACTTACCGATTTTCCAAAAGGCTTTGTTGAATAAACATGAGCAGGTAATGCACGTTTAAAAATCAAAACGAGGCGCGGGTGTACCATTCAAAAGTTTGGGGTCAGTGAGAATTATTGATTTTTTTATTTGAATGTTTATTTGAAACTATTACTTTTATTCAGCAATGATACATTAAATTGTTCAAAAGTGACAGTATATATGTTAATAATGTTATAAGTGCTGAAAGGGATCACAGTTTCCCCAAAAATATTAAGCAGCACAACTCTTTTCAAAAAAATGTATTTGAAGAAATGTTACTTGTGCATAAACTTGACAAAATTGGCACATCTGAATGATTTGGCTGCTGAAATGTAGCTTTGTTATTATAGGAATAAATTACATTTTAAATTTAAACAATTTTTCACAATTACTATTTTTGATCAAATAAATGCAGTCTTGGTGAACAAAATACTTTTCAAAAACATCACATGGCCCCAAAGAATCATGACCATTTATTATCATTTTTAATTCAAACATCAAGTCATTGTTTCAGTCAACACAAATTCTAATTAATATTGTATAAAATGACAAGATAGTTACTGAGATATAACCTTTATGACAACTTGCTCCTGTCTGTTATAGATAGCGATGTAAGCTTTATGTTGTTCTTCCTTATGTAGGTTTGCTAGAGTTTGAACCTTTGAATTTGAAGGGTTACCTTTGTCCTGTCTCAGTTGGTGTGCTTTTACACATGGTACACTAGGAAAATGCTTTTGTCATATTTTCATACAGACTCAAGTGTGGTTCTTTTATGAGTTCGGAAAATGTTTTTCGCACTAATCTAACAAACCGAACTTCAGGGTCAGTGAAGTCCAGGTCTGTGGCTGGTTGAGTAGTAGGGGCCTTATGCCTACTTTGACTCTTGACAAAAGTCTATATTCTCTTCCCTGTGCTCATAATTCCCTTGGAGAAGTGGACAAGGCGCCCTTGAGTGTTTGCGCCAACCCCTCCGCCAATTCCCCGCCCCTTCCTGAGGGAGAAATCCATAGCCGATTAACGGGAATCTGTTTGCAAACACAGAACGCTCTGAAGATGGAGTTGCCACTAAGCACCACAACTGTGGCCTGGCTTAATCTGAATTCCAGGAAAGCTTCAAGGAGGAATATATCACACACACAAAAAGAAAAAAAAGAAAATAAAGAAACGTAAACCCTGAGCGAGGTTCTAAACTCTCTTTCATACACAATAAATTATTCATGACTCTACGAACTGGAGTCAAAGTCAATGATAAATGTGTTGGAGTCGATCATCCACACTTCATTAAGTTCCCACCTTCCCTATAAGACTACTAGAGTGGAGGGAGAGGGAAAGAGAGAGAGAGAGAAAAGATTCACATAGGTAGATAGATTAAATACCGAGTCTACTGTTATAGACAAGTTTTTCAGATAATTCAGAACCAGTGACATACAAAGAAAAATAGATATATAAATATCATGTTTGTATCATGTGGCCTTGCTGTGAGAATGTTTTGAAAATGAAGACAAAGGTAGGAGCAGATGAAGCTTGATGTTTGATATGTTATTAGACATTGTATTGATGAAACAGGTAAGTCTCCTGAGACTTCAAAGAATCTTAAAGTGACCTGTAATCAAAGTCCACTCAAAGCAAATATAAGCTGTTTTTATGCATTTGTTTGTCTTTTTTTGGTTATTTCAGCCAGTGCTTTGAGGATGGGGTGTTTACCGTGGCTTGACCATCTCTCCTAGTTCATCCAAAGCAGATTAAAGGAAGGAAGAGGAACACTTTGATGTTTCTCCTTACAATTTTTTTTTTTTTAATACTGGTTGTGCTGAACAACGTATAGGTGGTATACAAGCTGCAGTGCTGGTCCATCCACAGAGTGATGACAACCTGTTACAGCTTGTAATGCACTTTTTGGTGTGAAGAAAAAAAAATCAAGTAAGTAGTTAAGTAGTTTAGCATATTTTTTTCTTAGGAAATAAATAACTTTTTTGACAAGATAAACAAGATTAAATCAGTTTGCAAACTATCATGTGTGACTCTAAAAATACCAATATTATTTATAATTATATGCACCTTTTACTTGATGGCTATCTTTCATGTTGAAAATTTAATCTTTTTATATAATGTATATTTGCATGCAGTTATCATGCACTTGATCGCTATCATTCATGTCACTAATTAGAATCTTTTTTTAATTTTATTTTTTTAAACCAAATTAAACCAACGTTACAGGGCACCTATTATGCCCCGTTTTACAAGAGTCTCAGGTGTACCCAGAATGTGTCAAGTTTCAGCTCAAAATACCCCACAGATTATTTCTTAAATAATTTTACAAATGCCTATTTTGAATGGAAGCAGAAACACGCTGTCACACCATCAAACTGTTTGGACTTTGTTTGCCCCGTTTTCACCGCTGAGTTAGCTGTCATGGTTTCTGATTTGAGTTCATTAGGTTTAGGTGTAAATATCCTCATTTGGTCTGTGTATTAAAGTTCCCGTCTGTTCAGTTTGAGTTTGTTGGGTCTTAAACGTCTATGTTGTGTGTGTCACCAGTCTTCTCTTGCTTGGAATTACCTATCTGTGGATTTATTAAAGACTGTTTATCATCTTCGTCTTTGTGCATGTTCATCGACAGCATTATGATACACTGTCTTCATGCATTTCTTTAAATGCAAATGAGTTGCTGCTCCCCTCCCCCTTTTCTAGAATAGTGCTGTGCCTTTACAACTTTTATCTCAGATACTTTTCCAAAAAAAAAAATCTGTTTGGTTTTGATTGTCAAGTCTATTGCGATGAAATCATGCATTTTAAAGCCACATCAGTTTAAAATTCTGATATATGGTTTTCTGAGTGCACACATCCGGAGCACGCGCACTACGGAAGTTCTAAGCGGCCATGCATTATTCATTTTTTTTCCTTCTCGTTTTCAAAATACATAACATAACATAACAAAAGTTGTTTTCTCGTTATCACGACTTATTTTTCTCGTGATCACGACATAACAAAAGTTGTTTTCTCGTGATCACAACTTATTTTTCTCGTGATCACGACATAACAAAAGTTGTTTTCTCGTGATCACAACTTATTTTTCTCGTGATCACGACATAACAAAAGTTGTTTTCTCGTTATCACAACTTAATTTTTCTCGTGATCTCGACATAACAAAAGTTGTTTTCTCGTTATCACGACTTAATTTTCTCGTGATTTCGACATAACAAAAGTGGTTCTTTTAAACAATGATTGTTTGATTTTTAAAACAATGCATCGTGAGTCTACTGTTGCTATAGTAACGAATGCAACCTTGACATGAACATTCTAAAATGCTTAACCTGGCTTAATGCGTTAATTGAGAGTGTTTTTAAAAGACAAAAGTCAGCATACACATTATTAGTAATGTACAGACAAGAAGATGAGCCCATAATAAGAACGCAATGCGTTTAATTCCACGTAAAGCGTTTTCCTCCATAGAATACCGTATGGACAACACATAAAGTGGCTTAATGCGTTAAGGCAGTGTTTTTAAAAGACACAACTCCGTAAACACATCATTAATAAAGCATTATATGTAGCCTACAGACAAGCAAATAAGCCCAAAATAAGAACGCAATGCGTTTAACGCATTAAGCGTTTTACCCATAGAAATATAAGAAAAACACGTTGCGTTCGCATCCTGGACTCATCTTGTCTGTGAATAGGATATTATAATTTATTAATAATGTGTTTACTGAGTTTGGTCTTTTAAAACACTCTCTAACGCATTAAGCAACGTTAAGCGTTTTGGAATGCCCCCTTTGATGCGCAAATGATCGACAGATAATGCACGCTCTTATACTGTATCTTGTTCAGCAAATATGTTGCTTCACTTAGAAATAACGTATACAATAAATAAAATAAATAGGCTAATCATTGCTGATTTTGTCAAGAGTTAGGCTACGCTAAACATTTTATTTGTGTAATTAACATGTTTAAATGGTCTAACAACAAGCATTAACACCGCAAGCGCAGGCGGTGCGCCTTAGAAGAATGCAAAGAAGAGCTAGCCTATTCTAAAAATCGTAAGATGCTTGGATTAAACTCATTTAATTTTTCTCGTTCGTTTGAAATAAAATAATATATTATAATACTTTGTTTGTGGTTTTTAGGCTACAACACTGTATAACATCATTGAACTAAAATATACACATGTAAATCACATTTCTTATTAATATACATTTATTAACGATAAAGATAAAAAATAAAGATGCACATTACAAATACGTCGTTGTAGCCTAAATGAGAAACTGTGATGAATCGTGCAGCAGTAATAACGTAAGATAACAGATACAATTTCAAGCAAAATTATCATATTTATTCAAGCATTTAAAATGTATAAGTTAATTAAATGTCAGTAATGAACTGCACAAATTATAGCGATCACGAAGAAGGTCCTCTGTCCCAAACGCGTACAGTATAGTGGATATACAGTATACAACTCTCCATCAGTAGTTCTATACTGTCACCTGTTGACGCAGTTGTGTAACTTAGAGAACAAACTTTGTCGAGATTACGAGAAAATTAAGTCGAGATAACGAGAAAACAACTTTTGTTATGTCGTGATCACGAGAAAAATAAGTCGTGATAACGACAAAACAACTTTTGTTATGTCGAGATCACTTTTGTTATGTCGAGATCACGAGAAAAATAAGTCGTGATAACGACAAAACAACTTTTGTTATGTCGAGATCACGAGAAAAATAAGTCGTGATAACGAGAAAACAACTTTTGTTATGTCGAGATCACGAGAAAAATAAGTCGTGATAACGAGAAAACTTTTGTTATGTTGAGATCACGAGAAAAATAAGTCGTGATAACGAGAAAACAACTTTTGTTATGTCGTGATAACGAGAAAACAACTCGTTATGTCGAGATCACGAGAAAATTAAGTCATGATAACGAGAAAACGAGAAGGAAAAAAATAATAATGCATGGCCGCTTAGAACTTCCGTACGCGCACAGCATGTGAGCACTAAACTACTTCTCTTTTATGTCTTATTGTGCTTAAACTGTCAAATGCACACAAGTTTATGTGAAAAACACACATAAGTTACAAAAACACAGTCAGTAATGTCTGTGAAAGGTAAACAGCTGGGAAAGAAATTGCATGTATATATTAGATCTGTGTATTAAGTGACAGCAGTGTGTACAGTACAGTACCTACTGTATACTGCTGTCTGTGCTGTTAATATGACCCAAACAAAATAACAACAGAAAATCACTCACTTCTCTTGAATGAATCATTTCTGTAGCTCTAATAAGAAGACATTTCTTACTTGAATGCTGCTTTTAAATTTTCTAGTGTGAAGATAAACATGGCAGATTGTGTGTGGCTCACTCAGGGCAGGGTTTCTGTTAATACGGCAATGTCCGTCAACAGTCGTGGGCGATTCCTGTGCAATGTGACATCACATTTTACAGATTCTGCAAACGGCTTGTTCTGAGAAAAAAAAAAGGAGCGGGTGGTTGTGCACACACCAACACACATTTATGTTCAAACAACATGTAAAATGGAATAAATATTTAATGTGTTTTTACATGATATTTTAATGTCAATAAATTGATTATTTTTATGTTTTTTTATTTATTTTATTTTTTTTATCCAGCATTAATACAAATAGTATGCAGTAAATGGCATGAACTTGGGACATGCATTTGAAACTATGCTTTTTAAAATATGTTCCTTTTCTTTATTGTGGCCTCTCTGAAATGTCATTGATCCATGTACTGTTTTTTTTTTTTTTCATCTGTATAAAATAAGCTTCAAGAGCTTCGCTGTACATTTGAAAACATGAGGACAAAAATAACAAAATGAACAAAATAACATGGATGAATAAATAAATATGAAGAAAAGACAGTCATGTTTAATTCATGTGATGGAGTGAGTGGTGGAACTCATATCCGGACTTGTTGCGATTGTGAAGTTTATTTCCTTTCACGCACGGGGATGTTTTAATAACAGGCTCAGTGAGAGCCTCGTTGCCTGGCAACGGCCTGCTGTCAACATGCAGGCTGTGTTACCGTGGGAACAGGATGACTGGTGGGAAGAGTGGGACACAAAGCTGTGTTCCAGCAAACAGTGATCAGCTGACATCTGGGGTCAACATCATGCGATCCAACAGGTTAGAAACTTCTTCTGCACTTGAACACAAACACTCAAAGATGCCTATTCAGAATGCACACTCTTTTAAAATGCTCTGCTGTGCTAATGACTTGTGTGTGTTTCAGATCATGCATGCGTGTGTGTGTGTGTGTGTGTGTGTGTGCACATGTAGGCCTCTTACCTTCCCTATTTCATACTCACATGCTTCCATTGTCTGGGTCGTGGTTAGCTGGTGCTCCAGTGGAGTGTTTTTAAGTGCTGTTGTGAACTGAATGCGAGAGGTGAGGGAAGCTGGGGTTAATTATTTGCTGCATATTAATGGCCAGCAGTGGCGTTCAGCATGGATAGCCAGCCTTCTTCACACCGCCTCCAAAAATGTGACATTTCCAAAGAGCACAGAGTGAGAAATGTCCTTTTTTTCCTTCTTCTTTTTATTTATTTTTTTCCCCGCAGAGCCAGTGCGTTGCATCAAACGCTACACCCGGTTTATGGCCAGTTCTTTCTGCAAATGCCGGCTCTCCAGATTTTTCACTTGCAAATTGGATAACTTGAGGTCTGATGAACAAACTGTTCCTGTTTAAAGACTTTTGGACTTTACTGCTGTTATGAATAAATCAACTACTCATCACTGCAGTGCTAAAGCAATTTTCAATCACATTAGGGCGCGTTGTTATTTTCTTCGTACTCTAATGTGTATTGCTAGTTTTTTCTTTGTTGTAATAGTTTACTCCTGCAGGAGTGTATTATTTTTAATCTCAATTCAGCAAACTCTTATAAATGCATTTACTTGGCACAGTCATTTTTATTGTAGCCAACAGGTTTGTTGTGACCTTAAAGGAATAGTTTTGGTCACCCAAAAAAATGAAATTCTGTCATTATTTACTCACCTTCATGTCTTTCTGAATGTGCATGCCCTTTCTTTCTCCTATGGAACACAAAAGGATGTTTTTTTTATGCTTTTTTCATGCAAATACAATGAATAGGGACTGAAGCTTTCAAGTTTCTTTAAAAAAATGACCATATAAAAGACTGCTCTATGTGACTTATGCACTACATTCAGAATTTTCGACTGCTTTGTGTTAGAAGCACTTAAAAGAGCTAAAGAAAAGTTTATTCACTCAAAATCTAGACTTTTGTTTTTACTCTCCTTCATCCGTTCATGCACTCAGGAGAGTAGTCTCACGTAGCCAGACCATAATAACCAAGGACCGCCCAAGAGGCCCTTATGACAGACAGGTAAAGCAACCAATCACGTTTCTTTTTGTGACCATGTTATAACTCTTGTATGCATTTTAAAGGAGTCTATGCAGCAAACTTACTTTTAAAAATCCAGTGTTTAGATGAACCTATAGGTGCTCATTGTCAGAGTTGTAAACACAATGACTTTCGTCTTTCGTGAGGGGGTTTGGCTTCACGGTATCTTTGTTTCCAGTCGGAACATTAAAGAACGTGACACACACCGGAAATCCTGTATAATTCAACCAATCAGATGACGACTTCGAAACTCCCAAAGTGTTTCCAATTTTGTGTACCATATGCATCAAACGTTCAGCCAATGGTCCGTGGGTGAGATGTCTGAGGCTAAGACTATCAGGAGAGAAGCAGCAATGTCCGATTTGTGAATGAATCCTTCTTTTGAATAAGTTGGTTGAGCTGGTTCACAAAATAATTTTGTGATGTTTTGTTCATAAATTCTGATTCGGCTCTCACTCTATGATTTAGTGTGAATGGTAAAAGGCTCAAACCTCACTTGTTCCTCAAACAAACCTATAATATGGCTTCAGAAGACTCATTTGGACCACATTTGTGGTCTTTTTTTTAAAGTTTCAGTCATTCATTTTGATTGCATGGAAAAGAGTGTATTTCTTAATTTTTCTTTTGTTTTGTGTGTAATTATGGTATTTCTTAAAATACATATTTTTTTTGCGTAATTATGGCATTTCTTAAAATATATCTTTTAATTGCCTATCCACCAGTCTGTTGATCCCAGAAGGACGGTTCATTCTGTTAGTAGAGTGTATTGGCCTTTAACAGGATACTTTGGTTGTGATCCCCGGTGGTTCTTCATGTTCATTCTTAAGACCATTTTTTTACTCATGGTCAAGGTCACTTTTGCTCTCTTTTTCTCTCTCTTATTTCTCACCTGAAGTTCCTCATAATGTATATAAATACCCAAAAGGATAGTTTGATTAAATTCCATTTTCTACTAGCACACATTTCCATTCAAATTGTTTTAATGCAAATGTTGGCGAGAGTGAGAGAATTGGAATGGATGTGTGCTGCGATTAAGGCATGCTCGTGTCATAGTTTAAACGTACAAATATATCTAATACTTTCTGTATAATTATGCATGCAGAAAACAGAGACTAGAATTCGCTTGGCCTAATGAAAGTATTTATCAGTGCTTTATAATGTCTCGCTGATGAATGTTGTCACTCACACAGACTGCTAATGGAATATGTTGTGATGCATTATTGCTTTACCATACAGTAGCAATAGAACACTTATTTGAGAACTACGGAGGACAACATTTTCTTGAATAATGCCACACTTTGATCTGTTCCTCACAAAAAGATACGTCTTTAAAAGACATGTATGGACCACTTTTATGGTGCTTTTTAATTGTTCCTCTTAACTTTAATTAAATTGGACAAAAGTGGCCAGAATAATTTTTTTAAATCCACCTTTTGTGTTTCTCAGAAGAAAGAAATTCATACACATTTAGAGCGACATGAGGGTCATTCAGCAATCATATACAGGAGTATCATATTCAGGAATTAAACTGCATGATTTTTTTTTGCCCTGCAGTACTTTACATTCTTCTTCTTTTCATTCCTCTGTACCACTCAGCCAGATGCCCAATCCATTGTGCTGCAAATCAGTTGTTCTTTTTCGTTCACTCTCCGCTTATTTCTTTCTTCTCCACATTCCCTCTGACCTCCTGTTGTGGAAGCAGGCGATTTTTCCCTCTTCAGAGCTTTAAGGCAAGAAAGACAGAAAGCTGGGGACAACAGTGCATGCAGGACACACACAATCACCCTCCATGTGCACTCTTTCCCTCCCTCGCTGCATCTTTGCGTTTGCCGTTGTGCATCATGAATAAAAGATAAATGATTATGACTGAGGGAGTGTTGTTTCTCTGTTGACCCCTGTCTAACCTTCTTTTGCTGTTCCACTTTGGACACAGTGAGAGTGCAGCTTCTAAAGTGCTGCTGACATGAATATGATTTTGCTTTTTTATTTTATTATTATTGTTGGAATATATTTGTCTGTGTAAAAGTTTAACTTTCTTGTAAAATATAAACAAGCTGAAAAAAAGGTTGCTTTACCTATTAATAGTAATATTTAAAACAATATGTATTATTCAATTAACACATAACACATATGAGAAAATGTGTATATGAAATAAAATACTCTAATTTGTTATTTAAAGCATGGGGTTATACAGTTTATATCTTATTCTTTCTTGAGTTAAGCCTGATCTGCCTTCATTTGAACTTAGATTCTCAGAACTGATCCATGAAATCTATGAGCCGGCAAATAAGAGTTGATGATGTGATGGCCATGTTGTGAAGTCCAATTGGTGCTGATGGGTAATTTGGATGAAATATGTGTGCTGTGACCCCTGAATGCATCACTGCAGTGCCAAGTCAGAGATTCTGTTTATGCTGATGGCTCACACAAGGTGCTGATTTACCCTATAAAATAACCTGTTTATAGCACAACAATCAAGTGTACACGCTAGTTATTTTCTACCATAGCTGAACACATTGCTTTTGCAGCTGGAACTCAAACAACTAATTTTTTGTTGTTGTTTTTTTTCAGTGTCATACTGTGTTTAGTCAAGTGCTCTTTGTAGGATTATCACTCACTTGCTAAACAATTTTATACAAAGGCTCTTTCCACCATTTGAGAAACAGTGTGCTTTAACTTTTGGAATTAGTGTAGATACAAAAAAAAAACAGACTTGAGTTTGTGAGCACATGCTGTTTTGAGGTGTTTGCTGTGCTGACACAAATTGTCTGAATTTGCAGTAACGATGGATGGCACTCTTAAATTACAACTGCCTCACATACCAATTATCAAGACTATATACAAGCAGCTGAAAACATGAAAGCCTTAAAAACAGCACTAGAATGCAGCACTAACATCTGAAGATGGAGCTTTGTGGCTTACAGTATAGTTTGTGAGGCTATACACAAGAGAACACCTAAAAACTGAGTAAATTAATGTTCATTTCTCTCTTTATTTATTCATTCATTCTTATAACTAGTTGTAGCCTATATAAAAACAAAAGTCTATGGAATGTCCTCATTTAGATAGCTAAGTAAACACGTGTGTGTGTGTGTGCGCGCGCAGTTGTGTGAAAGATTATAAACTGCTCTTTGGGTGCAGAAGATAAGAATTCAACAGTATGTGGCACCATTCCTTTCCCATAATGCCTTAAAGCATCATTATTGCTTTCAGAGGAGCCTGTATTGTGTTGATAGATTCCCACATCAGTGAAGCAACAGTGTAGTTAGACTGTGAGAAATTGAAGAACAAAAAAAATGGAGCATTCCTAGTTCTAAACTCCATTTTAACTTTACCGCTCACAACGAGCACTTGTTTTTTGATAAAGAAAGCCTTTCTGACTGAGCGAAGTATGAGAAAAACAAACAAGCAATCAAACAAACACCCACAGCATCTGCAGGCACACCTCCACCCGTTCCACCTGTGCTAACCCACACATGTGGCCCATCACACGTGTTTGATGGCAGCGCAGCCATGATTGATTCTTGATGGGCGGTACAGCACGGCTGCTGTTTTTAAATCCCGATCAGATTTGCTTACGCTGCCATTTTTATAGCCCACAGCCTACAGCTGACACCGCAGGTACCTCCTCTGCCTGGTTGTGTGTGTGAGTGTGCGCGCACAAGCCTCCGCCGCAAACGCTCTAAGTGCTCCCGTTTAATAACAGACGGTGATAATTTAAGATGCATCGGTGGAGAACAGAGCACAAATCACGGCGGTGACGGCTCCGTGGAGACAAAATGGAAGGAAGGGCAGTAGAGAGATAAATCACACCTGGAGGGAGGGAAAAAAGAACAGGAGAAGCGGATAGGGATGAAAACAAGGCCTCCCTGCCGCGGTGTGTTTATGTGTGTGTGCGCGTTTGTGTGATCAGTGATGAACAGACTGTGATGTCTCCAGTGAACGCTAGGCACGGCACATGCTCCCTCCTGTACAGTGTTTACAATGATCATTACTGCTTCACTGCTATTATAATGATGACCACAGAGACTAGTCTGGCTCTCCCTTTGAGACGTCTCTCTCTGTCTGTCAATGACCCACTCATACAGAACCTAGCGGGCCTGCTGGTGCTTGGACCGGGGAGGTCTGCGATACCTGGAGAAAGCTTACTGTTAGCATTCTTGTTGATCCCCATAGCAGTTGCACGACTGGCAGGGAAATACAAAACACTATTTTATGCTTTTTAGAGTTTTGTCATTTCTTGAAACTGCTGCAACCTTTTTTTTTATTATATATGGTTAATGATAACAAAACACTATTTTAATTAAACATACTGTTTATGAAAATACAATGAGAAAAAAAAAACAGTGGTATGAAAATTGAAACAGACTTTATTGAAGAAGAAAAATATAGAAAGTACATGAGGTCAAAAATGTACTCATAATATTATTTCCGTTTATTCACAACACTGAACTTTTTTCACATGCTGATTTTGTTGATAGATGTTTAAATCAGTACATAAAATGCTATAAAATTTGTTTTGATTTTTTCACTTTCTTATTAACCCAAATCGTATTTTTATTGACTAAAATTAGATGCCATTGAGTACAATTAATGAATATGACGTGACAAAATGCAAAACACTGCATACTTTGATCAGCCCTCTAAAAAATGGGCTGCTGGTAAAATATCTACTGTACAACATTGTAATATTTGTGAATTATATGTTTGCTTGTCAAAATACTGTACATGAATACCTTTAAGTGACTGTCAATGGATGATTTTTGTGCCCAGGTTTAGTTAAAAAAATCTACCTGGGCCATGCTAATCAGTCTAAACTATCTCTTTGTTTGGACAGGGCTGAGAAAACTTAATGAAAACATTTTTTTTTTTTTGTCCTAAAAGTGATATAAACGTCCAAGCACGTGCCCCACCACACTGCAAAAAAAAAAAAAAGATTTCCGTAAATCTCAATTCAAAATATGAATACAACACTTGTGAAAAATCAATACTGAAAATGCCAAAGTGCATTGAGCCCTACTTGATGGACTTTTGGTTGCATATGGTGCATATGGTTCCATGGATGGAAACTGTGCTAATGCTATTTGCAGTGAGTGAACGATTATTGGACGAATGTGAGTTGAAGGACTGGTGAGTAATTGTGTATGTGCGCTTACTCTCTCTGCCGGAGTGAGTACTGGTAAAGCATATCAGTTGTGGCTGTTTGATCAGATGTTGGTGAGGTAAATAGCCAAACTGCTCCATTCTGCTGACAACCGCCATTTGTTTGGTGGACACTATCTTGTTTACGGGCCTCCACGGGAGGAAAGAGATAAGGGCATTTTAGAATGCATTAATGTGTGGCATTACTCTTTGCGTCAGCGTCTCTCGCACATGTAGAACGTAAAACTGGCTTTAATTAAAATAACGAACAACAGCACCGCCTTCGGAGGAAGCGGAGGAGATTGATACGGAATTTTAGTCCAACTTAATTTCTCAAAAGGAGCGTTCGAGACATCAGGAGTGTGTGCTTTGAAGCCATTCCCACCCAGAAATGACTTTTCTGATGAAGTACAGGGGGAGGCTGGGAACAGATGAAATTCATATTTGAGGAAGTGTGGCAGGCAGGTGGAGATACCATGCAGATCAGTGAGGCAGAGGGAGTTGATTTTAATGGAGCCGCTCTCTCTCTCCGCCTTGGAGGTGGCTCTCCATCGCTCATAAATCATGCTGACCCACTCCTCCACTCCATGCGTTTTCTCTCCTTGTCGTAATTTATGGCCCAACGGTCAAATTGCTACAAAAAAGTCTTTCAATTTATAACTTTTAACCTCTGGACTGAAAACGAGAATTGACGGTGAGGCAATTAAAGTGCCAGCGGTTTTTCAACACACAAATACGCACACGGAGGGATGGCTTTTTCCGTCAGTGAGAAGGTGCTTGCCTGAATGACATTATCATATCGATTGTCACACACTGATGCCAAGGTTTGCTAATATTAGATTAAGTCCCATGTTGCCAGTCGCTCCATTAATGGGGCAATAACTAGCATTTCCCATTAAAATTTGATGAAAGATTAATAATAATGAACATTACTTACGGGGCAGTCATTACTAAATGTCACACGCTGATTTGCAGTATCGACTGAGGTCTCCAAATGCACGTTTTTTTAATAGTGTTTAGCTCCTAAATTGAAGTTAATATCCTGTACCTCTTTCACAAGCCAATGCGAGCGGCAGACAGCCAATAAAATGCAGACAAGAAAATAAGAAAGCTACTTTTTATTTGGCCCTCTAAACTCTGTGATCTGCTCAGCCTGTGTTGGCATGTTACTAACAGGACCAAATCTCTCTTGTCAGACACCAGCGGTATGGATGAGTGAGTGAGTGACTGATTGATCGACTGAAAGAGGTTCCTTCACGCAGAGAAAAAAAAAGGCTTGGGTGAAGAGAAAGGTGAAAGCACCTGAGGTGAGGAAAGGCGAGATCAGAGATCAGGCAAGAGGAGAAAATAGCAGCGCAGATAGAAGATGAGGAAGATGGAAAGGAAGGGTCAAGAGAAGAGAGCGGCTCAGAATAACTTCTGCTCTTGGCTCTAGTTTGTGTGTGGTGAGTTTGGATAGTAGCCATGTTTTTGGTGGGCGGGATAAGACTGTGTCCTATTCACTCAGTGATGAGACTGAGGGCTGAGCTGATAGAAGCCCTTGCTCATTACAGTATTGTAACTTTAAACTAAATATTGGAGATGACAGACTGTATTGTAACCTTGTTTAGACATGATTTTGAGGGACTGCACTGGTGAAACAACCAGCCCTGTCGGCCACCAGTGTTTGGGATGCTGCTGTCTGGCTTAATCAAACTTTCTTGGTCTTTACCACAGAATGCGAGTGGAGCATAATTTTGCATGAAGCATTGTCTAAGGATGCACGATATTAAAATTATCGCTTATACTACATGATAATTATTATTATTTTATTGTGTTATGGTTAATATTAAAATCCTAGTCTATTTTTTTTATAAATTAAAATAAATAAATAAATAAAATAAAATAAAATCAATGTAAATGCTGCAATTTAGGCATCACAACATAACGTATATTACTGTTCCAAAAGTTATGAAGGGTAAAAATAAAAAATATGATTTTTAAATGTTTTTGAAAGAAGTCTCTTATACTCACAATACCTGCATTTATTTGATCAAAAATACAGTCAAATCTATTATTATTATTAAGTTTTATAGTTTTAATATATTTTAAAATGTAATTTATTCCTGTGATGGCAAAGCTGAATTGTCAGCAGGCATTGTCTTCAGTGTGACATGATCCTTCAGAAATCATTCTAATATGCTGATTTGATACTCAATAAAAAAAAAAATGTAATTCATTCATACAATCATTCGTTCACTCACTCATTAATTCCATTGTGGAAACCAGATTTTTTATTTTTTTTTATTTAGGATTATTTGATGTATAGAAAGTTCAAAAGAACAACATGTATTTGAAATAGAAATCGTATTAATTTCTTTAAAAAACAAACAAAAACAAAAACATACTGTCCCTGAACTTTTTTTAACGATTTTTAACGATGCACATTATGACAGATAAATATTCGTTATGAAATTTGAATCAATTTTAAACACCAACAAAGTAATAACACTGTTAAGTGTAAAAAATAGCTTGAAGCTTTAGATGATGACAGAGGTAATATTAATGTAAAAACAGGGAGCATAAGAAAAAAAAAATATCCAATATGGTACCAATATACAGTATAGTGTGCATCCCTATAGTTTTGTCTCCTCATAAATGCTCCATCACAAGCACAACACACTTAACAACACATAATGCAATTGACCATGGGATAACAAAATAATCATAGTACGAACTAGTGGTATATTAGTCAGAATGAAGAAATTAAGAAAAACAATAATTGTTAATGATTGAAAATTCATGACAGATGAATATGAGTGCAGGAATGATGTGGAATTTAAAGAGACTTGAGCGTTCCTTTCACCTATGGTAATCCTGAGGAAGGCTTTCAGGCCGAAACGCGTTGGTATTGTTCAAAGTAATAAAGTCTCCCTCATCACAAGTAGTGCTGGAATCCTTTTTCTCACATATGGTAATCTCAAGTTGCTAATACTCTTTGTTTTGCTCTGTAGATGTGTGTTCAAAATGTCAAATGGTCATATTTATCATACATAAGCATTAGCTTATGTAAATTTGTTCGGGTTTCAATTCTTATTAAAGGGTGATTTGCCCAGCTGGACGTCTCTTATATGTAGTCTTGCCTAAAGTGTGATGTAAAAACGTTCAGCATATTGATCGGTCAGCAGACTCTGAGAGGTGACAGCATATAGTGTTTATCATCCGGCCTTGATTGCTCAGCCAGATGGCTGCGGTGACGTGCACAACACACATCACACACAGGCTCATCACCCGCTCTCTCTTTTTCACACACACTTTCTCTCACACACCCACACGCCAACTCCTTGTGCACTTTATGCATACTCTGATGCACTTTTTCAATATGCTAGTTGTCACTGCAAGTTACTGTGGCAGCATTTTGCCAGCTGCTTACCCATCCGTTGTCGCTTTTATCGTTTGTCTCTTCTTGGTTCTCAGTCCGAGGTCACATGTGTCAGACACTTCCCCATTAATCTTAATTCTGTCAGGTGTAATGCTCTGTAATATCTCTCTTCTTTCATGTCCATCTTTTTTCTTAAAGAGTTGCTGCAGGGTTGGGCAAAATTCTGAATTTAAAAATGGTTTGCCTTTCATTTCATGAGTTGAACTGAACTGAAATCACATGAAATTGAAATTACTGAATTGCAATTCAGATAATTTAAACATGGTCACACAACAAAGGAATTCCATTAGTTATGCAACAAATTAAAAATAATTACATCTGCAAGGTGCACTTAATAATGTTTTGTACAAATTACACAGATATGGTAATGGACTGTGACCTAGCAGCAATGATTAATTTATTTCACGATCAAAAGTGTCTGATAATGGGGCTACTGAGATGAAGCAAATTATCTCAGATGGTCATGTGATCTTTACAGTTTTGACCCTTTGAGGCATTCTGTTCCATGTGAATCACATCACATGAGAGATTTATCTGTATTAAACAGATATCACAAAAGTGCTATTCACTTCTTTATCTGATGCTTTTTAATGAGGAAAAAATTATTCCTATTTATTCCCTGATATGTAGAATTTTATTTTTTAATTTGTATTATTGCTGTCAAACGATTAATTGTGATTAATCACATCCAAAATAAAAGTTTTTGTTTACATAATATATGTGTGTGTGTTGTGTATGTTTATTATGTATATATAAATACACTCACATGCATGCATAAATTTGAGAAAAATATGTTATGTTCATATATTAAGTATATTTATATATAATATAAATTATATGAATATAAATATATACATGGGAATATTTTCAAAATATATAATGTATGTGTGTGTATTTATATATGCATAATAAATATACACAGTACACACATAAATTATGTAAACAAAAACTTTATTTTGGATGTGATTAATCGCGATTAATTGTTTGACAGCACTCATTTTTATTTATTTATTTATTTGCAACTGATCAATTAACACAATTTAAATACAAAAATATTTGATATATGATTTAGAAAATAAAACAAACAAGCAAACAAAAAACTATATTACTTTTTTTCTCTCAGATTTGCGACTTCAGAATTTATATCTTTTTTTTCTCTCATGTTAACCCGCAATTGTGAGAAGAAAAGTCAACTGTGAGATATAAACTTGTAATTGTGAGAAAAAAAAATAGAATTAAGAGATTAAAATTTACAATTACCCTTTTTTATTTTTTATACTGTGTTGGAGGAAAAAAGTGTAAAATTAAGTATTAATTGCAAGATGTAACTCATAGTAAACTCATTATTCTGTGGTTGAAATAAGCTTCTGAACAACCCTGATATGATTTCATAAATCCAATTATTTTTGTCAGGTTTATATGTAGAAAAGTCTTGATTGTGTTATAGGTTAGTTCATGTGCTGCTGTGCTTGCCTATATTTTAGCATGTTGTTGTTTTCTGTGTAGGGCATCCTAGCGATCTGGCACCCCAAGATTCAAAAATATGATAAAATATTTATGAAATTGCAATCATGTTGAACCCACATTTCAAGCAGTGTGCAAGCGAAATATCACCAATCAAACACTGGGACCTGGAAGAGCATTCAGATAGAATACTCAACATGATCCTCACCCCGTCTCAGGAGGGTGACCTACTTTTATGCTCTCTTAGTTTTAATAGGGGCTCACAAGCTGTCACCCCACTTTGTTTCATCGCAAAGAGTCACGTTATAATAAAACTTCCGAGCAGAATTTTGTTTGTCTCACTGATCTCCCAGACACCCTCTGATCTGTAAAAAAGTTACCTATCAGCGAGTCAGAGTTATATTTGTGTTATTTCAGATGTTCAGCGTCGTTCTGTCTCACATAATTTGACTGCAGTTACACAAACAAGAGTTACAGCAGCCCTGGACTCCTAAATGCCTATTTGAAAATGTTCTTGCTGTGAATTGACACATTCACTGTGGTAGACCGTTGTTCTGAGAGCACCATGACACCAGTCCTAATGAGAATACATGGTATCCGGTTGCTGAGACTCTCGCTCTCCAAAAGTAGAATTGGTTTTGAGCCGTTGGAAGGTCACATTGCAATGCTGTCCCACTTTACTGACACAATTAAACATTGTTAGGATGGCTGCTCTAAAAAAACGCACACTCTGCCCTGCACACACACGCACAGAGTCACTTCTTGTTTTTACTTCTGCTTCTTTTCATTTCTTTCATATTGGCTGAAAAGCTTTACAAAGTCATTAGGGAGGAAATGGCCCCGAGGAGCTATATGACATCTACCTTTCCTGTATAGTTTCTCTCAGAAAATAGAAAGATGTTTTTTTCCCCTCTGTGAATTGTTATTAAAAACCAATAACCTTTCAATTGAAATGTTACATTTGTGAATTAAATAATTGTATTTCTATGAAACTGGGTAGTGGGGTGCTAGAGTAGCTGTATGTAAGTCAAAACATGATGCAACATGTTGGACCAGACATTTTTATTGTAGGTTTTGTTGGTTATAAGAAAGGCAGCGACTATTTACATTAAGTGCAAATAGCGATGGATGCTATTTACATTGTTAAAATAGCATGATTTTCTGCTATTTATACAACTTGTTGCAAATAGTGGCAATTATTTGCACCTCAGTATTTTAGTACATTATAAAACATGCAATAATAACGTATTCAGTGTAAATTTTCAAATTATTAAATGGATGTTGGGACAATAAAGCCCTCCCTACACCTAACCTAACCCTACCCGAAACTTTATTTTCACCTTTTTGATTATTTCCTCCATTTTTATTGAAAATAAATGCCTTTGCGATGTGATATGAGATTTGAAAAGGGATAACAAAAGTTCGGCAAAAGGCAGGTTTGAACCCAGGTCGATCGCATCAAAAAGACAACGGTACATGCTTTACCATCTACGCCACTTAAGCTGATGTTTGATGGCCGTCTTCCAATCACACGTTGGTGGGCGGAGTTAGTGTAAATAGCCACTGCCAACACGGCGAGCTATTTGCACTAAGTGTAAATAGACACTCCTTTTTAGAAAACCATGTAGTTTTGACACATCGCAACATCTCTTCGGCATACAGTATAAAGTGTTTGTCTTTAGTCAAGTTGTATTTAAACTCTTCATTCATTAATTTAGAATAGTTGATATCAAAATATGTAATTTCTTGGAGTTGTTGGGTTGGTTTAAGTGGTTATAAAGAATTAATCAATGGCTAAACTAAGCAAACAGTGATTAGCATCTTTCGATACACAACTATTTGCTGTCCAAAAGAGGACAGAGATAGATGGCGAGCGAGGGAACGATTGCAAGAGATAAAGAGACTAGTTTGTCCTCTATTTGTGAGTAATTAATGTCTTCACTTTGCCAAACCATTTTGCCAGATATCTACATGGGGACCTTACACAAAGTTGTTGAAGTGGGGATGCCTTCCTCAGATAAGAGTGATATTGAATTATCTGTGAATGAGATTACCATCAAGGGCTTCAGAGTTAATCAGCATATCGATTCTGATGGCGTTTAGTATGCTAATCAGGGTGAGCCACTCCCTCCCTTTACAGGCGCACAGAGGCCAGACAGAGAGGAATGGAGAAAATACATTATCTATTGCAGTACATTGCACAGTACTTTCCATGACCTTTACAAGGTTGTGAAACAACGGCCTGACTTAACAAATATAGATGACTTCATTAAAGAGCTTAAAGAGAACATTTCCACACACGTCTTGGGCATGTAATTGATGGTATGTGTGAGTGTGTGTGAGTCTGCATGGGTGCATATTAGTGTTGCAACTGGGTACTTTTATGCACTTCAGTGGGTTGACATTTATTAAAACTAGCAGATTCTTTTTTTTTTTTTTTTTTTTTTTTTACATGAAGGTTAAATTTAGAATTGTTAAAAGTGTTGAAATGAATGTACAGTGCCTTCTTCATTTATTGCTGCTACTTTATTTTATGTTTAGATTTTATTGTTTTACCCATGTTCCCTGACCCAGACTGCAATCTTAAAGTGAAAATGAAAATGATGTCCTCATTTACTCATCCTTATGTCATTCCAACCTGTATGACTTTCTTTCTTCATTTTTAAGTGTTGAACTATTTTTGTTCATAGGGTTCAAAACAACGCTGGATAAAAAAAAAAAAACACACTTTCCAGACATTTTTTCAAAATACTGTATCATCTTTTTTGTTGTTGTTTTTTTTGGATGCAAGATGAAAGATCACATTTTAAATTATATGAGGTGAGAAAATGATGATAACATTTGTAAATTTATCCTTTTTTAACTATGAAAATCCATTATAAAAAATATCAAATTTAAAAAACAGTGACATAATCATTAATCAGTAATTTAATCAGTAATATGTGCATTACAACAGTTGTGATATATTTTGCATCACAACAAACAATTTTTGTCACTGAATAATTAGTGTAGTTGTTAACCACTGAGACAACAGTATCAGTGAAGTTTATGCTTGAGAAAAAATGTTTAGAAAGACAAAAGCCAAAAATATAAATTTAAATAAATATCACTTATGAACGGAAGCATTGTAAGTTTGTCAAATTGTGTATTGTAAAAATTGTTTAAATTATATATATATATATATATATATATATATATATATATATATATACATGTTATTATTATTTTTATTAGCCTTACCTAGAGAAAAGTCTACCTTATAAAGGGTTAAAAGTGTCCATATTTGAAAAATCAAACAATTTGCATTATGATGTTAAAGTCAAAGGTGGAGTTTATAAACGCTCACACACACACACACAAACACTAGAGTCTAATTTGTCTGTGAGTCTGCTCAATAAAGATAACGGAGCTTCTAGCAGCTGAAAATTAATTTGTCTTCCTTCACACCAGTATCGCCAGCCATGTCCACTAATTTGCTCATACATTCCTTTAATAAGCACTGTCTCATCCAGTGTCTCGGACAACTCTAAATCTTTATTACATATATACTGTACTGTATATATGTTGCTAAGTAGAATCCGCCATTAATCGTAGAAACAAATATGAAGCCCATTGGCTTCAAAAACAAGCTTTATAACAGCATTTACCAGAGTTTAATTAGATTGAGAATATATCAGATTTACAGCGGCTCTGTTTGACACAGTCCCTACGTGCGCTGACGTTTGAGGATTTCACAGCTAAAGCTCGTACGCACAAAAGCTGAGCACCTGAAGATGGATTGCAACGTTCAAAGACGCCTACGAGAAGGGTCATATGACAAAGGATTTGCTCCCTTTGAGCTAATAAGCGCAAGAAAGTATGAGAAATGAAAGCAAATGACTTTGAGGATTTAAAGGAAGGAGGGACGTCCTTAATCACAAACGCTTCCCCTCCCCATGCCACTGTGGGTCTTTCTTCTTCCTCCTCAGCCTCTTGCTTTCTTCCTCATCCCTCTCTTAATTCCTCTCCCCTGTGTTCTAGAGAGGGAGAGAGGATCTCCCAGGGGGTTTGCACATCTGCTTTGATCAGGGTGTCAGCGTGAGTGTTTCTGTGTGTTTCTCGTCGGCACGCGCGTGTGTGCTAAATAAATCATTTACACTATGAGTACCCCGCTAGCTTTCAGGCCTCTCTAAAGACTTACATCATGCAGTGCCACAAGGACATTTTCTGAATCCTGCATCTGTGGGATTGACAATGTTTCGGATGGCCCCCTGTGGCGTTTCTGCTTGCTCTCTGTCATTAAACACTTCCTCGCTGGAGGAACAACCCAGGAATGAACAAATCTGATGTCATATCTATAAACATTGGGTAATTTGAGTTGTCTTTGATACAGAGCGTGTGTGTGTGTGTGTGTGTATCCAAGGATCTCGCCGTATTAGGGCCGTCTGGATCCGTTATCGAGAGACGTGTAACTGACAGGCAAGTCAGCAACATGGTGCAACACCTTGTACTCCTGTGAAAATAGACTTTTGGCTGTAAATGGACTTTACAGAGTTTGGCTCCAAAATCAATGTTGCTCAGATCCCTGTAGCAGTGGTTTGGTCAGAAAATGGATGTTTTTATTTACTTTTTTTTTTGCTCTTTTCAGTCGGCATATGAGCTGTTTGACTCATTACCGTTCCTTATTCTAATTCAGTGCTTAATAGCCTAAGAAAAACACTGAAATCCATCACAAAATCAGCTCATCACACCTTGTTGTCTTGCTTTTGGCTTTCAGTGCTGTCGTTTGAATGCTGTTGGCTTAATATAAACATCAGTGGGTGTAGGCTGTCTTACAGTATACTTATCACTTTCTAGTTCCAAAATTTCAACTGATGCAAATGGTTCAGGTGTAAATTGAGTCCTGTTGTCCTGTTATATATAGGCTATATAAATTATTTATTAATTAATTTTATGTAGCTAATGAGAATCCTTGACTTTATCACATATACTTTGAGACTTTTTTATGGTTTCTATTAAATGATCAATAAAAATGGTCTGTTCAAGGTGATTCAATCAGTAGCTTTTCAGTGCCTGTCAAACTGGATAAAAAAATCCCTAGTTGAAAAGGCTAAAGTTCAGCCCATGAAAAGATCCACTTTCACTGAAAAACTGTAAGATTGTCAAAGAAGAAAGATGCAGAATTTCTGTAGAGATACTAACAATTTTCTATAATTAAGGAATAGATTTGTTGCCAAGGATGTACAAAATGGGCCCCCACTGACTGTTCTAATCACATTGGAGATTAATTTATGAAATATGTCTGCACTCACACTTTGTAGCTCCAAGATGTACAGCGCACTGTACTAGAAACTAAATAATACAAAAGATTTTATAAAATACTAGAGAGATTATAAAATGTCAAAAGTGCTTAAATTAACAGAAAATTGTTACCCAATTTGCTGAAGTGCTTATTTTAAATAAGTATGCTTTTATATAAAGCTGATAACTTAAAAAAACACAGTGCTGTCAAAAGTATTTGCACATGGGGACAAAGTTTGCCGTATTTGTGGGGGTAGAGAGTCATTTTAACTACCTTTTTACATGATTTTTATCACAAACAAACTAGTATTTCTTTTTATATACACGTACAGTATACAAATTATGTTCTTCCATCAATATTGAGTAAAATTCTTTGGATAACAGTGTGTGCAAAATAAATAATATATATATAATATAGATGCATAGAGCAGTTCTAAAAGATGCATATAACTTATTTCTTGCAAATCTGTTAATAACAATAATTCTCTCCCTAACACGTAACTAATTCCAATGCTTATCATTTCCTTTCATTGCTAATTATTGCAATTAAGCAAATTTGAAACATACTTTGTTTTGCTGTACTTTACATTTGAATGCATTAAGGAGTATCATGGTTAGTTAAGTAAATTAGTCTGCTAGAGAAAAATCTTCTCTCTAACTTTATAAGTTTTTGGCAGGAAACAGTATATCATTAAAGCATTAACCTGTGATAATGAAGAATGTGAGGTAGATATGACTTTTGAATTTCTTTTATTTCTTCTTCTTCTTTTTGTTTTTCTTTCACTACAGCAGCCCAATGACAAAAATGCCCTTGCGTCTTCCGCCTGGTCTATTGCCAATTCTCTCAGGAAAATGCAAAACACATAATTAGTAGCCAAAACAGCATACACTTGACTGTGAAATGTGTGTGTGGTTTATGAGGGGCCCTGCGCACCTGTCCATCTCATAGTTACATTTTTACCTTTCACTCTAGTTCATTGAATATTTATGTCTATGACACTGGAACATCTCCAAATTGCTTCTAGGTAGATGCTAATGATTTTCTTTGCCTGTCAGGGTGATTTTGAAAACGCATTATGGTTAAATGTAAAATGTGTACATTGGGAATGAATAAAGGGAATATTTTGTGTAATATTCCCTAACAACCTTTAAAGGCATAGTTCACGCCAAAACTGAAAATGTACTGTTTTGTACAGTTCATTTCACTTCAATATAATATATATCAATATACATTGTCAGGAGCCATGGGGATTAATTTTGTGTTCTTCGTATCCGCTTTTTTGACTCTTAAATTGACTTATATTTTCTGAATCACCAAAGATCATGGTTTCAGCGAAAAATCATCTTTAGTTTTCTACTGAAGAAAGTCAGTCATCTACATCTTGACAGGCCTGAGAGTAAGTAAATTAACTGTAAAATAAAAAAAATTGGTGAACTATTCCTTTAATGGGCAGTTTGTATTATTGTCTGACAGTAGAAGTCCACCTCAGTGTCTTTTAGAGTCTTATTATTTAGTCTGTACTTCTAAATTGTTTGTGTGAGTTTTGGAAAAATATTAATTGTAGCAGCATATGTTGTAGCTTGGTACTATATGGCATGTATATGTGTTTTTTTTCCCTTGCAGATTCACTTTAATTTCCATTGTTTATCCTCTCTCTCACTTTTTCTGGCATACAATACGTATTGTGTTAACAACGGTAATTAGTCTGATATTTATATGATTTATAATTATGTTTTGGCTCATCATGAAATGTCAGGTAGCAGAACAATTCATGAAATTATAAAGTCCTATAGAGTGCACATGACATAGATAATCACATGCAAAGAAAAACACACACATAAGCATCCAAAATGTCTTCCTCCAGGAATGCAATTTAAACCCGCACAAGAGAATAAGTAATCATATGTGTGTGCATGCGTGTGGGTGAGTGTATGTCTGTTTACTCATACAAACCCCTGCCAAGTGTCTGTCAGAGGATGTTCTGTTCACGTCACTGGCTCACACCTGGGTTTGTCAGCACAGATGTGTGTGTGTGTGTGTGTGTGTGTGTGTGTGTGTGTGTGTGTGTGTGTGTGTGTCTAGTGTGTGTGTACAGTGTTCACTTCATGTGTTTTCATTGTGTGTGTGTCATAATGTGTAATTATTGTGTGGCTGTGTGTGTGTGTGTGGGCCGGCAGGAATGTGTGTGTGTGTGTGTGTGTGTGTGTGTGTGTGTGTGTGTGTGTGTGTGTGTGTGTGTGTGTGTGTGTGTGTGTGTGTGTGTGTGTGTGTGTGCGTGCGCACTTTGGATGGGTTAAATGCAGAGCACGAATTCCGAGTATGGGTCACCATACTTGGCCGTATGTCACTTCACTTTCACTTTAACATCCTCCGGGTTTTATTTTGAGCGAACTTCTCCTCACTGGTATTTTTCTGTTACATGTTCATCTTTCATTTCAGTCAGACTAGTATCAGTCATTAAAATATACTGCAAAGTGATAAATAAAACATTTATACAGAAATATACATACACATTTTAAATATCAGATTCTCCCATTGTGTAATTTGTGAATCAAACACTGTCATTCACACCCATTGTTTCAATTGAGAACATTGCAGTGTTTATGAATAATGTATAGTGTCAAAGCTTCATTAGCATGGTTGTGGGAATTTAGAATATTTTCAAAACATATATACATTACTACTTTAAGTACTGTACATAAATGGATGATAAAGAAAATGGCTTAGAGATAAATGAATGGGAAAATAAATGCATAACAATAAATATAAACAATTGTTAAATAAAATAAGAAAATATCAGTGATATCAGTGAATATAATATATTTCCCAGCATCCCTCTGGCCATACATACTCCGTCATTATATATATAATATAACCAATATGCTCCCTAATATAATATAATATCATATCATATCATATAATATAATATTCCCACTAGGTAATATGATGTGGCCACAAAAAAGTGTTGTGGCAAAAGAATAGTTTGATGACTTTGACAAGTGAAATATTATTTATGTATTTACATTTAATCAGTAAAAGACAATAACACAATAAAACTTTAGAAATAATAATAATAACAAAATGCTGTAGATCTCTCATTCATCTGAAGTTGAGTGTGTCCAGGTTTAGCTTGAGAAGAAGCCCTGAGGAAAGATGATGGACTCCAGGGCCTGTAAAGACCAGAGGGGCTTCAAATAGAAGCTCACGGTGGTGCTGGAAGGCAATATTCAGAAAGTAGTGCTTTCTCTCTTTTCTTTCTGTGAAAAAAAAAAAGTTTTAAACTTTAGAACTCAACAAATAAATTATGGGCATGAGAAGAAAGAGTTTACAATTATAAAATATATAGATTACAAAGACTCAAATAGGAGGAATGTTGTACTAACCCAGCTATACTTTGAGGACAAAATATGCTCAAAAATGTCCCCAAAAGTTAGTTAAATCTAACAAATCCTTTATTTGGGGTCTTCTCAAAAGTGGTATACAGTATTATATATAGAGTATGTATGTATGTATGTATGTAAGTATTTATTTATTTTACTTTTATGTTGATGTGTTTTATTGAACTTAATAAGTATAACTGCCTTGTTTAAAGGAATAGTTCACCCAAAAATGTATTTCTGTCATCATTTACTCATTCTCATGTCATTCCAAACTGCCCTTTCCATACAATGTTCAGTCAAGCTTTCTCTCTTTTCTTTCTGTACAAATGTGAGAAGAAAGAGTAAATTATAAAATATATAGATTACAAAGTCAAATAGGAGGAATTCCATATACTTTGAGGACAAAATGTCAAAAATCCTTTTAAATCTAACAAATCCTTTATTTGCTTCTCAAAAGAGGTATTATATATAGAGTGTGTATGTATGCATGTATGTATGCTTTATTTATTTTACTGATGTGTTTTAACAGTAAGATTACCCAAAAATGTATTTCTGATCATTTACTCATTCTCATGCATTCCAAACTGATTAAAGTTACAAAATGTGAAAAGTGTTCTTTGTTCCTTTGCTGATACTGAACATTAAAGTTTAACTTTTCATCCGTTACAGCTCTTGTCTAACTTTTGTGGTAATTTATTTGTCCATTTTGCAGAAAAAAATGTGTTAGGTGTATAGAAAAAGGCAGCGTGAAATATTGCAGAAATGTGTTCCAATATAGTAGATGCCAATTTGAAGGGCTAGATAATCATACAGTACATAAAAAGAACACAAATCATCTGTCATAATGAAACTCAAAAATAAAAGCCAAACCACCAGTGGATGCTGACTGATTGGTTTATATTATAGTGTTATCAAGCATTTTATGCACATACAAACACACACAAACATATTTGATAATTCCTAACACGGCTCTAATGTTCCCTTGGCTTCTCGGGAGGTAAAAAGAAAGCAAATCAAAACAGACTCTTCATATTTGTTTATTGAAAGAGTGAGTGAATGAGTTTGATTAAAATCATTAAAGCATGGCACACTGTTAGGGCTGGAAATGAAAGTGTGATTACCTCCGCCATGCGTGGCTGACTGTGAAAGAAGAGGCATTCACCCTGCCTCTGCTCCCTATTTACTAAAGAATAATGATGTGCTTATAAGTTCTCCAAACTGCCAATTTGTTGTTTCTTTTACCAAACATATTGAAAGCTATCCTGCAAGTCCTGCTTATGTGTGGTCACGGCAGATGAGAATAAATAAATTGCTAAATCAAATGATGGGCGATGCATAATCCTCCAGATAGATAGTGGTGAAATGAAGAAATGTCAGTGCTAACAGAGGACATGTGAATGAGTCGGGACATTGACCATTGGCTCATTATCTCTGGACCAAGTGGCAGAAGAGAGCAGACAACTGGCCATATGATGTGGCTTTTCAGCTTCAGTATGGACACTATTCTCTTACACAACATTAGCAACGTTCCCTTAAACAATGAGGCATTATGTCAAGAATAAGAACAGAAAATGATATACAGGTACAGAGAGCCAAGGACTTTAGCAAGGTCAGGATAAAATGATATGTAATTATGTTTTACATCCAGTGTTCAGTGATTTCTCTAGATGCTCTTAAACACAAGTGTCCTTGCTTACCAGACTGGCTTGATAACCACTTACGGGTGTCTCCGAGACACATTTGGAAATATAAACTGTCAGTAATGTATTCAGCTGCCATTCTCTGGAAGGGGAAAACAGAGTTCTGAGTTTTAGACATTTTGTTTTCTTCCATCAGTCTGATGAAAACACAACTACTGTATGTCACGATAATTATGTCAGTGCGGAATAAATGCTAACACTTCCGCTGCAAAATTGTATCTACTAATACAGACAGTATGTTCTGGAGATTTGCTACTCTTTCTTGTTAACTGTGATTTATTGAAGTAAAAAGCCATCTTCACCCCTCCTCCACCCCCTACAGAGCATCAACGCATCCTTTCAGTGTAATCTTGTTTAATACCTCTTGTGTAACTCATCATCCCTCCACCACATACACAGTTTCATCCGGCTCCTGTAGGGTCAGAAGCAGGGCCAACTTTGGGAAAAGGCACTGCATTTGTCAATGCTTTTATAAAACATCTTTCTGTCCTTTGCCCTTTAGTATATGGATGGCAGAGTGCAAAATACAGAGATCAGAGATGTTTTTGCTTTACATTTTCAGATATAAATTTGAAAGGGATAGTTCACACACGCACAAAAAAATAAATAATAATCTGTTATTCTATTATTCTGAACTGTCCCTTTAATGCCTCAGTTTACACTCTCATGTTATCTAAAGTATTGTCACTCATGGCCACGGCAAAGTTACACCCGTACAAATACAGAAGACAAACCACTGTGCAATCAGCCCTTTTAAAGTCACTCACTCTCTGTGTCTTAATCATCCTGTACTTGGAGAACTGAACGAGCTGTACTTTCACTTTTTGTGACTGTGTGGCTGAATGAAGCACAACAAGAGATAATCACAGAGATAATGTACAGCAAACGTGTAAGTGTGTGAGCGAGTCAGTGTGTGCTTTATTTCTTTCTGGTTACTATTAATCACTCCTTGCGTCGTCATGTGTGACGCAGTCAGAATACGGGCGTGAATGATGCTAACGTTCTCCTTGGTTGCGTCACAATACCACATTTTCCGTTCATGCAGCCCACAGTGGCAGATTTCAAGTCAAGTTAATCATAACGTTTTTTTTGCATTTTAATTGAATATCACAACCCAAGATGCATCTGGCCAGGCTGCTGTATTAGATCTTACTACATCTAACAAGCATGATTGCCTTTCATGTTTGGCAGCGTCCATACCCGCAAGGTTGAAGTCCAGGACAACACAGCGTAGCATTTGCACTGGCACAGCTCATTACCTTGTTTCATTAACACAGACTCCCACGTCTATGTGGTTGTTGGCAGAGAGATTTGAGAGTGGGGTGTGTTTGACTACTCTGATTATGCTGTCTAACAGTATGTTGCATTATGTTACGCACTAGCTAGGAAGGCAGCAGCTTCTCTAAATCAATTTGCAGGTTTCATTTTTTATTTATTTTTTGCTTTGCTCTAACGCCTTCTTTTTGATGCCTGCTTCACATAAACATGCTTTAAGTGTATGTAGCACTGGCTTTCAGTTAGCAGCAGCGCTAACTCCATTAGATGGCAGTGTAGCTTGTCTTTAGCAGGAGGCACAGGTGATCGGCTTGAGATATCACAGCATGCATGCCTTAAATTTACCATCAACACACATGCTGTGCAGATATACAGTGTCTCGTGTGAAATATCATCCTTTCCAAAACATCCCATAAGTGTTAGAGTTCTCTATTGCCATGGCAACAAATCCTTTGAAGAGCAAGTCAAAAGCGGCTGTGCCAGTGATGGGTAGCGCTGTTTGAGCGTGAGCAGAGGAGATGTCAATGCGTCTGAGCTGTGATATTTGTCATTGTTACATGGAGAGGACCGTGCAGAATTTTGATGAGGAAAAGCCATTAGCAGGTCACAAGCAATTTTCTGTTGCGACTAATATTTCATACATGATTGGATCGAAAATTCGGAGGCATTGTTGTGAATTCGAACGCTTTATTTCTATGTGGCAGCTAAAGTTGGTCTAACTATATGTACTAGGGTGAGATTGTCGTAATTTGAACAGCGGTATGTAGGCGTACTGCGTTGTGGCTAAAATAACTAGTTTCTGTGATGAACCTGAAGGTTTTCTCTTGACATTTTAATATAGAGAAAACATCTCCAACAGGATCAGACTGTTCTGCTTTGAAGTTTCCTGGCAGAAACAATATTTCTCAAGTCATAACGCATTGTGCTTCTATGCGCTTTCTGTCAGGATGAGCGGTGCTTATAATACATGTCAGAGGATCGAGGTGGTAATTAGATACAGATTGTTTGTCAATTTGCCACAAAGACAGGATAAGTCGCCTCCTCTACCCTCCAGGCTTAACGGAGAACAGGAAACATGGCACAGACGGATGAAAAAAAAGAGAGTTAGAATCTGTGGGAGCACAGTGAGACATAGTGAAAGCTTCCTTTCGTCTCCCCACTGCTTTTTTTGTCTTCTGGCTGATCAATCCTAGCCTCAGAGCACCAGACAGATGCTCTAAATCTATTATTTAGAAAGACGGGGAATTTCAACATCTGAAGAGACCTCAAATGAGTACATTTACACTCGCTGACACACGCACGCACACAAATAGCCTGTTGGTGCAAAAGTGCCACTTTAGGGATCTCCATTGAGTCTGTCAAGACATATCTGGCTAAAATAAGACAACATGAGACTTTTTTTAGCACCTGCTTTCTTCTACAGTCAGCACAAGTCACGTTTCATTTGAATATGTGACGCATGGCTTTCTATTTAAATCACAGATTCTGCAATCATTTTGTGTGAATGGATTTCTAGGGGAAAAACCTAATGGGCCCTGTCGGCCTTTTTTCCTAAACAGGATGCGTTCTAATAATGTAATCCTCGCAAACAGAACAACATTTCCCTTCATAAAATGCACATTTACGTGTTAAAGTCTTCACGTAAGGCACTAATTTTTTATGGTGCTGAGCCAAAATAGTAGCAGTTGGAGCTTTGTCATCATGCACTGTAAGAGTGAAAACAGAGAGCTGTTGATATCCAATATGGAGTCATCATGATATCTTCATAACCAGGCCGAGCATCAGACACCAGAGACTGACAGCACAGTGAGTATCAGTTAAGCTGACAGGTGTTAGGTGTGATACTGAGCATTGAATTGGGCAATAAATAAATTATTGACAATAAATTGGCTGCTTTAACAGGTAATGGTATGATTTTGGTTTTATTGATCTGTGCTACTGTGTTTTTTAACCAAAATTACGGTTATGCATCTTAATTTGGAAACACAGCAGCATAGCTAGATATTCATTTTGGGTTTAGAGAGAAAATAAGTAAGTTATAGTAGTGCATGTGAAGTTGTATGCACATGCAGGAAGATGACAAATGGCAGCTGTTGAGAATCTTAAAAAATGTAGTTTTTGTTGATGAATCTCCAGAGACCATGTTAGAAAATCTACTGCAATACAAGACTGAAATGTGCTGTTTGTACAAGCAGCAGCCCCAAAATATGAGCATAATTTGCAAAAATGATTGCAGTAATGAGGATGCATTTGCCTTACAATTGACCTCTTAATCATTAAAATATCCACTTTTTTATACTATGAATGACATAGTTAAGAGATCGTTATTCAGGTTGTGAATCTGAAGGGCAGCTGCAAAAAAATAAAGACTAAAGAACTAAAGGCGGCTAGAGATAAAAAAATGCACAAATTAAGGGAAAAGGTACAAAACACTTTCCAAGTGGGAATTGTTACTTCAAATATCAGGGAGTACAGTAGATGCTTCAACCATCCAAACCTTTCAGAGATGCCATTTGCTCACATTGAATGAGCTACAGAATTCAGTTGGAGCAGCAGTCAACAGTCAGTAATACAATATGAAGAACATAACACTGACCTGTATGGGAATGGTGAAGAAGCTGTTTGCCAAAAAGCATGCAGTGACCCAGCTCTGATTTTATGGTCAAATGGGACTAAGAAAAAGCCAAAATTCAAAGCAATGTGTGTGGTTTGAATCTAACATTGCTACACCTTAGAAAAAACACAGAGAATGAGAGAATCGGTAAAGGGCAGAGGATCTACTCTAGTGTCTGTTTGATGATGTGCTCAGAGAGAGTCAGTGCATTGACTTTCAGTCATGATGATACACTGTTTGTCCTTATTTCTTGCAAATCTTGAAAATCCTCACAGGAGGTGTTGAAAGAATGTTAGAAGTGTTTGTTATAGGAATTTAGTGAACTTGGTGGGTTCGTTTAAATGCAACTTTGTTTTTCTGACTATATTCTAAAAGAAGTGTCCTTTTTGGTTTCCCCAAAGAAGTACTTCTGAGTCTTCATAGGTTGTTTAGGGATTTTGAACTTGAAATGCCATCCATCCACCCACCACCAACCCAGCCTCATTTACTCCAATGGACAGCCTAATTAGTCCCCTACCAGTACGTACACATAAATAAATAAACGCTTCACAATAAACTCATTCAGCGAGTAATAGAGCAGTGTGCTGTCAGGTATTGTGTTAGTAAAATACTGTTTGGTTACAGTGGCTTATTGTGTTAACATTTCCGTAGTCGCCAGTGCTCTTTGTGTGAGTGACGATATTGAACATTTTTGTTTTCCTCTTTGTTTATCCTCAATTTGTCTTCTGCAGAGAATGCAGGGTGCTGCTTTTCGCGAGAATGTGTTGCGTGGAAATTCAATCCAAGCTAAAGCTACTTTGGGCTTCTCCCTCGCTGTGTGCCCTTTGTGAAGCAGGATTTGGTGTAAATGCTCCACTCCTGATCTGTTCCGTACTCGACGTCAGCCCGCAATGGGGCAGCCACTGACAAACTGCCTGGAGATTAGCTAGCACACCAGCTTAAACCCACAGACTTGCTCAAATGAACCTCATTTTAAAACAGTCCTATGGATTTTCTTGAAGACTGGCAGATTACTTGGAAGAATCCTGTTAAAAGGATCTGTGTTAGAATGTTCCATGCCATACCTCTGTCAATCACACTGGGCATTTGCAAATCCCATCGTATCTGCAAAGGATGTGGCATCACTGGTCACACTAAATGTAACATTGGAAGGAAGTGTCTGAAATGCATAAAATAACACACTATTTTCAGCCTCATACATGGGCTGAATTTGTTTGACATTTACTGTAAGTGGGTGATGTATATGGATATTTTTTTTCAATTATGGACACTTTTATGTCACAAGGGACAATTTTATTATTAAAACCATGATTTTTTTCATATATTGTTTTAACATGTTGTTTTTGTTTATTTTTTCTTATCTTTAAATGCATTTTATGCATAGATATCATTGTTTAACCCTTGTTTAGTCTTATTTTTAGCATTAACAGAATCCCTTAAGTTGCTGCTTTTTGTGGAATTATATAAAACGTGTATGAATATTGTTTATTCATGTACTTTAACTGTTCGACATTACTAGTGAAAAAAAATATAATAATGAGAAGGGGAAAAGTGTTTTAAGAGAGTTTATTTTCTTAAAAGTTCCCATAGTTGAAGAAAGAGCCATATTCTGTGTGTTCTTCCGATGCAGTCATCCACCATTCTCTCCACAGACCCATGATCCTTTGAGGCAGCAGTTATATGACAATGTAAAGACAGCATGAGCATGTGCTCACGCATGCCTGTCCTTTACTAAATCCTGAAGGTCGTCATGACTGTATCTTTCCTCCAGCAGGAGCTTATTGACTATTGATGTCTGCATGCACTGATCCTCTGCCAAGCACCCGACGCGAGTGAGGAGATGAAAAAAACTGTAGGATTGTTTGCTCTGTATGAATATCATGTCATTAGATTGATAACAGTGAGAATGGGAGGGAATGAGGCCAGTGGTCTGGGTCCTTCTCTGACAAATGTCCCGTAAAGAGGATTAGCAGCAGCTACATTTGCATCGACACTAGCGTGCTCGGTTGAAATCGAGAGTCACGCAGAGAGGCTCGTAGAGAGGTATTGACACAAAATATTAAAAGCTGGGTCAATGGAAAAACACTAACTGGATTATTCAAATCCTACAGGGTGGCATTTCTCTCAGGAAATGTGCATAATCAAAGCATCCGCATGTCCTTTACCTTCCTCTCATTTGCAGATGTCCTCAATAACTGCTCAGATGATAGTCGAAAGAGAAGACGGTCCATCTGAATAACGTTTGGGCGGTATTGCAGCCCTGGAGTCACAATCCGCCAATATTGGATGAGAGCTGAAATGTCATATGCGGCTGAAGTCATGACGAAATATCAAAATCTGTTGAGGTATTTACGGAGAATGCCAAAGCGGCTGCTACCCTCCGCTGCGCCTTCCCGAAAACAAGAGAACAAACAGCTTCTAGGTTGGCACAATGAGCGATGGAAAGAAGGGGAAAAAAATCTTCATAATGCCTCACCTTTATGAAAAAATGAAATATCAGCAGGGTTCCACTACAAGGCCGACCGCTGCTTTTGCCATGAATCACTTGAGCGAGTGCGAAATGTCAGCTGAGTGGCCTTTTGCGGGAGGCTGGAGCTGGCCTTGAGAAGCCCCCCTTGTGGCCTTTCAGAGAGCCCCGTGAATTGACTGGGAACTGGAGGGGGGGCACCGGGGGGAACCGGGCCATGCCAGCACCATGGTGGGCTTTTCAACTACTCCTCTGGTATCATCTCTCAGCCCACTACTTTTTCCACTGCGAAGTAGTGTACTCTAACTTCAGTGGCTCACTCCCATGCGGACGAGGTGTGTGTGTGTGTGTGTGAGAGAGAATGGGAATTATTGTTTGTATTCGAGCACAACTGGGTGATTTGAATACCGAAACATGCTGTCCAAATGTTATCAAACGCAAATATTTATCCATATTTGAAATGCCGACAGAGAGTGCTCGTGTTTACATGTACATAACAAACAGCAGCGCAATTGGACGACGCCAGAAAAGTCACGACAAGCCCTCCGGGCCAGTGGGCTCACAAATACAAATCAATTCCATTGTGTTTTTGTGTTTTGATCCGCACTAACAGAGCTGCTCCGACACACCACGTCCCAGGCTGGCGTTTGGCTAGGAAAGACCAGCGAAAGGGTCACATTAGCATAAAAATTTGAGCAAGAGAATGTTAATCGCAGATCGACAGCAAGCGAGCCGGACTCTTTCCCGACATCTGTCGTGCGTGTCCGTTCTTCTAGGTGTTCCTGACACAATTTGCAGATGGCTCAAGAAGCAAGAGTTGAGCTTGGTTTGAGGCTCAATTTGGCTCAGGAATTTGGAGCTGCTAAACTGTGACATTCGAGACTCAACCCTTCGGCTGTCCAGACATCGCCCGAGAGGATAAAAGTGCAGAGCACATAACAGCAGTGATGATTTCAGCAATCCGGTGTATGACACTGTGAATTATGTCCAGCAGCCACCTGTCCTATCCTCCTCGCACACCTCCCTCCTGTAATACAGCGCTAGCGGGGCCGGGGTCATACCTAAGCTTCCCTCGGTTTGTACCGGCGTCAGCGATTCCCTTTATAGACTGTTCGCACAATATGCTGCACAGCACTTTCTGTTTTTCCCTCTCTTTCTCTCTTCCCCCCTCAAATAAGTCTAGTCGAGCACCCGTGTTGCCTGAGTGGAACCCAGCTGGGGGTTTTTAATTAGAGGTTGTGATTTTTGTAACGGATGTCTTTTTCATCTGCATGGGGACCCCACGTGTGCTATTCACTCATGTAAGCTGATGCCGCTGACATAACTTATGGCCATAACTTTGTGCCTACTAATCAAAACACGCTCCGGAAGCGTAAACACGCTTTAAACGGCTACTTTTGATATTTTCCTCAGAAAGCAAGGCTGCAGTGAATGCCTCTTTGTCAGTTCAGGTTGTTTCCCCATCAATTTTATGGCGCGCCAAGGGAGCCGTGACTGACACAGGAAAAACTTCATTAATCAAACACTTTCCTATGCAAACAGCGTTTGTCAGTGTAAAACAAAGGTTTTTGATACCGAAAAGGAAGAAGAAATCCCATCAACGTTCAACAAGAAGTTTAGCTATAGGGAGGTTTTTGTATTTATGCATTTATTTTTTACCCCTGCTTGACCAATCTCCCACCTCTGTGAGGATGAGATCCCGGTGCGTTATGTGCCCAAAGCATATTTAAGGCTTGAGAAATGTACTGAACTGCAACTCAAATTAATTTGACTTTGAATTTCAGTTTTTTTTTTTTTTCTTCCTTGCATTCAAATTCAAATTGCAGGTCTGTCCTAATTTGAAATTATTTCAAATTCAGGAATGTTGAATATTGTATATGGGAATGCTCATTTTATTTATTTTCTTTCCTGACATAGTCGACACACTTCAACTGCTAACTGACAAGGTTATAACAATTAATTAGAGTGAAATTAAATTAGAATAGACGAGCATCTGTGACCTGTTAAAAATACCAACAAATGACTTTTTTTCATAAGGAGGGGTTAATTTTTGCATGTGCAAATAGCAGCATAAACAACATCATGAGGAACATGACAATTTACACATTGTCACTTCACATCACACACCTGCAGCACTACTGTGAACAGAAGAAAAAAAAATATATTTACACAAAATATATTTCACTTATATGATTAACATATTAACAAAAAACAAAAAACTAAAAAAACAAACACATTGAATCCTCTGGTACCAAATGGCTTTGGGCATATATTTGTCATACTGTAGTCTGTGTGTATGGAACAAAGCTGAAGTGTTGGTTGATATTACCTGCATTTTTCTGGTAGTTTTAAAGTGTAGTTTTCACTCCCGTAAATCACTGAACTCTGTGTCAATATACAAAACAGGGTTAAGCGCTAAAAAATAATCTGCATTGTACATGTGCTCATATATTTCCTTTGTGTAATTACTATAATTACTTTTTTAACTGTTTAACTGATCATTAGTGGTCATTGGCTAACGGTTTAATTGCATGCATCCCTAATTGTAATTTAAAAGCAGTTCTCAACTCAGTTCTGAATAGCGCACAACCCTGGACACTGGGGAGCATTTTTGAAATCTGTTTGAAGCACTTATTTTAGCAATTCCATTTGATGACACTAGTGGCGCGGGCATTACACACTTCAGCTTTAACTGTTCATACCGTTGGTGTTCTACAATAAATCTAGCAAGTACACGAATGCCACCTTTTCTGCTGAGCTCAGCCCTTTGCAGAGAGCATGATAGCTCCCTCTTTGTATTCATGCAGCATCTCCCAAAGAGAGAAATCTTAAGAACGGTCACTTACCATTCTGACAGCTCGTTGCCAGGCATGACGCCAACCTCCGCACGGAGCTGTAAAATCATGAGTCAGCATTTTCAGAACGGGTGCCAGTGTTCATCTGAAATGTCAAACAAGCCAAATATGCCTGTGGTTTAGCGATAATGACAACAGAAGGTGAATAAAACCATTAAGTAGGCCAAAACCAGGACTGTGACCTACGTAACACCTATAGAGTGCAAAGAACACACACAATTTCCCTGCTACTAGGTCTATTTCTGCTTGGAACAAGGGGCAGCTAGGAATGGAATGGCAGGTATAATGTTTAATAAAATTGAGTGGCATTATCAGGCCCAGCAACTGACTTTTTAACTCAAGGACAAACACTCTACTCGAGGACTAAAGCTCTACTCGAGAGCTTAGCATCCTAATCAATGGCTCTCTTGAGCAAGGTCTCGTTCCAGAATGAAACGATGTATGGTGTTGTTACTATTAAGAGCTGATTAAGATGTATGGTGCAGACTTTTTAACACGGCACTTATGCATATTATACAACTGCTCTGTTGCTTTAAGCCACACGGCTGACACAGTACATTTTTCACAGATAGGACAGAAGAGAAAGAGACAACAAGAGTGTGTTTGGACTAAAATCCAACAAACTGAATAATCGTCATGTTGGAATTATGTTCTGGAAGACAATGCTGTAGATTTAAATCTAGTCCTAATAGACGGCAGTGGTTAATTTGCTACTGGTTCGGTCAATTCTTTTCATATTGCGCAGACCTTCAGCAACTCAGTTCATTAACTTTAGGCCTCAAAGCCAGACTCTTAAACATTTTAATTAAGAGTAAAAATCTATAACAACAGATTAAGAGCCCTGAGGCTCAAAGAATACAGTTAAAGACCAGCTGCGATCTTGGCCCTGCTGTTTTCAAAAATGGGGTGCCAGGTCCTTTTGCTGGAGTCCAAATTCATTTGAAAACTAGAAATCTAAGTATTAGAAGGCTAATCTCTCTCTCTGATAAGGTTTTACTTTTTTAAGATTGTTATTAGAATACTCGTTTCTTAATTGAAGCTCTAATCAGTGTTTAAATGAATATTTAAAAGGTTCTTTTTTAAAGAATAAAACAGCGTAAAATAGATTGAAGGATTTAATTAAGTCTTAATACATTAATTTATTTACTTAAAGGGATAGTTCACCCAAAAAGGAAAATTCTGTCATCATTTACTCACCCTTCAAGTAGTTCCAAACCTGTATGAATTTCTTTGTTCTGCCGAACACAAAGGAAGATATTTTGAAGAAAGTTTGTAACTAGGCTGTTTTGGGGCACCATTGACTTCCATAGTAGGAAAAAAAAATTCTATGGAAGTCAATGGTTCCCCAGAACTGTTCTGTCTACCACATTCTTCAGAATAGCTTCCTTTGTGTTCAGCAGAACAAAGACATTCATACAGGTTTGGAACTACTTGAGTAAATGATGACAGAATTTTCATTTTTGGGTGAACTATCCCTTTAAATAGGATTGTTTTTTTATTTACTACTTAGATATTTTTGCTGGTTCATTATCTTTGTCTTCCTTGCTCTGTTGTAATCTGACCTCTTCAAAAACAGCATAATGCACACAGAAGTACTTAAAAGTTATCTAAATAATTATTCACAGACCTGTAATTTATTTGAATGTGCTTTAAAGGGTCAAGTTTTGGCTGGTTAGCATTGTCCAGTTGCCCTGATAGTGGATGATGTAACTACACCATCTGGCTGCAAAAAAAGCATGTTTTTCCATTGATGGCCATTTAAAATGGTCTGTCTAGGTACATTTTTATTTTTATTTTATTTTTTTGATAAAAAAAATATTTATATGATAGTAGCTGTTTTGCCAAGTATTGCAGGCAACCTTGATTTGACTATAGGTTAGATGTTTAACTTAAAAAATACTCTAAAATCTTTAAATAAGTAACAGAAAAAGAAGATTAGGTGTGTGCCGCACATATACACAAGCATGCACAAAGTATCAGAGACCCATTATAAGTGTTTAAAGGTCTTCTTGTCCCAGCTGTGTCCAAAATCACCCCAGGGTCATCAACAACATATCAGTACAACCCTTAAAACACTGGACATAGCACTCGCTCATTGTCAGCTCTAACCCTGAGTCTCTCACTTACAGAACAGCTCCCTGAAGTTTGATATGATGGGATCAGGCAGGGGTCTGCGGGAGCCTGAGTGCGCTGATGGATGAGAGTTTGAAGGCTAGCCAGACGATAGATCTGGACTGAAACATGTCCGCCGAGTTACTGCCAGAACTGACAGCTCAACACAATGGTGATGTCTATAAAGATCTGTGTGTCCAAGTTCATGTATGACAGGGAAATGTAGCAGAAATATGGACTGGTTAGTAGAGGTTTTGGGGAGGCTATAATGTGAAATCCCTGAATTTCTGAATAATTAATGTGGATTATAGGGAATAGCAAAGTTTAATTTAAGCTATATAACTTTCTTCCCTATTCAAACTACAGTTTCAGCTGAGAGGAAATAAGATCCCTTGATGATGATCATTCCATGTTAAAGCTTCAAAATGCAGAGCAGTTTAATCAGTAAGAATGTGTTAAATATTCATATACCCCAGATGCACATTCATGTAGGGGCTTCTTGCTGGACTCTGAAGTGTCCAAGACTGGTCAGATTAGAACGGCAGCTAATTCCCTGATCAGAATAATTAATTTCTCAATAAGAATGTTTCCAAAAATGCCAAATTATCCCATCATTCTGAATGGAACTAATTTGTTTTTTTCAGCGCATGTAGTTTGCTGTAGGTCTGTGAGGGCTCCTGTGATCAGGATGGCTTTTCAAAGCAGACCTCAAAAACAAGGAGCATGATGGGAAGCGACTGAGCGTTAAGAGGGAGCGCCAGGGGCGACACGTTAGCAAAGAGGGCCACAAAACTCTGTATTCCAGTTGCCAAGGCAACCAGCCGAATGTTCTGCGTGTATACAAAAAGGCAAGCTGGTTTGACTGCGAGGCAAGCGCGCAACTCAAACACCCAGTTATGCAGAGCAGCGTATGGATGATTATTTAGAGACTAAAAAAAGAGGCTGAATTTGCTCTGCTGCTCTAATTGTGAATTTCAGGGAACATAAACTTCAGAGTCATTTTGGGAAAGCTAATTGTGACAAAGCAAGAAACAGAACTGAGGGGCTTTGCCTAAAATAGAGTCTGCATTTAGTGCAATTAGCTAAAATAAGTCAAATTAAAAAACATTTATTTTTAATTAGTAATATTTATAAATGTAATAAAAATAATACAAGCGACAATTAATTTCGCCCTGGTACCATGTTGACTCCAGGCAATATACTTTATTTTATTTTTTTTTAATAAAATGAGACACCCAATAAAATTTATAAATGCTATCTCAAGGTAGTAGAACTCAAACACTAATCAACAGGTGTGTTCGACTTGAAGCGGCGCTGTGCAGAATGATCAAAGTACAGCGAGAGCGATTCGAAAGCATAAGGATCCATCTGCTCTCGCGGTACTTTGATGTCATACACTGATCATTCTGCACAGTGCCGCTTCAAGTCGAACACACCTAAAACACACCTAGACACCTAGAAAATGCAAAAAGTGGTCACATGACCCACAGGGGTCCATTTTGCTTCCACTTTCAGGACATGTGCACATGTCACATGACTCCATATTTTCTCCAATGAAAAGTGCATTTATCATCAATTTTCATCCATATAATTGCCAACAAAAAATCTGAGTCACCTTCATTGATTCATCTTCAAGTAAAGAAGTATTTTCTAAAACTTTACATTATATATCATCAAATGTATTTTAGGAAATTACAAAAAACTTCATGTTGCCTCAAGGCAACATTGTTCCGTAATGGAATCGCATGAGGCCATGCAGGCCTGCTAGGTTATAATACAAGTAAATTATATTTGTATGGAATAGAGTTAATTATCTAAATGTATTTGCATTTTTGCTAAATTTTGTAATGCATTTGTAAAAATAGTAATTCAGATACTATGTCTGCACATATTATGATTTTTCTGTTGAGAGGAATTGCTTTCTCAGCTTTCACAAGCAGTGAGGTGTCATTAGTGAGGAAGAGATTTTACATGCATGTGCTTGTGTGTGTATGTGCATGCTTGTAAGGATAAGGTGCATATTAGGATAAGGTTATGTTGATTTTATTTTTTTTACCTTGAAACAACACTGATTGTAATGTTTTGATATGATAACTGATATGATGTTTGGTTATACTTGTGATCCACGATGGTACAATGTTGCCTGAGAGCAACAGCTGGATATGAAATTGCATTTTATTAAATATGAGATATGCAATACATTAAAAACTAAATAAAACTAACTGTTCAAGTATTTGGTTAAAGAAAATGATGTTAACAATAAATATATTTATTTTTTATGCATGAAAATGTCAAATGTTTAAATTTGTCCGTTGTGGTACAATGTTGCCTTGAGGCAACAAACTTTTAAAAAAAAATAATGAAAATGTTTATTGATATTGTTATAGTGTCCAATTATAAGCAGGAAAAACATCGCAAATATTTTTTTCCTCGTTGATATCATATTGCGTACTGTAGAGGGTTAACTTTTTATATGTATATATCTATCTTGATTGATTTTTTTTATAATAATTGAAGACTCAGATTGTAAGAAAAAAACCCTCCACTGTGAACTCCTACCTTTAATAAGAAGATTTCACAGGTCATAAATCCCTGTAGAATATCATTCATTTTTTCCCCCAAGATACCCGCAATGTGGTTTTAATGTTTGTGGGGTAATTAGGTTAAACTAGGGGAGAATGGCAGTGTTTTGCCTTAGGTGGATGGTTAATGTGTATAGAATTATATTTCAGACTAAATCATGAGGCTTCAAATCTAATCTGGAGCTGGGCCTGATTTGCATAATGTTCTCTTTTTAAATATGTATATTAATAAGCAGATGAGGACATGGGAAGTGGAGTACATTAGCATGCTTTTAAAGGAACTCGTGTGATCTGTGATGTGGCCAGGGCACAGTCTCTGCAATGCATTCAAATAGAGGTTCTGGGCCCTTAATGAGCCTGGGCCGAGGGGAGGCTGACGTGATTAAGAACTGAATTCCAAATGGTAATATTTTCACTGTGGTTTTAGTTCAGAAATGTTGTTTATGTGTAAAATTTAACTAGGCTCCATTTCAAGGGCTTTAATGGTCTTGGTGGTGTCTTAATGGTAATACAGCTCAATGAGGAGTCACTCTACACTTGCATTTAACTGACCAATCAATCCTGTATTGTGACGAGGCCAGGCATCTTAAATAATTTATACTTGCCCTCACCCATTATGTGTCCATACAATGAAAGTCAAAAGGGTTTGGACCCCAGTTTTTTTCTCATTTCTTTTAATAAGGTTTAGAGCAACATGAGGGTGAGTAAATGATGGCAGAATTTTCATTTTTGGATGAACTGCTCTTTAAGAACACTGCAATTCATGTATTCAAGCTATGACTGTTGTACATTGTTTTGTTGGTTTAATTTCTAATTATTTCCAAACTATTAGAATATTTCGGCAGCTTTGATTAGGTGATTATGTAGCCATACCCCTGCTTGAATACTCTTGGCTATTCAGATAAATTATATTTGATTGATATCTTTGTCCTCTAAGAAGGTCAGTTAATTCTAGTCTAGTTCAATCATCATCTGGCTGAAATTAAGTTGTATAACCTCAGGCCAATAATAATTCATATTAAAAAACATATTGTACCAAAGGCTGTTTGAGTCAGGGTAAGCGTTCAGGTTTATTGTATTTTAGGTCTGGTACAGAACAAAATGTTTTAGATCAATGAGCCATTTCCCCAAGAATCACCATCTGGATTTTTTTATTTTTTGGACCGAAGGTCAGTTAATTCCAGTATAGTTCAGCCATCATCTAAAATTAAGTTGTACAACCTCAGGCCAATGATAATTCATATTCAGAAACATACTGGCGGCTGTTTGAGTAAGGCTGTGCGTCAAGGTGTATTGCATTTTAGGTCTGTGGTACTGAACAAAATATCTGCCCACCTATAAATCAATGAGCCATTTCCCAGGAATAACCTGCAAGATTTCACTTGCTTTCTGATATTATGGACATAAGGTTAGAATTAGAAAGTTAGAAGTTATTTTCCTCAAGTTATTTCAGGTTCTATCTTTTGTGAAGCCCTCTCCGTGCATAATGGCATAAAAGTGTATAATTATATAGTTATATAAAAAATAAGGTCCCACTTTATATTAGGTGGCCTTAACTACTATGTACTTACATTTAAATTAATCATTTGGTACAATGCACTTATTCTGTAGGCTACATACATGTTTTTACATTGTACTTATATTTTAAAAATACCTGCATGCAATTACATCAGGTAATTAATTTCTGTAATTACATTTGTAATTACACTGTTGGCCCATCCCTTACACCTTAACCCACCCTTAAACCGACCCATACCACCAAACCTGTCCCTAACCTTATCCCTTTCCCACCTCAATAGCAGCAGAAGTGTTTTGCAATACAATATGAATACAATAAGTACATTGTACTTATTTTTTTATGTAAGTACATAGTAGTTAAGGCCACTTAATATAAAGTGGGACCAAAAATAATAATAAATAAAAAATAAATAAAGCATCCATTAACAGTTTCTCTTAGTCATTAGCTGAAGTTTAATCTTTTCACTGAGAAATAATTGATTTGGAAAGACCTTGGCAAGTTATCTTCATCTCAAGGAGTCCAAGAGGAATGGCAATACAGTGATGGGGAACGGCAAGACCAGACAGACTCTATCCTGTGCCATCACCAAAAGAGACACGCCAGGGAATATAATCTGCCAATAGGAAGCTGCCATTGCACACATTCTACTGATTATCAGTGTGCGCCAAGATAAAAAGTTCAAAATGCTAAAAGTAAGAAACTCTCTCTTTCACTTTCTTATTTGTTCCTCAGAGGAATCAGATGAGATGAGATATCTACCTTTTGACTGAAGAACATCTGTTGCCCTTTCACAGCCTTAGGCTGTGGAAATCTTTGGTCCATTAAAATGTGTTGATTATATGTTGTTGTTGTTTTTTCAGAACTTTTGCAGCACATGAGAAAATAATAGATGGCATTTTGTTTTGACACTTCGCTGATAAAAGATAAACTGCGTATAAGTGTGTGGAAACTTACTGTGTTGATTTTTGTGTCATCTAAATGGCTCTGGGACATATTTGCTTGAACATATGTACACACAGAGTCCTGTCCAGGCCTCCAGAAGGCTTTCTACCCACACTGGTCATCTGTAGCCTGCCATATAAAAATTCCCACAGGCTGCTTCCTGTGACAGGGCAAACGCTGCAACTTGCCTGAAAAGACTGGCTCTGAAACCAACATGGCCGGCTCTCAGGAGAATATACCCACAGGGCTACCCTGGAGCCAAAATGGCCGCATCCCATGGGCAGCGTACCCACATGGCTGCCCTTAAAGTCAATATGGCCAAAATTCCAGGATGTGCAACATCTTTGTTGCAGAAGACTCGAAATGGCGAAATATTAGTGGCGACCTCCCAAAGGGTTTAACTAGAGCCAAAACAGCTGACAACCACAAAGCTGCAAGCAGGCCACCTTTTTCAAAACACAGCTAGCCAAATGGCCAGATGTTTATGAATCAAAAACTATTTAGTCATGACAGCGTGCCTGAATGATTTCACCTCTTAAGCCATATAACGGCGTATCCAAATCATCTCCCTCTTTGCCAACTATGATCTGTTTCTTGGACTGAAATTTAGAGACAATTAACTCACCAAGGACAGTCAAGCAAAGCGAAGTCCATAAAATCATCACTCGCTAATTTCTCATGCCTGTAGCTCAGGAGAAGATTATGCATCGATTTAAAGCATAATTAAAATATAAAATTGCTAAATTGAAAACTGTCATTTGCAAAGACACCACGGACAAGCTTTTAAATGAGAAGTTCATGCATTCTGACATTAAATTTGATGGTGAAGTTCAATTCTAGACTACAGTGCGATCAGAATTATACTTTTCACAGACATCATGCCTCTCAGTTGGCTAGATAATATGGCTCAGTAGTGAGGCAGAATGAGTGTGCTGATGTCTTTGGTAATTGTGGAGGATTAGAAATGCATTGAGTTTGAAATGACATTAGTTGGGCTAATTAAATTCTGGACGATTGTGCTGCGCTTCCACTAGGATCTATGTGTGCTAAAAGAGGGAGAGGGGTTTGTGTGTGTGTGTGTGTGTGCGTGTTTAGGTCTTATCTCCTTCGACAATGCAACATCCATTCAGCCCTGTGGAAGAAATTACTGCCTGCAGCAGGTAAGGAGAGAATATGTCACCGGCAGAATCAAACAGAGTGAAACAGAGGTAGAAAAGAAAATGGTAAAAAAAGAACGCAAAGGCGGTGGAATGGGGGACTTTTTCATTTGTAGTCAGGCAGTCGACTGATTATCTTAATTATAATTTGTTGAGGTTGAGAGGTCACATATTATTCATTAACATAAAATTTAAGTGGCCAAATTATAAATCTGAGGGTTAAAGAGAAAAGAGCAAAGAAGATATATACGGTAGAAGTTTGTATTTCAAAACTACCTAATTATCTCAAACTGCTTAAATACTGTTTTTGGTTCAGACTGAGTTGTTCAGACCGTGCGCTTACCGCTAACCAAAAAGTCAGACTAAATAATGTAGACAATTATGGAAACTCACTTTTAAAGCCATGGTTTTCTGTCATGGCTGCCTTATTGTTCTTTGCACATGTTGAACATTGCTGATTATTATTTTTTTTTTTTCACAGGGATAGCACAAAATTAAGACTTTAGTATTTAGTGTACAATGAGGAAGTCTGCCACTGGTTCAAGCTCCTGTCCTTGACAGTGCCCTGGGTTTACATTATAGTCCTCTGATTTGTTGATGGTGTTTGTATAAAATGTGATTTGTTGTTGATGATTATGTAATGTTAAAAACACTGCTTTGAATGTACTTTTTGTGATTACTGCTCAAATGTGTCACAAATGTTAATTAACAATAGCAATAATAGTCTTTTTAATGAACTGATTGAACTGGTTCACAAACCCGGTAAAAACGGTTGGTTCTTTACCTGGAGTGAATTGCTCCAGGTGATTCTTGAGTCAACAATTCACTTACTGAGAATGGAGAACTGAACTGGAAACTGCCTTTAGTGAGTAATTTTCTAGATAACCAAGAATTTGACAGACGTTACATGCTGAAAAGAAGAAGAATAGGGAAAAAAAACATGGAAAATTTCAGAATTTAACCAGCACATTTCAGAAATAATTACAAAACAATAAGAAACAACAACACATTAAATTAAACATGATTTTTTAGAAGAAAGACTGAGATAGTATTTTATTGTAAATTATACTCCAATAATCTTTGTTTGATTTACAATTTTGAAAAATCAGATTTTTACTATTGTTTTTTGTGCATGCAAATTATATTTAGGTACTCAACTGAACAATGAGCTGAACCATGAATCAAATTAATTTCTTGAACAGGTTCATTGAATCAGACTGTTTAAAAGAACTGAATCTCAGTAATGACTTATACTTCATATCACTAATGTATAACAGTATTCATCTGCACATCGTCACTCTTACAGACTCCTTGAGCTCACAAATTAGAAGCATTATACGGATTTGTTTGTTTCTTTGCTTTAGAAATAGGCTGGAGCTGAATAGCAATAATCCCCAGTTGTCATCCTGCATTAACAGATTATGGTTCATCTCCAGAGAGATTGCCCAAACTTCATAACCTCAGTTTCAACACCTAATGAGATGTCTTTAAAATGTATGGGGGAAATAATAAACATATTTGTGTTTAATGTGGGCATTTAAGTGTGCAGTGTGTGAGAGAGAGACTGTGTATTTATGGCTGGTATAAACAGATGTGTATTTTTAGCCACCTCAGCAATGGTTAGTCCAGATGGGAACAGACTCTGTACAAGAGTCCAATTCATCAGACAAGCATTTAGTGCCCTTTAATTTACCAGAGAATGAGAGACAAAGAAACAGACATAAAAACCTTCCAGTGGGTTTGAAATTAATTTCAAATTTCTGTTATCTAAAACTACACGCAAAAACACTTTCTGTAATGGAACTCAGCTAAATTGTATTTATGCGATTCGATCTGAACCGCCCAATTTCCTTTGCATAAGACTCACAGATTACCGTCAGATGAAACATTGTACTGCAATGTGAACTGACAACTGGCATAATGACTCCAGAATGAACTGTGCATGTGTGATGTGCATCCAGTGTGTGTGGGTGTGTTGAAGGGTAAATAACTAAAAGGGGGCTGCAACATGCTTGATGCGATCAGATATTTGAGGATGAAAAACATGGAAATTTATGTAATGATCTGAGTTTTAATAATTGCCTTAAGTGCTCTGTGATAACCAATTTAAATACTGTTTCCCTCTCCCCTCCTGTCCTCACCGTGAAATGATTTCTGAAGCAATGTGACACAAATGCATACTGATATGATTTCATTTTAAAGTATGCTGTTTATAGGAAGTAATTGTGAAATTGATGTAAATATCCAAAAAGGGGTGAGAGTGTTACGCTCTGAAAGCGAGTAAGTGGGCTGAATTTGGGTCAGAGTGTTGATTTGTATTAAATCTTCTCAATATGGATTCCCTTATCCGAGCTCCAGAGATTCACTGAGAGCAGTCACAGTAATTGTGCATTGGACCTGGAGCTGAAAATTGGTTATATATTGATGTGATATTGCGCTGGGGATAGGAAGAAGGCCACAGGAAGTCCAAACAAATAAGTGGGTTGGGGAGGAAAGCGGAAATCTGGATTATCTCTATTTGAGAATCAAGCCAGAAGGGTGGAAGCTCGGCCCTATTATCGATATAACAAAAGGACCGATAGCCACAGCAAACAGAAACACACAAACGCAAATAAACAAACCCTTTTTCCTCACTTCCATATGAAGTCTGACTTCTGACCCCTTGATTTATCATTTTGGTTCTCTTTAGCACATTCTAATGAGATACTGCATATCAATATAGCATAGTATCAAAAAAAAACATTGTATGCTTTGCTAATTAGTGCAGAGTTTTACATTTATATGTTGACTGCTTAGGGCTTATGGTTCAAATGCAAAAGTTTTACAACTCTTACTGCTTTTTAAATTAAATAGCAATATGCAGGTACTGAGCTTTGGCTATTTTTATGTGCATTTTTTTATATTCAGCATACTGAATGTCTTCATTAAACTGCAGTGTTCTCCCAGTGTCAGATACTTGGATAAAGTCTGTGCCTCGTACAGTCTTGAACGCCTGACGTCTTTTCCTTCCATTTCAGTGACCTTCCAGGCATTTACCAACTGTTCGTCAATATTTCCTTGATTAGAAGCCAAGATGAGGAGGTTGTGGGGAAGCATGCAGAGATTTAATATCTCTGTATGAATGTGTAACTTTCATAAGGGCTTCTTTAATTTGTTCTCTGTACTCTTTTACATTATAAAACAAACTAATGTTATGATGTTTTTATTGAGAAAGCTTTTTATAGAGTGGTCCCATCAAGTTGGGTATACTTTCCAAACGGACATTTAAAATCTTCACACCTCCTTATTAAGAAAGACATTTAATTTCCCAATTAAAGCAATGTGCTCAAGTTAACAATCATTTGGCCCATGTCAAGTGTTACGACACATGGACTTGTTTATATCTTTTTACATTTGATTACAGACTAGTTGTTGTTAGCAGGGCTCTCTTTAACTGCTAAAGTTGCACCCCTCGACCAAATGTACTGTTATTGTCTCATTAATACGCACAAATTCCTCTGTGGTAAATCTTGGCAGGGGTTTAATGGAAGTCCTTGGCTAGTGAGCCCAAGGTTAGCACCACGTCTCTTGAGGATAATTAGCATTGGCTCATTACAGGCGGACGGAGCAGCAAGAGGCCCTGAAGCCCCCATCACGCCGAAGAAAACGCGCTCCCGCTCAGCGCCAGCAGCCTCGCAGTCAGACTCCTTGCATCAGATCATATATGACATGCACGCGCTCTGCAATCACACGGTACCAGCTCACTGAGGAGCGAGAGGACTGCAGGGTGAAGTCTGACTGTAATCAAGAAGCAGGCTTGAGTGAAAGCTGGATTGTAGACAAAAACCCTGTGGAGTCGATGATTTCACTGCGGGTTTAGACAATGTAGGAGTAGCCTTCAGATAGAGGTAGGAGATGAGTGGAAGAGTTTGAAGTGTGCTTTTTTTTGGCTTGGAGTTTTTGAGTTCGGAGTACATGGGAATATCGTAGACTGGGATAGGTTGGCAAGATTTTCTTGAAAAGAAGGGGAGGAAAAGAAGACTTCTGAATCCAAATATTCAACCTATAGACACACACACACACACAGACTCAGACCCTCGGGTCTCAGGGTCTCGCTTAATTACCGGACTTCATTAGAGGAGTTGGCAGCATGGTGTGTGTGACTGGGCAGCTGGCCAGTGCTGCAGAAATGAGACCAGGTCTCACTGTTTGATCCCTCAAGATAGTGGACCGAAGGCTCCTTTCCAAAGCCAAGTGTGTGTGTATGTGAGATGGTTTGTTCGGCTTTGAATTTGTGCGATTTGATGTGATCATTTTAAGAGTGTAACAGTGTGTACTTGTGTTTTTGTGCAGAACAGCAGGTGTTTGATTTAGTCAGCTCAGCTCAGACCCCTCCACTGTCCAGCCGAGAAAAAAATAATTATGAGAAAGCATACCCAACTACTTTTACATACTCACACCTGTTAGCTACAGGCATTAATAGCCGGTAGATAATATCCTTTGATTTCCTGAATTCCCTCCTGCGTTTTCTTTTTCATTTATTTGGATTTATTTTCATTTATTAATTTCATCTCCAACTTTAAACAGATTCTGTAATCCATCATTTCATTGATACTGAGTAAAGCACTGTTGGTGTTTAGAAAGCAGTTGTTTGTAATGTTGTTTAATATTCTTTTGCAGTTCAGTAAATTAGTTTGTCCCAAAAATAAAAATAGGTTTTTAAGCTTTGTAGATCCCACAATATTTTTTCCCTTTGTATAGTTCTAATACCTTACATTAGACAGCTGATTTCCTGTAACTAGAACATAAAGCTCATTGAAAATACATTTATTTAACTTGACATACATGTCTGCCACTGTTATAGATATATGGAGCAATACTATCTCACTATGGCCTGTGCAATGCAACAGAAACGGAAAAAGCGGCCATCAAAATGTCTTGTTTAATGTTTGTCACTGTCATGACTCTTTAGTCACGTCAAGTCAATTCGCCTTTATTTATATAGTGCTTTATACAGTAGCTTCACACAGTAATGAACAGGAAAATAACAGAATCAATGTTGCAAACTTCATCAAATATGAGAAATTCTAACTCTGCTATAAGGCAGCTCTGAAAAGACAAGTTATTATTCAGGTCAGTTCAGTGCTGATTCAGTCTGTTTCAATAACTGTGTAAAGTTCATATATGTTCAAAACAAAAGTTTTTATTATGTTTCAATTTGGAAACTTAACAGACATGTTCAAGAACAAACAAAGTGTTATTTGGACACTTAAGCCACACTTTAAAAATAAATGTCTTTGATTTATATTACAAACCAAGTGGCAGTTATTTTATAGATAAAACAGGCAACCAAATTTCCTATAGTGAAATATGAATATTCTTTTATAGAAAGTTTTTGTTTGTCAAATATTAGTGGAGCATGTCCATGCTAATATGATGAGCTGTAAGGACACTTGTATGAACTTCAGAGGAACTGACTTCATACATCAACTAAAGACATACATCAACGATATTGGGCCCTGTTGGTAAAAAAAAAAAAAGTGAAGTTAGTTCTGAGAAAGTTCTAGAATTGTTTGTTTGCAGATGCCACTTGGTTTGATATTTTGTTATCTAATGCGACCAAATTCAGACATTAAGTGTGGCTGAAATGTCCAAAAATCTCCAAATACTTTTTTTGGGAGCCCCTGTATATGCAGCCATACACATATCTAGCTCATTGTGTTGCGATCACAGTCAGAGTCTCTCCATAAATCCACCCCCTCACTCTCTCTGGCGGTACGGCTAGATAAGGGTCCTCAGACTGGCGGAGCATGCAAAAGCACATATCGAATTAACTGTCGGTAATTATCTTAAAACGATGCTTGTTGAAGCGACATGGGGAGACGAATGCATAAGAGAGATAAAGTAGCCGGGCTCCTCCTAACAGCAGGCAAAGTTAACTCCTTTCTGCAGAAGGCCCAGATAAGCTCTCTTTGCCTAAGGCGCTCAAGTGCATTTGTGCTGTTATTTGTTGTGTTATTGCTTTGTGCACATTGAATGGGCAGTTTGGTGCCCTCACGCTCACTGAAACAGCCATGCATTGGGCCAGTAGGGTGAAGGCCAACTGAAGCATTCTGTCATTGCTGAGCAGACTCGTGATTGCAGATTGTCTTATCCAATGAAAGCGTGGGCTGCTGAGCTAGCTCACAAGTTACTGAGGTGTGTGAGCATTGCATGAATATAAATGCATCATATGTGTGAAAACTGTTTGTGCATCAGGTGTCATGTATGATCACTTTGATGGAACAGAAAGGCTGGAAAACATCTGGCTCACGTCATCTGCATGACGCATATAAATGTATTCATCGCATGACTACAGTAATTTGGAAAACTTAGGAGCGAGTTCAATAATCGGCTACTTTTGCGTGCAGCATTTTAGTGTGAAAACTTTTTCATAACTGTATTCTGTTGAAAAGGACGTTTGTGTACATTTTCTAACAATCATGGCAGATGGAATTCATGAAGTGATGGATAAGAAGAGCATTATAAATGTTTTATAAACGAAATCTAAGGTGTAGATGAGTGCCGACTACGGTACAGTGGTAATAAATAAATAAATAAAATATGGGGAAATATGCAGTGCAAACTACATGCAAAACAGATTTTGCACCATTGCCTTATTTACATAATTCCTTTAATGAATTGGGTGCTAAAACAATGCAGAAAGTGTATGTAAATAAGTACCTTAAGTGTAAGTTCAATTTATTCTTAGTTAATTCTCATAAAGTCTTTATCTTTCTGTTTTGATTTCTCTTTATATGTGCCATAGCAAAAAAAAAAAAAAAAAACACTAAATTAATTATTTAGGAAAATTGATCATCGATCTCTCTTGAAATATTGATTTCTGCACAAAAATGCCAGTGCTGTCATATATAATAAAAATAATAAAAAATAAAAAACAGACATACTATATTACTGAAACAGCTCCGATGTGCTGATAATGGTTGAATTACATACATGCTTATTCATTATAGATTGGGTGAATGATCCCATGTCTTGTGAAAGAGGAGCAAAAGTCAATAATGGCTGATTCTGGCAGCATGATTGTGATCAATATAAATACATTAACTTACACACACACTTCCAGCTTTAGTGCTGTGGGCATTGCTGAATTGGGGTCATCTTAGCCAAAGAATCAAAGCTTTACTCTTTATATTTGTGTATTTATCTCAAATTCTCCTGAAGGCAGTATCTTCGAGCATCAGGTGTTTGGCACGAAATGCTTGTCTGGTGTGGCTGGATAAGAATAATGTGTGTGTACTGGTGTGTGCCACCATATCAAAATGTGTGGGGACTTTGCTTCTGGAAATCTAGATTCTTCAAATCCACCTCAATGTGTGTGTGAATGAGTGTGAGATGATGTACGTGTGTGTGCGATGGTGTTCAAAGATAACGTAAGAATTTCTCACTTCTCTCTGTGCGGCTGTAGTGATCCGCTTTTGTGTGTCCCATTTAAATGCCTCTCAGTACCTCTTTGAGGATCAGCCATCAGCTTCTAGATATCTCAATTTTGGCACTCCGTTCACACTGTGAGTGTAGGTTTAACCTTCAAACAAGAAGTTTCGACGTGAAGAGGACATTGTTCACAGGTTGTAGAAAACAACAAATGCATTTGTTGCAGTGAAACTGATGTCAAACTCAATATTACACCTAGAAAAGGTGGACAGCATGCTTCTCAACGTCCTTCACGAGCAGACTCACCAGGCGCTGGATGGCTGTTGTTTGTTGTGTGTTTTTTGACCTAGCTTAATTGCGGCTGCGGACTCCTTTGAGGCAGGAGGCTGATGCGGCCCTCAAAAACGCTGATGGGTACACAATAATAACTCCCCTCTCTGATTATTGTTTAATCTCCTGTTGATTCAGATCTGCACAAAGCTGAAAGAGATTTTTTTTTGTTTTATTATTATTTTATTTATCTTGAGCTGGGCATGGAGATGTGGGAAAATGGAGAGCAAGGTCAAAAACCCGCCTGTGGAAAAACATCATGGCTAATTCCACAGTGGACAGAAGAGTCATTACCCATAACATATAAATATGTCTCAGTCTTTATGCAAACAATTTCAGCTGGTTATTGCTTATCAGTGCTCCCGCCTTCTTTAATCTCGGAGACGTGTTATGTTTTATAATGTAGTCTTTAAAGGGATAGTTCACGCAAAAATACAACTATGTTGTCATTTACTCACCCTCATGTTGTTTGATGCTGAATGGTAGCGAACAAATCATTCAAACTTGATTTTGAATTAAATAAATGAGTCATAAAATATCTGAATCAAATGGATCTCTGAAATGGCATACTTTCCTATATAGAAGGGAAAAAGTGTAGTATGTCTGAATTTATAGTATTCATAAAACAACAGGCAAAAAGCACCCAGATAGCTTACTATTTCTGTCAAGATTCTGAATCTTATGGACACTTTACTATCCCATGAGGCCACGGGAGAGAATATGTACATGGCAGAGAAGCAACGATGCTGGTAGGTCACATGACAGTGAAAACATGACGGATCGGGATTTCATTCATACTACACACATTTAAACTATATAAAATGTATTTTTTTAATGACTGAGAAATAATTACTTATTCAAAAGAAGTACCTACTCAGAAAGACACTTTGGCAATTAATTGTATTTGAATCTTTTCAATGAATCATTGATCTTGTTAATCAGACATTTGAACTTACAATGACTGAAAAGAAGTGAAACTTGAAAATGTTATTGAATTTAATGTGTCATACCAATTTATCCCCCCTGAGGCCTATTATTTAAGGGGAAAGGCACACATTTCTTGTGGTTGTGTCCGAAAGAACCAATTCACTTCCACTTTAGTTCGCTGAAATGATGAGCACTTTTCTAAAGGTCTGACAGGTAGAAGTTAATTCACCTGACAACTATTACCTAGAACCACTCAGGCCATGGCAATTTATGGTTAATTTTCAGAGAGAGCTCTTAACACACACACTCACATACACACATCACATATATATACTCACCCAGTCTTCCTCAGCCTATATGTTACATATCTGCAAATATTTTTTTGTTCTTTCCAGGGTGAATGAAGTGAAAGGAAAAAGAACAATCAGGAGTCTTTTTGAATTAATTTGCTTAAGCGAGGTTACAAATGGGCATAATAGCCAAGGCAGCCACAATTACAGTCAATTTACACTTTCCAATTATCCATAAAAGGTACTTAACCTAATACTTGATGTGTGTCAGACGAAGGCAGGCCCAATTAAGCATGGGGGTGGTCTGAATTTCTGCGCCCCCTCTCTTTTGCACACATTCGCCCCCCTAGCTCTCCTGATCTAAGCACCACTCTAGTGAATTTAACACCAGCCATCCAAAACTCCACTCTGGGCAAATCACAGCCACTCCAGTTCAGCCTCCACTCCAGCTAATTTTCAGGGATTTCAACCTGATGAGCAGGGTTGTACCGTTCTAACTATTGTGTCCTTTTGGTCACCATCATCATCCTTTCTCTTTCTCTGGACATCCTGGGTGGAAGCACTTTAGGAGTTTAACGGACAAGCTAATCTATCTGACAGTACACATAGATTAGCGATTACAGTACAATTCTGGACCAATGGTTGCTTTATCAGTTCTGCACATGAAACTGTCAGTTACTGATATCTTGATTTTCAAAAACCCTGAAAAAAGCTCTGCTTTTATGCATTGTTTGCTGGTTAGGGCTGTTAGTCAATTCAAGTTTTAGTTAATTAAACACATACATAAATATTTTCTGGAAAAAGACCCAAATTAAGATAATTCAAGTATGTTTTATTATTGTGGCAGATGAGTAAATCACAGAATAGACATGGATATAATGCCTTGTCTAAGAATTATTTGTATAAACTACAACTGGTGGAAAATGCTGCAGCGGGAGTGCTAACAAAATCCAGCAGAGAGAACACATTACACCTGTTTTAGCTAATTTGCATGTGCACCTTTTATATCTTTCAGACTGTTTATCAAAATATGTTCAGCTTGTGCTAAATAAAATGTGTTATTACATTTATGCATTTGGCAGACACTTTTATCCAAAGCTGCCTACATTGCATTCAAGCTACACATTTTTCTAATTCATGCATTTCATGAGAATCAAACCAACCATGGTGCTGCTAGAAACTGTTTGAACTTTACTGTTTGAGCTACAAGAATGTTGTTTATTATTTTAATAATTATTATTATTATGTACATATGCAGATTGATCTTTGGCCATCATGTCACATATCTCTGTTTTTTAGTGTCTCACATCATGAGCACAAATTTTTTGACACATCATATATTGACTGAGAAGATAAGCCTTCTCTCTCAAAACCAGTTTCACACATACAGTACACACAAAATTGTAGTTTATTGTTATGAGAATTACACTTGAATTCCCTTCCTAATTTTGTCTCTTGATGTGTATCTGAACCCTCAAGAACCCGCAAGGACGCAAATCGCTATGGCGACTGAGTAAGTGGGACGCAGGAAACAGAGCGGCCCAACTGGGGAGTGAGAGAACGGGTGGGAGTAGGAGAGGGTGCAGAGAAAAGGAGGGCATCCTAAAAGACACTTGAGATGAGAAAAAGAAATGAAATATATCAGAATGACATGCAAATGATCACCAAAGTAACTTACTCTTCTCCTTATAAGCATTCTTTCCTCATTGTACTTGTGATGTACTTGTCCAATATATGTTTGACCTCTTGTCAAAAAATTTACATTTTGCACTGTTTCAAGTGCTTATGCAAAATTAATGGCTACATATAAATTCATAAACATTATTTATATAAACAAATGAATGAATGAATGCAAATATGTCATTACATTTACATTTATTATGTTACATACGCAGGCATATTTGCTGCAAAAAAAAAGGATCTTAAAAACATCAATTAATGTAAGTAGAGCACCCATATAATGGCACATCTTGCCATCAGCCTTCATAGTGTACAATTCTCATCTCCTTAATAGCATTTAAATATAACCTTCATGGACACAGTTGCAGAAGACACATGTGTATGTTGGTCTCGGCGAGTAATTACTCTCATTTCAGGTTTAATGCCTGGTGCTTGTTGACATGCACGCTCACCATGCAGTGCCCGCGCACACAGATGGCATCATCTGAAAATAAAGATCAAAGACTACTGAAATCCCATTCGTTCCACTCCGAATGGGATCCACATGCTTTGAGAGAGAGTGTGAGAGAGATTTGGTTATGTGCCGAAAGAGAAAAACGGAATTCTGGATCAGTGACTCCCAGATGGTGGTAGCAGATATGTACGGTACTACCTCTAAAAAGAGGGCAGAATATAGAGAGAACAGAATACTCATCCTGTGTTCTCTCTCTTTAACGTTATCTTACGTTCTCCATTTTAATTTAGCCCACTCACTGCCTCGCTATCTCTCTGTCTCTATTCAACATTATCTTACTTTTGTCACTTTAATTGAGCCTTCTCACTCTCTTTTTCTCTTCCTCTGCCCCTCTTTCTTTCTTACCCAATCTCATTTTTTTTAATCTAGATTTAATGTTTGTTAAAATTGTTTCCTGCTTTAATGACCGGATATGTTAGTCTTATTTCCATGACCAATTCAGCATGTGACGTCAAATACAGCATTTTCAGGTGCTGAAAATAGTCTTAAAGGAGTATTTTAAACAATAACTTTCAGTTTTTCTCACCCTGACTTCGGGCTACTTAAGCGAGTGTTTTTCTCACCCAGATTTCAATCCAAATCTTAATGAATTTTATTATGATACAAAAGCACCATAAAGTATCATTAAAGAGGTCTTTGTGTGACTATATATCTTCTGCATCTCTACCATTGCTTGTGTAAGAAAAAGGCTGAAATGTAAGTCGATATTTACTAATAATATGCGACCAGATCATAAGTGAGTTGAATAGAATAGAGTTGAATAGTAAATAGAATCTATAGCTAGATGAATAAGTGAGTTGAACTCGAGAAACAGATCAATCTGACTCTTAAATGATTCAGTCAGACTGCTTTTGTGAACTGAATCTGACAAATCCCTGTGTTTTTCAGCTGTTGTGTGACTTTAATAATACTACTTTTAAGACCTTTACTTTTCATCAGCTTTTTCATCAGTTGAGTAATAAAGTTCAGTCATAAATCTTCTTTTGGTATTACACATACATTACAGTAAGTTGTACAGGTTTGAAATGACATGATAGCCATTAAATGACCGAACTGAAATCTTTGGGTGATTATTATTTATTTTTTTTGGCATGTGTATTATTAATAGGCGTGAGTATGTGTCACCAGTGCTTGGTTCATTAGTAACAGGTTCATATTGTTCTGAGCCCCGGTGCACAGTGGTGCTACAGGAGAGGTGAGGATGGAGTAATTGTCTCATATCAAATGAACAGGCATGAACAGCAGAGGCACACATCACCTGCATTGTCAGATGAGCACGTCGTCTGCGCCACTGATTTGAATCCACAGCGTAGCTTGTTTACAAGTCATCTAGGGCACCGCCAGCAAAAGCCAGGGCATAAACAAGTGCACCTCATGTCAGGTTGAGTGTCACTTTTGCAGCATTCTATATACTAATCACAGGAATCTGGAACTTTTTCTCGCACATGCACCAAAAAAAACAAAAAAAACTTACATCGCTGTTTTGGATGGCTTGTCCCCTACCGAGCTGAATTCTGCCATGTTCACAACTAGGGTGTTAATCAGGAATTGTATGTCACATGTGTAGACGACAACATCAGAACCAAATACTTAATTTTCTGAAGTGTGCTGACAAAATAGCCTGGATGAAGAAGAATCCAATGGAATGAGGAATGAAGAGGGAAGAAGAAAAAAAAAAACACACATGAAAAAACATGTTATAATTTGTTTGTGCATTAATAAAGGACTGGGGAAATTAATGTTATACATTATTTCCTTTTGAGCCAACAGACATATCTGAGGAGGAAATGAGATGGATGGAGTGTGAAATCCGCAATGTGGTGCGGCTTGCCTGATGCAAATGAAATGTCAACACACAGCGAAGGTAGTTAATGAGATTTCCAATGCGTAATTTCCACATTGCAGGCAAAGTGTGAAAACACAGAATAAACCCTGTCATTAAAACAAAATACCACAAATAGAGACAGTAGTGTTCTTCTCTCATCTCGCTTTTTGGTTCCTTTCTTTCTTCTCCTTCTCCATCTCAATCTTTGTCTTTCCTCCTCTCTGTAACCTTAAAACAGGCCTACGATCCATCTGAAGGTGAAACAAAAGAAATAACTTGTGTCACTGCCTTTTCTCGGAGATAAAATGTGTTAAATATCACACCATCCATTCAAAGCATGGCAGGATATAAAAGCCCAGCATACTGTATATGTGCCTGCTGTTTATGTTGTTTTATAATGAAGAATTGTGCGATGGGATACCCTCCACTCGGTGGCGGATAAACTCTTGTCATCCTGCTAGGGAAAGCCACTCAAGCACATACCATTGACCCATATTTTAATTATTCATACTGATTGGCAGCTATTTATGCTGTGAGAAAGACAGATTAGTGTAGCATTTTTATCTGTTTGCATCCATGTTGCCTGACTCTGATTTTAAGCCCAGGCACTATAAATCACTTTAATGAGCCGCGCCAATTGACAAGTGATTTCATATTTAATAAAATACGGTACGTTTACAGCTGACATGCTAGCTTAAAGCACCCGAAGTCTAAAAATAAAAGCCTCAAGTACACAGAACATCCTCCAGCTCTAATATGCTTAGAACAAATTAGCTTCATCAAGAGATCTGACATATGTACTACAGTTGGTGAAAGACTAAATAGTGACAGTTTTGGGTGTGAAGGTTTTTATATAAGGTTTTATTATATAACCTACAACCTTCTTGTTGACAGAGTAGATGCACTCAAACTCGTGCCCAGCATTTATTTGCTTATTTACATCATATACTGTGAAACGTGAAAACATGATACTTTTCTTAAATACTGTAGCTATATTTACTTGTTCAAACCCTGAAAGTTCTTTTTTTGTTGGTGTAAACATATGTACAATATGTACAGTATATAATTCAGTTCATTGAGTAATATTAAATGTTATTTTATTTTATTTTATTTTATTTTATTTTAAACATAGTATGATCAAATATAAAAGTTTTTTTTATGGACAGGTCCTGCGCTAAGTTGAGACCCTCAAAAGTTTTTTTTTTATTTTTTTTTATGCAGAACTATTATTTCTCACCAAATCATATCAGCATATTAGAATGACTTCTAAAGGATCATGTGACACTGAAGACTGGAGTAATGACTGATTAAAATTAATAGAAAACAATTATTTTAAATTGCAATACTATTTCACAATATTACTGTTTTTGTATTTTTGCTCAAATAATGCAACCTTGGTTGAACATAAGAGACTTAAAAAAAAGTGTAGGTAGGCTATTGAATGATCATTCATGCACCTTGGTATTTGCATGGTACTCCAAGGTTCAAAAGAAGAAGAAGAAAAAAAAACCTGCTTTTGTAATGCTTTCATGTACTCTTTTGATTCTAAATTGTCTTTACCTATAGCACAAAGTCATTCACAACTGCACATGCAGGTGTTGAACTTAATGAAAACCTTCATTGTTGCCAAACACTATAGATTCATTAGCAGGTTTTGTTTTAATTGAATGTAGATAAGTAATAGATAAACATTCCAGTTCATCCAGTGCTCTTAATAGCAATAGGCACAGTTTGTTCAATGAATATCATCACTGGCCACCCTATGTGGCCTAATTAGGTTACAGGCCTTGATTATAAGGTGCAAAGTTAAAATTAAAAGTCATAGGCAAGCAAATAAATACAGAAATACATACTAATATACAGACATGCAAATAAAAAAAAAAGTTTTCTACAAGAATCTTTTTTTATAACAGTGATGGTGCATTCAATAAAGCTTAGTTATAAAATATATGACAAACACCAATCCATTTGTCCTTTTAAATAGAAAGTAATAAAAATGAACTTATACAACAGTGTGCGAGAGAGAGAGAGAGAGAGAGAGCGAGAGCGAGAGCGAGAGCGAGAGATGCCAGTACCTCGCGGGAGAGTTTTCCGCAACTATTTTGTTCATGTCCTGGGGTTGTGCAATCTGTTTGTCTGTTTAATATATCAATTAAAAATCAGTGTTTTTCTGGCCAGGAGCGATTCACCAAATCTGCATACTTAATACAAGCCCTGCGGCGAATACTAACACAGCAGCGTGTGTATCAGACCTTCTCCAGCTACCCGACCGGATCCAACTCCTCGCCATCAATTATTCAGCCTTACAAAGTAATGCCGATTACCTTAGTATCTGTCCTGCTGCCCTGTCAATATTTAGAGACTTCAGAAATAAGCGAGCGAGGGGAGACAGAACTGCATTATTAATCATAAATGTGTCACAAACTAATGTTAGTGTCACTCACATGTTTGTGCTTGATTGTGTTTTGCTGAGAGTCTCTCGTTAGACTCCTTTGAGTGACAGCCCCTTTACACCCCCACGCTTGTTCCTGTCCAGTTCTCAGGCAGCTGTGAGGGCCTCAGGGTCCGGCTTTGAAGGTCACAGATGACCACTGACCATCGACACTCAGAAAGCAAGAGCCAGAGAGTGAGAGTGAGTGGGCTACAAGCTCCAGCTTCCCTGTGGACTCGGAAAAACCGCATTAGCGACTGTAGGGAATGAGAGTGTGTGTGTGTGTATGTCTGTGAAGGTCACGATAACAAGCCATCTCTCGCCGTCAGAGCAACAAACTCCCGATCCATCACTCCATCACAACGATATTTTAAGTGCGACCTGCACCCAGCTGTTCGCATGTAGCTCTTTTCTTAATCGCTCTTAGTTCAAATTTCACACTAAGACAAGTCTGCGAGCAGGCCTGCTGGGCGCTATTGTCACCACATATTACCTTTCTGTTCACTCGAGGACATTCAGATGTTGTGGTGTGTGTGTGTGTGTGGGTGGTGAGATGTTGCCTACCTGCAGCTGACAGTGTTTTACCGTCTCGTATGAACATCTCCAGCCTATGCAACAAAAGTTGAACCCGGGCAAGGTTGCAGTGATGGGGGGGTGGGTGTCCTAGTTTCTAATAAGACGTGTGGTTTTTCATCCCAAAGAATCTGAGAACTACTCTCCTTTGGGAAAACAGCATCCCCAAGGTGACGGAACAATGTGGTCCCTTGTGAAAAACACACACACATACACACACAAGCTCCTGATGCTGGTGCTGGAACTAGAGCTAAGGGAAGTTTGCATGTTCATGAAGATGGATGCGTTGTCTTGTCAATCACAACTTTGTATGTCGGAATCCGTCCCAGAGGACTGTGGACAGGATCTTAAGATGATCAACACAACAGATTGTTTCCGATGCATAAATCTTGTGCTTTATATCTCATTTAAACAAATCCAAATTTAGATGTGTGCATGCGCAGAGTCATGCATTTGAGCCAGTGTGTCTGCTCACATGTGCATATTTCTGTTTGTGAGTGAGATATATGTGCTAACTGCCTGTTTGGCTCCCCTGCTAGGAGCTAGTTAAGGTCTACATCCCATGTGCAGCCAACTATTTAACAGCGGTGCAAAAAATCTTGCACATGCTTTACATATTTACATATTTTCACATTACTGTAATGCCTTTGTTCTTTCGAAATTGTTTAATCTATTGATATAGAGATTATATATATATATATACAATCAGTGGCTATTTGCACTAGCAGTATTTTAGCAGTATTATATAGCAGTATTTTATTAGCAATATATTTACACTAAATGCAAATAACGATAGATTACACTATGTAAAACTAGCAGCAATTTATTTGCAATAAGTGTAAATAGTAAATGCTGTTTATGGAAAACATGCCAGATAGAATATATGCACCTCAGTAGCCTACAAAGAAAAAACAAACAGTATGCAGTAGTAACATATTAAGTGTAAATTATCATATTTCTTAAAATTACTAAATGGATGCTGCCTTATATTGGGACAATAGAGCCCTCCCTGCACCTACCCCTAAACCTACCGGATAAACACTTTATTATTAAATACCCGCAAGGCACTTCATTTCCATTTTTAAATATTTCCTTAATTTTTATTGAAAATAAATGTCTTTCCGATCTGATATGTGATGGGAAAAGAGAGAAGAATGAGTTCAGCAGAAAGTGGATTCAAACTCGGGTCGATCACGTCAAAAAAATTATACCATGCGCTTTACACCCTACACCACTGAGCCTGTTAAATAATGAGCGTCTATTGTAATGTTGTCTATGCCAACCAGACACTGGCGGGTGGAGTTAGAGTAAGTAGCCTCTGCCAATAAGGTGGGCTATCTGCACTTAGTGTAAATAGACACTCAGATATATGTGATAATGATTAAATGAATAGGTCCTTTCTATGTCAGACATATTATTTAATATGGCTAAATCCACCTGACCACATCAGACTACACAAACTGATAATTTTTAAGGCTTTGATTAAGTAGAAATTGCTTGTTAATGTCACAACTGCACATTTCCAATTTTTATAGAGTATAAGATTGGACTTTATTCAGATTGATTCAGAAAATGTACTTTTCTGCCAAATTTCATCATCGAGTTTTGACAGCAGAATTTGAGATGACTATTATGAGCAATAGCTCCCTTTTGGATGAAGAGAGTTTCTAATATTTATTGTTTCCTTGAAAATGACATAGTTTTTCAGTAACGTTTTGACACACGGTTTAGTTAGTTAAGATGCAGTAGGTATCCTGAACTAATTAAGCAATATCAATTCTGTATTTGCAAATATCAACAGGGCTGTGATTCTGCCTTAGGCACAAGGCTGCAGGTAGTCACAGCCGTGATATTGTTTTTATACAATATAGTTAATTGTTGATATTGAGTAACTAATATTTTAGCCACAATATTTTGTCTGTTTTTGCTTTCTCAATGCAAATACTTCCAAATAAAAATAGTTATGTCTCAACACAACACACAGCAGGTAGTGTTTGGTTCTTGAATGAATCAGTGTTTTAAATGAATCATTTGAGGGAAAATTGTGGAATTCAAAATTGTGGTTCAACTCAACGAATTGGTAATTGTTTGTTCATGATACCTAATGCATTAGCTAATGTTAACAAACTGAACCTTATCACAACTTACCAGTTTTTCATGTTAAGTTTATTATATACACACATACATAAACTCACACACACTTTCCTGTGAAGAAAATGTAAAGCAGGCCATAAACAGGTGTTTGCTCATTCCAACCTCTATCTATTTTTATATCATCATGAAGATTTCAAATAAATCTTTAATATTTAATCTACATTTGGATGGTCCTGAGATAGACCATCTGTCTCCCCTCCACTGCTCCTCCCGTATGGGAACACACACACACATACTCAAAAGTTTCCCAGTGTAGTGGCAACTGATACAAACAAGAAACACAATCTCTTTCCAACATGCACAATGGAGAACACACACCAGCTGCGCCGCTAATGTCTGAACGAAACTTTCACACACAAACATGTGAGTAAACACACACAGGCAACAGAGAGCAGACACAAATGTGCGGTTGTTTTGTGAGGCTGTGTCCATGGAGGCGTTCTTAAATATTTCATTCAAACCCAAACTGTAGCCCCTTCATGTGCCTGATAGTTTCCCCTCATCAAGGTCGGCGGATCAGAGATGACACACTTAATCACTTTGTGATGTATGAGCGTTCCGCCTGGTGTTACTACACCTGAGTGTGGTACATAAATCCTTATTAGCAACTTATGAAATAACCATACACCATATGTTTATCTTCACATTTCTGTGGCCTGAAAATTATGGAGATGAAAATATTCCTTCCGCTTTCTGGCTATACATTGGCTGTATGAATGCAAGCGTTGGCAAAACAAAACAGATTCCCACAGGAAAGGCAAATCACAAATGAGATCTCAATTGTTTGCCCTAGATAGTAATGAGACTAGTGTCTTTTGAGACCCTATTCAAGTCACATTGTACTCCTGAGAACAAAGCTCAGGAATCCCACTTGGTCACAAACCCAAAATGGGTCACAGGTGATTTCAGATAAGTTTGCGGACAGCAGATAAAAAAAAATGCAAATTGTAAATAAATAATCACATAATCATGCATAGTTAGGATTGTACAATACGCTTTCAGTACTATTTGACGTCTACTCAAAAGGAATTTTAGGTGAAACAAGTTTGTATTTATATAACTGAAATACAACCAAGAATTTTCTAGTTTGGTCATTTTAGAGTTTGTTGTTGTTGTTGTTGTTTTCCCCGCATAATGCAACAGCTCTGGACTGGGATCTGTTGTGAAGAACGTCTGAAGTAATGGTGATGAGCAGCTGGGGTTCAATTGGCCTTTAAATATGAATATGGTTTTAAATAACAAAGCATCCTGCTTGACAAAATACAGTCTTACATGAAAATGAGAGGGGGGAAAAATGTCCTCTCGTTTTCTTCATAATTAAAACCTCTCTTAGGAGTTCCACAAGGCAATGTCCTATTTCCAAACACACAACAACTCTTGTTTCTGTTTGTATGTCAGCACAAATCTGCATCATTCCTCTTAAAAAGCCGTTTACTGTCTCCCTGAGTGACCCGTCTAGCCTTTCAAACCGAGCTCGGACAACAACGGGGACTTTCCGCAATGCCACGTACCCATAACTCGATCTGAAATGCCATCTGCCCACTCTCTCTTCTTTGTTCCATCCTTCCCTCCTGTTTTCTCTCTCCCTCTCTTTCAGATGTGGCACGCGTTTTCAGCAGCATATGTCAATGTGCGTATGGCCGCTGCTGTTTAAAAAGAGTTCTGTGTGCATGTCTTCTTACTCTGCCAACCCGTCACCTCGTGAAGAAAAAGCTACGTCCCTGTGGACCGGAATACTGCATTATTGAACATGGGATGGTGGGAGAAGCAGAACTTCGAATGAAAGATTTACTGGAAACGGAGCAAACAATGAGATACCCTAAAAGATCTGTGTAATTAATGGTGCTGTACCAGTGACTCAGAGAGAGATGAACAATCGACTGTAGAGTATCATTGTATGAATCATCTCTCATAAACACATCTGATAAATGTTATTTGTTAAGCTCATCAAATGTGATTCAGCATCTGGTGTGAGAAAAAATCTTCTTTCTAAGATAATAGGCAGATATGAAGAACTACGATCAGCAGACAATAACTTTTCATTCCGCCTCATAAATCTTTGTTCCTAACTCACTGCTCTACGGAATGGTTCTTTCTGGTTTCTGCACAAAATCAAAGCTCTTTTCTGAATGGCGCACAGATGATGTTTAATGGAGTTTTGTGTTGGCATGTTGCTAATCTAATGGACTATAATCAGAGTTGTGTGTCATTCAGAACTTCCAGAAATTTGAATTCAGTTTGAATTGAGGTCACAAACAGGTTGCAGAATTGCTATTTGAATGTGAAAATAATGAAGATATAGATAGATAGATAGATAGATAGATAGCCTCAAAATACTGCTCATTGGGTTTTGGAACAGAGCACTTGCATATGGCATGATCCTATCCTTTGAGTATTTCATCTCTGTGACTAACATAATATTTTGCTGCTTGAAGCTTGATGTGTCTGTTGAAAATCTCCTGAGACTGCGAAACTATCTCTCTATAAACAAGTATATAGGCAAATAAACAGTGATAATGCCATTTCACAGCAGTGTCACTACACTCTGTGCTTACCAAACAGAAAACTGCAGGAAAAATCATGGCTGGGTGCCCTGCAGTTTGAGAATCTGCTGCCTCTTAATTTGGCCAAATTGTTTTTCCTTAGAGAAAGGTCATAGAAAGGTCACTGGAGAATGTGCACAGCGGTGCCAAGAAAGCTCATAATGACAATGGTACTTGGTGATTTGCTTTGTTTATTTTTAAGATTTCAGCACTATTTTGACTGCAATATGGATAAAAAGATGTTAAAAAACAGTGATAGTGAGACATTCAATAGTATGAATGACCAGTTGGGTAAAACATTTTTTGCAATGCAAGCTATAGCTGTTAACTCACTTGTATGTTACTGAATGCACTCATGTTGTAGTGTATAAAGAATTGGTGCGACTGTTTTCACTGATGCATATATATACGACTGGCAACAAAGCACAGATATTTGCACCCCAGAAGTCAGGTGGAGACCGACAAAATGCATATTTGACATCTGAGACATAGCCTGGAGGGTAACGCTTGTGTTCCGATGTTTTGTGCGGTGACACTTATGTGCAGAAAACCCGGCTTCCAATCCGGCTTGTGACATTTTCTGATCTCAACCCCTCCCACTCCTCTCCCTGTTGTTTCCTGTCTACACTCCCACTGTCTGAACAAAATGGCAAAAAGCCCAAATGTTACAATGTTATGTTACAATCAGGGCTTGACATTAACTTTTTTGCTCACCAGCCACTGTGGCTAGTGGTTTTCCAAAGTTACTAACCACTCAGCATTTTTCTGGCCACAATTTTGTTGTTGGAAAATCGCAAGTTGATTATGGCATGCTAAAATATGACATGACTTACAATAAATGATTTACAATTCGGTTACAGGTTTTCACAAAATCAGAATATTTTATAAAATATTTTTTTTAAGAAAAGGGATGAGTCAAAAGTATAATTTATTATGCTATAATAATTTAAAACATTTGTTTAAAACAAACATCTTACTGCCTTAATTGTTTAGATTTTTAGAAGGCATAGTAGCTTCTTGTCGATCCACATGTATAACTGCGTGTTTGCTGCATACAAATATGGGTTGATTTTTGCACTGTTCTAAACAATAACAGCAGACGGGCTTATTGAAAATGTGAATTCATTCTCTGGTGGTTTGCAACAGAAATATAGCGGTTTCCCTGGTATTTTTTTAATGTTGTGTTAGCTAATGGCTTCATCTTGTTGTATTGCATTAGTTTAGCAAAATCATCTGCTGAAGTCTATTGCAGATATAAATATCCATATATTTGCGTATTACTACGGTTTCAAAAGGACAGTTAACGTCCTCTCGAGAGTTTACGCACTGGTTGTGACAGTTACAATCATACGTTTTATGTAGGCTATATTTATTGTATTTGCGTGTGTGTGTGTGTGGTCTACTACAAATATAATAAATAAGAGTTGTCAAATGCTAAAAAAAAATATATTTTTTGTAGTTAATGTGTTAATGTATTCAATTCATTTTTAAGGGTAGAAAGCAATATGTGCTTTTATTTATTTATCTGTTTATTTCCATAAATGTACAAAAGACACTGGACAGCGTTAGATTATTGCAGCAGTGCTCTTCATCTCTCACACACTTTTTTTCTTCTTCACAACACTCTCCTATTCCTCTTCTGCTCCCATCACACTTCAGAAAGCTTCAGCTTGTGTTATTCTCATTTGTAAATGTCTTTGGATCAAAGCATCTGCTAAATGAATAGATGTAATGCAATGTAAATTAAGTTTAAAAATAACAACAAAGATTTATATATATATATATATATACACACACACACACACACACACACACACACACTCTGTACATTCTCTATACTTCTTTATTACATTTTGTTTTGTACTATTATATATTTATTATAATGCATTTTACTATGGTATATGTATTATTAGTATGCATTTGTGTTGTATTTGTTATTATACACCAACTCTGCTGTCACCAGCGAATATCCAGCATTGCTTTTGACTATATGTTAAATTGACCCTCCTTGACAAATAACAACGCAAGAGTCATAATTTGCTGTTTGCGACTGAGAGTGTGCGAGAAACGTGTTGACAGTTGAAGCATTTTACGTCACCATGTTCAAATCACATTTGTGCAGGATGTCATGAAGTTTCAGGGTGAAAAGTTTATGTTAAGATCCAGTAGATCAGTGTCTATAGCACCTACAGTGGGTCAGAATTACCTGCAGCAGCACAGTATTATTTACATTCAGGTGAAAATAACATTTTCCATTAAGAATATGGACAAAATGTAATGCATTTCTGTATTTATGGATGGAGAAAAGAGTGTTTCATGTACTACGGTTTAATGATCTCTGTAATCTTGTTTAATGTCAATTATAATCAACCACAAATTGAGCAAATGCAATCTGTCATCCTTTTTAAACCCTCATCCACACCACCTGAAGATCAAAGGTCAGACATGATGAATTACAATTTCCTACTTGAGATAAAGAGCAGGATACACATAATGACTCCTCTTTCGTAGACCCTCTCATCCCTCCCTCTGTTTTTCTCCTTTCGCTCTCCCTCTCTCTTTATCTCCTACCAAACACTTTGATTAGTTTGAAAAGAAACCACACTTGAACAAATTGTGGCGAGAGTCTTTTGAATAATACGCAAATCACTTTACCTGCCAAGCCAGCTACTCATCCAACAGGACTTCATTCCTCATGTTTGGTCTGCAAATAAAAGCAGTAAACACTTTCTAGATGTAGAACAAACACATTTTTGCAGCCATGATGGTGTAGTTATGGTATCTACCACCAGGGGCTCACCAAGCCATGCTAACCAGTCAAAACTTGACTCCACGGTACATAAACATGCCCGTACCTATGTTTAGAGCTGATGTCCACAACAAGGTGTGTCCTTTCTGAATAGGTATTTTTGTGTGTGCTCTGTGTGTGTGGCGGCCGCTAATGTTCACAGTAACAGTTTGCGTCAGGCTAATTTGGTTGGTTGGCACACACAGATGGCATCACAAATGTGATAAACATAGCCTAGGCCTTGAAATAGGAGAATTACACCTCAAATCAGCCACATCAGTCCAGGGATCACCTTCACACTACAGGCTTTCTCCCTATTAGCCGTTCTTGTGTTCTCAATTTCTCTTTGTAACATGAAGTTGACTGTGATCAGCAAGGGTTAACAGCTCCTGAATGCCGCTTGACAGGCATTAGCATAGTGATCACGGTTAACCTTCGATCACTGACCCTCTCATACTTACTGACACGTAAACACACACATATACCTTCACACAGAAAATCTACCCTGCCTTTATAGAAAACTCTCAGTCTAAAACTGAAGCGGCATGGTACAGGCTGCATGTTTTTAGAGGGTGGTGAGAAAGACCGGTGATGAAATATTCAACTGTGAGCTTCACTGATTTCAGTTTCATCAAGAAAAAAGATACAGAGCTGAGGTGTATGTGTGTGTGTGTGTGTTTCAGAGGGCTTGTCCCAGGATTTATACAGAAAATAAAAAGCCCCAAATATGTGGTGAAGTCATTGATTAGACTTAAAGGATGATCCCATTTAAGGACAACTCTGTGGATTTTGATGCTTTGAGAGGACAGTGCACAAATGTATGAATAAAAATATATACGTTTTTAATCCTTCTGAATTTTACGTATTATGTTGAATAATGCATGACTTTTAATTATTTTTTATGGAACAATGTATGACATCAATTTGAAATAAAATAGGGTTAAAGATTTGAAAATGGCATGTTTTGCTGAGAGATCAATGATTTCTTGATCTGAAATCATTGATCTTTCAGCTTTCCTGTAGCTCAATGGTAGAGCATGGCGCTAGCAATGCCAAGATCATGGGTTCGATTCCCAGGGAAAGCAAGAGCTGATAAAATGTAAAAACTCTAACTTGAATGCAATGTAAGTTGCTTTGGATAAAAGTGTCTGCTAAATGCATAAATATAAATATAAATATTTCTGGTAGCTGCTTGGGGGACAAAATAACAACAGCATAATCAACAATGACACTTATAAAAAATTATGATCATCAACATCATTGTTGTCATTATTGCCATAATTATTGACGTCTGGGTCTTATAAGTAAAGCACACAAAGATATTTTGTTTATTGCTGATTGGATGTGACTTTTTTTAGTTCCAATCAAAAAATAATAGCAAAACATACTTAAATATTCTATAAATACTTAATATATATAATACAATAATATTTGTCTCCACCTCAGAATAAAAATAAAAAGTGATAAGAAATTAGAAATTAACACAATTATGAAAAATAAAATGATAATTTTGAGATATAGTTGCAATTATAAGAAACAAAGTAACTATTAACTGTTTTGTTTTTCTCCTCTCTAAGGAAACAGGGGACTTCCATATTTTTTTAAATAAATTAATATTTTTTTTCAGCAAAAATGCACTCAAATTGATCAAGTCACAGTACAGCCATTTGTAATGTTGCAAAATATATTTCTAATGTATTTTAAATAAATGTTGTTCTTTTGAATTAATCAAAGAATCATGAAAAAAAGTACCACGGTTTCCACAAAAATATTAAGCCGCACAATTATTTTCAACAATGATTAAATAAGATTTTTTTCTTAAGCATATTAGCAATTGCTGGAGTAATGGCTGCTGAAAATTCAGCTTTGCCATCACAGGAGTTCAGGAATAGTATACAATATTACTGTTTTTATTGCATTTTGATCAAATAATAAATGCAGTCTTGGTGAACATAAGCGATTTAAAAGCATTAAAAAAAATCTTACCAAACTTTTGATCAGAAGTGCATATTTTTAAATTGTCTGTTTTCACAGCTATAGCTTAATTTCACTCATTCCATTCATCGACTTTGTTTCATTCATTTGTTTTATGAGTTGTAGTATTGTTGGTTGCATGTCTATTTCATCAATATTCCCCACAGAGTCTTATATTTATCTATATTCTTCACATTACACAGGCTCACGCATCCTCGCTGATCTCACTAATCATGTATAGAGCGCCATATACAATCGATACCTACGCTGAGTGCACATATGAACTCATCTAACGTGGTGCTACTAATATGCCCCCAGGAGAGAGCGAGCGAACTTGATTCAAATATTATTCTTTGTGTGTGTGATTTGTATGAGTGGCGAAGCAATTCAGTAAATTCTTACTCTTTGCACAGAGTCGAGTTCATATAAATCTCATTTGTCACAACAATGAAATATTTTGTAACTATCAGAAGAAAATCAAGCATAACCTTGCTCGGCCCTGTATTATTTATCTTTCTTTTCTTCATTGTCCCAGAAGGATAACTCTCAATCATATGCACACACAAATCCTTGAAAAGGCATTGTTCATGACAAACTGGGAGGTTTTACGACTGACATATCCTACAAAGCGTGTGTGCATTGCTTCTTTTTTTTTATAGTTGCAATCTGAAAAAAAAGGTTGTTTTTTTTTCTTCCCTCCGGGTTAATCTGCTTTAAACAGATGCTTATTGCCATTTGAAATACACAAGCACAAGTTTGAGATTATCTCACCCAGCCTTTGTTAACGAACAGTGCTCTTTGTTTCATAAGGTACCATTGTGTTAGTAACATTTTTTTTGTTTTGTTACTAACACAATGTCCACCATTGACACCAATGACACCAATGACACCAATGTCCTGTGAGACATCTCAAATTCACAGCAAAAGACTTAGCTCTGTGGAAACAATTTGAAGCAGTGAAAAAAATGTGAAATCTAGTAGATGTATCCAAAGATTACAAGCTAAAGTTTGAATTTGATTAGGTGTTTTGGCTATTAGCATGCTTTTGCTATATAAATTTGTTTCTTTCTCTTTCTCTCTCTCAGCTGTTCTGCTTTTGTACACATAATTGATGACTTATTTGTGCTGAGTCTTGTTATCACATGCACAAAAGTAAACATTTTCTACCAATGGAAATGGAGCAGCTAATTTTGTCCCCAACACACTTTCCTTTGCCGTCTTGTCCCCTGGTCCCTTTTAGTGTTTCACAATCTATCTTGTTTATCTCTTACTTCACCTCCCAACTGCATATATCCACTCTTTCTCTCTCTTTCTCCATCTATCTCTCTTTGTTTATCTCTGTGAAACTCCAGTCAAGGGGTTCTGATATATCCAAACAATTAGCTGGGGGAGAATGTTATTTGGCCAACATTGTCTCTAATTCAGCTATAAGAAGAAAAGCAAATTACCCTTTCACTCGAGCCTCGTGTCATCTAAACCTCTGTCTCTTCCCTTTTTTTATTATTTTGCTTCCTCCCTCTTTCAGTCCATCCTATAAGCTGGCACTAGCAGTTTCTTTCTTTTTTTTACCCTTGGCTTGGGAATGAAAGTCTCTTTGCTTGGCAGAAAGCTGCAGTTAGTCTGACAGTAACACAATGCCTCTTCATTCACATCATCAAGCACTGACTCCCTTCCTCACAACAGAGTCAGAGAGAGGGAGAGAGAGAGTGATGATTGGGTGGGCAATGGGAGATTGGAGCATTTTTCTGTGGACGTTAATGACCCGTTGTTTGTGGTGGTGAAGATGAGTTCACCTCATGGTGACAGAGTGTCTTATTGCGAAACACTCTGTGTGTGTTCCATGCTGCCACTGTATACATTTTCCACGACAATATATAGTTTTTTTCAAGAAATGGTTAAAGAGATGGCTAATAAATGGAAATTCAGTCATTTACACACACCCACGTCATTCCAAACCTGTTTGACTATCTTTCATGCAACACAAAAGATATTTTGAAGAATGTTGTTAAGCAAACACTTTAAAAAATAAAAAAAAGAAATAGCCATTTCTCAAATCATTTTCATTTTTGGGTGAACTATTCCTTTAACTGACACATTTAGAATGTCAAATTTGTTATTTGTGTATGGGCCTTGAAGCCCCAAGAAGGCCAAAAAAAACACCATAAAGTATTATTAAAATAGCCTTTAAAACTTATGCACTATATTTCAAGTTTTCTGAAGCCATACCATTTAAAGTTTAGGATGGTAAGATTTTTTTTAAATGTTTTTGAAATAAATATTTTATGCAAATATCATTACAATTTAAAATAACTATTTTCTATTGTAGTATTTATAATTTTAAGCAGAGGTTAATTCAGAGTCACATTATCTTTCATGAATCATTCTAATGTGCTAATGTTCTGTGCAAGAAAAGTCAAATCAGTGTCAAAAGCAATTGTTCTGTGTAATATTTTTGAGGAAACAATTTTTTTCTTTGATGAATAGAAAATTGTAAAGAACATAATTTATGTGAAATAGATTTTTTTAACAATGTAAACGTTTGTTTACTGTCACTTTTGATCAATTTAATCTTGAATACCTTGCTGAATAAAAGTATAAAAGTTATTTAAAAAAAAAAAACTTACTGATGCAAAACTGAACGGTAGTGATATATTTGTCTTAGAAAGAGATTGAAATTGAAGTTGTTAATCATGAAAAACTTGCTTGTCAGGTTTCTGCTATAAACATATTTTGTGTTCTACAGCTTTCTGAAAGTCAAGATAATTTAATAATTAGAATATGACCGTGTGGTGAACCTATGAAGCTGGGAACAAGGGAGGGAGAATTGGAATCTAAAGCGATGAGATTTTTATTAGTTTGTGGGACCAGCATCCTGATGATGGCTATCAGAAGATCTCAACAGCATGTGCACCCCTGTGATCATGGCTAACCCATGAGCAAACCCAGCCCCCAATACAACACCACAACCCTCAGCTCAGCTGTGAGCTTCTGAAAAGTCCATTTGAAGACTAAAATGAACAGTTCACCCTGAAAATTAACTATCCATCGGGCCATCTAAGATCTCTGTTTCCTCATCAGAACAGATTTGGAGAAATTTAGCATTACAACACTGATAAAAACATCACATTACAGTTTTTTTTAACTGGTTTGGTACTATTTTCACAAGCAATTTGTACATTTTCAAAACTCTTAGTACTAATATCACAACAGATCATCAAAAGTGCACTTTTTTTCAAACATTTCAACATATTTTCAATTGTCTTAGTACAATACACACAATCACAAAGTATCCTTATCAATACACAAAATAATTGTTTCATCTATATCAATGTTTCATTCACAGTAACTGCTTTTCATAACACTCTTACTATCAAACTTTTCATTTGCATGTCTTCTCATTTAGTTTCATACATTTGTCTATTATTTAATCTAACTCGTCTTAATGGTTAATCAGTGAATCATTTGGTGCAGCTATAGATATCTATAAATATAGATTCAATAGATATAGTTTCTAAAGAACTTGTTTATAATATAGGGGCGATCAAATGTAATGAATATTTTTTTTGCACTATAAGTGATTTATCTTAGATGATAAGCACTATTTTGTACATGTGTGTGTGTGTGGTTCAGGTAAACCCTATGTTATGGGAACAATATGTTCCTCAAAGATGACAATATCTGAAATCCTTTTCCTTGTGGGAGACTTTTTTCTATGAAAAAAAAACATAATTTTTGTAAGGGTAGGTTTAGGAGTAGGGTTAGTGTAGGGGGATAGAATATACAGTTTGTACAGTATGCTATAAAACCCATTACTCCTATGAAATGTCATCATAATGATAGGAATACTTTTACAAACATTATGCATTTTATGCGAGTTATGCAAGCTAGGTAATGTAAGTGTATTTTCTAACATGACAGTTATTGCCTCTATTACTGTAATTATTTCAGCAACAAAGGTGATTTGAAACATGTATATTGCATTATTTGCTCTTGAAATAACTGAATGTTAAAAGTACTATGTTGAAAGAAGATCTTACTGTTGTGTTTGGTGATTAAACCAAATGTTTTCAATACATATCACAATGATCTTGTGTTCTGAAACAATGATTATGTGGAATGAAAATATGCACAACTACAATGACATCATGAGATCAGGTTTTGAAAGAATGGCTAGTGGTGTTACAAGTGTGATCAGTTTAAAGTTCTGTACTAAGAGCTTTGAAAATGTACACCTTACTTATATAAATAGTACCAAACCAATAAAAAAAAACTGTATGTCCACAGTTTAACAATTGACATCTGAAAGTGAAGTGAAAAGCTGCATTTATGTAATAAACAAATCCATGTTTTTTAATGTTCAGACAAGTCCTCTATCTATAATACTGCTTTCTCCTGTAAAAAAGTCATCACATCTGAATTAGGAGAGAAATGTGTACAGATCAAGCACTGTTTACAAGCAGAAACAGTCCAAAGCAGTTCTAAACAAATATATTGGTGGACATTAAGGAGTATGGACTCGTATTTTGCCCATTATTGTGATGTTTATATATATATATATATACATATATATATATATACATCAGATGTTTGGACTCTCATTCAGACAAGTAATGCTAAATTTCTCCAGATATGTTCTGATAAAGAAACAAACTCATCTTCCTATTGGATGCCCTAAGAGTGAGTCAATTTTTTTTTTTTTTTTTTTTTTAGGCAAAGCATTTCTTTTAAGTATTTATTATTAGTAGTAGTAGTAGTATTTATAATTAGTTGGATGCTGTAAAGCAGCTTTGACACAATCTGCATTGTATAAAGCAGTATATAAATAAATATAGATATTAAATAGTTATATATGTATTTAGTTATTTATTTACTTACCTACCTACCTCAGACAAAGATAAATTAATTTACTTGATGTTATGGGGTTGGGTGAAGTAGAGTTACTACTTTAGTATTTGCTAAAGTAATTGCATGACCATATAATGTAGATGACTTAATTTCATAGTTTTCAGTCACATGACAAGCATGGAGACCTGAAGGGAAAAACATCCATAAAACTGCAGCACAGGCCTGTCAATTTTCCATCTGTTTCACTTGCGATCCATATACAACACCTGCCTCAGTATTGCAGTAGTGACATTCTAAAACACTTCACTTGGAAAAATATTTAATACTAGCAGATGAATACAAAATATGAACACAACATGCTAAATTGTGTGTTAAGTGCTTTGATTATAATGTTTTTTAAAAGAAAATCGCTTGTGTGAATCTTTGCTTGTTGCATTCATATTCTGGGTTCATCTGCTTACCTTTATTAATAAGGTGTATACTCAATTTAGTCTTCCAGTATCACTGTCTAAATGCATTTAACAACATTAACCGTTTTGTTTGTATTAGTTTTCTGCAAGTTAACGTGCTGCATTCATATTCTGGATGCATCTTTGTCCGTATATTATATTATACAACAATAAGGTATATACTGAATTTGAATCTTTTAATATCTCTGTCTTGCATTACTTCAAACCTGGTTAAAAAAATAATTAAAAAAAATAAATAAAAAATAACTGATGGCCAGTGGTGGGAAGCCTTGTTTTGCCCTCCAGGGTAACATAGTCATGTGCAAACTATAACATAGTTTACATGAGTATTTACAGGGTTCATTCTTTTTGTGCAGTCAGATCTCAGTGCAAAGTCTACAACCCGAATTCCAGAAATGTTGGGACGTTTTTTTTTAAATTTGAATAAAATGAAAACTAAAATAATTTAAAATCACATGAGCCAATATTTTATTCACAATACAATATGGATAACATAACAAATGTTTAAACTGAAAATTTTACAATTTTATGCACAAAATGAGCTCATTTCAAATTTGATGCCTGCTACAGGTCTCAAAATAGTTGGGACGGGGGCATGTTTACCATGGTGTACCATCTCCTCTTCTTTTCAAAACAGTTTGAAGATGTCTGGGCATCGAGGTTATGAGTTTCTGGAGTTTTGGTGTTGGAATTTAGTCCCATTCTTGCCTGATATAGGTTTCCAGCTGCTGAAGAGTTTGTGGTTGTCTTTCACGTATTTTTCGTTTAGTGGTTCGCCAAATGTTCTCTATAGGTGAAAGATCTGGACTGCAGGCAGGTCAATTCAGCACCCGGACTCTTCTACTACGAAGCCATGCTGTTGTAATAGCTGCAGTATGTGGTTTTGCATTGTCCTGCTGAAATACACAAGGCCTTCCCTGAAATAGACGTCATCTGGAGGGGAGCATATGTTGCTTTAAAACCTTTATATACCTTTCAGCATTCATAGTGCCTTCCAAAACATGCAAGCTGCCCATACAGTATGCACTTATGCATCCCCATACCATCAGAGATGCTGGCTTTTGAACTGAACGCTGATAACACGCCGGAAGGTCTCCCTCCCATTTGTTATGTTCTCTATGTTCTATTGTGAATAAAATATTGGCTCATGTGATTTGAAAGTCTTTTAGTTTTCATTTTATTCAAATTTAAAAAAACGTCCCAACATTTCCGGAATTCGGGTTGTAAAAACTGCACCAGTTTTCATACAAACCAAACAATTTTTGTTTACTGGTAACCACAGAATATGGGCCAGATTTACTAACAGCTTGGGGCAGTGCACACCGTATTTTGCCGTTAAAATTGTACTGTCAGGATTTACTAAAGACACGCAGTGAAGAATTAGCGCTGAAAAGGTGTGGACACAGTTATTTTTGAGCCTGACCTTATTGAATATGCATTTGTTAGAGTTTTCCTTTTAGACACAAAATGTATAGGAGGAGGGTATTAAAATGAATCACGCAACGCGATTTACTAATGTTTGTGCTCGTCAAATTGCTGATATTTGAGCCATTATTTAGTGCCCAAAAAAGCATGTCTTAAACTATTTTGAGCCTGTGATGAAAGTAGATCTTGGACTGCGCTTGGTATATTGCGTTGGTCGATATGTAAATGAGATGTTGCGTCTGTGTTCTTTCACTTGTAAGCAAATCACCCGCAGAAATGTCCACGCCCATCGGCACTGTTTTGGAATTGTGCTCTCTCACTCATTTGCACTGTTTAGTAAATCTGGCCCCATATCTTTTAAAACATTATTTTATTTAACTTTTTGGCTAAAAAAATAAAGCTCAATAGTTTATTCAAGTATGTTCATCAGTGTGACCCCCTCAGGGACTGGAGCATAATGACTTTTAACAACTAAATTAATAAACACACATCACACTTGCATGTACATAACTGTGTTTGCTTTCACAGAATCCAAACACTTCTCAAATATTATAAAAGCGTTTCTCAGCTGAAGGGCCACAACCCAAAAACAATATGCACTCTGTTGATAGAGTTGAGAAAAAGCAAAGCTAAATTATTATTATTATTATTATTATTTAGACAAAATATATAATAATAATCATGCATATAGTGCATAGTTATGATAGGAAAAATAAAGTGGCTTATCAACTTTAAATCAGCACAGATGAAAACACTTCCCAGATCTTTCTTTTTCAAAATTATGCACAATATTTTAGTGGTCTTGAGTTGAGAGCAAAATAAAAGAACCATTGCTATAAATCAACTATTCTAAGAGCAGTACACTACTGTTTGTATTTTTGAACATCTCAATGACAAATTGCTCCATATCCTCTTCCTCTCTAACATCCATCCTCTCCAATAACAGATTTATATCCTTTATCTTTTTCTTCTCTCATATTTTCTTCTTGTACTGCCTTAATCATACTGCTGTTTCCACTCTGACCTCATCTGCCTCTTTATCTACTAGTTTCTATAAAAAGCAATTTTATTATTGTTTTATTTTTATTCAGTACAGTCTTGTTGTATGTTTGCAGTTTTCTGTTAGTAATATTCAAGGCTATAATATAAAAGCTTAACAAGAGCTTTGTTATGTTTTGCACCATGCTGACATTGCCAGCACGTGTTTTGACACAACTATTGTTGTACACTTGAAATATAGACAGATTTGTTGATTACAATGAGAGTGGTTTAGTTTTGTCATGTTGGGTTGCTTGTTTGCAACCCTTTTTTCTATAAAAGTTTATGATGCTGAAATTTAAATGAATTATAGAGATGATGAAACGCAGGATATTTACACTACTGTTTTTTTTAAAGGACAAATCAAATTGAGTAAAAAGATCATGTTTGCACAAAAATAATAAGCAGCACAGAAGAGAACTGTTTCTAGCATGATAATAATGAGAAATGTTTGAGCATTAGAATGATTCTGAAGGATCGTGTGACACTGAAGACTGGACTAATGGCTGCTAAAAAATCAGCTTTGCCATCACAGGAATAAATTACAGTACATTTCAAAATATATTAAAAATAGAAAGCATTTATTATTACTGTTCATTATTCATTTCATATATTATAATTCATATATAATGTCTTTAACTATGGCTTCACAGAAGCACACTTCTAGTTTGATGAAACAAGGAAGAGAGGCTGTGTCCAGTCCTCCTCTGTTGATCTCAATAATTCATATAGGCTCCATTACATTTCAGTGGCTCCTCTATAAAGGTGTATACGTTTCTAGAACACTACGTGAGTGCATGTCAAGTACATGTCTGTGTTTCTGTGTGGCACTTTTCTCTTGACATGCGCTGAAGTTGACAGTGTGATTTGTGCTGCACCTTAGGGCTCACTCGGAACACAAAGGCCGTGTCTCTCACCGCTATTTCCAGCAGGCACTGGCAAGGTCAGCCGTCCTCCTTAATGCATGTCCAACAAAAGAGCCAATTTAGGAACCATCAGGCCTCGGCCGGCCCCCAGGCTCTCGCCGCTTACCTGTTATGAATCCCGTCAACTCTGTAATGGGAATGAGACTCCGATTAAAACACTGCTTTTCTTCATCCAAGCAGCAATAAGAGACCCATTTCCCGACACACGGAGAGAGACACACTCGCACAGGCATACAAACACAGACCAAAGATTCCCAGTGAGGTTCTGAGGCCAATAAAAATCGGTCACTAGCCACACATCAGATAGTAAAACACATTTCTAAATGAAATTTTCATCATGGCCATCGAATTTGAGCACCGTCACACACATATACACACACCTCACGTATAAATTGTGAGCATGGCAACCCACTGACTGATCCTTGATGGAAATCTACAGCCCACACTATTAAGCTTAACAGACATTCCCATTCAAACCTGTGAGAGCTTATTGACTGCCTCGGCATAGACACTGTCACCTGCCATTTCACTAAGCTGCTGTCAAACACTCAAAAGTATTGTGTCACCTGTCATAAACCGCAATGTGTTGGAGCGCCACCTCTTACATAAAGTAAATATTTCGTTTTAGATTTCACAGACGTTACTTCATAAAATATCTCTAAAGCACACATAAATTCTGCTTGTCCGATCAGTCCTCATCTGAGGCGATGAAGATGCGTGCTACTTGGACACTCTGACATTATCATGTCCAGAGGCTGATGAGAAGTGTGATAGAAGCTGTTGAGTAACTGAGGTTGAAGCTGTCAGGTTAGTTGATCAGATGTCCACTGCAGGCAACAGGAAGCTGAATTAACACTAAAGAATGAAAAGTGACAGTGTGATGAAGTTTTTGGTAATAAATATGACCGTATCATAGGCACAGCTCTCTGACTTTGCTCAAAGGAGTATAGGCCTATATCAGTTTATTTTTTAAAGACCTGCTTGACAAGCACACTTACTTTCTTCTGGTGGTGAATTTCTTTTTGAAACAGGAAGTTCAAACGGCAGACAAATATAGTTTACCGTGAACCGAGATTTGGTGCTTGTTAATGCTATTAGAGGCAGGTGGTATTAGTTGGTGAACTCTAAACAGCAGTTTACTGTCAGTTTAAATTTTAATGTTTTGTTTTTGTTGTTTTGTTTTTTTACATTACTATTTCTGGTCCATTTTAGGGGAAAAACACTACATTTCAAATTAAATTTGTTCTTTAAATGTAATTTTTTTCAACTTTTAGGCAGACACTAACATGCATATTGTGTCAAAGGTAACACATTTACTACCTTGCCTGCCCTAGTAAAAAAGTTATATATTTAAAATATATTTATTTCATAAGTATAGTTCAAATCTATTAACATATTCACTGACATATCGCTGGAGACTGATATAAAAATTTGCATTCAATTTTATTTGGAGTACTACTTATTTGGAGTATTGCTTGTGCACAATGTACATTTCCTAATATTAAGCCTAAAATGTGTTTTAATGTCACTATTGTTGAGGATTGTATGATCTTTTAATAATATCAGTCTTTATATGCAAAATATTTACTGTATAGTGTATCTAAAGTATACTTGTAATAGTTCAACTTTAGTGCAATCAAATATATTTCAGTATATCTTTAGTTGGACTTCAGCACTACTTCCTCACATTTAAAGTGCATGAAGTACAACATTTAGAAGACTTTACGTATATCAATTTAGTAAACTAAAAATACAATTGCAGGGTATTTGTATTAAATACATAAATATGTAAATATGTTTGTAGCAAACTTAGCATGAAATAAATGTTTTTCAAATATAGATTTAGTATATTTATTTTTCACTAGGAGGGTCAAGTTGGTTTTATGAGGGTTTTGCTCTTGTCAGCTGGTCCAACGAAACTAGCTGAATATCAACTTTTTGTGCTGGAATAATGTTTAGATTAAAGCTGTCCAGGTACACTGTAAAAACTATTTTTTTTTTCAAGTTATAAAAACAACAAAAACAATTACACTATTTCAGTTTTTTTACTTCAACATTTCACATTTAATTTAACATGTTACACATCATTTATTTTAAATTATTTGTGAAATATATTGCCAAAATGTAGTTTTTTTTTCTTCTTTTTTTTTTTTCTGAGTAACAACCACAATAACATTTTTGGGGGTACTAAATATATACACAGTGGCATGCGAAAGTTTGGGAACCCCTTGCAGAATCTGTGAAAATGTGAATAATTTTAACAAAATAAGAGAGATCATGCAAAATGCATGTTATTTTTTTTTATTTAGTACTGTCCTGAGTAAGATATTTTACATAAAAGATGTTTACATATAGTCAACAAGACAAAAACAAAATACCTGGAATTATTTAAATAACCCCCTTCATAAGTTTGGGCACCCTTGGTTCTTAATACTGTGTGAGGTTACCTGGATGATCCACGACTGTTTTTTTGTTTTGTGATGGTTTTTCATGAGTCCGTTGTTTGTTCTGAACAGTTAAACTGAGCACTGTTCTTCAGAAAAATCATCCATGTCCTGCAGATTCTTCAGTTTTCCAGCATCTTTTGCATATTTGAACCCTTTCCAGCAGTGACTGTATGATTTTGAGATCCATCTTTTCACACTGGGGACAATTGAGGGACTCAAACACAACTATTAAAAAAGTTTCAAACATTTACTGATGTTCCAGAAGGAAACACGATGCATTCAGAGCCGGGGGGTGAAAACTTTTGAGCAGGATGAAGATGTCCAAATTTTTCATATTTTGTTGAAATACATATTTTTTCAATTTAATACTGCCCTTCAAAAGCAACAGAAGATACTTGCATGTTTCCTGGGAGACAAATTAACTACAATTTACCTTGATCTTCAAATTCAAAATGTTTTCACCCCCTGGCTCTTAATGCATCGTGTTTCCTTCTGGAGCCGACAGAACCCCGATTTTTGCCTCTTACCCCAATTTCACGCAACATGTAAACGCAATAACCCGCTTTCTGTCGGTTTATTGAAGTGCACATGTGTGATACGTGACAGGAATGCATCGTTAGTGCAGATTTAAGCAGTAAAACATCAAACGTTTTGCACTAAAGAAAGAAGGAAATATATCACAAAAGCAGACTCTTGACTCAGAAAATGACAAAAGTGTTCTTATCTCGTGCAGCAGAAGTAGAAGTGGCTCAGTCAAAGTGCTGCATTTATAACTGCATGAGAGGATAATATGAGCTGCAAGCTTCGCGCTGACATGTTGCAAGCACATTACAACTGACAAACATATGGAATACTCGGCGTCAGATAAATTATTATAAACACAAATTATTATATTTTGATGTCACTAAAGGGAAAAAACCTGATTTATTAATAAAGTCATGTAAACGCAGCTTACTTGTGTTGTCAGGTTACTGATGTGCATGTAAATGGGGAAACCAGGTTATTTTAATAAGCTGATATTTGTGAGTTATCAGCTTACTGGTGTGCATGTAAACGTGCTCATTGACTGTTTTCTTTTTTCTTTTTTTTCTTTAATAGTTTTCTTAAACTCAGTATAAAATATAATAACTAGTTCCACAGCAATTTCTTATGATGCCCAAATAATAAATCTTAGTTGAGGTAACATATGAAACACATAGAGTAAATGGTTAAATTTTAATTGACCTAATGTGCTGTAGTTTTCTAAATGTTTGACCAATTAAAACATTTTAGTTGAATGGACTATAAAACTATTTCAGTAAAGGTTGAGCCAACTAAAAAATATCAGTTCAGGCAACACTTTGAAGACAGAAATTGACTGAACGTAAAATTTCTGTGGAACTAGTTACTAAATAATAATTAGTTGAAACAGTTTGAATTTTTTTACAGTGTTTACATATATATATATATATATATATATATATATATACACTATAAACATGCACCATTTATTTATCAATTCACTATGATAATTGATGGTATATTTTGGAGAGCATATTTGTGTATCCTGTCCATATTTGGGACTAACAGGGGGTATGAATATCCACTCCCACTCATGACTTGCCAACAGTGCTCAACGGTTGCCTCCTCTAAATAGAGACCAAGGTCAAGCACAAATGTTATTGAAATTAGAGGTAGGCTGCAGTCGGCCAGAGGTGTCCAGTGACTTTGCATGTGTATTTGACATTCAAACGCATGGCTGAACCACATCCTAATGGTGTGTGATCATGGGTTTCACAGCCTAAGTAGTGTTCAAAGCAAGGTACCAGTGATTTACACTTTTAAACGATAGGTGAGAAGAAACATAAGGAGGAAGAAAAGGAGGAAACTGACAAGGGGAATGTTAGTCAGTCAAACCCAGCACCATATTGTCACCTATTGTCTTTTTGTTTGTTTATTTGTTTGTTGCTGTTGTTTTGTTGTCAGTACTGAGATGGTGATAAACAAGGGTGAGGAGAGAAGCAGCTTCACTGGCACACACTTCATCCATATACAACACCCGTGCCGTGAGTCAGTTCACACGCTCTTCATGCAGACAGAGGTGAGTCAGTGAGTGACAGAGGCGACCCTGCCGCTGCACCTCCCTCTCCTCCTCAACACCTGCCAGTCACTCTAATGGCTGTCACACGCCTCCCTACTGTCCGGCTCTCGCCTGTCATGAAACTGCCATGAGCACAACCATGGAATAATGCTGGGAATGGGAATTTCACAAAGCGAATGCATTCGTGCATTTATTTTGGTTATCCGTTTTGTTAGGTTTTTTTATTAGTGAGAATGTAATCAAAATTGACCCTGTTTACTTTTTTTTAAATGTGCATATAGTCTTAATTTGGATGATTAATCCATGTTTTTTTAAATGTTTGTCTTCATAATCTTTTATCAAAATGAAATAATTTGCTTCCCCTAGAAACCACCTGGCTCTATTCTGGTATATAAAAATACTTGGACTTTCACAGTCTAGTCAGTTTCTGGTGGAATGGGAATTTGATCAGAGTGAAACTGTGTATTTTGTTGTCTTGTTTTTTTTTTTTTTCTCAATATTTATCATTAGTATTATTTTAGAAATAAATCAGGTCATTTATTTTTTAATACACATTTTGGTGCTAAATAAATATTGAAAGCTAACTTATTGTAATATAGTAACAACAACAGCAATAATAATAATAATAATAATAATAATTATTATTATTATAAATGTATGTTCGCTTTCAGTATTTTAATATTTACCAAATATTAACATTGGTATTTTAATAATTACCAAACTTATTATTATTATTAATATTATCATTGTAATTTTATGTATGTATGTATTTATTTATTTAGAAATTAAGCCCCATGATATGTTTTTTTCATTGAATATCCTGTTTCACTCAGAAATGTGTCTGATTACAAAAGCAAAATGGGTTGTGAATTGCTTTTCACACTTTACACAAATGACTGAGCAAACGCAGCAGATATCAAAGGTCTAAAGGATGCGTGTGTCTCTGTGTGTGTTTCTGTGAATTGTGGGGACTTTCCATAGACTTCTATTACTTTTATACTGACCAAACAATGTTTTCTATCCCCTAACCCTAAACCTACCCCTTACAGAAAACCTGTTTGCATTGTTACACTTTCAGATTTTCCGATTTTAATCTCTTTTTTTTTTCCTCGTGGGGACTGGCCTACGGTCAAAAATGTACAAAATTTCAGGTTTTACATTTGGTCCCCACAATGTAGCATAAACAAGTACAAACGTGTGTGTGTGTGTAAGCAGAGGTAGAGAACAGTGGACTTGGTGGCCCTGGTGAGTTCTGTAGTTCTCCCAAAATACTTACCACTAGTATATTCACTTTATGAAAAGTTAAACACCTACCCACACAAAAATGCACACACACTCATAAGTGCGTTCCTAACCTTCCGTGGCCCCGCTGTGTGGAAGATTCATCAAATGTCACATGCGCTAATCAGACATTACTTCCTCTTTTACAGATAAAACACAAAGACAGACACACTGCATCACCTTTTAATTAAAATGTACTCCCTGTCACCATGGCTGAAAGGCGTTTTTGGAGGATGTGGCCTGGTGCAGAGTGAGGGGCAAATATTGACTTACGGTTGGATTTTCCACCTTGCCATTGAGCAGAGTTTTAAAAGCACTTCCAGAAGTTACAGTCGAGAGGGTCTCTGCTCTCTGTAGAGGCTTTGAGTGAAGGCCTTCATTTAGACCGCGGACTTCTGCATCCGAAAATAATGTTCTCCACTCAGAGCAAAGTAGCTTAGAGTCTCACAGGGCCGCCATCCCAGGTGTGTTGACAGATGTGTGTGTGAACAAGTGTGGATGTGTAATTGGAGCAGAACCACCAAGCAGTTTAACTTGGGCCCCACCTGGACCCAACCTTCATTTAAAAACCATCCCACTGGAGCTCCGGAGTCATCTACAGAGAAATACCTTTAAAAATACTTTCACAATTAAAAAATAAAATATATGATGGGAGCAGCTTGGCAAGACGAAATCCCTTGTATGGAGGTAATAATTTCTGACCTTATTAAATTAATTAAACGCATGTTTCCTATTATGGCGTACGGCTAAAAAAAATGGAGATTACAAAGGCAGCCCTCGAGACAGACACGGTGATGAGATGAGTGTAATGAACACACATACGCACACACTAAACTCACTGGCTTATTAAATTTGTGTCTCTTTCCTTGGACGGCACATTAATTGTCATACATGTCATTAAATTCAGCCTGGTTTTGCTACGCTTCATGGATACATGCGCTCACGCGCACACACAAACTCTGCACATATTGAAGGACAGCCTGTGTATTTAGACAATTGGCAAGTTAATAGAACTGATTTTCCTCATTAATGTGTCTCTTTGCTCTGTTTTTGGTACCATGTTTATCTGTCAAACCTCCGTGTTTAACCCTCATTACAGGCACAACTCTCTGGTCAAGGAAAAGGAAACAAGGTCAAAGATGAAAGCATTTATGGTGTTTTGATAGAAACACTGTATTTGATGTTTATATTTAACATTTATGAAAAGTGGCTTACACAACAGCTCATTATAAACTGACATACATGTTTGCTAGTGCATGTTTACATTTGTATTAAATGAGCTAAAAGGAGCTTTTTTAAAAAGGTAAACTGTGTAACTGTGTAGTATTTTTTTTTTTCAACATTAAAATACTGCAATATTCCAATTTAATGTGCAGAGACAAACATAAATAAAACATATGTGGACTGAATTCTCCAAAAGTGTAATTGTTCAATCATGGTGCTTTCAAAACATTCAGCAGTTTGTTTAAGCTGCCCGACAACAGCAACAATTGCACAACCAATAAGGTGAGTTTGGGGCGGGGCTATGCATTTCTCTGACCAATGAGGGGTTGGTTAGGGAAACCTGTTCAAAAACAGTCACTATTTGATGCTGAAATTACACTTTAACTATTGATATTGGTGTTTGGAAAATAAAACCTCAATATAGATTTATATATAAAGATTAATTAGTGGAAACTGCAGAAGTATACATGCAATTCTCCATATTATGGAGATTAATTAATTCAAATGTTATCTATACCATGAAATTATTCACTGAGCCGCATACGCACACACATACATGCTGTTCCTTTGTGACATTGGGGGTCTAATGATGGTTTGTGGTAAACAATAGTCCACAGCTCTCTCTGTGCTCCTCATCAGCGCAGAGGAATTAGAATTTTAGGTTAATTAAAAGAGTTAATTATCATGAATACAACAATAATTAATTCTAAAAGTATATTTGAATTAATTATCGATTGAATTAATTAAGAAGGGGGATAATTAAGCTATATGCAGTGTGAGAAAGAGAGACTCGACACAGAGGAACTCTGTGTGTGTGGGCAGAGATGCATACTGACAGTATGACGCAGAATATCCTCGGTTGTGATGACAAACAACATTGTGAACAGAATAAACGATGGGTGGGTGGGGGGACAAAATGGAGTGAGCTAACGAAAGAGCAAAACACACACACATACACACACACTCTCACAGAGAGAAAGAGAGTTAACTCAATTAGCCAATACAATCTGCACCTCGCTCCTGTCCTCAAAACACACCAAACGCAAACTCATCTAATGGCTGCTTTGGATGACAAATGACACAGTGAGAGTATTTTGGGTCTACATGGAAAAGAGCGACTGACAGATAAGAGGATTCATCCAGCAGCATGCCGTGCCCTGTAACAGCTGCTACACAATCTTCCCTTCTCTCTACCCAGGCTTTTTTTTTTGTCTTCATTCATCCCTGTCAAAATTTGGCTGTGAAAAACACCACTATAAATTTGGTCTTACTCACACGCTGTCCTTAGCATTTCCAGACCTTAAAAGTGTCTACCCGCTGAAGTAACTGCATGTGTCGAAGTGAAAAAGTGAATGCAGAGGAGACATCATAAACGACACAGTGCCAGCCAGTGTCAAGCCTGCCCATGGTTCCTTACTTTTTCATAGCTGCTGGAGACATTTGCTTTTAGTAGTCCACCTGCCATACAAAATGACTCCAAGGTGGGACTCTTAGAAACTTTGAGTGGTTTTATTTATAAAAGGCTCAGGAATAAAGACTGACAAATAGTGGTTTCTGTTAGCAAGATGTCCTTATAGACTGCTGCCATAGATGTCTCACGGTCAATAAACAGTACTGAAAAAATTATAAAAATAGTATAGTACAAATCTCTACACAGTGTAATACATACAAGCTTAAACTCGTAATGCACTACATTTTTCTGTATAACAGAGAAAAATGACAAAAGTTGAAAGGTGCACTGGTGACCAATAAAATAAATATATGAATGGACATTGGACATATGCCATAAAAGGAATTAAATATTGATTTGAAGGGAGACTTGTAAATTAAAGTTTCTGCCTAAATAAATAAATAAAATAATAACAATCTGGCCTAACAAAAACTTTATAACAATATTGTAATATCAGACACCAACTTTGCAAGTGAAAAGACTTTTGATATCATTGTTATGAGCAATATACATTTTTGTGCTCACCAAGTCTACATTTGATAAAATAAAAATGCAAATAAAAAAAGTTATATTGAGAAATGTTATTACAATTTAAAACAACTGTTGTCTATTTCAATATATATTTAAAATGCAATGTATTCCTGTGATGCCAAAGCTGAATTATCAGCAGCCATTATTCCAGTCTTCAGTGACACATGATCCTTAAAGAGATAGTTGACCCAAAAAAATGCAAATTCTGTCATTAATTATTCACCCTCATGTCGTTCCAAACCCGTAAGACAAAACCTTCATTCATCTTCAGAACACAAATTAAAAATCAAGAGCTTTCTGACCATGTGTAGACAGCAACGTAACTGAAATGTTTCCAGACCCATCAGTAAAACGGTCCATGTGACATCAGTGGTTCAATTGTAATTTTACGAAGCCGTGAGAATACTTTTTGTGGGCAAAGAAAACAAAAAATAACGACTTTATTCAACAATTTTTCTCTTCCAAATCACATCTTCTGCCAAAGTCAGTAGTTAGTAGTCATTATTCAGAAATATTTGCCCACCCAGTGCTGCGATTGACCAATAAGAATCAAGTATTCTAGAAAGCCTTGTAATAAGGCCAAGTTACATAACCATTCTAATAATGCATGAGGCTACAAACTTTATGAACAAAATAATTGAAATTAAAAATGCAGTTTTACTTAAAAGATGAGACTGTTGTAACCCACTGGGGTACAATGATTTGTGAATTACGTAGGAGCACTCTGTACAAATTAAAACATATAAGCCTGAAATGGGCCTCATGGGGTACAGAAAGGGGGGTGGATATCCATCCTATTGCAGGCTTAAGAATTTCACTCTTCAGTTATGTAATAATTACACATTAAGGTGATTCATTGTGGCATTCTTTGCTGATTCGAGTGTTTATATCCGGGGGCTGGAGAAATAGATCCTACCTGCTGCTCTCATAGGGTGGATATGTTAGCCTTTTTCTGGTCTATAAGATTTGAGTGCTTTAGCCTTTATACTGATGATCAGAGCAAGATCGCTCTGCTCAGACTCCTCTAAAGGGGTGTTATATGGCTAATTGAGTTTGAAATGTGCTCCGTTTGTGGTTAGATTGGACATCCCACAGGATCCATATATTTTTCTGTCTCTGCCATTTCACAAGTGTGCACAAGGACACCGACAGGAATGAAGCAGGGAGCTGTATGCAAATTCTGAGCAGGTGAGTAGGTGGAGAGTTTTCACCAGTCGCTAGATGTTGTGAGTTTGTTATACTGCCATAGATCATGTTACAGGACAGTCAGATTGGCTTTCATATAGTCACTTCTCACAAATGAAGTAACAGTCAAGCTTTAATCATCGATGCTCTGATTGTGTCTCAGACCTTTTCCAAATACAATTCATCACATTTCCAATGTTTTTTTCTGCTTCTAGGGTTTCCAATAGTCCCATATAATACAGAAGCATCCTGTTTTTAGCAGAACAGAATTGCCTAATTATTGAAAATCCATACGGGACTAAGTTTGTTGTGTATTTTAGCATCTTACTGCTGAATAGCCACAGTGTTTATTGCATTTGCATCTGTTTTGCATAGAGTTGTCAATGTTAAAAAATGCAGTTGAAAATGGGAAAGAAATCACGAAAAATAGATGTGAAACACCACGGATGTGGTGTTAGAGCATGAACCCTACTCTTGACAGCGTGGGAAGGATCAAGGAAGATCAAGCAAGGGCAAAGCTAACTTTTATCTGTTGGCTTTTTGCACTTTTAGTTGCACTGTTCAGTTCAGAATCAGTCTTGTTGATGTGTAAATAGTGAAATATAAAGACTAAACTTTCAATAAAATTTCAATCAGTGTCTTTAATGCATATCGTTCACTAAATTAGTTTTTTAATTAAAACGTAAAACACAAAGCACTTAAAAGCTGAATTGTGGATCTGTTCATCTTGAAATATTTATATATAATCACGATTATCTAGTGATATAATTTGCCTAGGTGGAAGCTAAATTGATATTTGTGATAATGGTATGTCACACTTTAGCATGATATTACAATTTATTTATTTCTATAACAGATGTGCGCCAACAAGTTAGAGTCACAGTGATTGCATTTCAAATGATTTTCAGCACTTATTTCTGTCAATCACTGACTGTCTTATATATTTACATATACGCATTTTGTTTTTGTCTACCATATGGCCAGTGATACAACCAGTGGTTTAAGGAATAGGGATCATTCAAAAATGAAAAAAAATTCTGTCATCATTTAGTAACCATATCTTTCCAATCCTGTATATATCACACAAGAGCATATTTTAAGAAATGGTTTTGCAAATTTTCCTCCTCAAAATATCTTCTTTCTGTCTTCCACAGAAGAAAGTAAGTCATACATGTTTAAATATTCAGAGGAGATTTTTCATTTTTTTGGGTGAAATATTCCTTTAAGGCTTTAATGGCACATGGGACATACAGAAAATGTGAGTACCCCTTATTTTCCTAAAAGAAAAAAAAGAATCTCCCTTATTTTTCTCTGATGACATTGGCAACCCATATCCGCTTCTCTTTTTCTCTCTCTTACCGTGTCTAAACACTCTATTAACTATGAATACATTAAAAAAAGAGAATGATCAGTCAATTACAGCAACCTGACAGCTGCTGCATCAACATGTCACAAAAACTGATTCCTCACAAAATACTTAAAGTTTGGCACCTTTAATCAAGTAATCTCGCAAAAAAAAACAAAAAAAAAAACACATTGAATGCTAACTGGAAGCATGTCGATGTATTTATGTTAATGCTACCTGTGTGTGACGGAAAGAGCAAAACTGTATTACAGGTAATCATACCAGTATCAACTGTGTATTGCTGAAGTGTTTTGCTCTGAGCATCTTAATGGATTGTGAGTGTGTTTGTGTGTGTGTGTGTGTGTGTGTTTGTGTAAAGACTTCTTGACCTACATGAAATCAGTGCACATTTCCATTTATTCATCCTGCTGTATGCATCCCTTTTGATCCTGCACGGATCATGTTTCTCATCACAACCTGCTTGTGTGTGTGTGTGTGTGTGTGTGCACATGTGTGGGTGGATGTAATTTGCATGTCAAAGAGGAGACCTAGATGGGGTGAATGTAGGTCTGTTATCATCCTTACAGTTCTGATATGTGTTTCATATTGATTACTATGGCGTACTAGAATCGATAGTTGGAAAATGTAGTGTGTGGTTGTGAGTGTGTGATCAAAGCAAAAAGGAGAGGTTGGGTTAAATGAGCCACCTTCAAAGATCTCCTCACACATTTATAGACTTTGAGAAGATTGTTTCATTGAATATTTGAAGTCTAAAACTTTTTCCAAATACCACTTGTGTTCTGGGGAATTTATTGAACTGGAAGTATATTTCTCATAAACTTTCCCATAAAGCACAGTGAATACACTGACCTAAAGATAAAAATACATGATTCTCTTTTTTTTTTGGCATGGAGCTTGAAAAGATATAACAGATGTAATTTCTTTAGTTGTGATTTTATTTCTCACAGTTCTAACTATATTTCTCATAATTGTGGCTTTAATATTTTAAACTTTATCTGAAAATTAACTATTATTATTATTATACAGCAAAAAAAATATTTTTTAATACTACAAAATATTTCTATTTAGATTAAATGTTGTTTATTCCATTTATCCAAAAATCCTGAAAAAAAAGTTTCACAAAAATATTAAGCAGCACAACTGTATTCAACATTAATAATTATAAGAAATGTTTTTTGAACACCAAATCATCATATCACAATCATTTCTGAAAGATCATGCGACGCTGAAGACTAGCTGTTAAAAGTTTAGCTTTGCCATCACAATAATAAATTATGTTTTAAAATACGTGTATATTAAAATAATTTTAAATTGTAATAATATTTCACAATATTACTGTTTTACTGTATTTTGATCAAATATATGCAGCATTGTTGAGCATAAGTCAGATATCGCTTTAAAAAAAAACATTTATAAAGGGACAGGAGCAACAGCCTCAGCTAAACTCTCTGAACTTGGGAAATTATACTTATAGATGAGATATAAAACAAAATTGAGCATTATTGTTGACCTTTGTTGCTATTGAATTATTACAGCATCCTTTGTAAAAGCATGTCAAACTATTTTATGTCAAACTAAATTATTTGGGTCATATACGCTGACATGCAGATATCTGGGTTGGAAGTTTCACATGAAACTCAAGTCGCAAAGGAAAAGACTTCACAAAACCCTCTAACACAACTCAAATACCAAATACCACATTACATTTTCCTCATGACTGACCACGAGCACAGATTCAGACACACACTCGCCCTCACCCAGTCTCTGAGGGACAGCTAAATTTTTAATAAGGCTTTTGGAGTGAAAACAATCCTCCTGTCAACCAGCACTCTCTGTCCCATCTCATCCTGTCATAGTGTCAGTCCTGCACACATATCCAGGCTGCAGATGAAAAGGTCTTCCGGGCCACAGACACACACCAGAGAGTTGCTCTGAAAGCAGCCAGACGTCCAGACGCACACATAACCACACGCGGGGCTGATCGACAGACCGACGCCACATATGGCCATCAGATATTAAGATGTGAGAACAGACATCTTTTGTTATCTCCCAAAACTCGATTTTCGTTTGTTTTCTGTCTGTTTTCTGTGGGGGAAAGGAAGCAGGATTGGAGAACTGAGGCTATTTTCCTCTGATGCTCCAGATTTGAGATTCTGACATGGTGAAACTTAGTTAGAACTCAGAAGATGATTTGGTTTAAAGGCTCTGTCACTGTTCCTTGTCCATCAAGCACCTAATGAGAGAATCTGATACCCGTTGTTTTCCAGACTTACCATGGCAGATCTAAATATGGCATCCTGAACTGTAAAAACTCAACCCAAAAACATGTTAACTGATCAAAATAAGCAATACAGTTGTATAAAATCACACAAGCACAACATGGGACTGGCTCCTGGATCAACACTCTTATGAAAACAAATTTCTTCCACTAGAAATAGAAAGAAATGAGTTTAATGATACAAAAATAAGTTCCTAATTCCTGACTTCTAAATCTGATTTGTTAACTGGAATGATGCTATACACTACCAGTCAAAAGTTTTTAAACAGTAAGATTATTATTATTTTTTTATATATTTTTTTAAATAGTCTTCTGCTCACCACACCTGCATTTATTTGATCCAAAATACAGCAAAAGCAGTAATATTGTAAAATATTTTTAATATTTAAAATAACTGCTTTCCATTTGAATATATTTTAAAATGTAATTTATTCCTGTGATCAAATTTTCAGCATCATTACTCCAGTCCTTCAGAAATCATTCTAATATGCTGATTTGCTGTTCAAGAAACATTTATTATTATTATTATTGTTATCAATATTTAAAACAGTTGAGTATTTTTCAGGATTCTGTGATGAATAGAAAGAATAGAAAGATGATGATAAATTGATGATTCATAATGTTACAACATATTTATATTTCAGATAAATGCTGCTCTTCTGAACTTTCTATTCATCAAAGAAACCTGAAAAAAATCTACTCAGCTGTTTTCAACATAATAATAATAATAAATGTTTTTTGAGCAGCAAATCAGAATATTAAAATGATTTCTGAGGGATCATGTGACTGGAGTAATGTTGCTAAACATTCAGCTTTGAAATCACAGGAATAAATTACATTTTCAAATATATTCAAGTAGAAAACAGTTATTTTAAACAGTAAAAAATATTAACAAATTCTACTGTTTTTGCTGTACTTTGGACAAAATAAATGCAGGCTTGGTAAGCAGAAGAGTTATTTAAAATACATTTAAAAACTTACTGTTAAAAAAATTACAGCCCCACTATTAATTTACAATTGCACAGTTACAAGACGGTAAGCTAACAAAACTTAAGTCATCTTTATTTTTACAGTGCAGATTATTTCTAAGCAGCTTCACGGTAATACACAGGGAAATAACATAATCAATTATGGACACTTCTTCAAATATGAGACAAATTTAATTAAGTAGCTCTAAAAAAGACGTAAGCAATCATTATTCCATTCAAGTCAGTTTGGTGTTGATTCAATTTAGCTGGATAACAGTGTCGATGTTGCAAAATTTGTTAGTTAAAATACAAATGTGATTCAGCTATAAAGCAGCTTTATAGAAAACAATATTTCATCATTTAGCTAAATTCAGTTCAAGTTCTCATCCAATGGCTTCAGTGCCGTCAAATCGATAGTAACTTGACGTGCAAAAAGAAAAGACAAAAAAAAAACTATCTACAGTATACTTCACAACTTTTTTGAGCAGATGATGATTGTGAGTAAACAAGCAGTATTAACACAGTCACATGAATTACTTTGCCAAAAACAGAGTTTGTGCTTGACAAATTTGGGGTTTATCCCGCAGTGAAAGAACCACCGCATGTTTATATTTTCTCTACAAATCTTTAATTGAGCATTTTCACGCAGGTAATGGAATAAATTACTTATTCTGAATCTCAAAACATCACCTTTCCCTAAATCAGCTTTGCAGGAGTGACACAAAGAGAAAGAGAGAAAGAGAGCGCTTGGGTGCCAATCATAATGGCAGCTCTCCTCATGCTGTTGAGGTATGCTCACATTATAATACAGGAGGGGAGATAATCTGATTCTCATATTCAAATCACTGTTTGTCCATAAATCTTGAAATATTCATGAAAACTCAAATCTCTTCAATCCCTCCGGCACCCTCTTGGGAATTAAAGCATAAAGTCGAGTGAGTGCGCCAGTGGCTCGCCAGAACTTGATTTAGACAATCTCTTTTTGGAAGCGATTCATGTTTACACTCCACTGGTGTTAAGATTCTTTCTGGCACAGCACTGTTTCAGACACTCCTTCAAATGTGCTTTCTTGAGGGGACACTAAACTCAGCCATCAGTCCTTCATGGCTTTTGTACCGTACGGATGTAGTGCCGCTGCGATGCGCAAGGGGGCGCTCCGACTGTTTCCTGTGTTTGCCACCGTGGATCCGGTGTTATTCCGCTCTGATGAAAACCGTGACATTTGGTTGCTGGGAGCCGGGGAGCAGGTTACACCAACAGTTTGATAGACTGTCGTTTTCATCAGTATAGGGGTAAACGCACGGATTTAACGCGCTAAAGCAGACAGAAATGATTTGAGACAATTGGGACTGGGCTCTAACATATTTAGAAACTAATTATATTCCATTAAAACAAAAATATGACCGTGCTTTATTTCTACTCGAAATGCAGCCATATATGACAATCAGTCAAAATATGTTATGACAATGTTTTATTAGTTAGCCCATTTGTAATTTTCATTACAACGAACACCATCTAGCTATATAATTATATAGGCTACATATGATTTTGATGTTTCACCACCCACAGTTTGTACATGTTTTCAAACAATCAGTTGAATGGCGATGCAATGCAATAACTTCTTTCTGTTGTGGTGACAGCCATTTATTAAGTTCTGTCAGACACTGTCTGGAAATAAAGATATTCTGACTTATGCTTTATTTTACAGCATTTAACAGCTTTTAAATCATACTAGACTAGCTTTACTGTGACCCACTGTCCCTTACAAAGGACATTCAATTTGTTTAATTTAATATTTTCGTCAGGAAACAATGATATAATACCCATACTGATTGAACAGTCTAATTTTGCTTGACACCAAATGAAAAAACAAAAAAGTGATGTCTATTTGAATGGACACTGGTCTAAACGGGTTAATTATTTAATCCAACATATTAGTTGTGCTCAACTGTATCTTATTTAATTAGAGGGATGGTATGCACGTGCTGGACATTTCCACAGATTTCTGTGCAGTTGTCATGAGGAATCCCAGGCGCGTGACTGACAGCAGCGCAACAGATTCGTTTTGGCAGCTAGGAGGCGCATGTGACTCGCGCTTGGGAACCAAACCGGAGAAAGCTGCAAAGACAACACACATTGCAAGATAAAGACTGTAGTAAAGGGTCTGTCTGGTTTATGTGTGCAGTCGATATATTAAATGCATTATATACCAATATAAATTATACAAAAATAATTTTAAAATATTTACAGTGAAGAAAGAATACCTTGTCTAAAATGAGATAAATATAATAGGCTGCAGTAAAGCACTTGTTGTGAAATGGAATGCAAATCTACTGGTTTCCCACTTTTTCACTTTGTGTGTATATTTCAAATTAAATCAAATACCTTTTATTGTCACATCTCTATATACACAATTTAAACACAAAGTGATGTGCAGGTAAAGGATACAACATTTACTAAATATACACTTGTTGTACAATATACAAATAATAATGATTGGAATTATGCAGCCTACCTATACACATATCCAATATATAAAATACACAATTAAGAAGTATGCGTTTAAATGTTATTCATAATCCCATGTTGATATACATTTTTTTTTATTGTTTTTTTTCACAACTTGATCGATGTTCTCTCTGACTCATTCTCATACGAACTCATCAGCCATTCAATCATTATGACCAGAAATCCCGCAGCTCTGACCAGGGGCGTGTCTATCCACTACCAGGAGGCTTGATTGACGTAGCGCAAAGCCAATAAAGTTTGAGCTCTGCTGGTGCCGGGTGATCCCATTGGTTGGCGAGGGGAGGGTGCTGCGGGAAAACCGAACAGCTAAGCGTTGATGCTTCAGTACTGTGCCAGCGGACCCCGCAGGAGCGCACCAGATATACCGGGACCTTTCAGATATCAGAGACTGTAGCTCTAATATAAAATGCATTTGTTGAATTAACTCTGTGGATTATGATATTGTGTTTTATCACACGCCAACTGATATCTCTTAGTATCAGTGACAGTCTAATGTTGTAATGTTCACTTGTGCCAGAAATCCGCTGCGACTCTAAAGCTTGTTCGTGGAGGGAATCGCCTTGGGAAATCGGTCCTGTGTAAACCAGCACGCAGACAGCATGGTTTTTGGCTGACAGCCCCGTTTAAGGAAAACATATTGCCCTACGACCAAAGCCTTACGCACGCCTGCGCGCCTTGACTTGGAGAAGAGGGTGATGGTTTTGCCGCGTGCTCCGCGGAGATAAAATATTCCAAGTGTCCTTTCCGGAGTGGAGATGTTTGTGTTTTTGCTCCTGCTGTGTCTCGCGGATGGCGTAGTTTCGCAGATACGTTACTCTGTGCCCGAGGAATCGGAGCATGGCACATTTGTGGGGAATATCGCAGAGGATTTGGGACTGGACCTTACAAAACTTTCATCCCGCCGCTTTCAGGTGGTGCCCAGCTCGCGGACGCCGTACCTGGAAGTAAACTTGGAGAACGGGGTGCTTTTCGTGAACGAGAAAATCGACAGGGAGCGCATCTGTAAGCAGAGCGCCAGCTGTTTGCTTCACCTGGAGGTGTTCCTGGAGAACCCACTCGAGCTCTTTCGCGTGGAGATCGAGGTGGTGGACATCAACGACAACCCTCCGAGCTTTCCTGAGACAGACATCACCGTGGAAATATCCGAGAGCGCGACCCCCGGTACGCGATTCCCGTTGGAGAGCGCCTTTGATCCGGATGTCGGTAGTAACGCATTGCGCACTTACGACATTACCAACAACAACAATTTCTACCTAGATGTGCAAACGCAGACCGACGGCAACAAATTCGCAGAGCTGGTTTTGGAAAAGCCACTTGATCGGGAACAGCAAGCGATGCACCGTTACGTTCTCACGGCCGTGGACGGCGGCCAGCCTCCTCGGACAGGTACAGCTCTGCTTGTGGTCAGAGTGCTCGACTCCAACGACAACGTCCCCGTGTTTGATCAGCCGGTGTACTCGGTCAACCTGGCCGAGAACGCGCCCGTGGGCACGCTCGTCATCCAGCTGAACGCGACCGACTCAGACGAGGGCCCGAACGGAGAGGTAATTTACTCGTTCAGCAACCACATCTCAAGCAGGGTCAAGGAACTGTTCGATATCGACGCCCGAACGGGCCGTATAGAGGTCAGAGGTGAGGTGGACTTTGAGGAGAGCAGCCTGTATCAGATTTATGTGCAAGCGAAAGACATGGGACCTAATGCCGTGCCCGCGCACTGCAAAGTTTTGGTCAAAGTGACGGACTTAAACGACAACGCACCGGAGATCATCTTCAGCACCGTCACGGAGTCAGTGAGCGAGAACGCAGCCACTGGCACCGTCATCGCGCTGCTCAGCATCACCGATAAAGACTCTGAAGACAACGGCCAGACGCATGTGGAGATTCTCGGAGATGTTCCTTTTAAACTCAAAACCTCTTTCAGAAATTATTACACTATTTTGACTGACGGTCCTCTCAACCGAGAGACCGTAGAGGCATACACAGTCACCGTTGTTGCGAGAGATAAAGGGATTCCATCTCTGGCTACCAGCAAATCAATCAAAGTGCACGTGTCTGACGAGAACGACAACGCGCCAACGTTTACGCAGCCCATTTATGATGTGTATGTGACTGAAAACAACGTCCCCGGTGCTTACATCTACGCGGTCAGTGCAGTTGATCCTGATGTCGGACAGAATGCTTATATAACTTACTCCATAGTGGAGTGTGAAATCCAGGGTATGTCTGTGGTCACCTATGTGTCCATCAACTCGGAGAATGGGTATCTGTACGCCCTCAGATCGTTTGATTATGAGCAACTAAAAGACTTCAGCTTCACGGTTCAAGCCAGAGACTCAGGCAGCCCCGAGCTGTGGTCCAACGCCACGGTGAACGTCATTATTGTGGATCAAAACGATAACGCGCCGTCTGTGATTGCGCCTCTTGGAAAAAATGGCACTGCGCGGGAGCCTTTGCCGCGCTCTGCCGAACCAGGCTACCTAGTCACTCGCATTGTCGCCATGGATGCAGATGATGGGGAGAACGCGCGCTTGTCCTACAGTATACAGAGAGGAAACGAGAATGGGATGTTCCGAATGGACTGGCGCACCGGGGAATTACGCACGGCCCGCCGGGTGTCAGTCAAACGAGACCCGCAACAGCTGTATGAGCTGCTGATTGAGGTAAGGGATCACGGGCAGCCTCCTATGTCTTGCAGCGCGGTGGTGCAGGTGACTCTCGTGGACAGTCTCGTGGAGGGCCACAGTGGAGAGCGCGGCACGGCCAAGGCCAAAGACGCGTCTCTGGACTTGACGCTCATCCTCATTATCGCTCTCGGTTCCGTTTCCTTCATCTTCCTCCTGGCTATGATTGTGCTGGCCGTGCGCTGTCAGAAGGACAAAAAGCTGAACATCTACAGCACCTGCCTGGCGAGCGACTGCTGCTGCCTGGTGGGCTGCGGGTCGTGCGGGTCAGGCGGTTGCTGCGGTCGTCAGGCCCGGGCCGCCCGGAAAAAGAAGAAGCTGAGCAAGTCAGACATCATGCTGGTCCAGAGCACCAACACAGCCAACGTGAGCGTGGCGAGCGCCGCGCAGGTGCCCGTGGAGGAGTCAGGGAGCTTCGGATCGCTTCATCAAAGTCAGAACTACTGCTACCAGGTCTGTCTGACTCCGGAATCGGCCAAAACGGACCTCATGTTCCTGAAGGCCTGCAGCCCGTCGCGCAGCAACGACACCGAGCACAACCCGTGCGGAGCCATAGTGACCGGCTATACGGACCAACAGCAGCCGGACATCATATCTAACGGCAGCCTGCTCTCCAGTGAGGTACGTGCACTTACTCAAAGAATATAATTACTTGCCAAATAATTTGTTTAATAGAATTTTATTTTTTGTTTGATTTTGATTAATGGCACTCAGAAAGCAAATCTAGCTCTTTTATTAAGCCATACTGTATCTCTACAGTATATACTTCAAGAATTCGCCATTATGTGGAATAGTCATGATTTTGAATTAGTTAGCTATTTTACATTTTAATTATATTTGTATATTTCGAATTAAATATGCATTCAGTGATAATAAAACAAAATAATCTTCCTCTCAAGAATAGTGAACTCTGAAAACAAACAGGTTGATAACTGGTTGCTCAAAGACAGACATAAGCAACAATAATCTGTTCTACTTATTTATATTATTATTATTATTATCTTCTATATGGCCTATACTGTGGAATTACCAACGGTAAACATAGTGAGTCACTGAAGTGATAGATTTGCATGTTTGTGAAAAGCTCCCTGGGTTATAGGTCATTAGATATGCCAGTCACGGTGTTGCAGAGCCTCACAAGAACAAAGATCCGTCTATAGTTGAATTCTGCTGAATAGCAGCAGAGCCTAATGATTTTGCCTGCCCATAAAGTTCCTGCAATGCCCCCAGTGAGCAAAACCTGAATTCTGACCTGTGTTATTTATTTATTTTCTTTTTTATTATTATTATTTAATTACTATTATACATTGTTGTTGAGCCTGTTTTAAATCGATACCTCTCTTGCAGACAAAACACCAAAGAGCAGAGCTCAGTTATTTGGTAGACCGACCAAGGCGTGTTAACAGGTAAGCACTTAACCTAACTGACCTTAAACTTATTTCCCCCATAAAACTTTATTTTTTAAGTCTATGAACATCTGAATTAAACCAACTTGAGCATATGAGACCATTTCAAGGCTGAGCAGTAAATTTGTGATTATATAAGAGTCATGTGGGATAGCGGTTGACTCAAACCCTCTCTCCTCCCTCAGCTCTGCGTTCCAGGAGGCAGATATTGTGAGCTCAAAAGACAGCGGCCATGGAGACAGCGAGCAGGGAGACAGTGACCATGATGCCATGCATCGCGGACATTCCGCTGGTAAGTTTATACAAGTCAATTTCTATTTTTCTCTTGTATTGTTATTTATTAAAAGAAGAGCTGCTAGTCAGTCTGAGCTTGTAGAGAGAGAGAGTGGGTTTAAATAGTTTTGTAAACTGTCGAGATAGACATTCTGGATGAAAGATGGCAGATTTTAAATATTTTGATTGGGTTTCATCCTCACACAATCAGAACAAAACCCCTGATCAAGGCATGTCGTGGCTTTTCGGATCTGTCAGAAATATTTTAGGCCAGTGAGCCTCTGGGTGTGGATGCGGGAGCACGTTTTGGGAACTACAGCCTTAGTGGAGAATATAATCCAATTGTTTATGAATACTTCCTCATAATAGGGATTTACTACAGTGGTACTATCTCCCTTTCACCCACGTCTCCAAAGACATGATGGAATTTAGATCAGTCCAGGCGGTCTGTCATCGACTCTGTGGGAATGGGACCAAATAGGTTGAGCGGCAAACAAACAAGTGATTCATTGACTGCGTGCGACCCCCTCCCCAAACTCCCCTTCCACCCTAATCCCTCAGCCTGCATTCCACGGACGGAGGACACTGCTTGTCAACACCTTCATAAGACCACATGTGGCGCTTTGGAAATAAGATTTGGCAGTATGCTGCGATGGAAACGGTGCTTTGTTGTTAAATTACACTTTGCTTGAAGTGCATTGTGAAGTTGACTGTATAATGTAATTATGGCATAGTTGGACACAAATGAATACAACCAAAAAGTTGCATCTTATTATCATTAATTTCTCTTTGCTTGAGCATATGTCCTCTGCTGTTATTCCAGAGCACCATATGCTGTGGCTGGACTGCTTCAGCTCTCATTTAGCCTATTTTTGCTCAGTTAAACATTAGATTAAAATCAAGATATTTTTTTTTTCATACAAGGTCAGCTAGCCCATCTGCCTTTGTTGTCACAGGCCATCAAAGAACACTTGCCTTTAAGATACAGCTCTATAATGTAAAAAAACAATCTGTTGTGTTTTTTCTCCCCATTTGTGAGCATGTTGTCCCCACTAAAATTAATTGTTTTGCTGCATGCTATCTTCTTTAATTAAGATAATTGAAAGCGTTGCTTGGTATGCAGGCTTGGTGAGCGTTCAGAAGCGTGCATTGTTCATTTTAATGAGAATTCGCTAGAAACTGCCTTCATCCTTTCAAATTTGTTTCAGACATTTTGTTTCTTAACCAGCTGCGGTTTTATGGGCTTTTTGAAACAGGACATTTTAGTCACCCAAACGTTTGCAGTGTCACAATGTAGACGCATCCCAATCTAGTCATCTCTGCTAGATTAAAAACAGGCCAAGATAAGCATCGCTTAATTTATCTCTAATGCATAAAAATGCATCTGTAATACATAGAGGAGAACTTCAGAGCTTCTCTGATGAAATGACACACCTGAATCATTTCATTCCAGTTTCATTTCTTTTATCCCAAGGATCTGCCACGTTGCAACAGAATCCCTCATTTGGGTTGCAGGTCATGTTCAGAATTCAGAAACAGCTCACTGATCAGTAATTTATTTTCGGCCTGATGCATACCAATTAGCAAATGAAGGTTATTATCAGATCTAATGCTTTGCAGGGCTTCTGCTCAGAAAGCAGCAGAGCAGATATAGAGAGAAGGAGATGTTTCAATGGATCATTTATTTTACAGTCCATTGCTATATCTTCTTTAATCTATAATTCTTTTTATCTCTCTCTCTCTTTCTCTCGCTTTGTCATGCATAGTGTAGAGCATCATGAAAAAGTGATGTAGAGTTTCAAACAACTTCCAAACAACTTGCGCAAAACAACATATTTTGAGTCTTTTCGTTTTTGGTGAAATTGCTTGTGATGTTCCTCTGGCCTTTTGTTGCAAAGAGACCCTGTTTAGTCATCGTATTGCGATCCGCCTCTGGGCGATCTGTTCATTGCCTTTTTCATCTGGTACTTACATGCATCTCAAATGTGGACTCTTTGAGCACTTATAGTCAGATTTTGAGATGAGGGTCTCTGTTTTTGACAACATAACATCACTCATTATGTCAGCATGTAACTGCCAAGGTGTTATTGCAGTTTGATAAACCACAATATCAAAGAATCCTGATGAATAGAAATATAACAGTTTCCAGTTTCATGTGACACTGAAGATTGGAGTAATGATTGTTTAAAATTCAGCTTTTTCCATCAGAAAATACATTTCATTTTAAAATACATTAAATAGAAAATGGTTATTTTAGGTTGTAAAAAACATTTCATAATATTACAGTTTTTACTGTATTTTTATCAAATAAATTAAGCCTTGGTAAGCATAATAGATTTTATTCAAAAGCATTAAAAATCTAACTGACTGCAGACTTTTGAATGGCATGTAGTGTAATAACTTACTTTAAAATACTGTATTTAATTTGAATCTTATATATAATGTTTGAAATATAAAATGTTTTGAGCTGAATTCTAGAATAATTTAGTGGAGTACCTGCTTTAACTGGCAAAGATTAAAACCCTTGTAAACTTTTTTTCTTACAATCCAATGTGGTTAAAGTGGACCAATATCAAAACATTTTGGACCCCATTTAAACTTGTATTCAGCATCGGATTACCTGAAACTGAAATTAATACAAGGTATAAAATACATTTCGACCAGAGAATCACATTTTCATCAGGTTTGACTCTTTCTTGCAATATTGAACCACAAGTCAACAATATAATTACTTTTCCTGTTTTTCCACTGAAAAAAAGGACACTGGATGAGTACAGAGAGCAATTAATTTCAGAAAATGTCAGGAAATATCAAGATGTCTCCGTGCGATTACACAATGAGGAAGTGTCTTATCTCACACTCTCTAAATATCAAACTCTCTCTCTTGCTTGCTCTCTCGCCTTCTTTGTATGTCAGAAACATACACAAAGAACCTTTGTGCACAGTCTCTTATAAAAACGAGACCTTTGAATATTGTCATAGATAGCTTTCAGATTTGTTTAATGTCTGAACTACTTGTCGATGTTATACTTGGGTCTGTAATTAGGAGAGTCTTACCAAGCCCAGGCCTAAGTAGGTTGTTTGCATGTAGCTCAGAAGGATTCTAATCCTCTTTTAAAGCAGAAACCCAAAGTCTGTGTATGCTGACCTGTCTTCTGTCTGAAGGGCTAGTCTGAGGATTAGCAAAGAACATCCCCCCCACACCACTGACTCCGCTCCATACCTTCAACATCTCTGCTTAGCGCTGCTTTGAAAATGGCACTTCATTAATCCTCCAGCTGTAATTACTGACTGTTTTAGACATGGGGTTTTTAGACACAGGAGCCGAAAGGGGATTTAAAAATGCTCACCTCTCTCTTCTTCTCAGATGCGCGTAGTCAAAACGGCACGGCTTACACCTGCTGGGGTGCCGGTGGGGGTAAAAGGCGTCGTGCAACTGTCACGCGCAAACTAACAGGATATTTTCCCTCACGCTGGCTTTAGCTGTAACGCTCTTGTAGCGCTAGTTTCTCGGCTTTGTGATTTGTGAGGTTGTTAGTCATTGGATATTAGCAGCAGGCTGCTTGAATTACGTGCCGCTAATCAAAATACATTTTCAAAGAGGCTCGTGCTAAACCTGATGTGGTAAGCCCAATATTGGTGCTGAAGCTTGGCTCCTAAGGCCTGGAAAATTGAAAAATTGTTAGATTAGATTAGATTCTTTATTGCCTCTGTACTACCATACAACAAGACTCAATATATGAAAAATACATAAATAAATAAATACTTTCATCCATTCACCCGCACTCACATTCTACACTTCAAATATCCTCTGCATTCTTACTCTACACTACTTGCCAATGTATACAGTAAAAAGAATAGTTAAAAGTGCATATTACAAACGAAGGCCATTTTGCACACAAATAAAATAAAGTGCTCATAATGTTGGATCAAGGATGTATTGCGGTTGGAGATTGTGTTTTCAGTTCAGAGTTCAGTATAGTGTTAGCTTTAGAATTAAAAAACCTTTCATGAATCTTGTGGTGTGTGCTTTGAGTGACGTGTGTTATGTAGTATCTTGTGTTTTCCTTATTTTGTAGGTTATTTAATTGAGACAATGAGAAAGAGACAAAAGAGTATTTTTTTTTTTGAGGCATGAGCTAAAACTATGAGAAAGATATTATAGGCCTAACATTATGGGCGGAGCTCTTTTTTTTTCCAAATATTTTTCTTTTATATTCCTTTGAAGCTCATTGAAGCATGTTTTATTTCGTGTTTTTTTATATATATCTTATTGTGTCCCTTTGTTCCTTTAATTGAGACAGTGAGAAAGAAACAAAAGAGTAAAGGGGGTTATGTCCTTTATAATATATCCCTTCATCTTGTAACTGGGCAGAAGAGGCAGAAAGAGAACAGAGGATCTGGTTTATCTGCAAGCTTGGTGTCTGAGAGAGTTTACCTTTGATGTCAAATAGAATGAGAGAGGGGAAAGAAAGACCTCAAGAAGAGATTACAGCATTGACTCCATCCACTCACAGTGTGTATCTTTGATCAGGGTAATTTGTAATTTAAAAGTCACTAAAAAGGAAAAAAGACCACGACACAATCTTTTCATGATTAGCACGCCAAGTGCCAAAGACATTTCATGCATAGAGCTTCTAATGTTTTCAAAGTGAATGACATGTATTACATTTCATTTGGATTTACATATTTATAATGCTTGATTAGGTCTAAAAAAGATGCTGGATAACTCATTGGTTGAATTAATGCGCAATGTGGCGGTTCGGTCTTTTATCTACGAGAGGAGACGTTGAGAGCGTGTTATTTTTTACATGCACTGCATACACATTTATTTATGTTTGTTTGTCTTGTTTTAATGCACTCACATGCTTCCAGTGCAATTGGGAGCAGATTCTCGCTCTCATCCTCCCACATGGACAATTAAACACAAGCTAACCCATCTCTCTGTTCTCTCTCATAGGAGCAGACCTCTTCTCCAACTGCACAGAGGAGTGCAAAGCCCTGGGCCACTCAGATCGCTGCTGGATGCCAAGTTTCGTGCCCACCGAGGCACGACAGGGTGCGGATTACCGCAGCAACCTGCACGTGCCGGGCATGGACTCTGTGCCCGACTCTGAGGTATTTGAGGGCGAGACGTTGGCGGGCGATCAGTCATTCTCAACCTTTGGCAAAGAGACGCCACACCACCCCAACCAGATGCACCAACATCAACACCATCAACACCACCTCAATGCTTCCACGCTAGAGAGGAAAGAGTTCGATGCACTTCTGTGTAACTCTCGCATGCCTTACAAAGCCGCCTGTCTGTGTGAGTATCTCAAAAGAGAGAGCTCTTTCCTCTCTCTTGATCTGACCCAAAAAACTTTCCAAATTCAAGGCCTCTAGCGTGAAGTGCTGCTGAATTCTCCTCTAAAAATTCTAAGCCCTCACACTTCTGCTTTCCTTCACCCATCAACATCTATCCATCCTTCATCTGCTGGTTCATGGTATACACTCTTAAAAATAAATGCTCTGACAGAAGCAAAACATATAGGAGAGAACTACCAAGTGAACAAAATTGTTTTTTTATTGAAGCATTGAAGGACCTTTATTTTTAAGAGTGTATGATTAGCTTTTTCTTCATACATTAACTCACATTCAAACAATGTTATCAGGGTTGTTGAAAAAAATCTGAATTTAAGAATTGACCCGCTTTTAATAGATGAGTGTGAATTTGAATCGAATTGGATGCACCCACAATTTTTGGTAATTGAAATTGGCATTATCAATCTATCTATAAATAAATAAATCTTCAAGCCAACATTTAAAATTTGTCTAGACCAACTTGTTTAGATTTTTTTTTCTTTTAAAAAATTGCAATTGTATTAAATTGTTTGAAATTCGTTTAACTTTAATTCTGCCTCCTTACATTCAAATTCAAAATCATGAATTTAAAAAGCATTCTCAGTTGAATTCAGAATGTTCCACAACCCTAATAATTTCATTACTTCAAACATTGCACATGCTTTGAAACATGAAATTGCTCTATGAATTTGTTCAGTTGTTTATAAATGCAGGGAATTACGAAAGCCCTTGTGTCTAGTTGTGGGATTGTATAATGCGATACAATGTTAGATCAAACATTAAAACATTCTCAGATATTTGACCATAGGCAAAAACCCACCAGAGATTGACAGAGATTGAAGCCTAAAATGAACTTGTAAAACACACAAAGATAAAAGAAAGGCTGAAACTCCCTATTGTTTTGTACACAGGCAGTAGACTTATTGAGGCAGTGTTTGACTAGTCATGCCAAACATCAGCTCAGAAGCTTGAAACAGACGCTCTCAAAAGGCCAGAGTTTATAAGGTTTAGACTGCCTACTACTGTTTGTTGTGTTAGAGGGGATGAAGGTGGTAGTTGGATTGATTGAGATATTATCGACTGCTCTTGTTCTGTTGAAACCTTCAGACATCTGTCTCAGAAAGAGCGCTCCGAGGCTGTGTGGGTGGTGCGTTTAACTTTGAGGTAATAGTTTATGATTGTAGGCCTATAGTTCCACATCAAAGCTCCGCTTCCGTATGGACCAGCCAAGGGTCTTTTAATAGCTTAGCACAACACTTTTTACCTAAAAAATACACATTTAATAAGTTCCTTTCTTTTTTCCCTTTTTAGCGCGGAAAAGGATATGCTAGCTCTTTCCGAGTGGACATACCAGAGACGGCGTGATTTTGCACAATCAGTAAAACTGATGGAAAAGCAAAGAGCATCAAGTTTTCAGACTCTATTTCCAGAGGCGCCAGATGATTGTGCGTTCCCGAAGGCTTCCGGAGCCTCTAGGATCTCAACAAACTTGATGAAAGAGTCGGACTCGCAGAGCTAGATGCAACGCCGAGTGGCTGGACATAACGTGCTTCTCAGCAGGACTGAGACGGAGGACAAAACTAAACCGTTAAAATACACGGAGGATAGGAAGACAAGAGAGAAACAAGAGGACAGCTATTCCTCTTGGCTTCTGTGTGTGCCTGTTTACAGCACTACTGTACATCGTTAAAAAAAAACAAGACAAAAAAAAGACAATGAGAACTATGACAAGAACCACCAACGAAAACTACAAAAATGGAGATATATTCACTGAGCCCTTTAGTTGTTTATGTACACACACACACACCACTGAAAAGCCAATTGTACAGGAAATTCATTTGTGCATTACAAATGCAATATTGTTCTTTTAGACATGACTGTTTTTATATTCTGTGTGCGGCTGTGTGTGTGTGATAAGGTGTTTTCCCTAAATCTATTCCAACTCTTTGTCAAAAGAAAAAAAAAAGTAACGGATTCCACGGAGGGATTTTTTTTTCTGTCAGGGTTAAGTGTTTAACGTTGTGAGCAGGACAGCTGTGGCCTAAATCTTACTCTCTCAGACAATACGTAGGTTATATCACGTGTGAGAAGTCTTAACTGTACTCTTTTAAACTTCAAAATAAATATAAATCTATATCTATAAATCTATCTATATATACTTTTTCTGAAAGTGCGGTCTTCATTTGCGCCGTTTTTTCCAGTGTAGTGTGTATGGCTCCTCAAGGGAGCCGTTAGCATCGCTAAACCACTTTACAGGGGTTCTTAACATGACAGAAAGCCTTATCTCCAAACTTTTCATCCATTTTTTCACTTTTGGATATTGAGATTCATGTCTATAAATAAAAAGGGTCATAATATTCTAGATTTGAATACATGGCAGTTGTGTATTACTGTAGCCAAATAGATCCATTTGGAAATTGGAGGCCAAATACGAAAGGGGCACACAGTGCAAATCAAACACACACACACACACACACACACACACACACACTGATACTGATATTTACACACTTACACCTATGCCCACAAACACCTTAATACCAGGAGGTGACAAATAAACTGCAAAATGTATACTTGCGTCTTAGACTCCTGTGTTTTATTTTAAGACAACTTTAGCTGAACTAATACGAATAGACAGTTTACCAATTAAGCCACATTCCTTAAAAATCAGATACTACACAAAACATTCGTTTCTAATGAAATATGTAATGGAAAACCAGGCACAGCTGTCTGGTTTTGTTTTGTAGCTAAGGACATCTGAAAGTCTATTTTTGCACACATGGATGCAACCACTCAAATGAGCATTTAGTGCAATTTATTTGTGCAAAACAAATGCTATTTAGGTTTTATTAACAATGACAGTTCAAATACATTTTTGCACAAAATGAAGGGAAACGTGGACAAAGACATTTTCATTCGTTTCTCATCTGCAAAGAGAACAAAATGTAATATATATATAAATATATTCCAGCGAAGTTCAATTTAAAGCCAGTCGCACAGAACTAAACTTAATGCAGCACGAAACAAAGGACAAAAGCAATGTGATCATATCTCATTTTCCTTAAAATTGACTCCATTATGTTTGACCTCCACTCACATTAATCTCTTTCACAAACCGCAGGCTTTAATATCTGAACGGGAAAGCTGACGGAGGGACCTAAATACAGAAATCACTGGGCTATAATAAGAATAATTAAAGAAATAAAATAAATGACTTACAATTCCCCAAACAAGTCGTACATTTCCCGGAGACGTGCTTTGGAGCAACTTTTAAAGTCACTCAAAGATGTTCGCTTAACTTTTTTCAGCTTTACTGAATACAAATAGCTTCTTCTAACAGGATCCTATTTGTTTTGCATGTAAAATGTAAGAAGGTGGGCCTCAAACAATGATGTGAAGGTGGGTGTCGGGTGACGCTTTAAGCAGAGGCCACCGCTGACAGATAGATTGAAGTTGAACAGAAAATCTGTCCTCATAAATATGCTAACAGCCCCAGCCCCTGTCAGACTCTTTTCTCTCACCTCCCTCACGCCTTTCCTCCCTTCATCTCACCCCTCTTTTCCTTCCTCCTGCACACACCTCATCTCCTCTGACAGGTCAGCGCTCCATTTGTTCTTTCTGACTGATGACATCTATGAGGGCAACTTTTGTTCTTCTCCAAAGAGAGAGAGAAAGAAAAATAAGAGCGTCTTCGGTGCTGGTTTGTCAAGGTGTTCCGTGTCTGTTCTCACTTCAAAATGCTTCTCTGTAGGGAATGTTTTGAAGATCTCTGCTGTGCGTGTGTGTGTGGCACTGCCAGATGTCTGATGTCTGAGGTGACAGTGAGACGTGGTGGAGGCTCATCGGACCCCTGGCAGCTCTCTGAGGGGCCTCGAGGGCCCCTGCCTAAGTGTCTGAAGCGACAAGGCGCCGAAAAAGCGATAAGCGGAGCAGGACAGGAATTTGAGAGCAGGGAGGCCACAAATCCCAGGTGTGTTGTCTGTTACGCGGGAGCGGGAAGAGAGTCGGACAGCAGATAAGATGACAAAAGAACGACGGAGCCGGGAGCGCGACGGAGGAGGGGACCGAGCGAGAAAGGGGAAAAAAAAGAGGGGCAGAGAGCCCCCGTGAGCTGAGCTCTGTGTACACAGCTTTTCTGACATTTAGACCTCTCAACTGCTGTAGTCTTGCTATCAGACCTGTTAGTGACACGGTCCCGCTGAGACTTCATGACAAAAAGGCTCCGAAAAAGCTTTGAAATGACAAATGTGCCATCGTACGATGTGAATTTTAACACCTTTTCTCTAACTACGGACAATGGCTTATAGTTTAGAATATCAGTGAAATTGCGACTCGATTAAACAGCAGGTTCTAACCTCTGAGTGATTTGTTTTTTTACTCTCACTGAGCATCTGAGTGAAGAACTGTCAGTCCACTTGACAGTAAGCCTATTTAGTTCATGAATGAACGTTAATCTGTCTTTAGTGCCTTTGGCCTATTTCCTTACTGTACTGTCTGCACACTTTACTTACACTCAAATCAAAGCGTGTGTAGATCTTAGGCTGGTCATTTGGGCCTAGGTGGAAGTATGTGCTTGTGTATGTTGTTAATGCACATGATGTAGGCCATGTGTCCAGGACATTGTAATGTCTTTGTGAAAGAAAGAAAGAAAGAAATAGAAAATAGAAATGAAAATGAAAATATAAGTTCCTTTTTTGATGCTGTGGCAGAAAAAAAACATTAGTGTTTGTGAAAGAAAGAAAAAGAAAATGGAAATGAAAATGTAAGTTGCTTTTTTGATGCTGTGGCAAAAAAATAAAAATAAAAATAAAATAATAAGCAATGGTTTATGTGAAAGAAAGAAAAGGAAATTGGAAAAGCAAATATAAGTTTCTTTTTTGATGCTGGGGCAATAAAAAAAGCAATAGTCTTTGTGAAAGAAAGAAAAAGAAAATGAAAAAAATATATATATATTAGGGGTTCGGGGGTCACGGTTCGATACGATTTCAGTACAACAGGGAAAAAAAACATCAAATCTACTATGCTCGGTTTCTTTTCATTTATTTTGAACAGAGTAGTACAGTAGTAATACTAAATATTATGTTACATTATATATAAAATCTGCAGTACATGTATACATACAAGGAATACATTCTTGAAATATATTTGATTTACTTAACAGATAAACAAGGGGAAAAAAACAGTGCAACACGTAACATAGCCTATATATGCTGAGTTTCAGTTCATTTTTGTGACAAGCTTAATTTGTTCACAGAAAGGAAACTCAAATGGCAGAAAACAACATCCTATTTGTTTTCTTTATTTTATACCTTCATGTGATGCATTGTTAAGACGATAAGTGTTTAAAGTTGGTTCTGCTGGTATAAGGAAACAGTTGAAGTGATCGCGTCACACACACACACACACACATCAGTTCCAGCATTGCTAAAGTTGCTACTTTATCGAAATAAAATACAAACATCAGCGCACCCGCCTCTGTGTCACCGTTGGAACGCGACTGAACTACAAAGCCTATAATTTACATAATACATAATAGTTTAGCATTCAAGTATGTTACATCGCATATATGGAAATATTATGGAATATTTGGATTTGTGCCGAATGAGAGAGGTAGGATACACGAGCACAAAGCTCCATTTCGCAAACAGTTGAGCGCGCAAGCCTTTAAAGTATACTCCTTTGTCAGTCTATGTGAGAGACGCCTTCAGAATCAGCACATGGTCACTGTCTAGGGGGCTTGAAACTCATGGCATTCACTGTTCTTCTGCTGGCAGTTATCAAACAGCGTTGCATTACTGCGGGCGCCCCCTTCTGGATTGGGGGTGAATTGCCTGTATTCGTCGTAAGGCCTCGTGCACCGAACCGAGATGCCTGTACCGTGACGATTCCGTACGAATACATGTATCGTTCCACCCCTAATATATATAAATATATATATATATTCATAATTTCTTTCTTTCACTTAAACTATTGCTTAATATATATATATATATATATATACACATACATATCAATCTTTCTTTCTTTCTTTCTTTCTTTCTTTCTTTCTCCTATGTGTGTTGACTTAGGATCACTATAATATATTAACAGTTGATGATAATAATATTTATCATCATCATAATCATCATTATGATAATATGTATTATAATTATTACGAAAATGTAATTTAATAAATAATGTATTATTGTTGTTGTTAGAATCACACTTACCACGAAAGAAAGAAAGAAAGAAAGAAAGAAAGAAAGAAAGAAATCTGGCATCCTATCTTTCAAAAACACATATGCTCACACAGAGAAGCACCCAAACATGTTTTTTTTTCTTTCTCTCATACTCTGAGAGGTCAGTGTAACCTTCCTAAATGTTTTTGATGTTGGTGGAAAGAGCCATTTTTCTTTTCTCACTCCTTTCTTCTCACTGAGATCTCAGATTGTGTATTTTGTATCCTTTTTTTTCCATACAGGGTGATGACAGCCTTTCACAACCGTAGAGAGCATTTGTGAAAGAAGTGTTTATGATGCAGACACCTCTCTTTCCTTCTCTCTCACAATCATTCCAGGCAGCCTTTCATCTTGTAACCTTTATAATAGTGCAAATATGTTGTCCGCAGATTAAAGAAAACAATCACGTCCTACCTATTCAGATGGTTATTGTATCCCACAGTGACAAATGTGAACTGTAAATGTTTATGAGTGCTCAAAAACCATTAATCAAGCATTTAATATCCATGTTCAAACATACAAACAAGAGACTTATCTAGTTATTAGTAGCAGATGGTTATTACAATTAAACTTCTGTGAATTGTTTTATTTGCTTGTCCTGAGTAGGTAACTGCTGAAATGAGGGAGTAGTGGCTATAACCTGTATATATGTGTGTGTTTGTGTGTTTGTGTTTGTGTGTGTGTGTGTGTGTGTGTGTGTGTGAGTGGACTGTAGGTGCCACCTGGGTACTAATGAGTGAGTAATTAGGCTCTGGCACATGCACAGACAGCCACACCTCGCTCCTTAGGACCCCAGCCACCATATGCTGCACCAGTTGGGAGCTCAACTTGCCAAGAACTCTAGAAGAAAGAGAAAAGTAAGTGAAAAGAAAACCTCAGCTCCTTCCTTCTTTACAGCAGCACTCTTTCTAAACATTCTGGCCTATGCCATAAAATTGCATGACCTTCTCATCTAGAAGCATTTAAAAATCACAGATAAACAGAGTAAATTCCGCAGGAGAATGATGAAAGTAAACCCGGTAATTTACTAAGTGCCAGCACTATTCATGCTAGTGTAGCCTGATCTCAAACACATTCAGAATGCTTACAAAAGAAGGGGTGTGTCATAAAAAAAAGGAAAGCTGGGCTGGGGTCGGTAGTCAAGGATTAAAGTGGTTAGATTTCTTTTTACAGGTGGTGAAAACTGACCCCAGCACAGTACAAACATGGTGGAAATGTTTGAGTTGAGGACTTTAGAGAAATCTTGGAGAGAAAATGTTCTTTCAACTGCTGTCAGGAGCGTGTAAAATCAGCAGATGCCAGCCAAATGTTGGTGGGTCTATTTGTTTGTCAGCTTTTGAAATGTTGTCCCTCCCCACTGTGAAATGCGGTAACAAAGTCCCATACAGAAGATACCATTCACATCCCCTCTGCTCCTGACAAGCGCATGTCATTTCTGGGTCACATTCGGGCCATTTGTGGGACAGAGAGAACACACACATACACAAATTTGCTTAACCATCTGCTCCTGGTGCCTGTCGTGGTGTAACATTACCTCAATCAAACTTTCCAGGAAGGACAGCAAGGGAGTCTACAGCCATTTGTTCATGCTGTGGTGATGTTACTAGTGGTGTTTACTTGAGTTAATGTACAAATACCTTAATAAAAAAAAATGCAGTAAAAGTAAAAAATACTTATTTAATGTACTTACATAATTAAAACTACTGATCAATAGACCGTAGTTTATGCATTTATTTCTTAAATTATGGCTTGCAATTTCATATGCACCTATTGCACAAAATATCTATTTTAGGAGAGAGGGGACTAAAGTCTTAGACACAGATTTGGGATATTGCTATAAATTTGAGCTCATGCTGACAATATTTTAAATTATTATAAATCATCAGCTAGTTTTCAGCATTCCCAGCAGGCACAGTATGTCAATATAATGTCATGTTGGCGTTGGATATGACGTCGGACAGACTTTGCATTTTGGTTGAGAATGAGGTTGCGTCAGAAAGATCTAAAATGATGCCTTCGGAGGCAGCATTCAAAGGTGGGAAGGCATCAAGCATGTCCGAATCATAATTCTGCTTCACTTCCTGTTTCCGGAGATACCTTCTTCTAATCGAATTTTGAAGGCAGCATAGATGTATCCTTCACTGCCTTTGATTATGCGATGGTTGAGCCAAACAAATAAAGATGGCACAGTGTGTTTGTGAGTAAATGTATATTTCTGACCAACTTTTTGCACTTTTGATGTTATTTCTAGCGAGAAATCAGTATTATAGTAATTAAATATTAATTTAGTTATCACCAAAACTCGTTCTATTTTGTTATAGATCATTAAACCGTTACGCTGCCTCAGAAGCGTGCCCGAAATCAGTTTTGTGAGGTGCCTTCATGCCAAAACGCTGCCTGCAAAGTCTTCTTGTTCGTGGCTCATTTTTGATTCAGAACAATTCACTAATTTCAGAAAGTGGAGACTCGCTCTGATCGGATCATTGAATCAGTGAGTTGCTGATTCAAAAACAGCTGCAATTGGATCACTACGATTCGCTATATAAAAAAAAAACAGTTTAGCACAGTTTGAGAACCGATTCAACGGGTTAATCAAAAGGAATCTGCTCAAAAGAATGATTCGTTATCGATTCACATTTCATAGCGGGTAAAAGAAAAGAAAAGAAAAGAAAAGAAAAAAGAAAACATACAGCATAAATTGTGCAAACAGATGCAAGCATGTGAACCCCGGCGACCACAAGCTCCTGGGTCAGGCAGTATTGACATAATGATTTGTGGCCATTATTCCTATAATACTTACAGTATAGACACAGCTTCCCTTCTCAGATGAAAGTGCTATTATTTGTTCAGGGCTTCTGGGCTATTTATTTTTCTTTCTCAGGCAGCACTGATCTCTGTGTTAGCAGGTAAATCAATTTTATCGGCCACGGAAGGTCCCAAGCTCTGCCGTCTGTGTCCCGGTCATTAGCTATACTGATTTGTGTAACACGTTAAAAGTTGTTAAATATAGTCTCTATTGACATCTCTGCACATCCCTTTCACAGCATAATCTCAAAGGGAGCATCCATTCATCTTCAGCCTGGTCCCCGTCCTCTGGCTAAAAGGGGTAGCCATATTTCTGCCAACATCCAGAAGGGTGAAACTGTGTCATGTTTTTATTTGTCTGTATCTGATAAGGTGAGTCCAAGTATAGGGCTGTAGAAATCACTGAATTAGCACAACTTTTCTGTCATTCATAATGTCAGGGAACCTTGTGTGTGTAGGACAGTGACTAATAATTTAATCACACAGAAACTAACAATTACATTTCTAGGAATGTTATTAATTACAGAGGAAGAGATAGCAAAAAAATATACAAAGGGGCTATTTGAAGAATCTTTACTGGTTATTTCACAGCATACTAGCCCTAATTTCTGATATCTAAGTAAATTAGTTTTGACATTTAGCTTAGGTGATGAATGGTAAGTCATAACCATGAAGGTAACTGACAATATTGCATAAAGACTATTTTATTATTCTGATATAGGGGTTACTGGGGCTAGTTGTCAATATTTCTCAGGGTGTATTTATGACAGTCAATTTTTGTACATGCACGTATCTTCAAGTCTTGACAAAAATAAAATAATAATAATAATAATAATATTTTATTTATAAAATAAAATAAAATAAAAATAATTGCCCAAGAAAAAGTTCAATAAAAACAGTAGCAGATTGTCACACTATATGGGGTAAGTTGTCACAACGGTGCCTGCCAGTAAAACAGCCAATTGCCATTACAAAAAAAAAAAAAAAATTATAAAATATAAAACAAATCATGAAACGGCAACAATGTCAAATCAAATCAAATCACGTTTATTGTCACATCATCACAGCACATGTGCCTTGATGAGTGAAATTCTTGAGAGCGTGCTCCAGACAGTGCAGAAACAATTAACATATAGACAGTACCATTACATACTTACAGACTTATACAGATGAGAATGTGCAATATACACATACATATACTCAGTACACACAGTGTACTATTAGACATACTTACAGTTATCAATGTAAAAGATAATGTACATACCTATTGTTTTTGCCAACAAATATTGTAATAAAATATAATATATAATAAAACACATGTACAACTTTAAAACAAGTTTATGAACTTATATATGAAAAACACTAAAAGCATATGTCAGCCTTTCAGACTATTTCAAGAGGTTCTTGAACTATAGGTGCTTTAAACCCATATACAAAACCACTGCAAGAGAAAATAAGCTTTTGTTACTGGACTCCTTTTAGTTACTGAGATACATCCATGTGATAATATTCTGCCTGACATGTAGATCTCAATATTTTCTGACTTTTGGTTGTGATAAATAATGAGTGATTCAGTGTATGATTCTCTCCTTACAATACAAAAACATCTTTCTGGGTCTCCTGTGAAAGAAACAGCTTCTTGAGTTCTTTTTATTATTAATTGCAGCCTCAATCTTAATGTAGCATAAGTGTAAAAGCAAGCCAAAGCTTTTTAGTACAGCAACAGAGACTATTCAGTAAAGCGACTGCAAGGCAAACCAACACATCTGAGTGTAAACACTCTGATTGCTTTGAGTCTTTGGAGCTCTAATTTTAGCATTGCCTTCTTCATCCGCAACATTTGTATTGACTCTTCAAAGTCTAACTCTGGCATCGGATTTTAACAGACCACCATTCCACTTATCAAGCTGACAGAATGCACATCCCTATCATGCTGAATACATGAACCGACTCTTTTGTGGAGCAGGATATGATGGAGCTGAACGGAACCAAATGGTGGAACAGGAGGAGAGAACAGTGTAGCCCCCGGGAGATAACAGTGGCTGCCACAGTGGCTGAGATACTGATCTAAATGAAAACAAACAGAGATAAGAGGGAGATTGGAATCACACTGGCATGCTCTGGAGTCCCTGCGTGTGTTTGTGTTTGCGCACGAGCCCGTGTGTAAAGCCTCCACGCCTGCCCCGTGGTAGCGACCACCCATCAGATAGATATCAGCTTGAACAATTAGAGCGACGCCTCCACTCGCACTAGATGAGGATTCTCAGTGGCGTAGTGCGGGGTTTAATTTTGGGGCCCTTAATTTTTTATGAGGTATCAATGTAGAATCTTGAGTAGGAGATTTGCGTGTGTGCTTTTTATGTCGCTCGAGGGACATCAATCCACATATCAGTGAGAACAGATGAAGAACTCAGTCTGTTGTGGCTGAAAGCGTGTCTCCCAGACACAGAGGTAATACTTCTGCTCTGAAGTCAGATGAAACTGAGATTCTGGTTTGGGGCCCAAAACCCCATTGGACATCACTCCCACAGCTTTCGCAGTTAATCTGGTTGATGCTCCCACTAAAGCTCTCATATTTTGTGATCACACACCAAGGAGCAAGAACTGATCCAGTAATCTTATTTGATATCTCTATCAAAAACTCAGACGATACGCCACTAGGGAAATTAGGACAGTTTGGTATTTGCGTTTTGGTGTAGGTCAGATTGATAGCACAAAGAAGGGCCGTTTCTGCATGCTGTCTTTGCCCTTGAGCGCTTGCTTTGGTCTGAATGACCACAAACGCAACTTGACAGACATCATAATCTATAGTGAGCTGGGTTTTGTCAAAGCAGGTCATCCTGAACAAAAAGTTAATTTAAACTGTTAAAGAGGCCTTGATTGGCTGAACTATTGAAATGCTTTCTGAAAAGGCTTGTCCTGAATCCATAATTAAATTTCCATTAGTTTAACATGAAAGAGTAGTGGCTTTACTTTGTGGTATAAATTAAGGATAAAACATTGACTGCACTGTTATATTCGATAGACCCGGCTACAAACATATTTAGAAACATTTGTGTGATTGTTTTAGTGGCATCAACATTTGTAACACCTCCTTAACCACTCTTTCTATTAACAGTCTGCCAAGTCTTGAGTGTTAGATTGGAGTCTAATATTCATTCCACATCTTTTATGGAGACATGTATGCATTCACATAAAAAGAGTCTGATGGTCTGATTAATCCACTTCAGGAGAAACCATTATCACAAGAACAATTGGTGTGTCTATCCTTGTGGAGTGGCCATCCATCAATGTCACCGCTACTTATTATTCGCCATTGCCTCAGGAGGTCCACATTTAGCCACTATGGAAACTCTTACAGTCATAATTCAGGTTTGCTCTGTAATTCTGGCATGCATTCATTTTCTTTTTTTCCAGGGACTTATTATAATAAACCAAAACAATTTTCTACAAGTTGTTATTTGCAGATCAAAGTAGAGTGTTCTGGTAGTGTACGTCAGAGTGTGATTTTAAAACCCTCACAGATGGATGCCGATGCCTGTATTTTAAGTGAGTTTTTGGTGGTTTCGCAGTGTTTCATAATTCTGCGGTCATCAGGCAGTGATTGCTGCCTACATGTGAAGTGACCGTCTGTACAAATGAGTCATCATTCACACCGAATACTGACAGTGCGGAGAACTCAGAGTTCTTCACAAATTCAAGGAAGACATCAAAAAAGTTAAGTACTTTTAAACTCTTTGCTAACAGTAAACAAAATGGAGTTCTGAAGTGCTTATACATCTAGCCCTATCAGTGTCAACACAAACACATACAAGTGCTTACCTCACTCCTGTGATGATTCATTTGTCATCCCTCTACCTTCATTTTTAATTTTAACCATTTTCAGTTAAGCTTGAGCTTAGTCTCATACTCCCTCCCTCATTAGATAAACATACAAATTATTGAAACACAATATAGTGTATGCTCACACAGCAGCAGCTGTCAGTCAGGTTTAGAATGCTAAATAAGGATACATTCATTCTTGGTTTTTAAATGACTGTGACTTGACTGTATTCAATAAGCAAATGACTCTTTAGTGGGACATTGTGCAAGTCACATCATTAGACCAGTATGGCGACAAGTGATTAATGAGTGGTTAATTATACAATTTGCATCTGAATATGCTTACCTTGATACTATATAGTATGTGAAAAACAATACATGAATAGAGTTTTCCAGAATTCAGAGTAAACAGTATACGAAAAGTACCAGGATGACCTACTACTTCCTCTGAGATTACAAATTTCATTCTTGCTACTCATATTTATATTATTATTCAATGATTTGTTCAGTTAAATAAAAAGTTGAGTCTTTGAATCATTCACTCAACTGATTTGTTCAACTACTGAATTCGTTTTCTGAATTAATTCAGAAACAAAACTAATGTGTCTGCCTATGAGTGAGTCATTTCATAATTCACTCAACCAAATTGAATTGTTCAGAAATGTAACACCACTGTTGTGTTGCTCACAGTTGATTCTGCTTTGGCTGAAACTATTTGTGTTGGCGAAGCAAAAATACACACAACATCTGTGAATGAAATTGAAATTTAATCGAAATTCTTGTTTACTAAATTGTTACATAAAATCCGTACCACTCTCACAATCGTCCTGTTGGTCTGATAATCAGCAGAGCCGTGATTTTCTTATGATTCTGAAAAACAACACTATTGTGATATTGCTTAATTGTTGCTGTCACTATGGTTACAGGTGTTATTCATGATGTTGTCCCATTCAGACAACATTGAGTTGCTCATAAGCTGTTGCCTATACAGGACAATTTGGGTGAAACCTGTTTATAAATACATCTGTCAAGCATATGACATATTTCAGCAGCTGATGTTTGAGAAATCGAAAAATGGAAAAAGTGAATATGGTATAATTCTATATAAAATGTATATACTCTCTAAGGTTTTCACCAACTTGACATGGTGGACTCAATCAGCGACAGTATTTTTAGTCTTTTGAATGGCATTCACAGACTTTGAGTGGCTGTGACTACATGATGAGGTGTTATAATAAAGTAGTACTCATTTTTGTTAGTGATGGGCATGCATTGTTGTTTGATAAATATCAAACCCTCTGAAAACCCACAAGCCTTGACACTCCTACCGCTTAGTATTGTCACACACACTGTTTTCGAGTCCATGTTTTTATTCTTCTACTAAGGTCAACACAAAAGGCTCCATGCTCATAATCAGCAATTCATCTCCTTCATGAATATGAGTTTGTTCAAAAATTAAGTTGTGGTTATGAAAGGAAAGCGGTTTTTGCGGCTGCAATTTCACAATAACTCATTATGTTCAAGGTGAATCAACAAAGCTTGGCATTCCAGTGCTGCTCCCTGTTAATCTTTAATAAGCTGAACGCTGTATCAGTCCTGACAAGTTGATGGTGGATATCCAAGCAAAAGGGTCTCTGCCAGTGTGATTTAACTTATTTTATCAGTGTACATGTGTATCTGTGTTTTTGATTAAAGTCTTGTGCACACCTAGAATGAATTATTCACATGACAAATACTTTACATTAGAGAAACATTAGAGAATGATGTTATATATATGGAACAATATATATATATATTATTATTATTTATTTATTTTTTTTTTTCTGATATTGATGGTATCAGTACAAGAAGCATAAAAAGTCATAATGGTACAGGCAAGTCAAAAATATATATAATAGCAATTTATTATAAAATGGGGATGTACTGTATGTATATTTTATTTAGCATATGTATACACTACCCACCTAGCACACTTTTATTACAACGGCTGTACTGTTATTTCTAGCAGCACACCTCAGACGTGAGAAACCTGTTGTTCATGGAGCGATGCTTCATTTGAAGGACCATCCATAGATCACAGATTATAACAATCTATCAAACACTAACTGCACCACCGTCGCAAAGAATAAAGATGTTGACATTAGTTCTCAGCGGATGAAGCGGAGACTAAACAGAGGCTGTTTTCAGAGTCATTTATCAGATGAATAAACATTCACACTTTTGATGTATAACCTTGTGCCGCCCTGTAATGGAAAAGTGATCATCAAGCAGAAAGTTGGTGAGCAAGCACTATTTCGACTTCAAAGTAATTATTTTTCTTTTTCTGTTTTCTCTGCCCCTCCTACCGCTCTCCCTCCCATCTCTTCTTTCAGAGCTTTCCTGCCAGAGCTATGCAGGGGTTGAAGTGGATGATGAAGAGGCTGAGCAGGGGGTCTGGCAGCGCTGCATCCCACACAGACGCCTCTCTTGTGGGCATGCCGAGAGAGACATGCCCCCCCGGATGGAAGGTTGCTGGCAGTCTAGAGCCGGAACTGCAGAGGGAAAAGGCTCATTCATTAATCTACCTTACTACATTCTATGTACCTGTCTGTTTTCTCCCCTTATCCATTTCCCCCTTTTTTTTCTCTCTTTCTTTACTCTAAATGTGTTTTTTAAAGGGATAGTTCACCCGAAAATGAAAATTCGGTCTTAATTTACTCACCTTCATGTCGCTTCAAACCTGTATGACTTTATTTCCGAAGAACTTAAAAACTGAAGAATGTACTGGTCTTTCTTTTCATGCAATTTTTAATGAATCGTGAGCTTTATAAAGGAGTCCATATGAGTTTGAATGCTATATTAGCCATAAAACAGCTTTGTGTGAGGAACAGAAAATAACATTTTTAGTGATATTCTCTGAAAAAATTTACAACCACTCTAGCTCTCTTTGACCTCTTCATAGGAGTTCATGAGAGTAGCAGCATTACCCGATTTGCGAACAAATTGTTTTTCCGAATTGGTTATTTTTGGTTGATCTGCTTCACTAAACAGGTTTGAATGATTCATTCACAAAGCGGAGTGATCCGGTTCACAAATTCACCTCAATGGCACAAAGATCTAAAATTGCATTGAAAAAAAAAATGATGAATGGTTTTGGAATTACATGAGGGCAAGTAAATGACAACACTATTTCATTTATGGGTGAACTATCCCTTTCAAATCCCATTTTTAAGGCTTTTTCTATAAAGTCACGCATCATTTTGTTTCGAAGTCATTCTTACCTAATAAATCTCTCCTTCTCTGCCTTTGCTGTTTCTCCATGTGAGGGTGCGCTGACATATCCTGGGCTGAACGGAAACGAGCGTGTCCATCCATCCTCGCCTTTCTCGCTCCCTCCTTCATCTTGTGTCACTCTTCCCTCTCTCCTCTCTGTTTTTTTTTCTTTCAGGTGTGCTGGGCTCTTTGGCATTTCTTCTTTCTTATCGCAGGAAGCAGGCAGGAGTCATGGGCAAACAACACGCATCAATACCTGTGTGAGCAAAGTGGTCGGGTCCTGGCACCTTCAACCGGTGTAGAATAACTAATGCTTTCTAGAACCTTCCACCTGGCTCTGGACCAGCCCTGAGGTAATTTGGGGGTTCACCCATAGCAGATAGCTCAGATAACTGGGCATTTATTTGCCCTCATGACTCCAAAAACATACAGCCTCAGGGTATGTCTAGAGAGCAGTCGTGAGACCCCAGTAGCTCACCTATGCATTAATATCAAGGATGACTCTATAGGAATGAAAAAATAATATACAACAGTTCTTTCTGGTCCTCAAATCTGATTGGCTGATAAGAGTGTGATATTAGAGACCAACAAAACTCCAACAGCCGTTTCACTGTTTGTATCACTTCACTTGCCGAAGTTGCAATATTTCTCACAGCGAGTGCCATGGCGGACACCCAAATCCACTATAATTTAAAAAATAACTTTTTTTTTTTTTTCACGGAATGTAGTTTTAAGAGTTTTTAGACGAGAATGTACTTGTTTGGACTTAAAATATGTGGTTTGTTAATAAATATAACGTCTATTTGAAAATTTACGTCGACATTTTTGGAGATGTGAGCTCCAGGGCATCATTGGTCCTTCAGCGCTCATAAACCCGCAGGGAGAGCGCCTCACTTCGGCCAGATCTTCTGGAATTTTCAGCTGGCTCTGATGTCTCTATAATGGTTAAACATGAGATATAATTTGTTTTCAGTAAATCTAATGGCCAGTCTTTGGTCTCATTAATCTATTATTTGTTCCAGAGCAAATAGTTTCGGCTGAGGGCAAAATCTCATTACGTTGTATTTGTAACTTCAGTGCTTATATCACAGCGATGTCTTTGTACTTTTGACTGAATTGCCTTGCAACTTTTATGATGGCTGTTGTTGTTGTTTATTAAATATTATTATTCAATAAATACAATTTTATATAAATAATAGTAGCCTAGTATTTTATAATAGTGTTTAGTATTGAGAAATACTAATTAGATACTAATTAAATACTAACGTCATTAGATGGCGACAAGAGACTGTTTTTACGAGTCAGCAGTAAATAATTTTATATTGAAATAGACTGAAATGCTGTTGTAAACAAGGAGGTTATTTTTACTTTCAACAACAGCTTGTAATGCTGCCTTCACATGCTATTGGAAATTTTCACACTTATGAAGTCGTGATTACGAGCTTGTTGTATTCAAGTGCTTTAATGTCAGAAAGAATAAAATGTAGCATCCCATTGGTTGACAATCATATAAACATTCACCGCGCTGTACAGTTTGCTGTCTATTCTGGAATGTCGGTCAAATACATGCTTATTTAACTGCTTATAAAACATACAATATGCTTTGAATGATCATTCAAATCTAGCCTATAAATACACTACTTTAGCGACAAGACAAAGGGATGTAGTTGTTGTGAGAACAGCATTGACCGCAGCAATGTTTGTCCCCTCCACCATGTTTAAAGTTTACGACCCACCCAACTCGGAAACTCGGGTATCAAAATTATTTCAGAATTTCCCAGTAGTAAATACGACTTGAGAGGCCGTTCACGTCCAATTTCCGAGTAGGAAACTCGTATTTATGCTAATTCCGATAGCACGTGAAGGCAGCATAAGACACAGCCAACAAATGCACTGAGCAGTGCTGTCATCGGAAATCACCCTTAACAGATAAAAGGATAGGGTAACACTTTATTTCGATAGTCCACTTTAGATATTCTACTAACTATAAGTAACTTTGCAACTACATGTCAACTAGCAGTCATTAGAGTATTAGTAGACTGTCTATCTTCTAACACTTTGTTACAAAGTTACTTATAGTTAGTAGAATGTCTAAAGTGGACTATCAAAATAAAGTGTAACCAAGGATAGTAACTTACGACAAAGATAACGCTTTCCTCAGTGGACATTTTGCACACTCGTGCCTTCAAACTGTTGTATAAACGCAATAATCACACTCCTAGCCGTGCGATATGGCTGTATATCGGCACGCTGTGATTACCTACGTCCGAATCACATCCGGGCTGATATACAGCCATATCTCACTTCTACATTATTAACTTATTTTAATGTTTGTTTTGGCTCATTTTAAATAATATTGGTCAAAAAGAACATTGTGCGTTGGGCTATATTTTAAGTGTCATTATTTGGAAATGCTTTTAAAAATGTTTGTATCATTTGCCACTTTACTTTCATTTTAAGAACTAATTTATTTTTAAACAATATAGAATCAAACATTGCAACATTTCCAAACTGTATTTTTCAGTATTGGGGTGTAACAGGACAAATCTGTAATTTAGAGCCACAAGCTCACTTGCATTCATCATTCAAGGTGAAATGCATTTACTTTGAAATGTCAGTAACTCAATCACTCAGAAAATAGACACAGGACCATAATCTCATGCAGCGTTCACACGCAGACAAGCTGCTAATTACAGAGCTAACGATACAACACACAGAGCTCCTCTCAGGTGTGGCTTCCAGTTTACCTCGTCCCCACACAGATACACCTAGAACAACGAACACTTTTGTGCTTTGAAGATGTAATGGATGTCTCGGTGGTATTTTTCCCCATATATCTACTTTATCACAGATGTTTCTCCTTAAATTGCTTAGAAAAAAATAGACACTATTGACATATAGTAAGAGTAATGAGTTCATATTGAATGCATAGTGCAAATATGAGCACAGCTTGAGATATTTCAGAGATCTGAAACTCCAGAAATATTTTTCTCTCTCTCTCTCTCTTAGGAGAAACATTTGAGAAGCAGGAAACTTAGGCAACAGTCTCTGATCTTCATAACTGCAAAGCTGACATTTCTGCAGGTCATTGCAGTCAGAGGGTTTAGAAGTTTCCTGAACGGAAGGCCCTTTGCGTCTTTGAGCAAATTGCGGTACTTGGATGTTTGCTGCAGATTATACTTACAGTTTATTCTGATTTGAGAAAGATCTCTGCATCTCTGCAAACGGGCGGCTGTGCCAAATGGAGGATTAAGGAGTAGCTGAGAGTGAAGTTTAGCAGAAAGAGTTGCGGTCGCCTGATGGGGAGTTTTAATTGCCTGCCTTTTTTTTTTTCTCTGTCTGTAACCTTTCATAGCTCTAATTAGTCAACAGGTTCAATCTCATACTTGCTGTAATCACCCTTAAAGCCTGTCTCTGCCCACTCTTTTAACACCGTGATGTAACAGACAGCAAGTCAGAAAGCGGACTAGGGGCTAAACGTGATGTGTGTTGGTGTGTGTGGGTAAATCTGGCCAAATTTAGATTGACCACATATAACTCATCCAAGTTTTAAAAGTTTGTGCAGTTTTAAAATGCCACATTTCTAGTTCTGGTATGGGGGGTATCCATGAAAATTATAAAAATAAAATTTCAAATGTTCTATTCTAATTTTAAAGGTGAAATGTAAATTTAGTGCCACATGTATATCAACTATGCAAACTGATGATATGCCTGGCAGCCATTAACCAAATACAAGGACATTAGGGTGACCAGACCTGTTTTCTGGTGATAGTCCACATTTTTGTTGACCTTTGCCCAACTGGGGCTGCTCTTGCAATTATATGTTTGTTTTATATGAAACATGCTCTCTATATAGCATAGGCTTCTTTAAACAAAGATCACATCATCTCATCACTTACAGTATATATTCTTGATGCACTTCTCTGTTTGTTCTTAGGATGACAAAAATTATAAAAGTTACATTTTTAGACTGGTCTGCCTCTGCGGTCTAACAGTGCTCAATGTCAAAATGATTGAGAAGACATCATTATGGCCTTGAAAAAATATATAATAATATGCAATAATATAGGAAATATATATATTTTTTACATTATGCATGTAATTATTGATTTAATTTACCATTATGTAGATACCTCCACACTGGGATAAGGACATCCCAACAACACAACACCTAAAACATCTGTTCCCTGAAGAGCAAAATGTCCCCAGTTTCCATTTCAGAAATCTGGTCATTGTATATTATGCTAGTGGATTTGTTCCTCATTTGTGATGAGCAAATCGATTGGCTGATTCTGCTGTGTGTGCTGCAGGTTCAGCTCATTGGCTCAAAGTCACGCGCCACTGGTTGACACCACCCGGGGGCATCATCAATTTTGCAGATTAGCTAATTTGTTAACTGAGAGAGACCTATAGATGGAACATTTAGATTTAACATATGAGTTAATATTAATCCTTCAAATATTTAATGAAGCCTAGTATAACGAGGTAAAATTTAAAATGGCAATTCAAAATCTTTTTACACTTGATCAGCATTCAGCATCATTATAGACATAAGTATGTATTTATGCACGTATGTTTATGTGTGCATACATTACTGAGTGACCAGATTGGTGCATAATCATGTTTGTGAGACTGAAGTAAATGCTTGCGATTTGTTGCGTCAGCATGTGTGTGTGTGTGTGTGGAGAGGGATCAGCTGGCAGTATCTTGCATTATAAACATGAGGTCACATGGCGTTGGGTGGGTATCAGGTAGAGGCTTTCCCTAAGGACATCATTAAGACAACACTGCCTAAACCAGCAGCCTGAGCAAATCTCCTAGTAACTTCCAGGAAACCCTCTCTAGAGCAGCAAGAATATGCCAGGCCAAAAGAACTGCACAGTACCTCTGGGATGTTCCTCTAGGAAATCAGCACATCTGCTGGACATTGTGCTGGACAACTTTCATATTTTGCATCCACATTCTCCGATGACTCATAACAATCTGTTAGAGCAGGGGATTTTTTTTTTTTTTGGATAAATTATTAATTAGGCTTGAATGAACTGTAGGAAAGTGATTAGCTTATGTTCAACAATATGGGAATATAACAAAAATTACATAGTCTTCCAAATGACTTACATGAGTCATAGTAAAATATATAGTAAGGTGCACAGTGTTAACTTTTGACGTGATCGACCAGAGTTCAAGTCCGTTTTTTGCCGAGCTTGTTCTTCTCCCTTTTCCCATCACTTATCAGATCGGAAAGGCATTTATTTTCAATACAAATGCAGGAAATGAGCAAAAAGTGGAAACACAGATATTTAATATTGTAGTGTTTATCAGGTAGGGTTGGGGTAGGGAAGGCTTTATTGTCCCAATAAGGTGGCATCCATTTATTCATTTGAATAAAAACGATAATTTACACTCAATATGTTATTATTGCATATGATTTTATAATGTACTACAATACTGCAGTGCAAATATCTGCCACTTTTTGCACCATGTATAAACAGCATCTAACTCAGTGGTCTCAAACTCAATTCATGGAGGGCCACAGCTCTGCAGAGTTTAGCTCCAACCAGCTCCAACTCACACCTGCTTGGAAGTTTCTAGTGATCCTGAAGACCTTGATTAGCTGGATCAGGTGTGTTTGATTAGGGTTGGAGCTAAACTGTGCAGAGCTGTGGCCCTCGAGGAATTGAGTTTGAGACCAATGATCTAACTACTATTTACATTTATTGCAAAAAATAAATAAATAGGCCTGCTGTTATTTTTGCATACAGTAAATTTGTCATTTGCACTTTGTGTGTGTGTGTGTGTGTGCACTGTGCATATATATATTAGGGTGACCATACGTGCCATTTTTCCTGGACACGTCCTGGCCAGGATTTCTATTTCTAAAGTTTTGGCTTTGTTTGCGTGTGCAGACCGATCGGTGTATGACATCAAAGTACCATACAGATGGTTCCTTATGCTTTAAAAAGCTCTCGAGGTACTTTGATGTCAAACACTGATCCGTCTGAGCCGCTCTGCTTTTAAGTCGAACACACCTAATATGTACGTGTAATTGCATCGCTTTGACAGTAGATCCCACCTTCTCACACACACCATGATTGGCCCATTATGTACAATGCCTGCATGTTATTGGTCAAACTACTTTTCGATCATTACCTTCAGCAAGCATGAAAACAGGAAAACAAAGTCAAAACAAATCCTGGCAAGGATATGTCTGGGAAAAATGGCACGTATGGTCACCCTAATACACACACACCCACACCCACACACACATTTGGTTAATTAATCAGCATCATGTAATTGTCAAAATGAGCATCACTGTCATACTACTTTACAGAGGGAGCGTATGTGTGTATGCTAAGACGTGATAGATCACCACTCTGTGATTCTGTAAGTGTGACATTAAGTTGGAACATCTGACTCAGGGCTGGATGATAATTGGCCTGCACTTTTCCCACCATGTTTGTCATTACACTTCCACCACAAGTCTTCAACCTCCCAAGACTATGGAGTTAGTCTGTCCAAAATGAACAGAAGTTTTAGTCTAGTTACATGCAGGCTGGGTGAGAACATCTCACAGTTTGATGAAAGCAAGCTGTAGTGAGTGGGAAACAGCAAATGAGAAAGCATCTTCCTACTATCTCGTGTCCAGCACCCAAGTTCATCCAAGAACTTGTTTTGCGGACAGTGCCGTCACACCTGACGTAATTTACTTGAGTAAATAAGCCCAACCTACGCAAATAAAATGCAACACAATGTCATTCTAAATGGGTCACTGCAAGCCATTTTCATGAGTTATTTACGTAAACTTGACTAATCAGGTTTTATGGAGCAGAGGGTGTAGGTTGTTTTTTTTTTCATTAAAAGACAGGCTGGACATTTGAGAAGGCGGAGATGTGGTTTTATTTAGGGTTGAAAGTGCAGAGTGAGTTTAATATATTGTGTCGGGATGTCCTCATCCTGGTATACTTGTGTGCGGAAGCATGTTTGCACAAGAGTCTATATGTTTGGACAGGTCTGGGTTGAGTTCACACAAACACACACGTAAAAATATTTGTGTGCTTTGATTCATCTTGCCTCCTCTCATCAACTGTTGCCAGCTTTAAAACACACCTGAGAGTCAAAATGGCTGTAGTCATAACAATAACAGCGTCAACGCGACGGCTCACACCAGCAACTCTGTTTGGCATCTGTTACAGCAAATTACATCAGCAATACCACCCCATTACCTGAGCTCTTACCAGCACATAACAACAGCCAGTAGGGAACTTGTGTTTATGTGTGTGTGTGTGTGTGTGTTCCAACCCCCAGACACCTGCCACTCTGGCTCACAATCATAGCTTGCAACTGAAACTGCTGTTCTCAGTCATAGATGGAGCAAGTAAACCATTTTCACAGTATGTAAAGAGCTTGATGGCGTTCATCTAGACCAGGCATCCTCAAATTAGTGGCCCGTTTCAGAAAGGAGGTTAAGTGAAAACTCTGAGTATGTTAACCCTGAAATGAGGGAAACTCTGGGTTTTCCGTTTCAAAATGGGAGGTTTGTCAAACCCGGGAAAGCAGGGTAAGTCAAGCCCGTTTCAGAAAGAGAGGTAACTTATACTCAGAGTCAGTTACCGTGGTAACTTACTCCGTGAACCTAACCTGGTCGGGAGCAGGTTTTCTTCGGTAAACCCAGAGTTTCTTTCTGTCTCCTCCCCCTTTTTAAAGTGTAAGCGATGTTTTAATACCTCATTCATTCATTCACGCTGCAAAATTGCTTTTCTTACTGAGTATTTTTGTCTTATTTCAAGTACAAAGATTTAAAAATTCTTAAGTTAAGATGCATTTTCTATAGATAAAAAAATATCTAGATATTTAGTCTTGTTAAAATATAAAAGTGTTCTCCATAGGGTAAGAAAAATAATCTTAATGCAAACGGAAACAAGAATGGGCTATTTTTAATTTATTACGGCATGGCCAGATAATTTGCAAAATAAAATAAAAAATCATTTGAATTCGTTTTTTTTTCCCTTCATGGAAACAAGACTAAATACTGTATATTATTTTATTATAATTTTTTTACACGTATTCATGTGCATATTTATTTGAGCGGTCCCATTTTAAATGGTAGTTTTCTTCAAAACATCGGAGATTATTAGAGCACATTATAAATCCTGTATGCAGATTTTGAGGAAAGTGTGCATCCCTCACACTCATTCTGAGATTTTTTTCCTGGGCACAAATCCGTCAAAGAGGAGTATCACAGGACTGTAGGTCAGTGGTGTAGAAATCGGTTTGAATGAGGTTAATCTGATAAATGACGTTCACTTGATAACATCTTTCTATGACGTCTGGAAGTAACCCAATAATCCGAATTTCCTTCAGGATTTCCAGTGTGTTTGGATGCACCTTCTGAAAATGATACTGATTACTGTATGGAATGGAAGGACGCCAGATGGAGGGGTAGTACGAGCTGTAACCACCACCACAGCTGTTAAATAAACTAATTATTTACAATTTTTTGGTCATCTTTATTTCCTAATACAAAAGCAAAAGTTATTCTTTTTACTTTTGGATTTTAGAAATCTTCCAATACTTGACCATCTCCTCTTCATCTGTCAGTGCTGCTGCTGCAGGTTCCCCCTCTGCCTTCTTGCTGTCGACAAGCCAGTAGTTAATTTTATTACTCTAATTAAGAAATGTATAATTATAATTATGTGAATTTATTTAATAATTATTAGAAATATTTAATTATGTGAAAAGAGTGTTAGACTATGTGGAAAAAGCTGCAGCGCATTGAAATAGACACTGAATGATATTTAATGTCAAATGTTTGTAAAGTCATTTAGCCCACACCCATGAACCATTCAGGTTTAAAGCTTTACCTTGATTGAATTGTGTTTTTATACTTCATTTTTAGCTGCTGCCACGTTCTTGTTTCTTCTTTGTCTTTTTCCTTTTTTTCTTTCTTTTTTTTTGTGGCCATGGGATACCATTAAAACGAATATTATTTCAATAATTTACAGTTTTCACCTCTGATATTATAACAGTTATTAAGTTATTGACAGTTATTAAGAATTAAAGTTACGCATTGGCGGAAGTATGCGCGCTGACGTCTTTTTGGCGGGAGCTGTTGCCATGGTGAATCTAATTTCGGAGCTCCACTGATCATGACTTTTCATAGTCGTGGTGCAGGCGCCAAACTCAGAGTCAACCTACTTAGAGTTGAGTAAACTAACACAATTCAGCCGTTCTGAAACCGAAAACTCAGAGTTTCCCATCTCAGAGTAAGTCAACTCTGAGTTCAAGTTTAAACTCAGAGTTGGTTGAACCTCCTTACTGAAACGGGCCCCTGGACCATTCCTGCAGAGTTTAGCTCTAACCCTAATCAAACACACCTGAGCAAACACACCTGAGCATGCTAATCAGAGTGTTCAAGATCATTAGAAAATCACAGGTAGGTGAGTTTGATCAGGGTTGGAGCTAAACTCTGCAGCAGATTGGACCTCCAGGGTAAGATTTGAGGAACCCTGATCTAGACCATGTACGCTCAACGACCAAAAATGGCATAACTTATTTTCCATTCACACATACATAGGTTAGCATGCCCGCTAATCTCCTCTTGCCCTTGTTCTACGTCCACTCCAGCATTATAGGGTCAAAAAGACAGAAAAAAAAAAAAGCTGATGAGGGACGCAAAGGAAAAAAAATAATCTCATATGGTTTGCTGCTTCAGTACACAGCCTCTCTTTTTTTTTTTTTTTTTTTTTTTAAACTTTAACAAAGTCAGCACCGACGACTTCATCATACTAAAGCACAGACCTCATCAAGACAAAGTCAAGCTGAAGAACGTCCTTCACATGAAGTCAAAGCAAACTGTACTTAGAAGTTCTAGAAGTACAGCTAGTAAATGATCTGGTCTAAATATAGTCAGCAGTCTCTGCTCAGAAACGATGGCTTTTTATAAAAAAAAAAAAAAAAAATCACAAGTGGGATTAAGTGTATGCTTAAAAATAAATAGCACGTTCGTTCATGAAGTGAAAAGTGCCAATTAAAATGGCACCATGAAATGTGCTTTTTATGTTTGATGCTACAAAGAAATTACATGCATTACATATTATACATGTAATGTTATGTATTGTAGACACACACACACACACACACACACACACACGTAGGGTTTCCATGTTTTATCGGGACATTCCATAGGCCATTCCATAGACGTAATGATTTTTATACTGTACAAACTGTATTATCCCCTTACCCTAATTTAGTATGATTTATAAGCTGTATTGGAAACCAAATAAATGTCCCCACAAGGACAAATATTTCGGGGAATTTTATTTTTTGGGGATTTTTTTCCCCTTAACGTAGGGTATACCTGAATATCTCTCTCTCTCTCTCTCTCTCTCTCACACACACACACACACACACATAAAAATAGATTTTAATAAAGAAAATGTATATATTTTGTTAAATATCTATATTATTTACTATACAACATACAACAATACCAAATGTATTTTAATATTTTAAAACGTAAGGCGCACACACACAATATATTGTTTGTATAATAGGACATTAAAGAGCATTGTAGGTCAAAGAACTGGAGGTCACTCTTGTTGACTGGATTGATGAACAAGCTATTCATCACTTATCCACCTCTGACCCCCTTAATGAGCTAGAATTGTACAGAAGCCAGACACAATGACACACACAGACCAAGTGGGAATACAATCCAGTCTGGCTCTATATAGTCTGGCTGAATACACAGGTCATGATTTTGGTTCTGTTTTAATGCAAAAGTGCAACCTCCATCAGCACAATTAATTGTTGATGGTGGGTGTGGACGACTACTTCAGTAATGTACCAAAAACATATCAATCATTTCCACAGACCACTCCATTTCAGCATTCATTTTCAGTCCCTTTAAAAGACAATTTGTCAGAGTGAGTGAATAAAACAGAGAACTTTTACATCTGAAACTTTGCTTAAAATGATTTAATGGCAGCCCACTTGTCAAGTGTAAATGGAGGCTATATTTAAAAAGCATTAGTGGAAGAAAAACTGCCACTTTCATAAGACTGCATAACATCGTTCAAATTTAAGATAACCAGTAATATGTAGAGGACCATGCTGTCCTGAGATGGCTTGTATACATCTGAATATATAATTTTATTGAAAGATTAATTGATTGGGTGTGACTTGTCCTATAAAACTGATGCAAGAAAGAGCCACTTTTCAGAGTTAGTTACAAAAAGTTGTTTCTGTTTTCTTTTATAACACATGGTCAGTATTGCTTAACATTCAAAAAATGTTGATCATAAACCTCAGGAGGTCAAATGTAAAAATGATATAAGCTGTTTTATTTTATTTTTTCAATCAAATTCTAGTCTAAACAGTTTAAAATCAGTTAAACTTGATTTTGCTATTCAAAAGTTAAAGGTAAAATTAATATAATAACTAGGTGATATATAAGTATAAAACAAATACATGGAAATAATATACAATTTTAATTATTACAGTGAAAATTCTAGATATTTTACTATATATATTTTATTCATTTTCATTCTCGTTTATTACTTTTCATTCTACGTTTATCAAACATATTTTCACTTTCAAAAAAATGATGTGGTTCTAAAAAGCATTGAAAGTGGCAGTCATATTAATTATAGTGGTTTGTAATGATCATTTGCAATGATGTGCATTGATTTGAGGACTTCTGTGCTTATTTTAAACATTTTGATGGAGAATATGGAACAAAGTGCGTTAAAAGCATTACTAAGCTCGAAAAAACAAATATGTTTGTTCCGTTGTGTGTGTGCCTCACATTTGTGAGTGTGAACAGGACAGTGATGAATTCCTCACAATGGCACACATCTATTCAGCAGAATAGTATAAAAGAGAGAGAGAGAAAGGGAAGGAGCAGCCGTAAATGAGTCTACCGCTGCCAAAGAGGTTCACAGGAGCGCCAGTCACCATCACTCACCAACTCAACAATGCTATATCAAACCTGTTCTCTAACTCTACAAAAAAACTTACAACTCTGTGAAACTTTCAGTAGTGCAAATGGAAGTAAAGCTCTCAGTCTGAGAGCATCCACTCAGGTTCATTAATGGACGTGTAATCCACCCTCTTAAAAGCAGACATACGGATGCCATGAGCTATGATTGAGTTTTATAGATCAAGGCACTGAATGACTCTCTGTAATCAGAAAATCAATGTTAATGTACTTCAGAGCATTGCTCTGTATTTATGGTGACCTCCTTTTGCTTTTCATTTATAGAACTCTTACATGTTTTGCTTATGTTGCTGAGAAGTGCAGTCAGAGGAAAGGTTATTATTTGACAGCCTTCAACCGGTTCAAGTCTCTTACGCAACCATTAATAAGAAAAGAAAGGACTGAAGAGTTGATGAAAAGTAAAACTCTCAGAGAATACGAAATAAAGAGTCAAGCAATTTAAAAGCCAGTTTGGAGAGAACATTTTTTTCTTTTTCCATTCTCGTGCGCATGTCGAGAATCTTTTTTCCCCTTCTGTTCCAATTGTGTGCCATCTAATATTAGTATTTTTATTAATTATCTTAAATTAACTGTCAGAATGGTTAATTAGCATAATTAATGTGGTGTGTCCAAGAAGCTGAGTGGTATTTGAAAAATGTAAAAGCAGCTGAGAGTGACTCAATAGTAAGTTGTCCAAAATACATAATTACAGCAATTAATTAAATTCCGGCCCTGACACTTTTTTTTTATGAAGTGATTGAGAAAGTTAGGAGAGGGGAGGCTTTTTGTTCTCTATTTGAACATCTTGGAATCACAGTTACAGGCTTTGAAGAAAGTCTAAGTGCAGAATAGTTGTTTTACAGTTTTCTTCTTTGCAACACTGAGCTACTCTTGTTTAATGATTTCAGCAACCTGTAAATGGTCTTGGCAAGTGCGTATGTGTTTGCGGTGGGGTTTCACTAATAAGAGTTTACTCCTCACCATGAGTATTATATGACCCATGGGATCAAAGAGGCAGTAAAAGCTTTAAGCCTTCGTGATAAGCTCTGTTCACATCGGAATGGAACGGAGAAACACTTGGAAGTGAGCCGCACGGACGAGAGGGGGGAAAGCAATGGAAAAACAACCAATGAAAAACAAATCAATCTATTCCTTAGAGACTAAAAAGGGAATTCTAAACTTCTTCAATCACAGCTCAGACAGAGTTAAGGCTTTTAAAAGAGGGGGTTTCAAACATCATTATTTCATCTGAGAAGTCCAGAGATGGTGGTTCAGGGAGGTCTGAACTGCTTAAACCATAAAATCAAGAGTTTAATTTCAACAGTATTGATTTTAAACCTCTAGGAAAGAATGAGTTCACAGGGTCTGATTCTAATAAGGAAAGTAGTGATGACTGTGAAGGTGAAGATGAAGATGACAACACCATTCATGATGGTGTTATATATTAGAGCACTTCATTGCATGTTCATGTTTTTGTATTTATGGCTCTGTTTATTAACACTCCCCTCGGGCTGTCCGATCAGAGTCGGACAGTGCTAAGTACAAGTCTAGACATGGTCCAAAACATCTTGCGATTAGATTAGTCAAACCATTTGAAGGTAGTCAGAAACACACTTGAGCACAATTGTATTTGTAGTATATGCTACTGTGTTATGATGTGCCCAAGACATTGAAAGAAGTTGTACATAAGAAGGTACAAACATGTATCTTTCAGGTACTAATGCACCCTTAAGGTATTAATATGTACTGATAAATGACTAAGTTTGCATTTTAAATTAATTTGAAATTCAATCCCATATTTTCTGAAATCAGGTACCCTCCCTTCAATCAAATCCAATCATGTGTAAACTTAACTCAAATACACAAGTGAGAAAAATAGATGTTAATACCAAATGTAAACAGGGCCTACGTATGTTTGTGTAAGTTTCGGATAACTCTTTTGTTCTCTAAACGATTACTGCATTTCAGTAATTACTGGCAATTCAAGTGTGTTAATGTTTCTGACAAGGCATATATACAAATATATATGCAAACACACGCATGTAAACAGATCCTTCTTGGACAGCTCCCTCCATACTGGTCCCATATGAGGATTCATCTAATCATTCTCAGCAGAACTTGTTGTTCAGAGTGAAATGATCGCAAACAAACTGTCCTTCGATGCTCTCTCTCTTTCTCCACACTCACTCCCAATGATATACTTGCTTACACATACGCATAATGGGGTCATGTGATCAAAGACAAATCTAATAAAATCTACTTTTAAAACTCAAAACTCCCTCTACCAGTTCAAAAAGACCATTTATTAAAACTAATTTGCAAAAAACATTTAATTCTGCAACTGAATGCTTTCCAGTTTTCCAGTTCCTCAATTTGAAATGATGCAGAAAAAAGGAACTGATTAAAACTGAATTTGAATTTAATGAAGCAGAATTAATGTTATTTGAAATTCAAAGAAACTTAAAAGCTTTTTTTTTTGGTGAGAAAAGGGAACGTTTTAATGTTGTTTTTACGTCTTACAGACACATTTTTGGACCGGGGTGGAAAATAACCCAGACTGCTTCCAAATTCACATTTCCTATTTGAATTGCATTTCAGCAAATTTCAAATTTCAGTTCAACTTACTGTGTAGTGTGGCTAATTCAGTTCATGTTTACATTAGTCATCAACTGAGATTTTGCACAATCATGATATACATATGAGTCCATTTAATTTAATTATAAGCAGCTGTAATGCAGCTGTCTGAATCTCAGTCTACTGTTGCTGGTCCTCCTGTCTTACAGTAAATAGTACACCATATTTCTCACTATATGTCTCTACATTACCTTGATATGCTGAAGATGAGGTAAAGCGGGTGCATCGAGAATGGAGTCCAGATGCAGTGCAACACAATAGGACAATGTTTCAACTCTGTGCAGAAATGTGACTTGTTTTTGTGTTTGAGCCCAGGATCAGATGGGAATAATAGGATTACAGACACTAAGCTCGTGTCAGAATAGATTTAGGTCTTTGCCCACGGCCATGGGGATCACTTAACAAATACTCTTCCCCCATCCAGACGACTTAAGCTCTTTACCAAGAAAAAAAAATGCACATGCAAATCACAGACATATATTGAAGAGAAGGATGGATAACACACAAACACAAAAGAATAGCGTGTGGTGTGATTGAGTTGCTCCACAGGCTGTCTCTGTTTCTGTGTTCTTTGTTTCCTGAAGTTAATTAGCAAGAAGAGAATTAGCCGCTATTGTCTTTTGTCTGTTTTGTCACATCAAAATGTTTAGTAAATAATGAATCCTCACAGTGGCAAAGGTTTGATTTGAACATTAAGGGAACACATCAACCTGGTCAACTTCAACACCTAGGCCTAGAGAAAAATCTGTGCTTCAGAGAAACTCACAGAAACTTTCATATGAATGCTAATAACACTTCTGTAGCTCAAAAATGAAAGCATAGCACTAGCAACACTAATGATGTAGGTTTGATTCAGGGAGAATTATATAATTATTTATGCTACTAAATATTAATTACTATATATATTCACACTACCGATCAAAAGGGTTGGTAAGAATTTTTTTTAATTTTTTTTTTTATGTTTTTAAATGTCTCTTACAGTCACCAATGCTGCATATATTTGACCAAAAACACAGTAGGGTCATTCTGTCATTGGTTCAAATCAACCAAATTTCAAAATCTTTTTTGTGAAGAAAGACAGACATGTATAGTAATGAAAGCCAAAATATTAAATGTCATGGATGAATATTTACTGATAATTCCACTGTTAGGTCTTGAAACTAGGAATGACCCAGTAAAATATAATATTGTTAAATATTATTGCAATTTAAAATAACGGTTTTCTATTTTATTATATTTTAAAATACAAAGGACAAAGCTGAATTTTCAGCAGTCATTACTCGAGTCTTCAGTGTTACATGGTCCTTCAAAAATCATTCTAATATGCTGATTTGATACTTAAGAAATATTTCTTATCAATGTTGAAAACAATTGTGCTACTTAAAGGGAAAGTTCACCCAAAAATGAAAATGATGTCATTAATTACTTACCCACAGTAAGTGAGTAATTAATGACATGTAAAATCTTTGTCACTTTTAATGCATCCTTGTTGAATAAAATAATGAATTTCTCTTTTTTTCTTTTAATTGGCCTCAGTAAGATTTACTTGCTGATCCCAATGTTTCTTTTGATTAATTTGTCTGCCAAATGCATAAATGTGAACATAATGAACATTACAGGTATAACATATGTTTTAGGGAAGTATGAACTCCAAAAACAAGTCAGAAAATGTTTGTTTTGACTTTTTAAAGAATGCTGCAATTAGTTCAAAAGAGTATGCAATATGCATTGCTGCATAAGGTAACTTTTTGGTTGTGTGTGTCTGCATGTGGATGGCTTGAAAGAGACTATACCTTTGAATCTTCCTGCACCAAAGCAGAACGTAACTGTACACAAAAATCAAACGGGACCTTAGGCTAGTACCAGCCAAAGAATTTAAGAGTTTAATCTACCTTCTGAACCACCCAAGACTTCTGCATAAAGTAATGGTATTGTCAGAAGCTCCCTGACTTAAGAGATCATGAGCCAAACAATTGGAGGTGAGCTCAATTGCCTTGATTACTTCTCTTACTGAGGCTGGCAGATCTAACGGTATTGACCCAGGCTATTACCAACAGCACTTAAACTAAGCCTCTACTAAATCTAAGAAAAAGAATAGGCTGCTCTTTGCTTTTTCTCTTTCTTCCATCCTCTCTTCTTCCTTTCATGCTTTGCAAACAGCTTTCATCTACCATGCGGCCTGAGCTCTGTGCAATAACACCATCTACTCCAATTTCAGTCCAACGCCTCGTCCCACTGTCCTCACCTCCCTCATAAATTCATAAGCGTGGTGTCAGAATGATCAATACGGTTCGCCACCAGTTAGTCCGTTGTTTCCACACTGAAGATTTGCTCTAAGTAACAATTTTAATATGTAAATGTCAGCTTGGATAGTGTTTTAATAAAGAATCATTGGAGCCGCAGCTCATCACCAGCGGCCTGGGCATCAATCATGTCTGGGAGAGCACAGCCATGACAAATAGCTTAAATCTCCACTGCCGCAAACTCCCCCTATTAGCCAATCAAATGGCTGTGGGGAATGAATGGATGACACAGGAGGAATATCCAAGACTTCTCAACACCAAAAAAAGAAGGTGTTTTCATTAGAAGGAGCAAAGTGTTGTCTGTGTGCTCCGCACAGCAAGTAATGAAGTGCAAGAAACAGATTGCAGTCAGAGCAGATACTGTATTTAATAAGAAGGGAATGACAGAAAGACTGATGGATAGATGGAAGTAGCATTCATTTAGTATCCTTCAACCAGTGTAACATTAAAAATATGTGAACATTAAAACCTGCAAAACATGGTCTTAAAGGGATAGTTCACCCCAAAATGAAAATTCTGCCATCATTTACTTGCCTTCAAGTTTTTCCAAAGCTGTATGAGTTTCTGTCTTTCTTTGCTTCTATGTTTCTATATTTCCTTTTTTCATGGAAATCAATGGCTACCAGCAACTGTCTGGTTAACAACATTCATCAAAATATCATCTTCTGTGTTCAACAGAATGAAGAAGTTCATACAGGTTTGGACCAATGTATAACATGAAGAAATAATTACAACATTTTCATTTTTGGATGAATTAAACCTTTAAAGGAAAATTCTGTCATCACTCACCTTTATGTTGCCTCTTCTGCATAACAGATAAAAAAATAAATAATTTCAAGAACATTGTACCCCTTTTACTTTCATTGTACATACACAAAACCACATATTTTAATATATCTTATGTTGTTTCAAGAACAAAAGTCATGCAAATTGGAAACAACATGAGAGTGAATTTCATTTTGATGTTAACTATTAAGACAATTTGACTTGAGATGCATCTGAAATCTCATTTTCTACAAGTTGATAATGCTTTTCATGGGCACAAACTTTGAGAAAAAAAAAAAAAAAAAAATTAGAGTACAAAGGTATCTACTGTAGTATGCATTTTGTTAACTCCACATAACTTATGCCATTAGTTTACATGGCTGTGCACTTCAGATTCTCACCAGAAGTAGTTATCTGGCTACTTTTTACTCACAGTTTTATGAAGGTTACTCATGAGGTTACTCATGCTATTTTTATTTGCATCTAGCATGAGAGTATGATATTTTTTTTTACATTTTCACATTTAATATACTTTTTAAAATGATAAAATAGTGTTTTTTTTTATTAAAATAATAAGTGCAGCTTTTATAAGATGGAACATCCAAGATGTTTTCACTAGCTCTGACTGATAACGTGGCATATTGTGGTAACACTGGACTGATATAAAATCTAACACATCCTTCTTTGCCCACTAGAGTCTACATATGATGATATACGTCCATCACGTCTGTCGTGAGACTGGGAGCGATGTGTTCTGTTAACTTTGATGCTTCTGATGGAGAGGGATGTGACAAACAACGGATTGTTTCCGAGCAATCTGCGCAATGTGTATTAGCCCTCAAAAGCTACTGACAGAATTAGGCCTTTATGAGAAGTCACAGAATGTACAGTTTGCTGCATCGTGATCCCTCGGTCTCTCCCTGTCTCTCTGAAACCGCCTGGCAGTCGCCCCGCATGCGAGCCACTATAAAAACCGCTTGCCATGCAAGAAAGTTGAAAAGCAAACAATTAACTCCCAGAGCTCTGTTAAACCACTTCGGTAAAAGCGTATCAAAACGTAGCGAAAGAAGCAGCAGGATTTGTCAGACTTTAGAGTCAGCGTAGCCCCCTCGTTCCCTCCCTCCCCGTATTGGACGCGTTGAGGACATCCATCTCCCTGACAACAACTTATGCAGGAGATGCTTTATTTCTGCATAACACAAGCAAATGGAGTGCTGCGGGTTTAGGCTAGGTCAGTGTATTGTCATTGTAAAGGGAAAATAATGCATAAACAACTCTGCAATTACCCACTTGTTTTCCCTACACTTCCTTTCATAGTCCATGTAAGAAGACGGTTTCAGACATATGGTGCTCTGCTTTGAGAAAGAGGCCGAAATCTGCTCACATGTGAGGAGCTGAGTTATAATACGCACATACACATGCAATCGCACACACTAGTTGCCTCAAGCTAGCTGGAATGCTCAAGGCTTTCAGCAAAAAGAAATTGAAGTTTGTAACCTATTTGCAGAGTAAATGTAGTCTATAACAGGTTGGCAGTGAGGAGGTTAAAAAAATCATCCCGACAATAAAGATGAAACTATTCATTGTTCTTCGTCTCCATAAAGAAAGAGCAAAACATAAAGTTGTTTTTATTCTCTCTCTCTGTCACTCAGCACAGAACCATTGTGATGTAACAAAAAAGGAGCCATGTTCTATGAACTTTTGTTTAAAACAAAAGACAAACAGAGTTAGATTCACGTATTTTATCGTGCTCTACCTTTTCATTCATCTTTGGGAGAGAGAGAGGGAGGCAGAGTGTCAAAGCGGCGGTGTGCTTTGAACTAATCAGGTAGCTGCAGTCTTTTGAATTTGACTTTATTATCTGCCAATGTCATTGTTCTTTAAAGGTAGGATCTGATAGATTAAGTCATGTGCCGGCGCAACCGCGATCATTAGTGTCCGATAAGAACATCGCTATCAGACGCTACATTATGTTTAAGTTGTTAAAATAATTATCCACATTAAAAAAACTAATCTCCAAGGGTATTGTTAAGAGCTTTTGAGGAAATCTCAGGAGTCTAGAACAGCTGAACAATTGGCTGATGGGCATCGCAAATGTACTGTAGCTGTGTGGTTACATGCATTACGAAAATAAAAGCGCTTAGCGGCTACATGTGTGTTTGTTTGTAGAGGGTGTATTGCTGATTGAAGGTTGTGCCTATCTGCCTGACATTCAAAACAATTCAGTTGAATGCTATTTGAACTGTGTTACTCACAAAGCCATCTGCATAGTGTTTGTGAAATGCCTCACTTGGTCCAAAAAAAGGCTTTAGTTAAGGTGCAGATTGATTGCAATGATGACTGTGTATGTGTAAAATAGCTGTTGAAATACCGCAATGTTTTTCCAACCAGTGCTCACTCACTTTTCTCTGCCTGTCTTTATTTCTGCTGTGATTGAATTATAATAAAGAAAGGGCTGTGTGGAGAGAGGGGAACAAAAGACTGTCAGGTAGCTGAGGGCTGGACTGTGAGCATTTAGAAACAGAAACTCTCGGTAAGTGTTTTGTTGGCCACTGACCAAACCCTAGCATACAGACAAAGCCATTTGCAATTGCGGGTTTGACTGAGTTCCTTTGGATGTGACCGTGGGTCAGTGGGTCAATTGTCAGTCAACTAGGCAGCAGAGTTTAGGACAGCAATCAATGATTTGGAGAGAAGATTGTGCCTGTGTGTGTTTACAGTATCAAAGGTTAAAGGGATGGTCATGAAAGCAGATGGATGTGATTTGATTAAACCGGATTCCTAGAAGATTCTTTTCCACACATTGCAAGAATGAGACTAAACCCTCTAAACAAGTATTAGGTCTTGAACACATCCCCAAAGACAAGCTGGTTAGCACAAAATATATTTCTCCTTTTAATCTCTTAAAAATAATAAACTAAATAATATATATGTATACTGCTGCCAATAGGTTGGAGGCTGTTATTTGTATTTTTTTTTTTTTTTAAGAATTTAATCCTTTTATTATAGCAAGGACACATTCAATTGAAAGTGACAGTAAATATATTTATAACGTTACAAAAAAAATAATTTCAAGTAAATGTTTTTCTTCTGAGTTTTATCCCGTGTTTAAAGCCCCTTCATCAGTATCAGCAGCTACAGCCCTTAATTGTGATATCCTGTCTACGCTTAAGAAATAGCCTGTGTCCTTTAGCTGGCGTGATTATTATTCTGCATCTGGTCCCTCTGAAGTGCCGTGTGACTCTTTGGTGGCCCATGTGTTTATAATGCTTCTGAGTTTCTCTCTAAACCAGCTTAAGCTGCACTTTAATACAGAGAGTGAGGTGACCTCTGACCTCTTGTGTTTGGCTCAGGGCTCTATTCACTCCCACTCTTATTCTTTCTTTCCCACCCTTCCTGTCTTGTCCTCTGCCTGTGTGCATAAGAGACAACGATTAGGCCTATATCCTTTTGTTTTAGCTACCATGTGTGCTAGAAAGTCACAAGTCTTATAAAACTTGGGGTCCATACAGCAGAGATGAACCTGGGCTTAAATTATGTCTTCTGCATTAACGCATGTATTTGCACCCGCACTCATCGTCCTCCACAGTGCCCACCTTGGTTACAATCCCTATCACCACAGCACTTCTCGCTTATCTTCCTCACATTCCCTCCATCTGTTTTTCTAAGAGGTTTCTTAAAACCCCAGTAAAGAGCCTGGGTGCTTTAGTGTCTGTATGTAGAACAGTAACGTATCCGTAAATCTGTGAGAGAATTTATCAGCTAAAGCCGTAGATCCTGTGATTTAGCTGTAAAATCCTATTGAGAGAGGTGATTGTGATTCATTTTTTAAGCAAAGAATTTTTGTAATGTATAACTTCAATCAAGGTTTTGTAACTTATTCATAATGCATATTGTTTTAAAGTAATTTTACAATGAATAGTGACCGACACCCTTGTAAGTAAGCCAAAGAATAAAATGGTCATTTTGGTAAATGGCAATTTATTATTTTCATGTTAAAACCACTTTATATGCTTTATTAATTTAGTATTTAGTAATAAATAAATAAAAGAATATTGACTGTTTTCAAATTCACAATTCCACTTCACCGTCATTATCATTACTTAATTTCCTGTAAAGCTGCTTTGCAATGATCGTATCGTAAAAGGTGCTATACAAATAAACTTGAATTGAATTGAATTGAATTATCATCCAATAAATTGCTTGTCAATATGGGGATCAATCCATACCCCATGTGATATGGGACAAGTCCAGATTAACCCATATATGAGGGTCCTTTGTAGCAAGAAGTGTAAACATATCAGGTATTTACAGTATCACCTGCAATATGTTAAAACATATTAAACTTGCAAAACTTACTTCAAGTAAAAAAAACAAAAAAACTCTACAGATATTCACAGATTTCAACTGACATCATTTATTGAGATCCTAAATATTAAATATTCACCTCCAGCATAAGCTTAATGTATTGCACCTAACATGTTCCATGTTTCAGTTTTGTAGTGTTATCCTATATGTGCTACATTCCTTTGTTCAAAATGTCTTACATCACAAGACAAATGACTACCTTAAAAGAAAACTACTGCCCAAGTTGGATCTAAATTAGCATTATATATATATATATATATATATATATATATATATATAAAGAGTATTTGCCTACATAGATATAGATTTATAAAATCATAAAAATACAACAAAAACACTTAGTCAAGGTGGACCAGTTCATTTAAATGGCCTTCCTCTCTTCCTCTTGTGTGTGTGTGTGTGTGTGTGTGTGTGTTTTGTAGCTTTTTTCTTCTTTTTCCTTAGGCATGGCCTGTAGGTATACATAACATGTTGTTTGCAAAATAATTCAAATCTTGCAGTTCAATGGTTTCAAGCATAATTGATACTATGTTTTTGCTACTTCATCATAGATAGATAGACAGATAGATAGATAGATGATATATAGATAGATAGATAGAGGAGATAGAGAGAAGGTCTTTGGCATACAGCAAGAGAGACATCACAGACAATTAGCAGTAATGCGTGGAGGCGGAGCAGGGAGGTGCTCGGCGGGGTTCACTGAGTGTGACGACCCGCATCAATTAAACCTGCTCAGGCTGGACTGCCACTGAGACACACATACTTATCCACACATACACATATCGGCAGGCTACTATTAACCAGAACTGAACAACAGCACTCTGCTAATTAGCGAGTGGTCCTGGGTGGAACAGATAGACAGGGTTAACACAAACATAAACGTTTTTTTTTTACAAAACTCATATCAAAGACTGCTCATAACCTGCAGTTGTGCATAGACCGCACGGTCAGCCACTGATGCGAAGGTCCATCTGTTTATGTGTTTGTGTGTGTGTTTATCAATGTATCACTTCACAGTGCTTTATATGGCTGAAATAAGGCTGAAGGCAGTCGATACACTCCAAGTAAGATGTGAGGAGGAATCACTGGATCAGGATTGAGAGGATTTTAAAGGAGACTCTGAATCAGTATTGAGTGCATGAGGACATAAGGATGCTTAAGGACGACATGTCCTCATGGCATGACTAGCATGACATTTCGGATAAGCGAGAAGAGCTGTTCTGAGCCCCCTGTGTGGGCCATCCAAGACTTTGTAATGATTTTATTTGTCACCCATATGTTTATTCTGCCAACGTGGCCTGAAGGGCTTCACTCTTAAATCGGCCTTCTAAAAGGGAACAAATCAGACGGCTGAAAGTCTACGATGCTAATGAGGGATTTCTCCAGAAAATGGCCACGCCATGCGCAGCAAAGCCATCTGTTTATGAGATCACAGCGCAATCTCTTTTAGTAAAGGAAACTATCATTCTTGCCTAAAGAGAGAGATTCATTCTGACTAAATACCTCTCCTCTGTGCCATTTACAAACTCAAATTATGTCTTTGTAGGGCATTAATCTGTGTTAGCAAATTTGAACATCATGTAACTATGAACCATTCATAACTGCATTTAGAATGCCTTTTAAATTCCAGTCCAGTCTCTGAATTTTAATTGAATTTGAAGTGAGGGAGCAAACAGGATCTGAATTTAGAATTTAAGGAAGCGGAATTAAAACAGAACAACATACAGTTGTAAGTAATTCATCCAACTGCTGAAATTGTTGTTTTTTGAGTTCCCCTTAAACATGCTATTCACACAACATGGAGCATTTCCAGAATTATTAGATAATGTTAATAATCAATGCCTGAAATGCCATTTAATTCATTTGCCATCTATAAAATGTCAGGTTTCAGTTTATTTTGATGGTCCCTTTAACACATTCTGTTGACTATAAGTAACATTGCACCTACATATCTACTAACTCTCATTAGAGTGTTAGTAGAGTATTAGTAGACTGGTAGGGTTAGGGATAAAATAAGTTGCCATGTATTTGCAAAGTTACTTATAGTGAGTAGAATGTCTGTTATGCGACCATATGAATATGAAGCAGACAGTCTACTAATACCCTAATGAGAGTTTATTGACATGTATGTGCAATGTTACTTAGTGTCAACAGAATGTTCAAAAGGGACCATCAAAATAAAGTGTTACCAAATGTTAATACATTTAATGATTTCTTTCTCATTTCTGAACCATACAATTTCATTTCCCAGGATGCTTTAATTTTATTCAAATGTAAATATTTACAAATTGTGTAAACAATAAGAAAAAAGAAAACAGTAAGAAAAAAGACAATGTTTCAACATCAGGAATAAATTAATCAAAATTAATGATTATGATTGTTTTATTATTATTATTTATGTTTTGTTAGAAAATTGTTCCATTTTTATTTAAATTTCCTGTTAAGTCAATTCAGCTTCCTGTATGATATGGCCAATTCAATTAAAATTTCAAATTATGACTAGCAAAAATTCTTAAATTATAAATTTTGCCCAATTTATTCAGTGTAGTTAAGTACACTATAGATATTTAGGCCTATCTGAAAAAATCATATTAAAATATGTAAAAGCTTATAACATATAGAGTCTAAACAAAAGTCTTTGAAAAGTTAAAATGTTTAAATAGGCGTCCCTTGGATTTGTACGGTTAATAATAGTTGTGTTTGGAGTTGTGGAGCATCTTTTATGGGCCTGTGGATATTATATCATTAATCTGCAACCAAGCTCAGTGTAGTATTGATATGGCTGATGTTTTGTTTGTGTGCGGTGGTCTTGTTTTGACCTCCCACAGCTTGTCTGGCCATCAGGTTGATCTGCCATAGGTTTGGCTTGGTCCATTAATCATTGATGGCTTGGGTCAGATGGCTTCAGGCCACTTTCATTGTGTTTGAGTGGGTTTGTCGGCGTGAGGGAGAGAGAATGGGAAGGTGTGCGAGTGACACACAATAGGAGGGGTGTGTGTGTGTGTGTGTGTGTGTGTGTGTGTGTGTGCTTGTGTGTCTGTGAGCATATGTGGCAATCAGTGTCATGTGGAGCAAAACCTCTGGGGGCTTGAGACCACAGGCCGTCTCAAGGGAAATTTTACCTTACTTTCAGACCCAACAGTGTTTATTACAGAGTGACAGAGAAATGCAGACAGAGGTATGTCACTAAGCCCTGGCTGTGTGTAAACAGTTATTACGGGTCAATAGGATCTCTAATGTCAGCCCAGGGGAAATTTGGATAAATAGATGAAGGATTAAACATTTAGACCTCTTTAATTTCAGCACTACAAATAACCTTCTCACACATACAAAACAAACACACACACACACACACACAGGACACACACACCAAATAAAACACGCACACCACACTACACACACACACACACACACACACAACACACACACACACACACATGACTGTACTGATCGTACGAAGACACCACAATTAACACTTTACCATAAGAATAATTGTGTTAATTGTTCCACATGAAAATGGGATTAAGAAGGGAGACCCTAGATCATTGTATGATGCATTCTTGTCGTGCTATTATTGTAGCATAGTATCATGAGTATGTTATAGTGATACTATGATAAGTGTAATGATATACACCTTACAGCACACTACTTTACGAGCCTGCACTGTGGACTACACGTACACACTGCTGTGAGCACCACATATTTGTGACAGCCATACATTTATACCTATCAACCAGATGCACACAACACAAATGAGACATCACAAAATTCATCATAAAAGCCAACAAAATATTAGATAGTGTTAACAAATGCATAACTGGTATAGTATATGCAACATTTCAAGCTAGAGTATTCGAACAGAAGCAAGCTATAAAGATATCTGGAAAACAGTCAGCAGCATATCCATATATAAAGTTCTACGCTTTATTAATCAAATAAACAAACAAACAGTCCTGCAGTGCTGCCATGTCAAGTGGGCTGTTGTCACCAGTGTATGATAGCATTTTGTGAGCCCACTCATGCAGAATCCAAAGCAACTTACAAATGAGACATCACAAGCAATTCATCATACAAGTGCCAACAATATTCTCAAGAATGACAAGTTACAAGGACAAGCTAGAGTAGAACAGAAGCAGAAATTAAGATTCAAAAAGTAGCACAAATCCATAATAATGATCCTGCTTAATAAATAAACAAACAAACAATCCTGCAGCTGCAGTCAGAGTGCTGCTGTTTCCTTAAAGGGATAGTTCACCCAAAAATTAAAATTCTGTCCTTAATTACTCACCATCATGCGTTCCAAACCCACAAAACCTTTGTTCATCTTCAGAACACAAATTAAGATTATATTTTGAATAAATCCAAGAGCTTTCTGACCCTGCATAGACAGCAACTCAACAACAATGCCCAGAAACGTAGTAAAGACATCATTAAAATAGTCCATGTGACATCAGTGGTTCAACCGTAATGTTATGAAGCTACGAGAATATTGTTTGTGCGCAATAAATAAATAAATAAATAAAATAAAAGTAAAAATTAAAAAAATAACAACTTTATTCAACAATTTATTCTCTTCCGTGTCAGTCTTCGACACACGTTCACGAGAGTACCACAACATATCCGTGTGCATTCCTCTGCTTGCAAACAAGCAGGGCCTTGAACGTTTTAGTTGTGTTGCTGTCTATGCAGGTTCAGAAAGTTCTCGGATTTCATCAAAAATATCTTAATTTGTGTTCCAAAGATGAACAAAGGTCTTACGACATAAGGGTGAGTAAGCAGTGGGTCAAAATCAAAATTTTGGGTGAACTATCCATTAAACTGTCACTACTCAAGTTTAAAACAAGTAAAATATACATTAAACATATCAGTGAGTGACTATATCATTGTAATTAATCATTTTAAGAAACATTAAAATTATTTAAAATTTTTAATTTAAGAGTAGTGTCAAATGTGATTTTATATCTACCGATTGGTTGTTTTGATGACAAAAAGTATTTAAAGCCCCATATTCACCAGAATCATCTTTATACCCGTCTATCAGTGGTTAATTTGCTCACACAGTTATCATTTTAAATTACTTTCATGCATGATAAATCACTTTTTCAGAAGGAAAAGCTAAGGTACTTAAAAGTCTCTAAATTATGCAATTATAAAACAGATAGCACTGGTCGTGGATGATGATTGGTTTGTATTCCAGTGTAGCAAATTCCAAAGAATAACTATGGCACAAAACACCTTTCAAGTCAAGTCAAGTTGAGCTTTATTGTCATTCCGCTACATGTGGGGACATACAGTGGAACGAAATGTCGTGCCTCACAGGACCACGGTGCTACATAAATACAGACATACAACAATGAAGTAAAACACTATAAACCTATACACAAACTAACCTACTGACAGATTTTGACTAAGTTTACTATATATAAATGTTTACCCTATACAACTAAAGATAAAGATAAAAAATACAAACTATGCGAATGCTTCACATAAATACTGTACATGTGCAGAGAGAAACATTGTGAGTCAAGCAGCTGGCTGGGGAACAGTATAAGATGATTTGTAGTGGTGCATGAGCATGTAAACATACATATATTTCTGAGTCTTTTGTGGGATTGTGTACATATAGCAATGTAAGAAAAGTGTCTAGTGCATAGAGGAGAGTGTGTTACTACAGGTGGTTTGTACAGGCCCACTCACCTGTGTGTAGCACACTTGAATTGCACTAAAAAAGTTCACAGTTTTTTCTTTGATGAGGTAAGGTGGGGGGGTGGGGTGATCTGAGTTCAGGGCTCTCACAGCCTGGGGGAAAAAGCTGTTGAGCAGTCTGGCGGAGCGGGCTCTGATGCTCCGGTACCGTCTTCCTGATGGTAGGAGCTGGAAGAGACTGTGGAAGGGGTGGGTGGGGTCCTTCACGATGCTGTTGGTTTTGCTGGAGCATCGTGCAAGGAAAATGTCCAGGATGGATGGGAGAGGGGCACCGATGATCTTTGCAGCCGTGTTCACTGTCCGCTGGAGGGTCTTGCGGTCAGCAGCACTGCAGTTCCCGTACCAGACAGTGATGCAGCTGGTCAGCACACTCTCAATGGTGCCCCTGTAGAATGTGGTGAGGATGGGTGGTGGGAGACTTGCTCTTTTCAGCCGGCGGAGAAAGTGTAGGCGCTGTTGTGCCTTCTTGGAGAGTGACATGGTGTGGGTGGTCCAGGTGAGATCCTCCGTGATGTGCACCCCCAAGAATTTAGTGCTGCTGACTCTCTCCACAGTCGAGCTGTCGATGGTCAGTGGGGGGTGGTCAGTGGAGTTCCTCCTCCTGAAGTCCATCACAACCTCCTTTGTCTTCTCCACATTTAGGGACAGATTGTTAGTGCCACACCATTCAGCCAGCTGTGCCACTTCCTCTCTGTAGTGCGTTTCATCGTTGTTGCTGATGAGACCTACCACTGTTGTGTCATCAGCAAACTTGATGATGTGGTTGGAGCTGAACTTGGCAGTGCAGTCATGGGTCAGCAGCGTGAAGAGCAGCGGGCTGAGCACACAGCCTTGTGGGGCACCTGTGCTCAGTGTGGTAGTGCTCGAGGTGTTGTGGCCGACACAAACTGACTGAGGTCTTCCGGTTAAAAAGTCCAGGATCCAATTACAGAGGGAATTGTTAAGGCCAAGCAGGTTTAGTTTGTTTATGAGCTGTTGTGGGATTATTGTGTTGAATGCCGAGCTGAAGTCAATGAACAGCATTCTAACATAGGAGTCTTTGTTTTCTAGGTGGGTAAGAGCCAGGTGGAGGGTAGAGGAAATTGCGTCGTCCGTAGAGCGGTTTGGACGGTATGCAAACTGGAGCGGATCGAGTGTGTTGGGGAGGCTGTTTTTGATTTTTTGCATGACTAACCTCTCAAAGCACTTCATCATGATTGGGGTCAGTGCTATGGGACGGTAGTCGTTTAAACAGGACACAGGTGATTTCTTTGGTACCGGTATGATTGTTGTGGAACAATCACCCATAAAAACCATAAAAACAACTATTAATGATAATATTTATTTAATAAAAGAAAGAAGCCACTCAAGACGTTGCTATATTGTGAATGCACAATAAATCACATCGTGTTCCATATGGCTTGCTTAAGGAAAACCACAGAATGTCTAATGACTAATAACAAACAACTGTATGTGTTTATGATAGTCTTGGGTTACAGTTGTCCTGTCAGAGAGTCATTTCTGGCCACTTAAATGTAATGTTTAAATAACTATGACCTCCACTAGATTAGGGGATGATAGGCAAACAATCAGCAAACACATGATCTGATTTTAAATAAGTCAATCTACGTGTTAGTGTTTACAAAAGCCACCAGGCAGATTAAGAGACTCTCTCACAGAAGAAAAAACAGAGATGGCTGTCTGATAAACTCTACAGGCCATTATCCTACCACTGACTGAACAAACACAAGCCTTTAAGCATGTGACTTGTGTGTCCTTGTGTGTGTGTTGCTTCTGATTGCCTGCGTGCAGCTCATATCAGTAAGGCCACCCTGCTGACGCTTTGTCAATAAAACGAGAGAGAAAAGTCACTCTACCCTTTGCCACCAGCACAATCACCACTTGACCTGACGCAGAAGAATTGTCAGCAACAAAAGCAGGGCCGTGCAGAGACCTTTGGAGGGGCAGGTGCTCAAAGTATAAAAGGGGCACATGGAACACGGCTTTTAATAGGGCTGTGATCCTTGCTGATATGTGTATCGAAATGGATGCTTCTGTAGATACAGCAGCAAATCCTGGAGGTTTGAAAAAGAAACAGAACAGAAAAGACATTTTAAGTTTAAATGTTAAAGACATTTTTTTGACCTCTTAACTACTCTGCAGGGTGGTGGTGTTGCTGTTGTACACACTGTTGTTGTTGTAGAAAAAAAATTCCTGTCTTATTTAAAATAGAATTCATTATAATCCTGTCTGAATGTATTCCATGATTGATAAGTATAAATCGAGGCAAATCAAAAAAAAACAAATTTTATACTGGTAATAAGCCTTTTTACCAGTGTTGTGATAATTATTTTTAAGGCCAGTTTTTTTATATAAATACTGTAATAATAATTGTTCAAAGTATGAATAGTTTTTAGTAAGATAACATTAAAAAAAACAAACCTCGAAGCACTTTTCCCAATTAAACAGCAAGAACGAAAGAGAACAAGCACCTTTGTTTGATCTGTGTGTACACGTTAGCTGCATTTTTTATATTAATTTTAATAAATGTAAATTTGTCCCCGGCACTTTATTCAAGCTCGACTTTTTCATAATCTAGATTTAAATCATTTAAATTAAAGAGACATACCTGAATTATTCAGAAAATGAGGAGATATGAATATCAAGGCTGAACACTCTGTGCAGTGCATGTTTCATAGACAAGGGCGCTCTCGCGCAGAAACTTTTGACGCATATGGACAAACTGCGGCTGAGCGAGCTGAATAAAAAGCAGAAACGTTTTTAGAAGGAAGACAATAAAAGATTGCGAAAATATATGGTTTATGTGTGTTTTTCATTATCTTCAGGTAATAAATAAATAAACTATATGAAAAATGCAGTACAGACATATCATTTAGCAGAAACTAAAAATATATTTCAATTATTCTGTGATAAAATGGGAAAAGGGTGTTCGTAAGCCTTTATAAACCAATCATAAAATTATCATTAGGAAAACATTGACAAAAATAGTAGCCCCTTGCTGCACACCTTGCTTCCACCACACACAGAATATAACAGCTGTGCAGATCTGTTCACGCCGTTCTCGTAAAATAATAATAATTCAATAATATAAGCAAACACACGCTCCGGTGAGAACACTACCGGCAGCCGCGGACAGGGCTCCTAAACTCACTCCAGAAGAGGTGAAAGGTCAGTGGATAATTTAATTTACCGCTAAACATTATTAATTAATTTTACTAATAGGAGCAGGCCTTCAGCTTTAATCACAAAAAAAAAAAAAAATTGTCACAAAAGGGCAAACAGTGGTCACAACAAAAGCACCACATACACACACACTCACAGCTCCTGGACAGGCACTCAGAGCTGCACACACATACATGTCCCCGAGGCACGGTAATATTCCCCAGCACACACAAACAAGCACGTATCTGACAAACACAGACTTATAATCCATGTAGAACAGAAAACAAGGTCTGAAATAGACAACACGCACTGTGAGCGTCCAGAAGGGTCCATGGCTCCAGAGCTAAACAAGTCGAAGAGCAACTAGCACACACCAGAGAGAAAGCGGGTCACTAAACAGGGCTAAACTCACTCCAGAAGACAGCAGGAGCAAGCTGTCACCAAACAGTGGTCACAGTGGATACACCTGTCTCACCGTCTTTAGCCATATGTTATACATTACCCTTATGTAGAAGTAACACATGCACGCACACTAGGAGCTTACCAACTAGATGATTAGTTTTGCCACTAGTTGTAGACTAGTTGTGAATGCCCCGATAGTCAGGTGACTTCATTTGCACTGGCAACAGCAAGCGGAAATTTCTTGCGCTCCTAAAATGTGTCCGAGTGCATTTCCATGTTATTATCTTACACGTTTTATGATCATGAAGCCGCTGTTTTCTCAGAATAGTTTTGGTATTTTAGGTCGTAGAGTTGATATTTTGGTAGCACTTATAATTGCTATAAGGACGGTTCAATAATTATAAGTATTTTAATTGCGATGAGGTTCCATTTGTAAACATTAGTTAACTTCATTAGTTAACAAGAACTTACAATAATTCTAAAGCATTTATTAATCTTAGTTAATGTTTATTTGAACATTTACTAATAAATTATTAAAATCACGAGTTGTATCTGTTAATATCAACTAACATGAACTGACAATGACTAGTTGTATTCTTATTAACAAATACTATAACAGATGTATTGATAACTGGTAATCCATTAACTAACATTAACTAATGGGACCTTATTGTAAAAGAGTTTCCAAAATTTTTATGAATCTGTTTGCAGCACACTCTTTTTTTTATTTTAATGTGTCAATTTACAAACCCGATTCCAAAAAAGTTGGGACACTGTACAAATTGTGAATAAAAACAGAATGCAATGATGTGGAAGTTTCAAATTTCAATATTTTATTCAGAATACAAAATAGATGACATATCAAATGTTTAAACTGAGAAAATGTATCATTTTAAGGGAAAAATAAGTTGATTTTAAATTTCATGGCATCAACACATCTCAAAAAAGTTGGGACAAGGCCATGTTTACCACTGTGTGGCATCCCCTCTTCTTTTTATAACAGTCTGCAAACGTCTGGGGACTGAGGAGACAAGTTGCTCAAGTTTAGGAATAGGAATGTTGTCCCATTCTTGTCTAATACAGGCTTCTAGTTGCTCAACTGTCTTAGGTCTTCTTTGTCGCATCTTCCTCTTTATGATGCGCCAAATGTTTTCTATGGGTGAAAGATCTGGATCTGCAGGCTGGCCATTTCAGTACCCGGATCCTTCTTCTACGCAGCCATGATGTTGTAATTGATGCAGTATGTGGTCTGGCATTGTCATGTTGGAAAATGCAAGGTCTTCCCTGAAAGAGACGACGTCTGGATGGGAGCATATGTTGTTCTAGAACTTGGATATACCTTTCAGCATTGATGGTGCCTTTCCAGATGTGTAAGCTGCCCATGCCACACGCACTCATGCAACCCCATACCATCAGAGATGCAGGCTGAGCTGAGCGCTGATAACAACTTGGGTTGTCCTTGTCCTCTTTAGTCCGGATGACATGGCGTCCCAGTTTTCCAAAAAGAACTTCAAATTTTGATTCGTCTGACCACAGAACAGTTTTCCACTTTGCCACAGTCCATTTTAAATGAGCCTTGGCCCAGAGAAAACGCCTGCGCTTCTGGATCATGTTTAGATATGGCTTCTTTTTTGACCTATACAGTTTTAGCCGGCAACGGCAAATGGCACGGTGGATTGTGTTCACCGACAATGTTTTCTGGAAGTATTCCTGAGCCCATGTTGTGATTTCCATTACAGTAGCATTCCTGTATGTGATGCAGTGCCGACTAAGGGCCCGAAGATCACGGGCATCCAGTATGGTTTTCCGGCCTTGACCCTTACGCACAGAGATTGTTCCAGATTCTCTGAATCTTTGGATGATATTATGCACTGTAGATGATGATAACTTCAAACTCTTTGCAATTTTTCTCTGAGAAACTCCTTTCTGATATTGCTCCACTATTTTCGCTGCAGCATTGGGGGAATTGGTGATCCTCTTCCCATCTTGACTTCTGAGAGACACTGCCACTCTGAGAGGCTCTTTTTATATCCAATCATGTTGCCAATTGACCTAATAAGTTGCAAATTGGTCCTCCAGCTGTTCCTTATATGTACATTTAACTTTTCCGGCCTCTTATTGCTACCTGTCCCAACTTTTTTGGAATGTGTAGCTCTCATGAAATCCAAAATGAGCCAATATTTGGCATGACATTTCAAAATGTCTCACTTTCAACATTTGATATGTTATCTATATTCTATTGTGAATAAAATATAAGTTTATGAGATTTGTAAATTATTGCATTCCTTTTCTATTCACAATTTGTACAGTGTCCCAACGTTTTTGGAATCGGGTTTGTAGTTAATTACTTAGTAAGGAAGGCCTACACACTTAACAAGGCCTTGAGCCGAAACATTTGTGTTTTGTCCTGCTGGTGATTAATATAAAATAAAACCTTAAAATAAGTTATGTCAATGTTATCACGAAATTCAAACAATTAATTGTCTTTTTATTTTCCAATCATCTTTTCCTCTTTACTAATAGTTGAAGCACAAAACAAGAATGAACATCAGAAGGTATGTTGAAGGATACAGTTCAACTTACATAAATGTGTCATCTTTCATGTTAAGCCCCTTTCACACAGAGATTCCGGAAAATACACGGGTAATGTGTTCCGGCATTTGTTCCCGGATCGTCAGATTTGCTGCATTCACACTGCCAGTGATTTTCCGGAATCTGTGCGTGCATTCACACACAACCCGTAAAGATCCCGTAAAGACACGTGACCTTTCATGTGACGTATATAATGCGCCGCTCACCATTTTACTAAACTGGAGAATGATTTCAGCTTCAGCGCAGATAGTGAGGAGCTCCCTGATCGCTGCTTCATTCCAGTTTACATATTTCTCGTCGTGTGAACGTTGATCTGCCTTCAAAACACGGGGCCAACGTGCAGTGTGAATGGGGCTATACATAGACCTTAGGAAAGTGTCCATAGTTTATTTAGCTGCAAAAAAAATAAGAGAAGTTAAAATTGTAAATATATTAAAAATAAGCATTATATTAGCCTATAATTCTGTAAATAAATTAACAATTCTATTTTAAACTCTTATAAAGGCTACTTGACGCACAGTGCTGAGCTTATCAAAAAAGAAAATCCTGTTTCTGATAAAGCATGACACTTTTTTTTTTAACCCAGTGACATATGACACAAACTGTTTCTCATTCACAGCAATGAGGGTATACTGGCAATGTTGCTATAAATGACGCACAGGGCTCCTGCCCAAGCAGCATTATTTAACACCTTGGGAGTGAAAATGGGTTGTCTGTGTATACATTTGGCAGAGTCACATATATTTTGACAGTATGCAGCAAGGTGGCTTTCGCTAAACGATTAAATCATATAGCACACGTACAGAATCACAATAATAGGCACACACAATTGTCTAATCCAGGCTGGAGTCAAACCCACACACAACACAAACACACACACATAATAATTCACATCACCGCTAGTGTGTGTTGAAAGCATAAGCACAAGTTTTGAAACGAGATGCTCGTAGCCGGGAAATAAATCTTTAACATGGTATATGCTGTGGCCAATTCCCATTCAGCCAGCAGCAGTGCAGAACAAAGGCAGAGTCACATTAATGCATTTTTGATGAGCCTATATCTGCGCTGCTATCTCCAGCCTGCCCGTGACTGTGTTTAGATGCAGGCTGTCCTGCAGCTGCGCATATCAGAAGAGTACAACAAACTATTGGATTACTTTGGCTTCGTAATTCCATATGGACGGTGGGAGAGCTGGGATAGGGACGCATAATCTGGGACACAATCTTAATCCTACGTCTTACATGAACCAGCCTGTTATCCAGGCTTTACAAAATAAGAGTTGACTTTTCAATTTGCAAAAGAACCATTGTTTTATTATCTCGTAAAGAAGGTGGAAGTGGTTTTAACAGGGTTCATGTTTACTTGATTCAGATGGTGGTTTTGCATGTGTGTTGGTAAAAGGAAGAAAAAAAAAGGAAAAGAAAGAGACAGTTGGCTGAATTTGAATTTGAAAACAAAATGTATATATGTCACAATTCTCAATATAATATTGAAGCATTCGGTATGATATCGACGGTTCAATGTGCGCTTGTGAATTGCAATTTTTTTTCAGTTTTGCATTTACGTAAATAATTTCCGTGTGTTTTATTTCTCTCAGAATTGGCTGTGTGTGCCTGTGACTTCACGTGCTGAGATGAGGAAACACTTATAAGGTGCATTTGAAAAAGCAACACACACTGATCATTTTCCCTTCTAAATGACTTGCAATGATAAGTGTTTCTAAACCTGTTGTCCAACAAAAGAGAACATTATAACTTGTTTTTACTTCACAACATTAGTTGAGTGTTTGAAATAACTTCCTTTTGTGATCTGCTTCTTATCAAAGAATGAGGCAGAAATTATATTCTACACTGTAATAAAGGCTGTCTATTAGCAATGGCTTACAAATGTACTTAATCTTTATGAAAAAAACGAGGTATTTATTGAACCGTGGGCTAACTGTATTGTTACATCCCTATTCCTATTTACCAGTGCTTCTATTTACCGTATCTACAAAATCTGTTTACGTATTATTATAGGTTTGCGCATGAACATACATAGTCCTAATTTACCTCTACAAAATTAGATGAATGTTACACAGATCAAAGTCTGCACACCACAATTTAAGTCCACTCATGAGGTGATTGACAAAAAGGTTTGACCTCACAGTCTGTAAACGGCTATAACAAGGGCTTGGGCTTGACTCAGTAGCTCTGGAACCGGCACTTAATTTTGAGCATTGTATGGATGAATGATGAAACCAGTCTGGCAGGAGTCCTAAGCGCTTCTAGACAGACATGAGATGATTTATTATAGGCTACATTGCCTCAAACGTCGAAAAGTATTTTGTATTTCTGCTTGATTCCGACTGCAAAATCTGTAAATTAAGACGCACAGTTGTAATCTTTTCTAAATAATACTATTGTACCTAATGACGGATTTGTGTGTTTTAGATGATGCTCTTATGTGGCTTTAAATACAGCAGTAATAATCAAAATGGCATGTGTGTTATTTACAGTCAGATTATGCTCAAAGAGCTTTAAATTTGCTTAATGCTGAAAAGAAAAATGATTAGGAATTATATTGTGTACTTACAATTATATTGTGCATGAATGTGATACTTAGGCTGAAAAGTTTGAAAAAATACTTCCTTATGCTTTAAAAAATACAAATATGCATATCAAGATTGTGCGAGGGGGAGAGGGTAGGAAATTATCTGTTTCTGAAAAGTAGGCTACACTGGGTTTATCACAGATTATCTGTCAGCATGATTGTTCATTCATATTAAACAGAACATGACAACATCACCAAATTACCCTGAAAGAAAAACATAATTTACTCTTATGAGGAGTCCCAAAGTGCTTTCTGCCTATTTATGCACAATAATTCCAAGCAAGAAAACTAGCAGAGATGTCACAAAACACACAAAAATGTTGTAAACAATTAACAGAACAATGTTTCATTATGCAATTTGCATATCACACAACCTAACTGAAGAAGAGCGGCATTTTGGCATGCCAAATGAAGATCACACTTACGCACACACCCGTCACACACTAATTGGCTGGTTTCTAAAGTGTGTATGGCTGTCTGTATCACAGTGGTGTGTGTGGGTGTTTGACTGAAAGTGTTGTTTGGATTTGTAACCCTTATGTAGCAGTGACTGGTTCGCCAGTTTCAATTTACACCCCCTGTGCTAACGAGGTAAACCCCCAGGGAAACTTCCCCGCCCTCTTCTGCTCCCTCTCTTCCTCCTCAACTCCCTTCTCTCTCATCTTGTTTTTGACAATAATCTCCCAGTGGTGTGTCGGAAGCGGAGAGGAAGAAACATTTTGTCACAAGTGCTTGGCGCGGTGGAGTGGCCATGTTTTATTTACTCTATGGCGAGGGGGAAGCTTTTCATGCCCAATTGGCTCCCAGCCAATAGCGGAGCGACCGTAACCACGGTGACACTGACAGATGTAGAAATCAGTCTCAAGAATATGCTTGTTTATCGATGTCTGTGTCTTGCCTCTTGTCATCCCTTCCTGACAGTTCTTATGCAAAAGAGATGCTTGGAGGACTATCTCTTGAGTGTGACAGACAAACAAGGACAAAGAGGGAATTGTCATTAATGTCAAAATGTTTGATTCATAGTTATATTTCTCAGGTGATCTAAGCACCCCTGACACTACCAACAAAAAACTGAAAATTGCTAAACATAATTCAGTATTTTCAAGAGCTTTGTACAGCTACTTGCTCGTCACTGCACATTTAGAGATAAAAAAAAGAAGAAGAAAAAAAAATTCATATAAAATCAGATTTCTGAGATATAAACTTGCAAATGCAAGGGGAAAAGGTAGAATTGTGAATTAAAAAGTCACAATTACCCTGTTTTATTTTATTTATTTTTTATTTATTTTTTCATGGCAGAAAATAAATAAATAAATAAAAAACAGAATTGTGAAATGTAAACTCAGAATTCTGAGAAAAAAAGTCAGAATTGCAGATTTGAACCCACATTTTTGATAAAGAGATATAATTCTGAAATATAAATTCATGTGCCCCCCTCAGATTTTTGAGCCAAGTAGATTTTGAATGCAGCTTCCAAAGGACAAAAAAAAAATATTGCTGAATATTATTTTTTATATTTGATACGATCACACCGGAGTGATTAGAACGTCCAGTACAGCACAAAACCAGCTGCTAAATTCAAATCTGCGTTCGCGTTCACTGGCTGGTGCTTTTTTTTACAGAGCTGCGCATTATAACCAATCACATGCGATTCTGTTGAGCTTATGAATGCAATGGCCAATCAGAGGCATTTCAGACGAGTCATTGCTGAAACGCTGCTTATTTGTTCAGTGCGCACGCTTGCTGACTGAATTCTGCTCTCTGGCTAATTCTCTCATCAGAAACAACAAAGTGCAGATGTGTGTACGATGTAAGATATTCATTTCACAGTGTAAACAGCTTTAGTGATTATAATAGGAGTTTTTGAGAGTGCTTGAACTCTGGTTAGATTGTTCTTTGATAATGTAAATGTCCTTTGCTCTCTTTCTGTACAATGAAAGTGTTATGATTAGTAATTTGCAATTTCACATACAACTTACAATGTTAACTTCACATTAAATACAAAGTCAGTCCTAAATATTTTATGGCATGACACCCTTATCTGATATTTAAGTAAAAAGAGATGGGTTTTATTAGGCTACTTGCCCATCCATCACCCATTATAGATCAACTAACATGATCTATAAATGTGCAAACTGAATTTACTTACACATATTTGAGAATCAATATATGTCTTGATATAGTTAACATGTTTAGCAATATTTTGAATAAAAAAGGAAAAATTAAATAAAACCAATAAGCCTACATCAGTTATACAGTGTTATATCGTGGCTGCTGTGTGTCACATGACGAGGCCACACCCCACCTTCACTCGTGGCCCCTCAAAAATAAGTTCATAACACCCCTGCTCATAATTGTGAGATATACACTCACAAATGCAATGAGAAAAGTCAAAATTGTGAAATAAAAAGCTGCAATTACCCTTTTTTATTTTTTTTCTAAAAAAAATAAATAAATAAGATAAATCTCGTAAATTCTGAATTCTCGCAAATTTGAGATAAAGAGTCAGAATAGCAAAATATAAACTTGTGAGATGTAAACTTGGATTTGTGAGAAAAAATAAGTTCTGAGTTGTGAATTTATATCTTGCAATTCTGAGTTTATATCTTACAATTCAGACCTTTTCTCGCAATTATGAGAAAAAAAAATCAGCAAAAAAGGTAGAACTGTAAGATAATGTGGCAAAAACATACTTCCATATATTTTTTTTTTCTCTCCACACATCTAAAAATTAAAGAGAACATTAGATCAAGGGGTTTTCACTGATTTATATGGCTTATATTTACTTGTATTTAAACATAAATCTTCTGTACAAACCCCTGGGATGAAAACCCTAGTGTTAGATCAAAAGTTTCCAAAGGAAATGCAAGAGAGACAAAGAAGCCACCCAGTACCACTGACTCCTCTGTGACCCAAACAGACCCGGACCTCCTCCTACAGCGAGGGTCTTGATCACCGCTAACAACAAGCCTCTGTTTAAACACTGTCCGTCTGTCCGTATGACTTGCTTATTAGCTTAACTGGGTCCTGTGACCCTTTCCTTACACAAAGAGACTCACCAGAGAAGACTCAATCCCATCTGCCCGGGCCAACACAGGAAATCTGATAGTCTCCGTTAATATGTCATATCCTTCATATGACTGTAATATGACTATAATTTAATTTCCTCCGATTAATTTCTGGTCATAAAATTGCCATAAGAGATGAAGTTACAGTAGTTTGTTCTAATGCAGACTTTGCTGCAGATCTCTAACTCAAGTGTGAAGACTGTTTGGGTGGGTTTTTACAAGGTTTCCAGCTTTTAAAGCATACTTAATAATGGCAAGCCAGGCTGTAATTATTGCCTCTCATTAGCCTGATTCATTATTAGTTAAGAAGCAATTAATCTCATTAATTAGAGCTGGATGTATGAAGATCGCAACTGACATCTGTATTTACATACAAAGCTATTAAATAGCTTTGCTTACATGTGGCTGTTTGTTTCATATTGTATTGTTTAAGTACACAGCCAGAGAAAAAAAAAAACTTTAATTTTCTTCTGTGCTTGCATAAGCAACACAACAAGAAAACGGGTAAGTAATCATTCATGGATGACAGAGGAATTGAAGTAAATGAAACATGACCTCATATAAACATATTACCTCCAAAAACACTTTACATTTAGGCCATCTCCAAAAATAGAAATTAAATAGGAGAGCTTTTTAGTCTTATTGGAGCTGAATTAATGTGTTTTTGTGTGTGTATTGTGAGACTAGCAATTATTTCTCCGTTAGCTTGGGTTGAGACAGTAAATTATGATTTTCTATGCGGATACAAATTCTTCATTTCTCTCTGTCAACCCACACACCTGAGTCCCAGTGAGAGAGCCCTGTAGGCACACACACACACACACACACACACACACACACACACACACACACACACACACACACACAGGAGAAGTATATCCCAGACTGAAAGTGTTTTGCTGGAGGTCATGAAATGCACGGTACAGCAGCTTGCTTTCCCTGAGGTGGCTTCAAAGACGTCAGCGTGGATGTTTTTGAGGATTGGATTTTCACTCCCCAGTTATTAAGTAGGTTGACATCAGGGAAGGTTCGTTAATGACTGTGTCTCATTCAAGACAAGGAGACGTGGAGGTACATGAGGACAAAACAGAAACCTTTGTTGTCTCATTTCACAACACACTTTAATGCACTAGGAAGTTCTCTAACAACCTCCGAATCAGATACGCCCCCAAATTCCTCCTCCCTCAGATAATTTACGCTTGAATAAAACAAGCGAATCATCATCCTTGTTATTTAATTCCTTTGTGACCAAGCTGGATGACAGGTTCAAGTACAACAAAGGCTTTGCCACATCTAAAACAAAGGATAAAAAACCCATCAGAGAAAAGAGAGAAAAACATGCTCACAATTCATTAAAGGTTAAAAACAAATCAGTAAAGCAATGACGTGGGTTTTTAATTTGTCATCATGGCACTTTTTTACATTGGAAATTATATGTTTGGTCTTGCACTGAATTAAAGTCTTTGGATAAAAAGTTTCCAGATGTTCCTCCTCAACTTTATCACCTTTGATGATAGATAGATAGATAGATAGATAGATAGATAGATAGATAGATAGATAGATAGATAGATCATTTCTATTGTTGTCGTAAGAAGGTTAAAGTTGTGTTCAAGTGGTCAGAACGGAGTCATATGCAGAGACAGATCATTATCACACGCCAACCACCTGAAATTGGAGCTGGGAGGTTCGTCTCAAGGGGCTGGCGGTAAACTGTCAATCAGCTTGTTTTCAGACGCCCAGTCTGATACATCATAGCCACTGGACGGCCCATCAAACGGATGGACAGCTTGTCATCACGATGGTATGGTGTTGAGAATGAGGACTTGCAAAGACACTGCAAAGTCACTGATGAGGGTGTCAACATGGGCTATTTTATTATATCACACTGCATATGGGAGCGCGACTAATCAAATTGACGAATGACATCAAAAACATTGCAATTGGCATTGCAAGAGCACTTTTGGAGAAATCAAAAAAAAAAGTGAGCAAACGTGTGTGCGCTTTGGGATTGTTAGCAAGCCGCGGTGGTGGCAGTAGAGGGGGTGGTTACAATACCAAACAACTCTACGGTCTTGAAATTGTAAAGTGATATTCCCCTCCCTGTTCCCTTTCACAGAGCCGCTCTCATTATTCTTGCTTATTGAGATGGATAAACCTGAAGTTGGTAATTACATCCCCCTCTCAGCCTGTTCTACACATGCGGAAGTTAATTAGCCTAAGAGTTAGCTAATTCTGAGAGGAAACTAAGCAAATAGCATCAAATCCACTCTCTTTAATCATCACCTGAACATAAAGCAGGAAATTGATTTGCCCGTCAGACTCTTCATGAGAGTGATTGGAGTTTTTGTTGTTGTTGTTGTCATTTTTTGTTGGCTTGTTTCACAGCTGTGAGGCAGACTGTGGGTGATTCAGATGATGGCACAGTGTGGCTTACTTGCAACTTCTTGTTGTGAGGCATTCATATCTTTTATAATGAAGAAAAAAGGCTTTTGTTGGAATATGAGCGAGAGCAAATCTCTTCATTATGCTGCCGCTAATTTGTGGAGCTGAACCCGAAGTAATCTAAAGGGATAGTTCACAGAAAAATTTAAATTATCATCATTTACTCACCATTATGTCATGCCAAACCTGTACAACTTAATTTCCTCAACAGAATACGAAGATATTTCAAAAATGCCTGTTTTTTTTTGTCCATACAATGAAATTCCCCATTACATGCACTAATTGTCATCAATCAGAATTAATTCAATCAGATTTCAGATTCTGATCGTTCTGTTTATATTAACCCCAAACGTTGCAATCCAATTGACATATTAGTTTACATGTGTATTAAATTCCAAAAAAAAAAAAAAACAATCTACCATTCTTAATTTTTACACACACAACTCCTTTAAACAACCTGGTCTCATAAAAATATGTTTGAAATTTCAGTCGCCGCAGTTTTAAAGAGAAATTCCACTGAGTGGCTAAAACAGTTAAATACGTAATCGTTTTTATTTATATAGGTACGTGTTTTTTTATTTTGTTGCATGACTGCGGCGGTTCAAATTAAAATATCCGGGGTCTTCCCTAAAAGTTAATGCAGTTTTGGAAATATGCCCTACACCAAACCCAACCCTAAACCTACCCGATAGTGTTAACTAAAACTTATAAAAACGATTTGTTGATGCAACCGTGCCATTTCACTTCCTTATCTGGATGAACTGTTTTGCAACTGTGGTTTAAACAGAAGCTTGCCTCCTAAAGTCTCCGTATCGGTGATAGTACAAACTTATAATTTATGAAAACCCATAGATACGAGGCTGGAACATGCTACAAGTCATTTTTCTCCCAGCATATTAATATTGATCTATGCTTAAAGTAATTGTGCGAAAAATGCTTTATTAATCAAAACTCTGAAATTTGTGTGAAAAGGAGTAAAAGGTGTTTTTAGAGAGCTTTACTGCCTCTAGTGTTTGTTTCTTTTGGAAAGTGAAACTCTAATATGTAGTTATTGGTACGTATTTCGTGTCTCGCTAAAAAGTGCACCCAGGTCATAAATGTAGTTCAACTGTTTGAAATTTCAGTCGATTGATGTGTAATCATTTCGTGTTTACGCTAAGTCCGCTATTGAATTTCACTGGATGGGCAAAAACAGTTGAAAGTCATATAGGTTTGGAACAACAAGTCATTTTTGCATGATCTATGCCTGTAACACACCTCTCCACATCGTAGTTCAACCCGAATGCATTTCACGCTAAATCCTGCGTGCCTTTTTTCAGTGAGATATGTAACATATGTTGGGCAAAATGGAGTTATTGCCTTTGACCTGCATATTTTATGGATGAGAGGCTTTTGCCCTTGAGTCAGACGGATCACAAGCTCAGCATATGTCCAGTGCAGACCCGGGACCCTCTGCCGAACATTACTACACCTCCAGGCGAAGAAACCAAGCCTGTACACAGCATATCAAACAGGAGGTCAACAGGCTCCCATATGCACGGAACTCAAAGTGCAGATGAAGGGAAGTGGATCTTGAAAGCACACAAAGGCATCAATGGCCGAGGCAACCGCGAGGCACTTAACTAAGAATGAGAGAGGGCAGAGGAGCAGGAAAGGAGCTGCTGAAGAGAAAAATATGTAAGTTTAATGAGCTGCCTTTTTTTCTGCAGAGAAATGCTATAGTTGCTCCACTGTACGGGGATCATCGGTGAGCGTTTGGGAATAGACCCAGCGCCGGCGGTAGGAGTGGCGGATCTCGGTTTGCTATCGTTAAGTCTAGATGGAATTAGAGGCTGTCAGATAGGGAGTGGGGTGACTCATCTGGAACATGTCTGGGGGTTGCTTTGGGGGAAAGACGTCAGCTACACTCCAGCACCCAGCTCCCCACTACCTCCTCACGGATCCAATACAATAAGTCCTCCACATCTGAAACCTAATTACTCTCTATGGCTTTTGAGTGGGCAGCATTGCGTCAACACTTCAAAGAATAAAGATCAGGTGTCTCGTATGACACTAATTAACATCAGTATAGTTCCCAAGACTGCATGTCACTGCAAGTCTAAGAAAAGGCAAATAAATAAATAAATAAAAGCAAAGCTTCTACAGTAGAAGTAGAAGCAGCAGCGGTTACTCATCAGTGCATCAGCCTTCTAGCTTGATTTTGACAAATCCCACAGCACATTCCTCCAAATTACCATCATTTACTCAATAATGACAGTGATAAATCGTTCAAAACATAAAAACAGCCAGAACGCACTGGCTGTTTTAGTCCAGAACACTGGGGAACAACCAACAATTAAGCTAAACAAAACTCCAAATACAGAGGTTTGCTATTCTATAATCATGTTAGACCCCCTCTGCTCTCTTGGCCAGAAATACATAATTAATGACAAAATCCTATTCCCTTTGTGCTCATAGGCGATGTTCGCCTGTTCTGTTCACAGACTGTGTCAAGCAACAGGGTAAGCCAGTGCATTTCATTAAGGAACAAAAGGAACGCTGTGAAAAATCTGACAAACTTTTGAAAACTCAAATCCACTGACTATGATATGCTCCTTTTTTTAATGGGCTTCATGGCTAAGCTGCTTATAGGGAAACAAATACGTTTTTTTTTTTTTGTAGAAGACCGTTGTACTGCATTGAAATCAGATAACATGATAGTCAAACCAAAGAAATTTCATACAGCCCTTAATATGCTGCGGTTTTGAATTATCAAACAATTTGCCATACACAAACTGCATACAAGAATGTAAATGACACTAAAATTAATTCGTATTCTGTCAGAACTCAAAACATGAGAGCTGAACATAAAAAGAATGACTTCAGTTGTAATGCGTTCCTGCAATCTTGTTAATCAGGTACTAGTTCTCGTTTTTTCTGTTGTTGTTCTCAAAGGGGGTGACCTATTTTTATCATAAAAAAAAATAAATAAAAAAAACACTACCAAAGTTGATCCTTTCTGTTCGTTTGTGCCTGGGAGACTCTAGTTGAAAAACAAAAGGAATAAGCGCATGTGGGATGGGAGAGAGTGACGAGTCCATTTCTGTGCGATGGATAATTGCCGATGGAATAGGACGAGGACAGCTGGCGGCCAGCTCAGAGCTCTGATTTATTCTGGAGTTGCATTACTCAGATAGATTTAGATTAAAATGCATTCATCAATTCAGCAGCGGACATAATGCATTATTGCCCAGGAGTAAACACGGCACAGGCACCGAGGGAATCAATAAGGATAATTAAAACGGCAAGATGTAACAGCCATTCCTCATTCAGCCTAAAACCTGTGTGTGAGTGTGAGTGTGTGTGCGTGCCCGTGTGATGGACAGTGAAAGAGGTCTACGATAGCTTTAATTTTTAGTAATGCTATTGTTTTGCTGTTTTCAGCTTTTATAATTGGTAAAATTGAGCTTTTGGGACATTGGGCCCCTTTAATGTGTAGAAGCATCAGAACTCCCATTACGTTCACAACATAGGTGTTGAGTGTCGTGGGACATTTGAGTAATTAAGATAATTGTGTTGAGATAATTTGTTATGACGAATATAACTATTTGTAATACATGATAATGCCCGTGTTTAACATGGGCAGAGATATTAATCACCTTTGTGTGTTGTGTTTTAATTTAATACCCTGTACTGTGCTCTTGGGTACAGTAAAATCATTTTAAGGCAGAGAATCCAGGCTTAACAGAAATAAACAAAACCACCTTAATTAATTGTAGAGGCAGATTAAAGTATTGCTTATATTGAGTGCTAGAGAATGTCTAACATGGTCTCTAAAGGATTTAGGGGCAAATATGATGTTTAACCTAAATATATGTAATTCATTGTATGTATGTATATGTGTGTGTGTGTGTTTGTGTGTGTGTACTGTATACACACACACACATACAGACACACACTAAATATTCTAAATATCTAATTTGCTACATAACTAAGTAGTATTTAACTAACTAAATATCATATTGCCATGTCAAATATAATAATATATACACTTTAGAATAGGGAACACATATTGACTATTAACTGGTCCTTAAAAAAGTGGGTCACACTTTATTTTCTCGATGTTAGCAAATCATTAACTACAACTTTTGCCTCAATAAACTACTAATTTGCTGATTATTAATAGTTAGTAAGGTCGTTGTTAAGTTTAGGTATTGGGTAGGATTAGGAGGTAGAATATGGTCAAGCAGAATAAGGTATTAATATGTGCTTTATAAGTACTAACAAACAGTCAATATGTTAGTAATAGGCATGCTAATAAGCAACTAGTTAATAGTGAGAATGGCTCCCTATACTAAAGTGCTACCAAAAAGTGTTACTGTATTTTATTAATATATGAATACATGACAAATAAAAAAAAAGGTTACACTTTATTTTGATAGTCCACTTTAGACATTCTACTAACTACAAGTAACTTTGCAACTAATTCTCATTAATTTGCAACTACATGTCTACTTATTCTCAGAGTAGACTGTTAGGGTAGGTTTAGAGTTAGTAGAATAAGTTGACATATACTTGACATGTAGTTGCAAAGTTACTTACTGTTAGTAGAATGTCTAAAGTGGACTATCGAAATAAAGTGTTACCTAAAACAAAATGAAAAATATATTAGTGAATGTAAATATATTAGTTTATTATAAATATAACATTTAATAAAATATCGTAGGTAGGTAGGTTGATAAATAGGTAGATATTCACTCTGAGACCAGTTTAAAACAATTTCAAAACAGGCACACGTGCCACTTCTTTTTACATCTTAGTTCGTTCATTTTCGTTTCATTTTAAATGTGACTTATAGTGTCCAAATACTTTTTAAGACCACTGTATATCTCATCCAGAATTTCCTACTCTCCATCTTTCCCTTTCACCCCCTCTACATGCACTAAAACCCATATCCTCGTCCCTCTGGTGAACTGCTATTTGAGAGACAGTACTCCTAAAATAGGCCCTGTAAAAGTTAATTACACAAGCGGGTCAGGCAGCCGGAGGAAGGGTCAGGCAGTCTGAAGCACTCAGTCAGCTCTTGTGGAAGAGCCTTCCTCACACATCCCTTCATGTCGCAGAGTTCAGCCAGGGCCTGAATACAATGCAAACAAACCTTGTTACCGCTCACTTAGCACTTAACAAAGGGTTAGGCCAGCGGCCCCACAGCGAGATAACTGTTCAGCACTAATCTTATTCACAAATGTGATTCTAATTATGTAGTGCATTTTAAAACCTAATGACGATATTCAGGTGTTGATTTCAGGGTGCTTGGTGACAATCTAAATCTGAAACATCAGCTATCTCATATGTGGATGAAAGGAGACACGTTTCACGGTTAATTCAATTAAAAAGTCCCAAAATGGTTGAGAACTGTAGCCTAGAGGTTGGGGGCTTGTCTTGTCCTGTGGGCAATGCGTGTTTGAATCAGGCTCACATTTTCTGTCGCCCCATAATTTAGATTTTTTTTTCTGTCAATAGAAATGCCCAAAAAGAACTGTAAGCAACAGTGTAGGAGTCTAGAGCTAAAAACTGCTTCTCTGGATGTTGAGTGTTTCTGATCTTTCAGACGAGCTTGCTTGACATTTCCATCCTTCTCCTTGCTATTTTTGTACAGCTTGTTGTTGTTTTCAGGCCCATGTGGTTTAAACTTCATTCCCTGGGACCTCAGGCGCCATTAGTCAGCTCTCTGTGAGGCAACATCCCATAATCTCTCCAGCCTCCTGGACCCATCTCTAAGGCTTTATTAGAGTCTGCCATTTGGAGACATTTTCTAATTATTTTACCTCAAATGCCATGAAGTATGACAGAGAGATGAGTAAGGCAACACCTCAAAGACCTCTGATATATCATCTTTCTTGCCTACTCTCGCTTTTAGCCCTCTTCCATATTTTTGGTGCTGTAACAATGTGTTTTTCCTCTCTGAACAGTCACACACAGATATTAGATTTGATTAAAATGCAGTTGCACTGGCAGCAGTGTCCACACTAACAACCCGCATGCTATGACCACACTCCAAAAAATCCTTCTCATATCTTCACCGCCCTCTGTGAGACTCTCCATCCTTCTCAAACTTGTTCTCCTCAAGCTGTGCCAGGCCCAGACTTCCCTCGCTGGTTGCTCTTTCCATCTCTCTCTCTCTGTCTCTTTTTCAATCATCCCACCGTTTGTGCTGCCCCTTGCAAATTCCCTGGCTCTCTCACACTCTTCCACACGCGCACACGCTCTCACACACACATCCTCCAAGCAAAGTCAAGTCACCCTTGATTAGGTTCTCACAGCTCCTTGGAAATGTGCCCCTCGAGAATGTGTGCATGTGTATGTGTGTGTGCAGGCACGTTGGTCTTGCTCCGCCAACCTTTTTTCTCTGTTCACTCAGCATTGTTGATTTATTTTATTTTTTTATTCATTCTTTCCTTGTTTCTGTAATCCATTAAATGTACCTCAGCTCATATGCTGATCGTTCTGTGTGAAATCTGTTGATTCTCAAGTGATCTTGTGATTTGTTTATCACATGATTACACTGGAGGTCCTGCTATTTTAGAATAGTAACTTAGGCTACTGTTTTCTCTGTTCCCACTTCTCCATCTACAATCTCACATGCAAACAATTTTACATGTCAATGTGAAAATACTGTCTCCTATCCCAGTTCAATATGTAAAAAAATTATAGTCACTTTGACTCTAAAACATTACTACGGTTTTAGCTAGTCAATGTAGTATAACACTGGCTCAACCAATGGCATTAGTTTGGGGCAGGACTAAAATTAAACATTTTGAATCTAATATATAATGCATATTATATTTGATGGTAAAGTAGATTTTAAATAAAAAATCAACTACACATAATATAAATACTCTCTAAATAAATAAAAAATGTTTAGCATGGCATTCGTCTGCTAAATAAATAAATAAATAAGCTGTGCTCAGGAACCTGTTTGGAAACAGCTATTATATTTGCATTAAGATTTTGTGCTGCAATTTAAGCAGAAAGTAAACAAAATAGCTTTAAATAATAATTCAGCCAAATCTGAAAATACTGTCAGCATTTACTCACCCTCATGCCATTCCTCATGTCTTTCTTTTTCATGCAATTACAATCAATGGGCGCATTCCAAACTTCAAAAAGGAAAATAACTGTTCATTAATGGCGTTCAACTGGAGAAAGAAATTAAGGTGAGCAAATTAAACAATTTAATTTTGGGGGGAGTGAACTCCTCCTTCAAGATAATTTAAAAGTAAAGCTGCAGCAAAAGTATACAGTTTTTTAAATTTCATTAATATTCATTCAACATTCAGGATGTTCTCAGCTAGGTGAAACGATACAGATGTATTTTTAGTGCTTGTACGACCTTGAGAAACCTGTAAAATCTCACACAGTATCTCATCAGACCGCTTAAGTCCACTAATTAGTCAGCGAAGAGCTGAGCATGTTACAACAGCACATCTGGATGAAGCGGCACTAAAAAACGCTGGATCATCCATATAGAAATAACCATCCATTAAAATAGCACCCCAAGATACATCACACTGCTGTTTTTAAAACTGAGATCTCCTCTTAACCTTCTCCAGGAAAGTGAAGAAATGGCATATGCCAGGTTTCTTTTTCTTCTCTCATGTCCCTGCTGTTGTCAACCCTCAAGTCTCTTCAGTCCTTCTCCAGTCCCTGAGAGAAAATTATAAGATAATGCCTCGTTCGTGCCAGTAATTCTCAGCAGTATGTAGCAGATAAAGGTGCCCTTCATTGGTGACTCCCAAATACCCCAGCGTATAGCAAGACTCTTTACAACAACAGCAACCCCCTTGTGCCGCCACATACTGAACTTATTGGAGGCCGGGAAACCGCTGCAGTTGACAGAATTAACACAGAAAGAAGCAGCATTGTCAACTCAGGACTTTCCAAATAAAGAGTTTCTGTGCAAACAATCGGTTCGCTTGCAATATATTTCCATGTCAAACATAAACTGACAAGCAGAAAGTGCTGCAAATATAATATTAACACTCCCTTTCAGATACACTAAACCTCTCTAAACAAAGACCGCAGAGGTGCCAGTAACACGAAGCACCTGCGTTTCCTACAAGTTATGTTTGCGCATCGTGTCTGAAAAGAGGAATTAAAATATTTCCAAGGTTTTAATCGCCATTCTAATTGTTTCAGTGCTCAAGTGAAGGCAACATGAGAATTACCAAGCAATTGAAGGGCTTTGCTATTAGCTTGCTCGTCAGTCACTTGTGCTGCAATTTGGGATCCACTGGGCGAGGACGAGTGAAAACCAGTCATTATGTCGTAATTATGATGTGATTATAGCCTTATTATGGCTAATGCTTTGTCAATGCCACACATAACTGAGTATGTGCATGTAGTACGTGGCAGACATCGGCTTTCTTGAGTAAGTGTTATTAATTACCACGCAGAGATAGGTGGCAGAGAGGCGAGCATGTGTGTGAATGTGTGATGGTGGCTCATTAGAAGCGCTGCATAAGATGAGGTATTAGTGTATGATGCTTTCCCAAAGCTCCACTAGTCATTTCAGAGCTGTGTTTTCACTCAAGGAGAGCCACTCAATCTCAATTAACATGAAAAAAGCACAATACCAACAATGAAACACACACATCTTCAGTGTGTGTGTGTGTGTGTGTGCGCGCGCTTGTGTGCTTCAACAATGATGACTCTGTTAGGTGGATGGGGCTTTTCCGAACAAAGGGCAAAGGGACAGCAGAGATAAGAGAGTTTTTGCGATAACTTCTCCTCTCTATTCCTCTTTCTTTCATTCCCTTCTATCCATCTCTCTTATCTTCGTTTTTCCATTCAGCATATGGCATCCCTGCAAAGTAGAGGAATAAAAAGACGAAGGGTTTGCTTACATGGCCACTCAGACCCTTCTCCTTGTTACCACTTAGAATTCAATCTCTCCTTTTGCTTATCTGTCCGAGGTGCATGCTCTAATGCAGCTCTGTAACAAAACGCAGTAGAAGCTGGAGCAGGGGGTTATGGGATACAGGTGAGACGGTGACACACTGAATATTACAATAAAAGTAAATATTGGAAATATCATGCAACATGAAATGTTTTGCCAATGTACAGTGGTGGCCAAAATTATTAGAACACTAGTATTTTCACCAGCTAAAAAAATGTTTTTTGGACAGTTATTTGTATATTTTGCTGTAGTGTGTCAGTAGGATATATCAGTTTACATTTCCAAACATTAATTTTGCCATTAATTTAAATAATCCAGTGAGATTGTTGTTTGCACAAGGAGCTACCTGAAAAACTATGTGCAAGTGCACCTAGGGCAAAAGCTGCTTAAATGCAAAGGATGGTCACACCAAATGTTAATTTAATTTAGTTAATAGAAGTTAATTGATAAAGAAAATCTATTTATGACATTATTTTTGACAGCATCCTCATTTTACAGCATTTTTACACAAGTGCCTAAAACTTTTAACAGCACTGTATAGCTTTGCAGGTAGGTTTCTTGAAGCATCTTGGAGACGTTGCTACAGTTCTTCTGGATTGAGTCTGTCTCAGTTTGTTCTGTTTCTTCTTGTCATTCCAGACAGACTGGATGATGATGATGATGATGATGATGAGATCAGATCTCACTGGATTATTACCATTAATGGCAAAATTAATGTTTGGACATGTAAACTGATATTTCCTTCTGAAACACTACAGCAAAAGACAGAAATAACTGACTTAAAACCATTTTTTTAGCTGATGAAAATCCTAGTGTTCTAATAATTTTGGCCACCACTGTATCATTTAGTGTGGAGGAAATATATATTAGCCCCTTGCATGTGGGTGGAGCCTATTTTCCAATATAAACAAAACGGTATCCAGTTTAAACATAAGCAGTGGCATAATGTCATGATGAAAAATATTCCAAACATTTGACTTTGAGGGCATCTCCAAATATTTGAGTATGTACCAGAGGGAACTGTGTGTCATAGTGCAGTGTGCGAGTCAATCTGAGGTGTGTGTGTGCATGTGTGTGGAGTGGAATTCAAATGGTTCCTCTTGACGAGGCAGCGCTTTTCTCCAGCGTCCTTAACATGTAATTAATCAATTCAGGTCCCAAAGAGCTCTATTTATAACTGCTTGGAGAACCTCTCCACCACAACACTGCACAGCTCCTCAACTGAACGTCATGCAGAGCTTACTTTGTCACCAAAACCGCTTTCAATCCACTTCCATATTGTCTTGTATGCAGAGTGGCTTCAGTCAGGTATTTATTGAATCATCGGTGAATATACAATAAACCATTAAGCTGTCAGTCTTTTTCAGTTAACAACAGTATGTACGTTCATGTGGACTTCACAAGGTATTCACTTTATTGAGGGACCAAAGGAATGCAAATATCTTGGGAACAAGTGTGCGTGAATATATCCAACGCTATTATAATAATAATAATTCATATGTATTTTACGTGGTGGATAATTCGTACAAATTTGTACAACCTCACTCATATGATTTTGTACGGTTACTTTAGGGTCCTGGGGTTAGGGGTGCTCATTCGTAAGAGTTCCTACAAATTTGTAAAATATGTATTATTTTTCACAAAACCTACGAATTTGTACAAGCCAGGTTGTACAAATTCATACGAATTAGCCACCTCATGAAATATGTATATCTTGCTGTGGTATCGGGTTGATATATCACTTCACAGGAAGGAATTTTGTCAATTTACGTTTGTTGTCATGTTAAAATTGCAAAAGTATTTTTCACTGAAATTATACGAATTGTAATATTAAAAACATATAAAATGTATCACCTTTCGATAGTGTATATATGCATGTTTTTTTTATTATTTTATCCTTACCAAGACTGCATTTATTTGATCAAAAATACATTAAAACATCACTATTGTTAATTATTATTACATTTTAAAATAACTATTTTACATTCTAAAATCCAAATCATTCTTTTGATGGCAACGCCAGTCCTCAGTGTCACATGATCCTTCAGAAATTATTCTAATATACTGATTTGATGCTCAAGAAACATTTCTGGCTCAATGTTGAAAATGTTTCAGGAGTCTTTGATTAATAGAATTTTGATTAACCCTATTGTTTGTGATGTTGTTTAAATACATGTTACTTCATATCCTGTTTACTGTAGGCCTGTATTTAACCTTTTTTTTTTTAAAACACATCCACAATTCCTAATCTGTTTGATTAAGTCAATTAATTACAGATATCCACAGATACCACCAGCCTAGTTTATATAGAGAGCAGTGAACACTGCGTAGGGAGCCTGTAAGTCATATGCAAGTCGTCTTTAGCACATTTGTCAACATACACTCACTACCGAGATACTGTTAGTATCTACTTCCACGCTGGCTTTTATTACTTTGCAATAGCTCCTACTTTTTTAACGTAAAACTTTGTCTCACCCCTGCCAAAGGGATATATCATGTGTCCTTTCATGAGAAATGTTTTACTTTATAGCAGAATATAAGTAACCTCTCATAACAGGTTAACGGTTAGTGCGTTCAATGCATCTTCTCCATGAAATGAAGCAAATGTAATGAAGCGATTGCTCCCACAAGCTGAATCTGTGCCAGTGTAGACCGATAGATTAGCTAATAAGAATGGCAGGTTATTAATTTCCACTTCTGTCGGAGGCACACCTGTGCTCTTGTCTCTCTCTCTCAGGCGTACAAGCTTGGCATTGCCGCTGTGAGGCATTATTACAGACATTAAAAGCACATTACATACCCCGCCCTGCCCCTTCCTCAAACACACACACACAAACTTCATTAGGCCTTGCCCATTAGCTTGCTCTCTCTCTCTCTCTCTTTCTCTCGCTTTCTTTTTTTCTCTGGTGGAAAGCTTGTGCCGAGAGTCGTCATTTGCCAAAAAAGCCATTTAAAAAAAAACATAATTACAGAAAGAAAGCAGGAAGAAAATCAAATAGATTGGCCCTCTTCTAAGAGAGAGACCTCCATTCTGACATTCCCATTGAAAAGATAAAAGCACTTTCCAATCTAGCATTATATCACATACAATGCATACAAGACCCTATCATCTCTCTCTCTTTCTCTCGCTCCTTTTGTCATTCCAACTGTAATGCTAAAACTTACTGCAACATCAAAAGAAAACTACATATTATCTATGTGTGAATTGGATTCATATTTTTAGTTGGACCTTGGGTATTTGTTTTGTTCAAAACAGCATACAAAATCAAAGTTGATTATTACGTGCAATAATATGAGGCAATGCCACATGAACAAAGAGCATAATACTGTGCTTACATGTATACAGCAGTTTTATAAACAAGTAACTTTTCAGACATAATTTGGCCAGTTATTCTTTGTCTTTCAGTGTTTTCTAACTTTGCTCCAGGTTTTCCATTTCCAACTCCTCATTCACCAGTGAAAGAAAACATGATTTCTCCCTGAAACTATGATACAGACATTGTATATTTTCAGTAAATTACTAAAATAAATTACAAAGAATAAAAAAAGAGATAGTAGATAGATATACAGTATATCTAAAATAGAAATTAAAGTACATTGACATAATGAATGAGTCCAAGCTGAGTGTTATAAATACACAGTCTTTGAACATAAAAAAAAAAACATTAATTTTGCATTGTGATTAAGGTCAAAAGAGTTGTGTGTAGTACTATCTGTAGTTCTGTGAAGCGTCTACAATGTGTGTGTGTGTACAGCAGTTAAATGAGTTCAAGTAACGATAGCTCAGTGGGAAGTTCATAAAGTTTCATTCAGTCAGGGAAGTAGCCTGACAGCCTGTGGGAAGAAAATGTTTTACAAGAAAGTGCATAAAGTGGGCTTTTGCAATGATCATTTTATAAGGGGGGAAATATATAAACCAAGTGGCAAGACAATGTCAGGAAGAGTGAATTACAATGCAATGTTAAAGGGATTTTTCATCCAAACTTCTCATTTACCCTAAATTTAAATTATATGTTATGTACACTCTTAAAAATAAAGGTGCTTAAACGGTTCTTCACAGTGATGCCATGTAAGAACCATTCTTGGTTCCACAAAGAAACATTCAGTCAAAGGTTCTTTAAAGAACCATCTCTTTCTTACCTTTTTATAATCTGAAGAACCTTCTTTCACCACAAAGATGTTAAAGGTTCTTTATGGAACCATTTAGACAAAAAAAAAAAAAAGGTTCTTCTATGGCATCGTGAAGCACATTTATTTTTAAGAGTGTAGGTCATATTTATTCCATGTCATGTTGTTTCTTCTCCAAAGAAGAAATTTAGCAGAAAATCTGAGCTATTCTCTATACAGTGAAAGTGGATGGGGAACAGGGGCTGTGAAGAGAGAAATACCATAAAAAACATAACATAAAACTACTCCAAACAATACAAAATACAATATATATATATATATATATATATATATATATATATATACAGTATATAGGGTGCATAAATTATGACAGTTTTTTTTTAGTTTTTTTCATGTATGTAGACACTGTACAGCCAATGAAATTTACAAAAAAAAGGTTCTAAACTCAGTGTTTTCATTTTTGCTATATCATAACATTTTATCCAATGTGAGAATATTGAATTTAAAAAAAGATAGCGATATCTCTGGACTGAGGTTAGGAGTATGTGTGATTGAGTAAGACAGAGCGGGAGGGAGAGGAAGTAAGCAGGGTGTGCAAAATAGGATTTGGAAGGGGAATTTTGGGTTACTTCACAAAAAAAGGAAGATTCATTGCCTGTGTCTTAATCCCCATTCAGTGCATATAAGAGCTAAAGTTCTCGCAGTCTTCTGGCTCATATTTCTTCCCATTGTTGGACTGTGTAGAATATGTTTGAGTGAGTATATGGGTCATCCAATAAAATGGGTACCTTTTTTAATGATTTTTAAAATTACTATTCTTTTGCACAATTTACAATTAAGTTTATATATGTTTAAAATGTATTCACATTTGTTTTATATTTAGTATGGCCGAAGTGGAGGGAAACTTCAGAGAGGCTGCAAATCAATCAATCAATCAATCAATCAATCAATAGCAAGCCACCTTTTATACGTGCAAGGGACAAAACTGACACCTGTTTTATAGAGTGACCCAAATCAATATGCAAGACTTAGCGTGGAGGCAGCTTCTAGGTGTGACCAATTAGATTTATGATAGATTTACGTATTTTGGACATGACTCCAGCTTCGGCATTGGCTGCTGGGCCGGGGTTTTGTGTATCAGCTGAGCGCTAGCTCTTTGTCTTGTCACCAAGGCAATCAGGAAAATAAGGCCCATTTGATTTACTCCGGCCCGGCTTGGCCACTGGGTCCTCACACCGTGAACACTCCCTGCTCTCCTCTTTTTTCTCTCGTTTTCCTGCGTGATGGATGACAGAAGATCACTCATTCCTTATAACCTACGGAGAGACTCCATTTATCAAGAGCCTAAGGCCCCACCCCCGGTCATAACATAAGCTGTCTTTCATTCTGATAGCTGTGGCTAATACATCAGACTCTCTCTATCTCTATCTCTCCCTCTCACACACACGTACGATGGGTCAGGCTAATATATCAAGAGATCTGCAGGCCGTGGGAGTGCGTTATTTATGATCAGGACTCTGACACGGAAAGCACTAACACAGCAGATGGAGGGAGGGGTGTGAGCACATGAGAAAGAGACAAAGAGAGATGGATGTTTAAAAGAGATTAGAAGAAGACCATTGCCAAAGCCTTTCTGAAAGGGAGCGTGTGAGCGAAGATTATGGGAGATATTCTCTAATGAGGTGTTGTCAGACGGAATGTGATCGTCCCAACCAACCACGCACCATGGAAAATCAGTGGGGGTCCGTCGGAGAAGTTAAAGTAGGATGAGTGTCCTTATTAATGTATGTTGAAAATAAAAGTAGCAGCACTACTGCAGATTTTTTTATTATTATATTTTATAGCATTTATTTTTATTTTTTTATAAAAAAAAAAAAAAAAAAAAAAACATTATTATTATAGCACCACTCTGCAGCATAAAGATATAATTTGTTATTTATATTTTATAACATTTTTTTTTCCCCTTCTGTGGCATAAGTGGGTAAAATCACTTCACAGTTAAGACTAACAATCTATAAGCTCCTCTGATGTGTAAATTGACCAATCAGAATGGATATGTAAATGAAGCAACATTTATTTCCTCAAAAAAAGCATCTGAAAAAAGTCAGACAAAATTAAATTAGCTTCCTTCTGTATAAATAACCAATCATTATCAGAGGTGACCTTTCAAACCGATTAGCTTTCAGCATCATTTTAGAGTTTCATCAAGCCTGCTTGTGCACAACGCAACAGGTGGAGAGAGACAATAAATAAATAAACAGGTGGAGAGTGACTTTCAAATTTAACTGAAATATTGATGAAGTTCAAATTATTGAAGCATCTCAAAACAAGTGAACGACTGTATGACAAGGCCATAAACAATTTTGAAGGAGCGGAGGATGGAGTTCCTGTAGTTACAGGTGAGTAAATTATCTGAACGACATGCAAACCGAACTAACACACTTCTGTTTAAGTCTGGGTTGATCTGAAATAGATGTTGTTAGTACCACAACAGAGTGTTGCAGGAATTTCATATTCTTGTCGGTCAAAACCTGGAAATGAGTTAGCATTTAGCACTTTGTAGAAGTCAATGTATTTTTTTTTTTTCTGAATGGGTTTTTGGTTAATGTCTGAAATAAGATCTGTAGTTAACACAAGCTCATATTTTTGTGTTTCATTCAATGACATCACACTGAACCGTTAAACTAATCCACAGTACTAAGCTACTAGTTCACTTTCAAAGCTTTGTTGTGTTTATAATCACACTTGCATATTCTAACTCAAACTTTGAGGGAAAACATTTTTAATTAAAGACTTAAGAGTTGTCGGAAGTTTAGTGATGGTGACGTTGAAGTCATGTGACAGTGGTGTGATTCGCTTATAGCCTAAGTTAAACTTTTTACTTCTGGTTATTGTATTTAGTCTTCAAAATTCATTAAAAAAAATTGTTCATTTGTGAAGATTATCATAATGAACAAAACATGTAAAAATTATAAACTTGTGTTAATCACAGAGCTTATTTTCTACAATAATCCAAAAGTATTTTTGTCAAGAAAACAAACGTACAGGTTAGCCTATATGTTATCACGGCACCTGTCTATATAATACACTGAACAAAAATGGTGAACAAATATATATTTAAAAAATATATTGTGGTAGTTTCTACAAATTGTTGTATCAGCAGATGGACTGATAAAAAAGAAAAAAAAAAGAAAAAAACATGCACGCTTGTGTGTGCTTATGGATGCTTAAAAGCCAATCAGATTAGAGCTTCTCAATACAGAAAGGGCTTTCAAGCATCAGGAAGTCTTTGAGTGAACTGTCTGAGCCAGGAGTGTTCATATTAGTCAAAGTCTGTATATGCAAGTGTTGAACTGGTGATCGGAAAGATTATATCAATACTTTTCAAGAAGAGATCATCTGTGTAAGGTAGAATAAATTTCAACAAAATACCTGATAGATATGATGGTAAATCTCCTGCTATTATTTACTGTTACACTGTAAGGAGAGCAGGTTTGATCAATATTAATTTACCCTATCATTCTCCCGGAAAATTCCCTCACGGAACACCACTGGGAAAAACGGCCTATTGTGTGTGTGTGTTTATTTGTGCTGTACTGGCAGCCAGAGCCCTGACTGTACAGCTCAGTTTAATTGCCTCAGTTTTGACCTTGAAAATTCACAGATCCATCTGGCTTTTACAGTCCACAGAGTCAGGAAGTGCTTCTTGATCCTGTTCGGTGTTTGGCAGTTGCTTGAGCGGAGATGCGGTCCTACACTACCGAAAGCTACGGAGGCGTGTCTCTTCCTATTCTGCGATTAAGTTTCACACGGAAAACTTTTGCCTCCTGGAAATGGAATGTAAAATGTTTCCTTTCACTGAGTGAGTGTCTCTTGTTGCTCTCTCTCTCTAAAATGACAGTGCATTGCTCCTCGAGTTCTCAGCAGGAGGTCGGCAGGATGGTTGCTGAAATCACTCCCTCCGCCTCTCTTTCTGTCGCACGCAGCTGCGTACATCCCTCTCGCGTTGTTTTAGTCTTTCATTTCATAATTCATCCCGTTGAGTCAGAAACGCGCACACATGGGCTAGAGAGCGGGATTGACACAGCAGTCGAGTGCTGAGGTGGGCGGAATTCAGAACAACTCCATGAAACGGCAAACAAAAATCAGCATCCTGCTTTACATGCACGGATACGCATTGCACACATCTGGGCCCATTCACTACTGACACAATACCACCAACATCTTTTGACACTCTGAATGGCATCTTGCTAATGGAGAAGTATGAGGAAAGTTGTGAAAGGAGAAACTTTTTGGAGCTGAAATTCAATTTGTCACCTGGTTTAATCTGGGATGATGAGACATTTGCATCTATCTCCTCACCATTTCATTTCTTAATTGGTAGCTTCTACCTGGGGGTGGTGTTGGGATAATCACGGGCACCTTCATGTGACATTCATTATTATCAGAGGAACCAGTAGACTTAAAGGGGTCATATGATGCGATTTCAAGTTTTGCTTTCTCTTTGGAGTGTTACAATCTGTTTGTGCATAGATAAGATCCCTGAAATTGCAAAGACTGAAGTCTCAAAACCAAAGAGATATTCTTTATAAAAGTTAAGACTCTGCCACGCCCCCCTAAAACGGCTCATTCAAACACGCCAAGAAAGGGGGCATGATTTTTATTCTCGCTGTAGTATTGTTGCTGTCGCCGGCGCCATGTCCTGGAGACGCTGCGTTTCGTTGTGAAAGAGAAAGTTCTTTGTTTGGGCTTCCAAAAGAGGACACAACTAGAATCAGTGGTTAAGTTATATTTACAACACTGTTTCAGAACAATTCAACCCAAATATTAGAGTGTGTGTGTGTGGCGCAATTTACGGAGGACTATTTCCTGAACCTGGAAGCGTAGCCTACAATGCTGGCTTGCACAAAGGCTGTTTCTAAAAAGTGGGGCAATTCCAACTTTGCAAGGACAGTCTGGCGCTTCTGTAATGGGATTTATTGTTTTAGTCTCGTCTCGCCGGGACACGGCATCACAATACGGTGAGGGGCGTAACATTTCCGTCACAAGCTTGAGGTATTCGGCCAATCACAGAGCACTGGATAGCTGGCCAATCAGAGCACTCCTCGCTTCTCAGAACGATGAGCTTTGTAAAAATCTACGTGTTTCAGAAAGGCGGCGCATAGAGGAGCAACAATAATGTACAGTATGTGGAAAATTATGTGTTTTTTTAACTTTAAACCACATAAACACATTGCATTACACCAAATACACAACATAATGTTCTTTTTAGCAACTTCATATGACCCCTTTAAGGTCAGATGGTTGCTGGTGTGGTAACACATTGTCAGGATATAAGGACAGAGTCACTATCCACTTTTTAAATTGCGGAGAAAGAAGCACAAGAGGTCTAAGATACATGATTTCATCATACTGACTGAAATTGCAAAAGATAGTAGCCTCAATATTTGTTTGGACACATAAAAAGCCACACTTAAAAAATGTATGAATGTCACTGCATTACATGACAAACCAATTGACATGTATTTTTTTAAAGAATACAGCACAAGCACACTTACAAAAATAAAATCTCTATTATCCATCCATCTATCCATCTACACTACCAGTCAAAAGTTTTTGAACTAAGATTTTTAATGTTTTTTTGAGTCTCTTCTCCTCACCAAGCCTGCATTTATTTGGAAATATCTATATTTTTTTTAACGATTTAAAATAACTGTTTTCTATTTGAATATATTTCAAAAATGTAATTTATTGCTGTGATTTCAAAGCTGAATTTTTAGCATCATTACTCCAGTCACATGATCCTTCAGAAATCATTCTAATATTCTCATTTGCTGCTCAAACAAACATTTATTATTATTATTATTATTATTATTATATTATGTTGAAAACAGCTCAGTAAAATTTTTAAGGTTTCTTTTGATGAATACAACAGCATTTATCTGAAATAGAACACTTTTGTAACATTATAAAGGTCTTTATCATCACTTTTTATAAATTTAAAGCATCCTTGCTAAATAAAAGTATTAATTTCTATAATTTATACCCCCCCCCCCAACTGTTTTATCTTTAATATTGATAATAATAATAATAATAATAATGAAAAATGTTTCTTGAACAGCAAATCAGCATATTAGAATGATTTCTGAAGGATCATGTGACACTGAAGACTGGAGAAATGATGCTGAATATGTAGCTTTGATCACACGAATAAATTACATTTGAAAATATATTCAAATATAAAGCAGTTATTTTAAATAGTACAAATATTTCACAATATAACTGCTTTTGCTGTATTTTGGATCAAATAAATGCAGGCTTGGTGAGCAGAAGACAATTCTTTAAAAAAATAAAAAAATATTTTGACAGGTAGTGTATCTATCTATGTGAAATGTGGTGTAAGTACAGTTTTAGGATTCCATACAACATTTGTATAGTGCAATTCTCAAAGCACAAGAAGAAGAACAGTGTGGGAGAAAAGAAAGAGAGATGAAGACCTAAATAATCAATATCAATAATGAGAATCAAAAATGAGAAAGGAAATGGTGTGGACAGAAAGGATAAGGTGCAGCTTCTCTTTCCCTCACACCCTCTTTCATATTTTGCCATCCTTGCCAAATATTACATGGTTAGAATGAGGTCATTTGGAGTTATTTAATTATTTGTCTTATAACAACATGAATTACATTAAAATGCAGTGAAGTAATATTAACCGTAGACTATGATGAGCACTGTATTGCATCACTCTACCACTGCAACCCAGAAGAATGAATCAACTCTGTATGATTGCTATGATCTATCAAAAATTTACAAAAACTCATTTATACAAAATTATGTTTTTTGGCCTCCTTTCAGCATATACAATTATGGTAACTAAGTTGCAAGTTCACCGAAAAAATGAAAATACTGTCATTATGTACTCACCGTCATATTGTTCCAAACCTGTATGACTTTCTTGCTTCTGACGAACACAAAAGAAAATATTTTGAAGAATGTTGCAACTGTTTTTGTCCATACATTGAAAATCAGTGGGGTCTGGTTTGGGGTCTGGTCACCTGCACTGATATTTAGCACCTAATTGTTATTGTTTGTTGATAATTATTGAATAAAACACAGGATTTTGCATCAAAACACTACAAGTGCCACAGCTTTTTAGTGAACTGTGTTACCCCAGTAAGACAAACTATTTGTGCATTGAAAAAGAGCTTACTAGATTTTGGGGCCTACAGCAGCAGCTCTGCATCTAAGGGTTAACTCTATTAACTTTCTCTCTGTCTCTTTCATTCTCTTTCTCTCTGGCGGGCTCTCAGTCTCTCATCTCTAATTGAATGCCTCTCCTGACAAATGGGCTGTTGAGGCTACACCTGCAATGCACCATTACGTTCTCAACTCTCATCTGACAATGAGTGTGTGTGTGTTTTGTTTGTATGTGTATGTGAAATGCATCATTTCATATCGCAGATCAAAGTACAGTTGTAACAGTGCTTTACTGCTGGTCTCAAATGGTTTGGGTTTGAGCGGTGGGATATAGAAATTGTTGTGTATGTGTGTGTGTGTTATTCTCAGTGGTAAACTCTTTGAGTGCTGTTCTGACAGTGTTGTGTGTAATAATGGCTTTGAGCCTCATTGTTAATGCTCCTCCTCTCTGTAGCGGGAAACACACACACACACACACACAAACACGTGTGACCTCGACTCTCAAATCATTAATTTCCATCTGTGGAGAGTGCAGCACAACTTTAATGCCCCTAAAATGCTACAACAGCGCTGGGCTTCTAAGGCATGCCTTGATTTAACACAAATTACTCTGACATTTTACTCCATCTTTTTGCCACGAAAACTGTGCAGTCTGGAATTCTGAAATGGAGACAGATTGGACATAATTGGGAGCTCACAGTAAGCATATCTGTTGGCACAAACTTCCTAATTATACTTGATTCTGGACCAACACAAGGTCATTGAAGTGAAGTCAGTATGTTTGTATAAGGGGCCAAAGATTGAAAACGCAGGGTATTATATTCTAAGATTATTTATGCTATCATCGCTTAATTGGCTTTTGGCAAAGGTTCCTGGAAAACTAAACGCCTGCTGGTGTTCTGACCCTGTTCAGCTCATGTGTTGACATTTGTGTCCTCTTATTTGAGACTGACAGAATAAAGTTAGCTGTGAAAGCAAACATGGGGGAAATCCAAAACCTCTTCAGGAGAGAGTGAGAGAGGGGAGAAATAAAGGATAATTGTGTGTTGGGTAGGACAGACCATGGAGTGTTGTAACACAATCAGTTTAACATATTACATGCGAGCTACAAGATGAAATCACTAGTTTACATGTGTCTACACATTGTATACCAGTCTGTATACAAAACTAAAGTACCTTTGGTACAGAAAATATCTTAAGGTCCAATTTCTTTTTTTTTTTGTGTGATCATGCTGGCATCTTCTGATTTTGATATATAGCAAAGCTTTTCATGTTAAAAAATTGCAGGTCAGTTGCAAGGGGTGGGATGTTCTCATAGAGAGCATCTGACAAAAGTCGATACTAGTGTCATTCATTTTTATTTGTCCATTTTCCTGAAAGAGCAAGAACAAATTTTATAAAACCTGTGTACCTGCTAAAACTGAGTTTTGTCAATATTTAGGAGTGCTAAAAGCCACAAAACTCCAATTTCACTGGGTCTTTTGTTTTTAGCAGATAAATATGGGAATATTATATCAAAGAACACAGATGTTAATACATGTTACAACCCTCCACAGGCTCTGCTAGAGAAAGAGGGCAAGTGTGCCTGAGATACTAAAGAAAGAATCAAATGTTTATTCTTCAATTTTCCACCATTTGAGTGATCTGCAACCCGGACAGTTTCTGTGTACACAAGTGCCAAACATTAAACCAGTGAAAAATTCCAGGACCGCTTCATCACAACTAAGAGAGAGAGAAAAAAAAAAAAATCCATAGACTCAGAGACTTCAGCAAACTGTGACAGCAACACAACACATTAAAAAAAGGAAGCAGTTAGGCTTTTTATTGTATTTACTTTATTATGTTATACTATTTTCAATATTTATAACCTTATTATAGAGTATATATCATTTTTTTTAAGCAAATTTCTTACCTGAACTTGAAATGTCAACTCAACCAGAGGTCCTCGGCTCAAATTTTTGATTTTGCTAATATTTTTTTCTGAAGAAAGATAAACATGTATAGTGAGGAAAGCCGAAACATTAAATGTCATGGATGAATATTTACTGAGTAATCCACTATTTTGTAGAGGGGGGTCAAAAGGGCAATTTTCACCTGAGATTCAGAGCCAAATTATAGGGGGTTAAAAATGACTTCAGAAAGATGGCAGCCTCATAATGTTACTTTTATACAGAGATTGGTAGGTCTGTTAGTAAAATAAAAGAAAAAAGAAGACTTTAGCAGTCTTTGTTGCATTATGTGCCAATGGTGACCAGTCAAAAATGGGAGAAAAAAAAACACTTTTAAAGTTTTTTTTTCTTTCCTCTAAAGTTTGTATGCCTGAAACTCAAGAAGTATTAGAGATATTTTAATGCCCTTTTAGACATTGGGTCTTTCCTTTTGGCATCTTAATTTTTAAGGCCCTATATGGTTCAGTTCCAGAGATATTGGAATTTCAATATGGTTCCAGGAGTAAATTATTAAATTGTACACATTTTCAGTGGTCAAAAACATTTTGGAAAGAGGGCGAATGGGACTGAAGCACCATAACTATAATAATCACGCAAATGTTAGCATTGCTTACTTGATCTAAGACTCCTTTTTTTACCATAAAGCTTGCCCAGGCTCAGGGATACAGAAGCACAGTTGAAAGAGTTAGCAAGCTGGATGTGTTTTCATGTTTGCCCACACATCACGTGGCCAAGAGTCACGACCCACGAGCCACGATATGCAAATGCAATTAGAACATCTTTATCTCTTCAAAGAGCCACGGATGAGAGAAAGGGAGGAGGCGGAGGGAGGGAGGAGCGAGGAACTGAGAGAAAGAGAGAGAGAGAGAGTCTGACTTGACCTGCCGTAGATCCTCATCGCCTGTCTGAGACTCAAGAGGAGAATACAAATGTTACTACATTAACCCGCTCCCGCAGAGAAACGACAGACGAGAGAAGAGAAGAAAGGCTAGGAAGAAAGGGAGAGAAAATGAGGGAAAAATGGCTTTTCTTTGTAGTAAATCATATCTGAAATGAATGCTAATTTAGAGGAAGTGATAGAAGTGATAATTGTTCTTTTCAGCTGTGGGGGCTCGGGCTCTTTAGAGCCGCACCTTTGATGGACTGCCATGTCACGAGTGCATTGTGGGTACCAACTAGGCTAACCCCAGTGCACTTTGCTTCCTGTTGCGGTTTATGTGAGTGTCTTTGTAAAACACTGTTCGCTTCGGCACCTGTACAAGTTTTTGATAAAGAACTTACAAAAAGATCTGCAAATCATTGTCACTTGAGATGAATAATTCCACAGTGAATGCGCTGAAAGCTAAAGCTAACTGCATATTAAGCATTATATTAACATTTTACATGAATATCAAAAGGTCAATATAGTTTAAAAGTGTTAACACGACAAATAGCAAATACTGTGATAATATAGTCTAGCTCTATTTTAGACATTGCCATCATGCCTTGACATGAGATACAGTATCTAACATACGTAGATGCTAAATATATATTGTTAGCAGAAATACGTATATATAGCCATGCCTCAAACTCGTACTTTAAAGTGAAATGTAAAGATGTATCGTTATTTTAAAGAGAAATGTTTTTAATTTATCCTCCTGTTAAATGATGAACTTTCGTTTATCATTAAGTCTTCACACTTCAGCTCACACACAGCCCTGTTAATGAACATTATTAGCCATGTTAACTCCAGCCATATTACTGTTCTGTGAATTATTCTTTCATCTTATCTCATCTTACTAATTATCTCATTTTATAAACAAACTAATATACAACACAATTAAATGCTTCATAGAGTTCTCATGAGAGTTGGGGGGTTTTATTCAATAGCCTATATTAAATAAGTAGGATGGGTAATCTAGAACTGGATCAATTAAAATAAATAAATAAAGAAAAATACATACATACATACATACAGTGTTTCCCCTACCATTATTTTAGCCCCCCCCCCCCCCCCCCCCCACACACACACACACACACGGCACCCCCTGCCCCCCTTGAAGGTCAAGTTAATTTCATTTAATTTTATTTTCTCTATAGCACCAGATCACAACAGAAGTCATTTAAAGTTACCTTTCCTATCGAACAGGTCAATGCCTTGTTCTTTTATTAAACAAACTAAATAGCCTTATGTTATTTATCGTATTTACACGACGGCATGTGATTTCGGTCTCTACATTACATAGTAGTGCTCTCTGTTATCGCGCACACAGCAGAGTTCCGCCCCGATGTGCGCGCACACACACATACACAAACGTACGCGCACACACAGGTGAGCACACTCCCACTCGTATTTGTAAATATTAAGCCGCAAAAAGACTATTTAAATATGGATACTGCATGTCTCTGTGTTATGAATGGCGCAGACGTGCGGTTTTGTTTACTACTTGTACTGAAGCGCGCGTGACGCTTCAGGTGATATTAGCGTCTGTGTCTCACTAATGAGGACATAACTACATGAACAACATCTCCAGAACTGCTCTGAGAGTCACTTCTTGAGCATTTGACCGTTTCATTTGAGTAACACTATCCTCATATCATATACACACAGAAATGTAAAGGTATTCACGGCAACCCGTCAAAATAAAAGTTTGGTTTACCTTGAAGTCATTGTGGCAGAAATAGCCAACATTACTATTGTTCAGTAGAATGTATGTAATAGGCTACTACTAAAATTATTAAAACCTTATTTTTAAGGGATAATCATACAATATTTCTTCAATGTTGTTAATTGTAATATTAAATCCCCTTTATTTTCCAAAAAATTACATTTGTTTAATTTTCATTAATTAAAATATAAATTAAATGAATGTTGTATGCCTTAAAAATTGCAATACACAACACAGAATTTCTGAGGAAAAACAAAACAAAAACATAGGGCTATTGTAAGTCTCAAACTCACTGGTCGCAGACGGCTCAATAACTCAATGATCTCAATGAATCAGTCAGATCGGTAGGTATCGGTAGTGAGGTTGAAATCTCACTGACTCACTAGTCTCGCGTGGCCAGACCTTCAGACTGACGGCTGAAGGTCTGGAATGTATGGTAGCTTTCATTGGCCAAGGCCCGCCCATGAGGCCGTTTGACCGACATGTCAAACAACCAATTACAGTTCGTTTCATTCAGCGTCACGTTTCGGGGCGTGGAAATGTCGCCACAATAACAGACCGGTGTGTGAAACTCTCGGACATATTTTAAAGATTCTATGCCACAAACTTTAAATATTTCACATACTTTTGAAAACACGACGGCTTTCTTCTTTCGTGAGGAGGTTTGGCGTCACGGCATCTTTGTTTCCAGGCGGAACGTTAAAGAACGCGACACACACGTCTCCTGGAAATCCTGTATAATTCAACCAATCCGACGACGACTTCGAAACTCCTGAAGTGTTTCCACTTTTGTGTGCCATATCAGACGTTTAGCCATTGTTCCGTGGGCATGACGTCTGAGGCTGAGACTACTGGCTCACTGAACTACAAGACATTACTTTTAGCATATCTCAAAGATTCCTAATCTTTTTTTTCAGCTGAACCATAAAATATTTTCTTGAATTTAGGTTAACATTTAAAATCAACGCATTTGCTTACTCATGGTTCTCTGATGTTGGTTAATGATGACATGACATGCAGGTAAACAAATTAAATATTTAATATAATTTTTAGTACATGCTTTATTTTGGTTGTTTTTATTTATTTATTTATTTATTTAACTTTTTCAAAGCATTTATATCCATTCAGGAATCCCCTGCAGTTCCCTAAAATAAATAAATTAATTAATTAAAACTATAAAGTATGATCGGTTGCTTAATAAATTCCAAACAAATTCAGCTTCATTTTGACCAGCTTTGTTGCTTTCACAAAAGTTGAACCAAAATCCAAACTGAAATATTGTTATACAATTTCCAAATTTGGTGACATAACTCAAAGCATCCAACTGTAAATATTTATTTCCAGAGCATTCTCAGATTCACCCCATACGACCTTGATTTCACAGAAGAGGCAGATTTGCTTGTTTATATATGCAGAGCAGGCACCACATCAATAGAGCATTAGAAAAGACACATTTTGTAATTTCCTTACTCTCATTTGCTCTGTAAATATTGATGGTTTTCTTTATTACTCCAGTGTTTGAGGAGAACTGGTGCCTCATCATTTTTTGTCGATTGATTTTGCATTTGCAGGGATTCGGGAGGTTTACAGAGTGAATGAATGGCCTCGAATGAATGCACTTTGTATCCTTCTCATCCTCCTTTCCCAGGAGGAGTGGAGAAGAGAGGAGACTGCCAAACAAACCCCAGCTGTCCAGAAGTGTCATGGATGTTTTCAGGCTGGATAGTTGGAAAGCTCAAGTAGGCCTGCAACGACCAGATGAGAAATCCATCACAGATTCAATATTATTTACACACATTGGTTCAAAAGACAAATGAAGAGCTGAGAAGGAGATAGGTCTGAGATCTTCGAGCCTGGTATGAGGTCAAACGCGAAGCCAAATCACACTCCCTTGGGTTCTGCTATCTCTCACAGCTACTCAGTGAACACACACTGACCTCAACCTTGTGAAATCGCAGCATCTCACCGCCTCCTTGTTAACCCAGAGTTCACCGCCCGAAAGTTCACAGGATCCATTTTTATAGCTCATCTTAATCCGTACAGTTTGTCTTCCTTAATGCTCGGCTCAGAGAGGACTTAATCGTGCTTGCGCTCACCGGAACAGTCACTAACACTAACCGTGACAAACAAGATGTCCTGCCAAGCATGTAACCCTAAATTGGACAGAAAACAGTGCTGTATGGGACTTTCGTAGTCATAAACTTCCATTTTTTTTTCACGGTTAGATAAACAAGTCCAGTGAGGCCAGATACGCAGATATCCACGTACACACGCCGATTACATTATCCAGAACGTCTCTTCATCCGCTTCATTATTCACACACACTTCACATACATCTTTGGTACGCTCTCCGAAAAAAATCCCTTTCAGGAGGAACGGAAAAGAACGGAAGTGGTTGCTAGGAGACCTTTTGGTGAATGGCGTGTAGCTTTAGTGCGCTAGGAGATGCAGCCGTAGCCTGTAGGTAGCGAGGGATTTAAGGAGATTTAAGCGGAGAGAGGGAAGCTGGGGGTGTGATAAGGGAGGGAAAAAAGACCTGTTCTTAACACAGAGAAGAACAGGGATTGAGTCAAAGAAAAAGCATGTCAACCCAATTCATCCCCAATGAGCGCAAGGGTGTTTGCTGTACTCACAGTGTGAGTGTAGCAAGGGCCCGACAGACGTCTTATTCAACACCTATTCAAAGCATGCACGGCAGACACAGAAAGCTATAGAATAATTACAGCCGTACTAGCGGAATTCATTGTCCTTACAGCGCGACCGCTGAGAATAAGGAACCTCAAAATCAGGCGATCGCTCGCTTGAACCCATGGCCTCGTAACAAATTCTGTTGGCATAAGAAGCGCAGGGGGATGACGGGGGGCTACGCCAAAGGAGCACAAATGCACTTATCATCTAAGCGTTCATCTCATTTTATACACTGTGCTTGTATTCACTACACGGATGAATTAAATTTCTAGTGGAAAATCCAGAGGAAGTAATCGTGGCCACAAAGTCAATCTAATCATTCACAGATTGCATTAACATTCCACCACTGGAAATTACAGGCAAATATATCATATGACGGAAATCAGACGGTAAACATGTGCAAGCTGGGCGTTTGAAACTTCTAGATATAAATTATTGAAGAACAGAATGTGTGTTGTGATGAAAAAGGCACACTTCTGTCGCAGTCACGTATTGCAGATGTTATCAGTTGGCGAGGGAAGGATGCCAATCACAAACAGGATTTTTTTTTTAAATGCAGTAATTTAGTGAATAACCATGATAACATTTATCATGCCTCCTGACCCGTATATAAATTCCATAATAAGGGGTTTCCTATCATCCTAGCAATTCAAGCTTTAAATGCCATTTCCATATTTTGAGGAGACGTGCCTGGCAACAGAGTGGAACAGAATGCAGGGGTTTCGAAATGTGTTTTTAATAACTGAACTACTTTTAACTTGGCATGGCATCTGAAAACATGGCAGTGAGGACATCGGAGGCAACAGTCGAAGATGTCAGCTAGCGCATGTGTTTGCATAAAAAAAAACTTTAAAATATAGGATACAAGAATGTCTACCTTAAATGCAAAATGGTGTGCTTATGATTTTTGATTAGGTGTCTTATTCAATTCTAATATTGCCCAACAGCACTAAAGAGTGTTTTAGTCTCACTTTATTGAATCTGGGAAACTTCTTGTATGATGTTTGATGGTTTGAAACTTACATATTCTAATTGTATCAGTAGTAGAGCCACAATAATATAATATGCATGCTACGTAAACAATATGCACTTTAAAAATAGTTTTAGTGTAAAGAAAAAAAAAACTTGCTTGTTAACCTTATTTTATGTGTAAAATGATATACAATTTTATATTTCATCAAACCACTAAAACAACTGCGAAAAGATTTTCTGCTTATTAATTGTCCAAAAAATGGCCAAAATGATTTTTGTGGTTATCAACATTATGCCACAACTGTGCTTAACTTGTAATATTCCTTTAATATGAGTAATTTTTAAGCCTAACATGTAATTGTTTTCATTACAATTTGTAATTGTATCCATAATTTCTTTGATCTCTATTTATTTCCTTCTCATGAACACTTATCTGCACACAGATAATGAATACTTTGAGTAGTTTTCAGTAGTATGCATTGCTTTGTGCCGAGCTGAAGATAATTAAAGATATTTCTGTTGAAGTGTGAGCCACCTGGGGTGGTTCAAACTGCTGAAATGAACAGAAAAATGTCATCCTTAAGGCGAGACGTCACCTGTACCTACTTCACAGTTTAACACATACCTTGAGCATAGTGTCATTAGCAAGACATTCAAAACAGGAACCTCTCGCTCGGATTTCACTAAACAAGACAAGTAGAGAAGACATTTGACCCCTTTAAACATCAGATATCACAAGGCATACTTTGTAATGTCACAAAAAAAAAAAAAGAACATTCGCTTTAACTTGAAGAAATTAAATGGAATGGAAAATGTTACACGGCACATGGCTTATGAATTTGAAGCTCAGACAGAAAGGAAGATCTGACTAAAATTACATACTTCACTGAACTGGAGTGTGTTTGAATAACATAACAGACAATCAGTACAATTATCCGGGCCCGGGTCAGGGCAGTTCGGCCTCCAGCTCAGGTGCTGTAGTGCTTAACGTAATTTGTCAAATGATGGAATACATGTTTCATTAAATATCATCTCAATCCAATCAATTATGCTTTAATTCATGGGGAGAATGGGAGTCTCTCGCTCCACATAGCGGTTAATTTCTAATCGAGGTCTAATTGTTTTTACACAGCCAATCAAGAAGGTATTTGTCACTCACTTTGCCTCACAGTTTAATTATACGGTTTGGGGGGCATTTCGAGTTATGTTTATGCTCTTAATTTTCCCTTAGCCACTACTGTTTTTCTAACTAAACTACATTTACATTGTATGCATTTGGCATACGCTTTTATCCAAAGCAACTTACATTGTGTTAAACATATACATTTCCTATGACATTGTTAGTGCCATGAAAAACAAAAACAAAAAAAAACTTATTTCCAATCTTATCCTGCTGGAAAAAAAAACAACCTAAGCTGGTCTGCTGGTCTTAGCAGGCCTTATAACCCGATAAAATTGGTTTGTTGTTGATTTTACAGGGATTTTGGGAACTTTTAAACTGCTGGGAGACAAGCTGCTCGCCCGGCTAAACCAGCAAAACCTATTGCGAGACTAGACCAGCTTGATTCAGTTTGTTGATCAGTGTAAACCAGATAAGGCCGGTTTTAGCTTTTTTTTTTTTTTGGCAAGTAGTTGCATTGTCCTAGACAAACACAATCTCTTTATATTGTTTTGTATTAAACAGCAGAAAATAAAGGACAAAGAAAATATGTGTGGTATGTGTGATAACCTGGCATAAGGACTATGAATGTGCTCATTCTCAATGACATCTAATAAAATCCTAGTTGACATCTGACTGGATCAGCTGGTGTCGGACTCTTCACTTCCGCAAGGGGAATATTTACTGTCCATCTGTCAGTCAAATCACAACACACATGTGTGAGCACACCAGGCACGCAGATAAATAGCCAGTTTAGGACAACTTTTTCTTCAGACTTTCACCTTCACTCATACAGTCTCATTTACAATAGTCTTTGGTTCATCCACTGTCAAATTTCGCCCTTAGCACTGAATTGTCACAACTGCAAGGAGATATTTATTGCTTCTACTGGAGGAAACGAACAGATATCAAACCAGCATGGCTTTCGGCTTCTAAGACTTGCAAATAGATACATTAATGCGTGTGGAAAGTGCAGGGCTATTTGCATTTAGATTTATCTTTCATTTTCATTGATCAACATTTTTCGCCTGCCTACTCGTTTGCGAGGCAAAATCGATGTTTTTTTTAGCAGCTTGCCTAGTAGGACTGCCAGACATGTTTAGATGTTTTACTGTAGAGAACCTGGACCAAGTGCACTGGTAAATCTGTCAATAGGGCGCGAGTATTTTTTATGTTCCCAAGATTCCTCTCTCTTGACTTCTGACAAAGACAGCAATGGACTGAAAAAAAGACTTCATGATGTACTATGTCATTTCAATGATGGATGAGATGTCCCTCTGGGGAAAAAACGAAACGAACAGATGAAAAAATTAGCACACGGGACTGAATTGATGTTGGACTGGCTCGTTTCAGAAGTTGTAAATCAAACTGAATTGCTAATGCCTTTCTCTTAATAACCCACAACATGTGGTACATTTGAGCATAAGATCGGCTATGTATCTTTGTTTCAGACCTCTTTCCACTGCTTGTGCGACACAAACTCATATAAATGCAGAAAACGCATAAATTAAAGTGATGGTTCACCCAAAAATTAAAATTCTGTCATCATTTACTCACCCGCATTCACTTCCAAACCTGTAAGACTTAATTTCTTCTGTGTAAAAATACAGTATTTTCTCTCAGTGTTATTTTTTTCCTTTTCTTTTTTTGTCCACATAATGAAAATTAATGGAGGCCAATTGTGTTTCAGACCTAACTGACTTTCATTTTGTGTTCCACAGAAGAAAGTAAGTTACACAGGTTTGGAACAACATCAGGGTTAGGAAACAAGGAAGAATTTTCATTGTTTGAGTGAACTATCCCTTTTAACTTATATATTATGCATTTAAAAGACTTCCTGTCCCATTAGCAGTGAAATGAGGTCTGAAACAAAGATACATACTCCCTTTAAGCGGTAAGCAACAAGTTACATAGCCTTATCATTTTATTTAGTCTAGAGGAATACATATGGAAGGCAATGAAGATGCACAACTTGGAAATGTGTTACCAAATCTATTTTGTAGAAAATGCTTTCTATTTTTCTGATAAACACAGGCTTGCTTTTGACCTGACAATTCTGAAAACGTGACACGTTTTGGCATGTACCTTAAATAACGGCTGTGATTTAGAGGTTTATATTACTGTTGTTCTTGTATTCTACTGGCCCGGCTAATAATAGTAATCTGACACATCAATGCATGAATCCATCTGATTATTTTCTTCAGTCTGTGGTCTATTCTGGTGTGTGCGCCCCCATGCTACTTCGAAGTATGTTAAAAGGCTGCGTGGTGGTTGTGCAGCTTGAATGAGAGTAAGAAGGCTATTGTGCAGTGGACTAAATGCTTCTATTCTGCTGGCTGTGGTTTATGGCATAATGGTAGACAGGGTCACATACTGGGCGTACAGAACGGCTCACTTTATTGGCAGGCCGGAAGAGACGAGGGGAGTTTGTCTCACACATAGCTGCTCTCAGGCTATGTGTGTGACCCCTTGACAGCGACACGCAGAACTGGACTGGTTGAGCTAGTATCATGGGTCAATGAGCCCAAAGGCAGGTCACTCAGACACACACTCTGGCACAAATGTATAGACACACACACAAACACCTGAGCGTGGATGGAGAAACACAAACTCTCCAAGCTCTGTTTTCCAATCTCTCTCTGTCTTTTGTTCCCTTCTTTCTATCACAGTCAGCAGTTTTCCGTCAATGGCTTCTCAAAGCACGCGGGAGGTCATCGCGGGAACGGTTAGAAAACGTTTTAAGTGACTTTATGCAATTAAGGAAATAGCAGCTTCACAGGGATTACAAAATTCAAATGGTATGCGGAGTGCAAAAGAGACTGTCTGGAGCAGCTCATTGTGGAGTATCATTGTACACTGGAATATATTAAGTGTAGGACTGTCTGTCAAATACATTTTTAAACAAATTGAATACATGATATGCAAATTGAATTAATCAAATTATTTACATAAATCAACATTTGTTATGAAAAGCCCCCAAATGAGGTTTATTCAAATTGTGTCAGATGCATTAATGCATTAATCAATCGCATTACAAAAATCTTTAGAAAACAATATGTTGTGTTTTTTTTCTTTATTTCCATATCATTTCATATTAGTTTATCACTGACTCTCATTCCACATAGTTAAGGCCCGTTCACATCAAGGACAATAACTATAAAGATTACGATAAAGATATAGTTCTAAAAATCATTCTCAATATTAAAGAATAGCAGAGTCCACACCACAGCTATAACGATGAAGGCACAGAGAAACAACATAATTGGAATCACTTTCAGAACATTTTTTTATTCCAGCTGATGAACGATAAAAAAAAAACATTGACAGCCAATCAGAATCCATCCTGCAATCACGAGCTCGAGAATTTAAAGCGGCAGACGAGTATGCACTTAGAATAAACAGACGATATTGTTTGCTGGTATGGACACTAAAATCATTATCTTTATAGTTATCGTTCTTGGTGTGAACTGGGCTTTAGAGGCCTTTCACATGTTCTTGCTTTCATCTTTATGAGTCAGATTTGGTTGCTGCATTACGATTACGTCTAAAGGCCTGTTCACACCAAGGATGATAACTAATATCGATAACAATAACTATAAAGTTTCAATTATCTTTCTAAATCTGTGGAAATAGGGTAATCTTTCACAGATATAACAATAACAATAAAGATGATCAATATTGTTGGAATCACTTTGAGAATTTTTTTTTTTTTTTCAGCTGATTAAGAGTAAAAACTTTGACACCCAATCAGAATCCACCCAACTTGAACATTTAAAGCGGCAGATGTCAAAACGGTAGTGTGTGTTTATTATAAACAGAATGAGGATGATATAGATGCTATTATAATTATTGTTATCTTTACAGTTATTGTTATTGTTCTTGGAGTAAACGGGCCTTAACTTTTCTCTGCATCTCGTGCCATGAGTGCAGTATTTTTACAATCATGTCAAGTAAAAAGTTAAAAAAGCAAAACCCCTGTATTTCCAGTACACTGTCTAGCTGTTTTGCATTTTATTAAAAAAAAATATAAAATAAATGTTAATTTGATCATTTTACATTTTTTTTTTTTTTGTAAATAATAAATCACTCTAAACCAACATGTTAAATTGAGAAGCCTAATTGAGTTATAACTGAGTTTATTCTTAGAAAAGAGAAACACAAGAGAAAACAGGCCTGTGAATTACTGCTGCTGTCTAAGATTAAAACTAGAGGTACATTATGCAAGAGTTCTAAAGTCATTATTCTATTTTATTCATGTTTAAATTGCCTTCTCCCTGTAGATCTCATTTTTTTGTTCTCTGATATCACTGCTCTGGAACGGAGTATGTGATACAGACAACAGTAATTATCTGTTGAACTTAAATACAAAATAAAAATCATAACTGCAGTGTTTACTTCTAATCACCAATTCTCTCTGAACCACTAGAGCAGTAAGAGTTTTGAATTTAGAGTGTGTTCCTTTGCCTGAGTGCATTAGATAACTTTATACGTATTGTGAAGTAAATTATGCCTTTAAAACCATAAAGTTGAGCAGGCGAAAAGTTAGGAGCAGCTGATGCACTTGTTGAAGGAACCATGATTACTAAATCAATCAATACAGCAATTTAGCAGTCATCCTCAACCAGTGCAAGGTGAAACGTATGGCCTCCACGCTTCAGCTAATCCTGCACGGGAAGATATCTTTAGGTTTGCTTTATTTTCTTTTTCTTACCCCAGAGAGGGCAGCAATCGAAGATATTGCACACACACGGAAGTTAAGGCAGACATCTTCCCCAAACCCATCTCCTCTCTTCACTTTTCTCCTCTCCAGTGGTAATGGAGCGGCACTTTATTTTGATAAAGACGTCAGGTTGAAACTGACTTGGAGCCTGTCAGCAGTCATAATTGCGGGTCGTTCCTCGGGAAGGCCGGAACAGGACCCTGAGGAGAAAACACAATCAGTTTAAGAGTGCCCTCCTCCCCTTCGCAGCCCGGCACACAGAATTGGATCAGCCGTGCTCCGATCGTTTGTTCCAGCCCCGGCGCCCTGATTGAAAGCCCCTCCGGCTGAGAGGCCGGAGATATGCCAGAGCCGGTCAGCCAGGAAAATACAAGTCAGACAGGCAGTGAGTTACAATGATGCAAGTGTGTCATCAAGCTGTCCCTGTGCAGTGTGTGATGGAGGCCATACGGTGTTTTAAAAGCCTTTAAACAAACACTTAATACTACGTAGAGTGACTTGACAAATGCAAACACACTATATCATCTTGATGTATCATCATCTTTATTATTATCTTTTAAACTTTAACGTCTTTAAGCAACTCACTGTAAAACAACAGAACATAATATAACAATGTAATGTAATATAATATTAGTTGACTAGACTGAAACACGCTGATTTATTATGTAACATTGCCATTGTTTGAGCAAATGGAAACAGTACTAGGCTTCATACAAAAGTAACCAAAAATGCCCTAAAATTAAGAAAAAGAAAAAAAAAAGTATTATTAAAATAATATTATTTATTTTGACAAATAAAGTCCATTAAAGAAAGTTACCGCATAACGCTTATTCTAGGTTACCTTATTTTTCCCCAGTGTATTTGGTAAATAAAACCAAAATCTAAAAAACTGTCATAATTTCATATGTTTTTCCTGCAAATTAATCTGTAGTTAAAGTTAATGAAGTCTATAATCTTTAATACTTAATAGAAGTGAATAAAAATAAAGGTGTAATTGAAATGGCCTTAATAAATAAAACCTAAATTAAAAAAGGGTAATAATTTCACATATTTATTTATTTATTTATTTATTTATTGCTTGCTTGCTTGCTATAATATTTAATACATAGTAGAAGTGGATAGAAATAAAGGTGGAACTGAGATGGTGGAGGGATGAGCTTGATTATTACTTTGACCCAAAAACATTTTATCACTGTTGAATCTGGCTAAATAAAATTAACATTTTTAACTACATGCAAAATGCGCAGTTAAAATATTGTTAAAAAACACGTTTGCCTATTATTGTAATTTCATGCCACTGGTTTATGACAGTCAGACATTATGTTCAGTTCATCCAATGATGAATATGTTTGTGGCCTTAATATTGAACTATGCAAATTATCCATTTGAGCCGGTTCTGACCCAAATATAACCACAACCTCCATCTCTGGCATGACTCGACATTGCAAAACTCACATACTTTCTATTATAAATACAGGTTCTCTGTCCTGGTCTGATTAGGATGTTCTATCATGGGCCGACGAGCCCACCTGCTGCACAAGTCGTACTCTTTAAAGGCTGCAAATGGAGCTCTTACAAAACTGGCAATGTCTAACCGGTAGTTTTCGGTATAGTTGCATTGCATGTCAGCATGCCAACTCCCTGGCCTGGCAAAGAGAGCTGGCCAGTGCCACGGTCTTAGCTCTCATCTGGTCAGCATCTGTTTCTCATTAGACTGATGGTGTCTGCTGGAGTCCACTTAATCTGTCAGTCCATTAAAACCTCCAGCCAGAGCTGGGAGGGCATACGCCGAGCGGGGGTTATTTGAGAGCGACACGACCATGAGATGTTACATGTTCCCTTCCAATTCAGCTTAATGCAATTTTTTTGGCTTCAGGTGGTTTTGACTGGGTTAATAAGTGCATATGTCAGTATTTGGGAGAGTGCAAGGATGTCCACACACACATACACGTGCGCAGATGTGCCTGCCCGAGTCTTCAGTCATTTAGTATGCATCAAACAGCGCCTCTGACCCGCTCATCAGTCAGACCCAAATTAATGAAGTCACTAGCCCCTCTCATAAGTGAGAGAACTAATCTTCCTTTTCCCCACTCCCCCTCTCTCTCTTCTTTTCTCTGAAACATGCACAGTTCTTTAGAAAGCAATCTTCAGCTTGGAGTTGCTGAATTAGTGTTACTGCCACTGTTTATAAGAAAAAAATGTGCCGCATCTAATTACATTTTATTTGGGCCTTCAAGTATCTTAATAAAATCACTTCAACCAGCTGCACTGCAAACAAAGACTATTGTATTCTGCAGGCTGGATGGCCATGAAACATTTCTCGGAGATTTTGAAACACTTGTGTTCAGGTTTTATCCATATCTTAAAGATAAAACTAACCATTATACTGCATTTTCAGCAAAGTTTTATGAAACAAATTAACTTGAAATATTCCTTTGAGACCCAAGAACACCGTATAAAAAGAGGATTTGTTTTATGACAGCAAGTAATCCTACTTTTCATGCAGTTGCTCATTTGTTTTAATGAAGTAAACAATTTTACATATTCATACTTATCTCCAGTGCTGGGTTGTAAAAAACAGATTCAATATTCTGCATTGTCATTCTTGTAAAAAAAAACAAAAAACAACAACAACAACTCTATGATAATATAATATAATATAATTTAACATAATAAGGGCTGTTGATTTAACAGATTAATCTAATTAATTAGTTATGGAAAAAAATAACATGTTAAAATTTTAACGCCATTTAATTGGCCATTAATTAATTAATCTCCACATCATGTAATTATTTAGATTACATTTTTTTTATTGATTGACAGCCTTTAATAATATAATATAATATAATTATGCAATGCTCCAGCATTCCACGACCCTACATAATTGGTTTGGAAAATGAATGGAAAACAAAACAACTTATCCAAAAAAAAAAAAAGAAAGAACAAACGGGAAAAAAGAAAACACTGTAATACACCTCACAGGTAAGCCATGTAAGTAAGTAATGTAGTCAGTGTCGTATTGTGTTTGACCTTGCATAGTTTTGCTCAGGATTTATTCTAAATACAGATGATTATATGATCAGTTACTTTTACTTTTATTGTTCCCGGCTGTCCATGACCCTTTCTGAACCGTACTCCACCAGTTGAGAACCACGACATTAAATCTGTTTGAGATATTGTTTAAATACAGTTAAAACTTCTTTCCCAAGTTGCTGAATGAGCTCAGATTTTCTATTTCCAAGTCTCAAGTGTGCTAAGAACAAACGAAAGTTAATCTGTGAGCATTGTCAGGCCAGCACCAAGTGTTACAGAATTCCCTGCCTTGTTTTAACACTGTCTGGAGAGCTGCTTTCTGATAAGGGTAATGCCAGTCCGTAACCTTAACCACGAGAGTTTCAAAAATCTTTCCCCTGGAGTGAGTTCTTGTGTGGTTCAGAGGGTCATACAAACAGCAAAGAGAGAAAGTCAAGGAGCATGTCCCATCCTCATCCCTTCCTCATTCCCCCTCTCTCTTTCTTTTCTCGCTCACTATGTATCTCTCCATGGCCCCTGACTCAGAGAACAGCGCTAATATAGATTAGTTTGGAAATTCATTACCCTTCCATTATCTCGCACTGAGTGCCACGCTGTAATGGCTCCCCAGGGAAACGGAGGACACTGCAAGAGCTAAAGGAAGAAATCTTCAGCAATGTGAGAGAGAGAGAGAGAGAGAGAGAGAGAGAGAGAGAGAGAGATAGCATATGCAGCACAACACCTAACATCTGTCTCTTCCTCTCAGATCTGGAGGAATGCCATTATATGCATTTGAATGTTCCTCTCAATCTCTTTGTGCAAACAACCATTATATGATTAAGAAATTTAAGACCGACTTCCACATTTTTTTTTCTACCATTAAAGGGGATGCTCATTCAAAAATGGAAATGGTCTCATCATATATAATTTACTCATCCTTTCAATTAATTTTAAATGAGGTTTTCAGTAAAATAGTTACATGGCTTCAGAATAGAGCTGTTTATTCATGATGCTGGTTTGCATGTTGACCCAGATGGTTCATTTGCTTAGTTTTTTGTTCTAGATCAGGTAAACTCACATTCTTGTGGTGGTTGTAATTCTTATGTAACAACATGTTAGCAAACACATTTTTAAAGCAAACAATTCATATTTTAAAGCATTTTTAATGCATACCATTCATGTTTGAATTAATTTTGGTTAACATTGTTACATTTGTAACATTATACATGTCACTTTTGATTAATTTAATTAATTCTTTCTGAGTTTTAATGAGTACTGTATAAGAGTGTTAATTTCTTAAAATGAATGAATGAATGAAATAACTAAGTCAAGACATTTGAATATTTCTTATTTTACTCATAAATCCAAAGCAACAATGGCTTCCAGGTTTTAGAAATACAAAATTGACAGGTTTTTTTAGAGCTTGATAGACCACTTTTGCTGTATGGAAGAAGGCAGTGTGAAAAAAATAATAATAATAATTTAAACCATTTTCAATTTTGTTGGTTTTATAATCATTATTATAAGAATATTTTTAAGCTCGCTTTTTCGTTTGTCATAAAAAGAAAGTCAATTCATGATGTGATACATGAATTGCAATACTGGTTTAAATCTTTCCATCCAGACTGACAGCAACAACAACAGAAGCAGCAAAAGGGGGTGGGGGGGGGTTCAAAAACTGGTTGTAGATTGTTAAATGATGAAACCTTGGAAAAGGGGTTGAAATGAATAAAAAAATAAGCCTAAATCATAAGCGCATTCCATCTCGTCGTCTTCTATTCAGAACATATTCTCAATACAGACAATATAGAGCTTGCAATTACTCGCCGGAATTTTCAGCTAAGATAACTAAATTGTTGTAGCAATAACCAGAATGTAACATCACAATAAAACAGAGCCACAGGCAATGCTAATGCAGTGCTGTTTCATTTGAATAACACACAAAAACATCACAGGACACAAAACAAATAAAAACACCATGTAACTATGTTGGTTTTGTCTCCATGTGTCTGGTGGATATAATTATATGCTCAGTTGTATCAGTGTTGATTCAGAGACTAGTCTGCAAGCCAGCAGAAGATAAATTCAACACTCAGAATATTATATGGGCCCAAATTCTCCCACCTACCCAGCTACATACCTCTCACAATTTCACCAAGCCCCATCTTACTAGGTAATGTAACTATAGCAATGTTTACAAAAACACAGTTCTGTGGTCACTTTAGGAGCCTTGGTTACATTCGGATGTCAGTATTATCATTAATACTTATGTGGCTGGATTATATCTGTTCAAATAAACATTTATGTATGTATGCTTTGTGTAAAATTGTTTAAATATGTGCCAGCCCAAGGAGGTGAGTCTCATTCCTCCCAAGATTACTTCATTCATTTATTTAAACTTTTTTCTTTCTTCGCCTCTGTCGCCTTTGGCTGCTTGCTGGGTGGTTTTGTAAGGCACTATTCTTAGTAAAGCTCCTTTGGAACAATCGTGAAAAGCACTATACAGACAGATTGAACTGAATTGAAGTGAATATCTTTGACGGCTGTGATTCAGTTGTATTTTTCATGAGAAATGAAAGTATTGCATCAATGTTACTGTCAGTTAACCTGCCTATTACTTGTTATACATGTACAAGTATAATACAAGTCAAAAGTTTGAAGTCAGTGTTTTTTGTTTGTTTTTGTTTTGTTTTTGTTTTTAAATAAATTATTTGATTCAGCAAGGATACATTAAATTGATCAAAAGTGACCGCAAAGGCCATTATTTTAAACTTTTTTATTCATCACTGAACCCTGAAAAAATATCGGTCAGTTTCCACAAAAATTCATTAAGTTGCATTCAGTTACATTCAAATGAATTAAAATAGTTATATATATATATATATATATATAACTATTTTAATTCATTTTAATGTAACTGAATGCAACATAATGATTTTTTGTGGAATGTATTTTCACCAAGGCTGCATTTATTTGAACAAAAATACTGTAAAAATAGTAATGTGTTATATATATATATATATATATATATATATAACACATTTATATATAACACATTACTATTTTTACAGTATTTTTGTTCAAATAAATGCAGCCTTGGTGAGCTTTATAAAATAAATAAATAAGTTCCCAAAACTTTTAAAGAGTAGTGTTTGTTTGCATGATAACATGCATGTAGCATTATGTAAACAGTGGGTTATATTGACTCATGTCATTTATAGAGCAATAACACAACTGTGCAATTCATACAGTACTGCAATTAAAACACATCCTCATGTAGCCATACGTAAAAGCCATCCAAAAGTAATCAGGAATTCTCTCAAACACAGTAAAAATGACCATGGTGCACAAATAAATGTTGCTCAAGAGACATTTTCTTGTCAGAGTGTGTTATCCATCTAATTTCCTATCTCATAACTGAATAATAAGTCCCAAACCTAGATCCATCGCCGTCCTCTTACAACGTTCTTCATATTATCAGTGCTTCATGTGTTTAAATTGTTATTTGACAGTCTGCTTGATAAAGCCAGTCTTACCAATTTGATTCTGGCCCTTTGAGTTTCCATTTTCATCTTTGCCGAACATGTCATGCGTCACAGGTTACACCTCAGCTCGCTAAATTACTGTGGGTACAGACACACACACACACACGTGTGCTGCTGAGCACCGGGATCTGAAAGTATAAATTCCTAATCAGCAAAGAACATTCCAGACAATTAGAGGGGATCAACGCAATGTCTCCCCTCATATTTCACATTAGAGGGTGACAGAGAACAGATATGACTATGTGCTTTCACGTAACCGCGTGGATCACATTACAGAGGAAAAAGCAGTCAAGTTGATAAAGTGTTCTGCTGCGCCGCTTACTCTTCAAAGCATTGGCATGGGAGACTTGAGACTCTGGAAGTGTTTGAACTTTAACAAACATCCTCTTTATTAGTTTCTCTTAATCAAAACGAATCTAGATGAAAAATGTTTGAAAACAACACTGCACCGGTTGCAAAGCTCAGAGACGTTTAAGCTGGTGCTAACAGGAGTAGTGTCTTAGTCAACTTCCTACCAACAGACTTTAGCTCGACACCCTCAGAAGCTTTTGACTCTTGAAAGTACCTGCAAAGCAGCATGAATTATACAATGCACTTTAACATATTCCTACTAATCTTTTTATGCTTCTGTTAAAGCCTTTGCCGAGATTGATTGAGGAGACAAAGTCCTTCAGAATAATTAAGCAGCTACTTCAAAAAGAAAGAGCAAACGCAGTTTCATGGATTATTTTGAGCACCTATAGTTTGCGTTTGTTGGAGCACTTGTAAAAGACCTCATTAACTGTTTTTAATTCACAATTTAAATTTTGTGTATTTTTTCTTTGATTTTCATATTTCTATAAAACATAAAAGACTTCCTGGATTGAAATATATTGACACTATTTGATGGAAATTCATCTTTCGGTCTTAATAATAATATGTATTTTTGTTATACCATTAAATGTTTAATTGTTTTCTCTGAAATTTCATTAAAATATATATAAGAAGCATAAAAAGATATTACAAATTCCATTGCAAGCATCAAAGACGTTATGCTAAGAGATTTGCAAACGTCTGCCTAAGGAGAACTCTGACTATTTTCAATACAGTCAGACACGACCTTCCCCTAAGAGAGGATCCAAGCTGCTTCCAGACAAAATCAGCTGGATCTGGCCGAAAACATATTTCAGCCTTTATCAGCCAGAGGGAATGATGGGAAATGGAGAAAAAAACAAGAAAAAAACAGGAATGCACCACACAAACTCATGCATGTACTAAACAATAAATGCAGTGATAAAAGGAGATGAAATGGAAAGAACAAAAAACCTGTCAAGTGTGACAAAGGAAATCAGAAGGAGTTGTATCAATCTAAAAATGTAAGACCACTAATATATCTATTTTGCATTATTTTCTCATTTAATACAAAATAATTAATTATACATTATATTATCTTCTTAACCATTTGAAATAAATTACATATACATACATATATGAAATATACATTCTCATATATGGAGATAAAGTACATATTGACTGATTGATTGATTGATTGATTGATTGATTTTACAGTTAATTTAATATTATACCTGACTCTTGGGCTTTAATAGTAAGTGAGAGAGAAAGAGTAAAGCTATTTGTGTGTGTACTTGTGTATCTGTCCTCCTTTCCACCCTCAAGCCGTGTTTGTGAGGTCTTTGTCGTTATGAGTAAGAAGATCTTGGCATTGGCATGGGAGCAGCCGTATTATTCACACGCTCTTACGAATGCAATTTCTCAGAGCTTAAGATGAAGATAGCAGCCGTTCTCATTTATAAGCCCAGAGGATGGGAGTGAAAAAAAAGAAAACATCTGCTTAAGAAAGTGAGAAAAAGACAGGGAGGAACAAAAGAGAGGCAAAAATGCATGAGGGTTGATGGAGAGGTGAAAATTATCCACATTATCCATGAGGCCTATCTCTTTATCTCAGGCTCGGTAATTGTAGTGGCATGTATCGAGGAAGTCAGCACGTTTGGTCCCGAATATATTGGCCGGGCTGATTGAATGCTATAATAAGAGCATTATAGCAATGTTTATACCTCATGTATTATTCATGCGCTGGTCTTAACTTCTCCAGGGATACTTTTAGCACAAGTAAAATGGCGTAGCGTAGTTCGCCGGTGCTGGATGAGCCATCTGACAGCATAAAGTTCAACATCAACATTGAGAGCATGCAGACTAAAAGAAACGTACAGCAGAGACAATCAGAGCAAAGCGTCGCTGAGGATTTAAATGTGGTAAAACTGAGACATTGGGACTCGTGTGTGTCAGCGCATGTCTAAAGGAGGATTATCGCACCTGCGAGAAGAGTCGTTACGGTTTGCCCGCTACGGAGGTGATTGAGAAGTTGATACACCATCACGTCGAGCCAGGTGGTGTATGTTCACACACATGGGAGACAGACCGCTGTCGAAGGATTAGTTCTGGAGATTTGAATATGTATTTGTGTCTGGAGAAGCCTCAGACTCTCTTTCTGGCTCTCTTTTCCCACTTTCCTTCGCTCTTGCTGTCCTTCACCTTGCCTGGCTCTGAGCGAGCTTATTACACAACTCATAGGCTGCAGATGGGGCACGTCTGACATCCCACAAACACACACACACACAGAGAGCGCCACAATCGCACATACACACACAGATGAGGCATGCAGGGACAGATCGTGGACCAAGGCAAAGGGTGTGAGTGTGACAGAGTGTGACAGAGATTCCGTCACTTCAGTGCAAAAAGCATCCGGAGCCCCCCCAGAGATGAGGTGCTCTGTGACAGGCCTGATCTCCACACACACACACACACACACACACACACACACACACACACACACACACACACACACACACACACACACACACACACACACACTGTACGTATACTCAAGCAGAGTTCTCATTGTTTGCCCATATGTATTTGGAAGTTTAGGACTGGAAATCAGTCTAGAATGGAATATAATTAAGTATTAATATAATTAAATTAATAATAATTCACCCGTTTGCTAACTTAAGCTAGACTGAATTAGTCTGCCCCCCAAAGACGTGCAAAATTACTGACCACATCCCCAATCTTTTTACACAGCCTAATAATAGGTGTGATAGGTGATTTTGAAAAAAAAAAACAACTATTACAGTTATATCTGACAGGTAATAGGGTAAAATATAATGTGATATTTAAAAAATATTATATTGTTATACAGTATATAAAATGATATTATACAGTATATACAGTATAGCCTATAGATGTATATTATTCTTTCTTTCTTTTCTTGTCAGCTATACTGGAAAGAAAAAAGTTTAACCCATTCAACCCTTTTTTTGTGTGTGTGCTTTAGCCAATCAAAGTAAAGTTAAAATATAATAATAATAATTAAACTATTATTTATTATTATTTTAACTATAAATTACCATTATTATTACCAGTAGTAGTAATATTTATTTATTTGTTTGTTTGTTTATTTATTTATTTTTTACGTCATGTAACTTTTTTTTCCATGTCATCCACTGGGAGAAGAAATATAAAGGCACATATTTTATGTACTTTAGCCAATCAAAATTAATTTAAATCAAGTTAACATCTAATAATAATAATAATTATTATTATTATGGCTATTATTATAACTATGCATTACCATTAGTAATAGTCTATAATACTAATTATTATTATTATTATTATTATTATTATTACGCCATGTAAAAAAAAAAAAAATCATGTCATCTGCTGGGAGAATTTTTTTTTTTTTTATGTTAAACATTTATGTACGCCAATCAAAATTAAGTAGTAGTAGTAGTAGTAGTAGTAGTAGTAGTTGTTTTAGAATGACTTTTTCCCATTTAAATATTATCATACTCAAAAGGCACTGCTGAAGGATATGCTATGAAAAGGAATGTTTTTTAGTCTTCAGCTCTGAACAATGATTTAAAAATAAATTAATAAATCTCTGAATAAAAGCTTTGACTTCCTGTGGCTGATTCATTCAAGAGGAATTGTCTGAATGAACTGTGCGAGTGAACCACTACCACTCTCTTACGCAAGTTCATTTGGGGGTTAGTAGTCTATAGCCTGCTTATCCATAGATTTATGCAATTAACTTTGTGTGCAACTGAGTGTTGTGCACTCTGTGTTTGATGTTGCAGCCGTTTAGCACTATATTTCCCCTCAGGGATCAATAAAGTGTAAGCGGGAAGCTTTCTTTTTTCCTTGTTTTTTTTTTTTTTTTTAAGCAGACAAAGCTCTGTTCAGTGTTGCTCATGTATATTGTGCATATGCATGTGCATATACGTCTGCTAAAATGAACGGTTTAAGAATAGAGCTCCATTTTCTCAACCTGTCGGGCAGTGAAAACAGATCAAGTTTTAATAGTGGCACAGAGCCACACTGTTGCATATTTGGGGAAAATCAGTCAACACATAGTGTACTTACATAGTTGTCTCTGCATATTAAACTGGGACACAAGTAAGTATTTTAGTAAAAAAATATACACAGTTCAACCTTCAAACCACTCCTTGTGATTTCCAGACTACTCCCACTCCCTGTATGAATTCCACAGACTGTGAGTGTCAAACACATCCACCCACCCACACACACACACACACACACACACACACACACACTGCATATGACCTACATGATTAAAAATCAGCACTAACCACTGAGTCTGACCACTTACACACACACACACACACACACACACACACAGAGAGAGAGAGAGAGAGATCAGAAGAGGAGTCACTGTGGACCACAGAAAGCATCCCTCTCATTCCCACACTGATTTAGAGCCCTCATCTTCAAAGCAGCACCTTAACATTGACTCCCAGAGAGACACCGTGAGAACATCAGACTGAAAACACATCAATTCATCTCTTTGGTCATCAGAGAAGCTACTGCATGATCCATATTTCTGAATTTAATTACAGATACATACAGTGGCCACAAAATATTATGACACTTATTCCAAAATGTAGTTGTAAACAAATAACTCTGTGCCTATCTATCTATCAAACAAGTAAAGAGTGCCTATCTTTACCTATCTTTATCTATCTATCTATCTATCTATCTATCTATCTATCTATCTATCTATCTATCTATCTATCTATCTATCTATCTATTTATCTATCTATCTATCTATCTACAGTGCCATTCAAATGTTTGGGATCAGTGAGATTTTTTATGGATTTTAAAGAAGTTTCTTATGCTCATCAGGGCTGCATTTATTTGATCAAAAATACAGAAAAAAAATAATTTTGTGAAATATTATTGCAATTTAAAATAAGAGTTTTCTATTTTAATATACTTAAACATATAATTTATTCCTGTGAAGCAAGACTGAATTTTCAGCATTAATACTCCAGTCTCCAGTGTCACATGATCCTTCAGAAATACTTCTAATATGCAGATTTATATTCAATGTTGGAAACAGTTGTGCTGCTTAATTTTTGACACTGAAGACTGGAGTAATGGAGTAATGACTGATGAAAATGCGTCACAGAAATAAATTGTATTTTTTTATAGTATATTAAAATAGGAAACCAATATTAGAAATTGCAATAATATTTCACAATATTGCAGTTTTTTTCTGTATTTGATCAAATAAGTACAGCCTTGATGAGCATAAGAGACTTCATTAAAAAAACATTATACATACAGCTATGTAAGTACACTATTTGTAGACTGTAGACTGCCAAGCATTTTAGAAAAAAAAAATGTTTTTTTAGTACTTTAAAATAATAACTCATAAATGTGATACAAAATGTTCCACATTAATGAGGGCACATAGATCATAATGACGATAGGGTTGAACTGACCTTTATGTAAAGTCGCACAGTCTTTTGCAAATTTGAGTTCAGTAAGGAAGAAAAAAAAATCCAAAAAGACAGACTGACATCTGTTTCTGTGTCTGTCCTGTTTAAAAGGGGGGGGAACACGAGAGAAGATTCTGCTAATCCGTGTTACCAAATCTCTGAGTAGATCGCTCATCAGAAATTAATAACTTTGATCCGGGTCTCCAAGGCAACCCTTGGCTGGTTTGGGTCTTAATCTCTCTTAATGTTGTGTAATGTGTTTCTTAGGGGTCTAAGCGCTTTTTATAATCGTACACAGTTACACACACACCCACATACACACATGAACGCTTCTGGTCAGAGATAAACATGACTGTGAAAGCTACATAAACAGAAATAAGGACGATGGTGTACTTTGTGTAGTAATTAGTTCTTAGGGATTTGTAAAAACTAGGAGGGAAAAGTAACATATTGCATGTAAGCTATTTTTAAAGTGCAGATTAACCTATAGCGCTGTTTGCTGAACAGATGGAATCTGTTGTGTCGCTTCTGAGCATACAGCTGTGACCGTATGCTTAAGAAAGTGTAACATCCACGGCTATGTCATGTTAAAGGATTGTCCGGTCTGACACGAGGGTTGATAAACATAAAACATGCTCACTCTAGTGCTTATGAGTGCATGTTTGTTTGTGTCATTTAAGTAATCTATAATGACTCCATATGTGTTTTTGTGCTTACTGAGATAATATGGTATAAAGTGGACTTTATCTCCATGTATCCTTCTGGTATTCTCCCCCACTTTAGCCTCTTAATCCGGCTGCATCCAGAATAATATGCCCTACACTGCTACTGCTTACTTCATGAGAGTCCCATTTCTTTTCAGTCCTGTGGGAATAGGGAGAGAGGGACCTTGTTTGAAAGAGGACAGGCTGATTTATTTATTGGATAATTTCAGATATCCTGTGAAAGTTCATAGAAATTATTCATTAGTGCACAAATGCAAACAGACTTTCTGAGAAGAGGCTTTCGACTCATTCAAGGGATGTGACCGTTTCACTTTTTTTTTTTTTATGGAATGCAGTTTGCTTGACAATCCATATCATGAAAGTGAGTGAGGACTGGGACTGCCAGGATTCAAAATGATAAAAAGTACATTTAAATTAACATAAAAGTGGTCCGAACTTTATGCAAGTCCTCTGGAGTCATATTTTTTTGAGTGAGAAACAGTGCTAAGTTTAAAGTCGATATTTGCTAAACATCTTGACATAGCTGTATTTGGCACACGAGAAAATTAATGCCTGATTATTAAGATGTTTTCAGGTAATCAGTTGATCCAATTCATAAAACTGGTCTGAATTATTTGTTGACACTTCAGAATGATCCAATTCACAATTTGTTAATTAAATAAAAATAAACATTCACTAAATAAAATAATCTATAAAAGAAAATATTAGTCAACAACATTTTTTTCCTTACACAAAGTTATCATTTGGCTCAGTGTTGTAATTGTGAACAAAAACTATAAAAAGTTGTTTTGGGTAATTAAAATTAAGCTTAAGTAAAATGAAGATATTGAACGAAAACCTTAAATTTACCTTAATCGAAACATAACTTAGTCAATGATTAACATAATTGAAATGTTGCTTTGGTTAAGTTTAGGTTGAAGGACAAAGATAACTAAAATATTACAAAAAAAATAACTTAATAAATAAATAAATAAATAAATAAATATTTAGAACACTCAAACTAAAATTAAAATGAAAACTGAGAATATAAAGCTCAAAATAACTATACATACTATAATAGCATATAAATAATACTAAAATAACACTAGTTTGTCTTAAAAAAATTAAAATAAAATAAAAAATATACATTTTATATATATATATAAGTCAAAAGGACCACTTTGGAACTTGAGCTTCATTCTCATTACCTTTATTATTATACTGAAAAGTGTGGCCACGACATTCTTCAAAAACTCAAAAAGTAAAAAGTACAGACTTGACACAAAATTATGGTAAATAATAAGGTTAAGAATAACAGAAAATAGAATTTTCATATTGGATATTGAGGCTGTTGAGCTGTATACAGAGAGTGTATAACCAGCAGTGAAATGAGAGTCGGGTCCGCTCCATGGACAGTGCAAATATTGAAAAATACAACACAAGGGAAGTATACATAAAATAAAATGAATAAAAAATAAGATATAAAGAATAAAATATAAAAGAATGTGCATGACAGCCAATACACAATAAAAATAAAGCAGTGAAATAGAGTATGGAAGTGCAAATATTGAGAAGTATAGATATGATATACAACAGACACAGATAAGTGTTGTGTGCAAATGTGCAAATGAGCAAATGACACTGACAGTATGAGGTAGAGAGTAATGAGTGTGTGATTAGTGATTTGAAGTAAGTCAGATGATGTTAAGAGGCTGAGTTTGAGTTCAGGAGCCTGATGTCCTTGGGGAAGAAACTCCTCCTAAGTCTCTCGGTTTTTGCCATCAGGCTGCGGAAGCGCTTACCAGATGGCAGCAGAGTGAAGAGACAGTTTCCAGGGTGATTTGAGTCCTTGATGATTTTGACAGCTCTGCTTCTGCAGCGTTTGAGGTAGATGTCCTGCAGAGAGGGGAGAGCCGACCCAGAGATACGCTCAGCTAAGCGCACAACTCTCTGCAGGGCCTTGCAATCTTGGCTGGAGCTGTTTCCATACCACACTGAGATGCACTGAGTCAATACACTTTCTATGGTCCCTGCATAGAAAGTTTTCAGGATTGTTGGTGAGACCCTGAATTTCCTCAGCTGTCGCAGATGGTACAGTCTTTGCCTGGCTTTCTTAAGCTGTGTTTGGATGTGTGTAGTCCAAGTCAGGTCCTCGGAGATGTTTACACTGAGGTACTTGAAGCTGCTTACTCTCTCCACAGGGGTCCCGCTGATCACAAGAGGAGTGTAGGGCAGCAGGTGTCTCTTTCTGAAGTCCACAATCAGCTCTTTGGTTTTGCTCACGTTCAGAGAGAGACAGTTGTCCTGGCACCATGATGTAAGTCTCTCCACCTCATCCAAGTATGCGGTCTCATCATTGTTGGAAATGAGGCCCAGAACCACAGTATCATCAGCAAATTTGATAATAGATGTGGATCTGTGAGAGGACACACAGTCATGTGTGTAGAGAGAGTAGTGCAGGGGACTCAGAACGCAGCCCTGCGGGGCTCCTACGTTCAGGGTGATGGAGTTTGAGGTGAACTGGCCTACCTTCACCACTTGAGGTCTGCCGGTGAGGAAATCTTGAATCCAGTCGCAGAGTGAAGTGTTTAGGCCAAGGCCTGTGAGTTTGGAAGTCAGCTTGATGGGGACTATGGTGTTGAAAGCTGAGCTATAGTCTATGAATAGCAGTCTTGCATAGTTCCCATTGCTGCTGTCAATGTGTGTGAGGGAGGAGTGGAGAATGTGAGAGATGGCATCATCAGTTGATCTATTGGAGCGATAGGCAAACTGAAGAGGGTCCAAAGTAACAGGGATGGAGGAGCTAATGTGGCTCTTAACAAGTCTCTCAAAAACCTTCATGACTATTGATGTGAGGGCCACTGGACGATAGTCATTCAGGCAAGAGGGTTTATTGTTCTTAGGCACAGGGATGATGATGGATTTTTTTAAAGGAGGTGGGAACTACAGAGGTAGCAAGGGACTCGTTGAAGATAGAAGTGAACAACCCAGCAAGCTGATCAGCGCATGATCTCAGAACCCGGCCTGTGATCCCGTCAGGTCCAGCCGCTTTCCTGATGTTCACTCCCTTTAGTGCCCTCCGAACCTCGTCCTCCGTCACGGTGATCACATGATTCTCGCTTCTCTGCCTGCTGCTTCCTGACGCGCTGATCGGCAGAGCCGCGCTGCCGCCGTTGCAATCAAAGCGGCCGTAGAAGGTGTTTAATTCTTCATTTGAAAGTAGAATTATTTACTGCTTCATTCTGATCTAGTTCATTTTCATGACAGATAAACGAAGGCCCGATACCACAGGAAGTCTGCGGAAAGATATAATCAATGCCTGAGAGAGTAGCTGTGTGTGGGTGAGAGTGTGTTTCATGCACACAAAGCTTTGTAAGGGAGAGGCCATTGGCACGCTGCAGGCTGGCATGTCATGTGCCAGCGCTGACAGACGCTATGGAGAAATCCGCTGCTCTGTGTCCTGACTGCAGAGAAGGTCACTACAAACCTGCAGGACAGATGACTGTCCAAGACCCCGTCGCCCCAGTACCACCCCAGAGCAGGACAGACTGGTCCAGAAACTGATTCTGCCTCTTCATCTGGCCCTTCTGCTATATGCACAAGGCATATACAAATATAGTAAATATGTAAGCTGTACACACACATGCTGATTTGAGTTTATGATGTTATATTTCAGGACTGAAACCTTTCCAAAGGTGCGGTTGCTGCATAGAATCCAAATTCAACCAAACCTGTTTAGCCACCTTACTGTATATTGCACATGCCTAATAACGGTCTGATTTGAATGAAAAAAAAAATAATAATAATAATTTAATTTAATTTAATTGCATTGCACAAATAAGTATTCACTGACAAAAATTACAGTAAATATAAAACATAAAATATATAATATAAAATTTTACACATAATTCTATGTAAATATAAAAATGTGTGTACTGATATTTGATATGTATATATATATATATATATATATATATATATATATATATATATTTTTTTTTTTTTTTTTTTTTTTTTCCATTTGCCACATCGAATGAAACTTAGATCAAGGTTGTTGCAGTGCATTCTGCATTTTTCTTCTGGCCAATAAAAATAAAAATATAAAAAAAATGTTAAATTTGTCAACAGTAGTTAGTTCATTAACAATGAACCACATTTCCGTATAGTAGTTATTAATCTAGGTTTATAAATACATAAATATTACTATTAATTTATAAAGATATTAAAATGGTCTTTCACATTGGTTTTGTTCTTTGCCAAATTATATTATTTCTTCATAATATAATTTTATGAAGGTCAAAAACTGAAAATGTTACAATTCTAACAAACTGAACCTATAGTTTGGTTCAGCATTTTGCTTACAATTTAGCGCCATTAATTAAAACAATAGAAATAAAGAATGAATGAATGAATATTTATTTTTAAAACCAAGTCTTGCCATTTTGGAATAACTCTTTTGTTCATTCATTCATTCATTCATTCAAAATCTTGCCTTTCGGGAAAATAACCTGCACATTGGGAATGTGCATGTTGACGTAAAAGGCAGCTCACTAATTATTGAAAACAATATAGAATGACAACAGTAATGTATGGAAAATCACATTAAACACTTCAAGTGGTCTTGGCTTCAGGGGACACAGTCAAGTTTCAGCATAATTGGGGTCTGCACACACTCCCTGTATTCAATACTACTGAGGACTCATCAGTACAAAGTACAGAGGACCGTGTTACTAATCATATTTATATTCTCCCTGGGGCTGATTCCACATTCTATTGGTATAAGTTACAATCCCAGTTATAATTGGTTAGAAATGCACAAACTCACAACCATAATTACACCCTAAGACTGGGTATCTAAGACAGCTTTAGTGAGTTTTCAAGAGAGGTTCTGACAGCTCCCAACTCTCAACTCACAGATTATTTCCCACGGACTGGCAAACAGCACAACGATTCAATTTCAGACGCTCACATGGATCGGCAGCTCTTTTCCGTGGTGGAAGAACTGTCATCTCGGTGACTGCAACACCTCAAGTGCCTTATCTAGGATTGAACCTGCATTCCATGAACTTGGATTGAACCCGCAGCATTTGCAACAGCAGCTCAAACTCTCTCTGTTACAATTTTTTTAGATTCATTGTAAGGACAGTGCCCTTTGGGCAAGCAGTAATTAAATTACTCTCAAAGACAACTGTGATAGAGCACAATATCTGTGTTATTCACAGAGTAAAATAAATACTATTGATCCCTGAGGGAGAATTCAGGTGCAAAAGCAGGTCTTTAAATCATTAGGTTACCATAACCTGCTACTTAAACTTGCAGGCAGAGGTCTTAAGATCATCTGGAGGTGAAACGCTTTCAAATAGAGTACAATATTTGCATCACACACCTGGGTTTGTACCAGCAATGTTTCCATTAGTAAACCAGGGCTTTAACTACAAGAATATTATAGTTTCTTCATTGATTTAAGACATAAAACAGTGCCTTACAGCTACCAGTGATTAAATAATTATCTGACAAGTGTGAAACAACTGTTTAATTAACAGATTCTGTATGTTTAAAGCTCAGCTGACATGGGTGTTAATATACGTCATTATCTCTAAACAAAAACAAGCCTTGCAAATCTATTGCTAAATTAAAACTGCTGCTTTTACTGTCTGGCCATCTAAATTGGCAAACTTAAAACACCATTTACTTTATTTATGAACTGCTTTTTGCCCTTGGAGGCAACCCTTAAATGGAGTTTTTGTCACATTTAGCTTATTTGTCAACAAATTCGTCCACAAAGTAAGGCCAGGCTAGAAACACTCACACATACACTCTCAAAGAAGCAGTGGACCGTTGCTGACCGCTGCAGTTTTTTAGCTCCCTGTGGTTGTCACCATTGTAAACAATATAATCAGTTACACCTAACAGCATTAAACAGAGAGCGGAGCTGTATGCAAATAAGAGCTAGCCAAGCTTTCTTGTACCTCAGCTATCTCTGTGCTTATTTATATAATCTGTAAATTTCTGCCACTGTGGTGAGAACAGTTCTAAGCACGGATAACAAAAGATAAATCTGATTAGGGGGGATTGTTTTTGCGTGTGGTCATTTGGATACGATGAAACAGACGCTCAAACAGTTGCTGACAGTGCAGCCATGAATACAAAGAAGGGGCGGTCATTTAATCTTCAATCTTTAATGCTGTGCTAAAAAATGGGCTTCCAAAGTTAATATGTTAAAGGTGAAGTGTGTACATTTTTCTGAGTTAAAATACTATTTGCTATCTCCAGCTTGATATACAAATATAACTATATGTAAGCATTAAAAGGTTGAACAGTAAACAGATGGTTCTGTGGTGATTTCAAAACATTGCTCTTTTTGTTTGAAAAAATGCTCAACATAGCAACATTATTTGTTTATCTGACCAATGACTGTTCGAGGAACTTTTGGCAAAATCAGTGATGCTAATGGAAGAATATATACAGTATATCTGCAAATAGTGGAGTAAGAGCTTTTTAATGGTACAATTCCGATAAATGAATTATATAAAAAATTCTCTTGACAATATCAACGTTCTTAAGCTCCATCTGCACTGCTTTTTAGGTGTTTTTCAATGCAAACATGTCCTGTGTGAAAAGCTTTTTGGCCATTCTGCGCTGTCTGTACTCTGTATTTATTTATTTAATTCTATATTATTTATTTATATAACTAACTCACTAAGTCACTCTCACTCACACTCTCTTCATATCAGGTGTAAACAGGTCCAAAAATTTAAGTAATTTTGGGAATAAAAACCATTCATTCATTAATTCATTAAAAAAAACACACACATATATATATATATATATATATATATATATATATATATATATATATATATTGCTCATATTGTGTTTCTGATTTTTATTTAATTATTTATTATTATTATTTTTTTTTAAGAAATGCATGACTCTTTGGTGTAAGTACACTCTGGGTAGAACTAAAGGTCTATCAGATCTCCTGCTGTGTGGCGACCTCAATGACAGCTTCATCTTTGTAGGGTACTCCACACCTCAGGCTCAACTTGCTGCTCCATGGGGGTTCTGTGCCTCTCTGTGGGGGTTTGTGGCTTGTTGTCTCCCCTCACTCACGCTGCAACACAGTGGGGAAAGGTTTAAATGTGACATAGTGTTGCTTTTCCTTGGACAGTGGGCACATCTCTGTATAAGTGGCACACACACTGCTGAGAATGGTGTCTTTTTGCCTCCTTCTCTATCTCTCTCTCCCTCCCTGGCCTTTCATCCTTGTTCTCTCTCCGTATCAACCTATCTCATGATCTAAAGTACAGTCAGATAAATTCAGCCCTGATTGCCATATATTAGCATATGCTTTAAGGGCAAAATATGCATTTTCAGCTGGCAGCCAGAGGCTAAGTCCAGACACACAGACTCATAGACACATATCTCAGTGACAGCTCTGTCCCAGCATAGAAGGTCAGTTAGACATCAGGATGTACTTACTAGTCTTTAGGATGGCTATATTCTCCCTTCTCTCTCACACTCTTTTTTTATTGCATTTATTTATTTTATTATTTTGCTAATGGTAACTGCTACACTGTGTATAGTGTAGAATTAAGGGGGCTACACAATTTAGACAGCTTTGACAAACTGTTTGACATGCATACAATTCAATTCAAGGGCTTGGAGAAAGCCAAGTCAGTCTAAAATAGAGCAAATATAGAATTACAGCGAATTAGATTTCCAAAAACACAATCAGTCATCAGTTGTGTCTTTAGAAGGGGCATGTAGATTTGTAACACTGCAGAAACACTGATTTATAAAATCATATAACAGTATAGATAATACCATAATATTTCTATAATCTATATACAGTATAGAAATCAGTGAGTGGAAAGCAAGTCATGAATTACAATTAATGATTTTACACGTTATTCTAATTTTACATGCTGCATTTCAATCATTTTGGAACAGACAACAAGTATCAACTTTAATGGTTTGCTTTGTGTAACAAACATATAGATTTAATACATTGCATAAATAAGTGATATAAATTAATTTTCATAATTTTGAATTGAGATGTATCTATTTGGGTTTATTGTTCATAACATCATTATTTTGTTTTCTTTAACTATCAAACAATCCACATTTTTATAAAAACCTCATGTAATTGTTGAAAATGTATTATATATTTGTATTTTTTATTTTCTCTTCAATTTCTCTCCCACAGAACACATATTAAGTACCGCCAAGGGGTTGTTTAGATTTTATGATCTTTTTATGTGCTGAATTAATTCCTAAATTGAATAACTTGAGGCCATCCACAATGGTTTTCTCTCATAATTTAGCAGCATTTCTTAAAATAATCCCTCGCCTGATTCACAAAGCCCTGTCCCCAATACAACCTATTACCTGATTGGATATTAAATTACCCTGTACGCAGAGGAGGCCAATCACAGCTGGGTCAACATCGCAGGTAACCGTGACAACCAGTCACCTAGGTGATTTGTACCTGTTAATGATTCATAACGTTAAACAGAGCATGGATTTGCAATTGAGAAATGAAAGTGTCGTCCATTGAGAACACAGGGCTTGGAATAATATGAGGAAGGAAAAGGACAAGCGCATGCATTTATGATTTTATTTTAGGCTGTTCCCGCGATGATCAATGCCGCATTAGTGATATTGATGAGGATGATGATTTAGCTCGATGACGGAACATAGATCCTACAGCTGCTCTAACAAAGTACAGGGATCAATTAAAATTTAATTATCTTTGCAAAAAAAGCTTAGTATTAAAAGGCTTGTATTAGGAAATGGACATTAATATATCCACATATATTAGCCATAACTGGTAATAGAGATCAGAGAATGACAGGCTAGATGACCATAATCACAAAAATGGCAGAGCTTATTTTAATCTGCCAGAGCAGAGACCATTTTCATAAGGGACAGGAGTGATTGTTAAAGTCTCACGTCTCTCATACGCATTACGTAACTTTGTCTGTCTTTCCCTGTGTGAGAAGTTCTTTGTCAGATTCCGCTCTATAGGCACAGAAAGCCAAGCTGTGGAGCTTTAGAGCGAGCATGAGAGATTTGAAATAAGAGCCAATCTTGCCTAGCTGATTCCCATAAAAGCCTTATTGACGATAATTAATTCTTCTGTGTTTTAATTGCAGCTGCCTAAAATCTTTCTCTGCTGGTCGCAAGAGTGTGCTTTGGCGCCAGGCTTTCAAAAAAAATAATAAAATAAATAATAATAATAATAAAATGCCACAGCAGCACATTAAAGTCGCTCTCTCAACATCTACATGCAAATCACTCCTATTTTCCTTTGATGTCCTTTTCCTTTCTTTTAATTTTGGCAATTAAAAGAAGAAAAGGGGGGAAATCTCTGTTGGTTTTCCAAGAATAAGAAAATCTTTTCATATTCTAATAGCAGCCTACTGTTCTCAGTTTGAGCAGACTTGGCTTCCTCTGAAGACGGAGATCAATCTTTCAGCAAGGTCAGAGTCATGCTGGCTGTAAAGCACTGACTAAACGACCAGTTTAAAAAAAAGGAAAAATAAATCCTGCACATCTGAGCCGGTCCCCTTATGGTGGGACCTGAATAGTTAGCGTGACTATGCCACTCCTGCTGGAAAACTAAACTGACGGTGGTTAGAGAGCCGTGATTGGAGGGCTTAGTGGCAGTTCAGGTAAGCCTGATGCTAATCCAGTGAAGTGATTGTGAGCGCTGATAGATCACTGATAAAGTACCTTCTTAAAACTGAGCTGAACACGAAGGACGAACAAAGACGTGCTCTCCTGGAAAGCTGAAAGTTTTTCTCAACTGGGAAAAAATGATGTACGGTAGTCACAAAGACAGTTTGAGTTTGGCCAACTCTCAGCCAAGAGTGTGGCAAAATACTAACGGACACATCAGACCAACTAAAACTGAGGTATAACTTGAGGAACCTAGCATAGGCAAAGCTGTCAATCAACCCTGTCCTGTTGATACGGTACAAATACATGTATCGTTCCACCCCTACTGTTTACACTAGGGCATATTCACTGTTTGTATTGTTAACTTAAATTAAAACTATTAAAAATACTTTTTGTCAATTAAATCTGGAATAAAATATTAATTTTAATGGAACAAACGGTGCATTCCAACATGACCGACTAAAAGGGAATGAAGACCTTATGTGCACTTTGACATTCAACTACATAACACCTGCATTGCTTACAAAACGTTGTCGCTACAGCTGCTTGAGCGCGGTGAAAATGGCGGACAGTGTACGACTGGCTGAGGGTGGAAATATGCTAATACGGGACAGTCCGTCAGCAGTTGTGGGCGGGGCCTGGGCAGTATAACATCATACTGCTCAGAAAATTTAAACAGCTTGATAATTGAGACTGTTTAGTTTTTTGTTGTTGTTTTTTTTTGTTTTTGTTTTTTTGGGGTGGGGGGTTAAAAAAGGAATTGATTTTTATTATTGTAGGATGGTTGTGTCCACACAAGTTTATATTTATATACAAACACGTGAATTTGCAATTTATGTGCAATTTATATGCAAAAGTGAATTTTGCATTAAATGTCCCCTTTAAAAATTAAAATTAGAAATGTTGTCACGAAAGTTCAAATGACTAAAACTAGCTAGAAATATAAATGTTAAAAGTACGTTACACAAAAATACAAAAATTAAAATGAAAACTGAAATCAACCAAAAACTCAAAATATTAATAAATACTTTAATAGTATATAATTTATGCAAAAGTACAACTGAATATATGGAGTGCTAACACATGCAAATTAACTGAATTAGCCTGGATTTTAGAAGTTTTAATTGCCTCATTGAAGCACGTTATTTAACATAATCTTGACCAACTATTTTGAAGATAACGGCCTTTCCCTGAGCAAGCAGATATGAGCTGTTATCTGTAGAACATAGCTGCCTGTGGCATTTGCAAGATGGCCACTGAGTGAGCTTATTTGCCCTAAAGGAATTTTAATGTTGGTCAGCCACTATCAAAAATAGTTTTACCTTTATTTTTTTCTAGTCTTCTTTAGTACTCAAAAATAAATCAAACATATTGCTTTGTTTTCTCTACAGATTTGCGCACACAAATTACTGAACTAAAAATAACTGTATATGTCTCCAGCATCACCTTTCTCGATCTTACAAAGAAATACTACTTTTCTAAAAAGTCCTCTCAACTTTAATATCTTTTTTCCCTTCACTTGTTAATCCTCAGACAGACTGGCTGCTACGGCACGGTATGTCTGCGGTCAGTGTGGCAGCTTTTTAAAGGCCACTGTGATATGGTTGAATGAGGTGATCATACGTTCTGATCAGCGAAGCTTCTTCTCTGGCCGATGTGTGAGGATGTCAACGGTCCACTCGGCTCTTAGCTTCCCCCCTTGGGCCTGCACTTTGTTACGGAGGAAGTGGGGACGAAGGAGAGAGAAATAGAAAGATGGCACTCCTTTAAGAGAGAGGAATAGCACTCAACGGTTCGATCGATAGTCCCGTGGCCTCAGACAGGGCCAGATGCTCCCTGGAGAGAGAGAAAGAGACCGAGACAGAAAGTGTGGACATACACATGCAAGTAGGTGTAAAGTCACACATAAGCTCTTTCCTCCTGAGAACGAACTTTGTCTGTGCACTTCGCTTTCAAGTCTGTGGTAAGTGTTGAGGGGCCACTTCAAAGAAAGCATATGCTGATGACATCATGATATATCATTACAATCAGCCGCTCTCTAACAGGTCCTCTCCTGCAGTGTATTTCTTCTATGTGCCATTAGTGAGCTATAAATCCTTCTCTGTAGGGTCCAAAAAGCATAACCAGACCACCTGCTGCTCTGTTATGCATGGTCAATGTCACTTAAAGCTTTTGAAATGGTATTTCACTCAATTGTCATCAACTGGAATAGGCGTTAAAATGCTTCTCTGAGATTACTGAGCAAATGCTTCTCACATTGAATCTGCTGCGAGCTATGAAACTAGCTTTGGGCAGCCTGCCCATTTCTACACCCTTGGCATATTTCTGCATGAAACAAATCCTAATGATAATAATTGGATAGATGAAAGCCTCCCCGAAGTCTGAAATACTGGCCTGCAGAAATGGAAAGATGCATGTTAGCGCGGGAATAGTCTCTTACTGAAGACTATTTGTGGATAAATGGCAAGAATGTTGCATGCTTTCCGACAGAGAAGACGACAAGAAAGACCTCAAAAAGGTGAACACAGAGAGAGTTTATTATTCATACACAGGTGAACACAAATACAAACACACACCCTCCCACCACACGCTCAAACGCAGGCATGCACACATATATCTGCACTCATACAGTATATATGTATACATGCCTACAATTTTATATGACCTAATAAAGAAATATAGACTGTAAACATTTAAATAAATGGTCAAATCTGAAGACTATGTAATATGTCTTTTCTGTCACAGAAAAGATTTTACAAGAAAAATATTGTTAAAATCTGGGTGAATCTATTTCTGACATCCTATTTAAGTGAAAAATATTTTTTTGTACCAGTCTGGTTTTCTGAGAATAAAAGTATTTAACACGTAATACATTACACTGAATATATTATGCAATATCTCAAAACAAACAAAAAAAATAGATAAAAAGACAACAATTAAATGTTATCGTATACAACACTTTGGGGGTTTGCCAGTTGGTGGTTGGGACATGATGCTACATCTTAAATGGTTCAAAATGGCTTCCAAATATCTGTCCACTGTAGTGACCACAGTGCATCAGAGGGTTAATAGATTTACATGAACTGTCCAAAAGAACAGATTCACTAAAATGAGAAGTACTAATGGATAGTAATGGTGATAGAGTGGAACATTTTAGAAAAGCACATCTGATTACTGCCTCATTGCTACTGCTATAAAGCACAGAAACTATGATGTATCATTTTGTCATGCTTCACTTATAAAGTAGTTTATAACAGGGAAAACAATTCTGAGAGAAATTGAGATAAGATTACTCTTCTGAAAAACATTGTTAAAGTTAGCATTGTAATTACATTTACTGTTTACTCAAACACCAGACTGTAACCACATAATAAAATGGGAGGGTAAAAAACATAGTTTGTTTAATCATTTAAGAACTGGTACAATTGAATATTTGTTACCGCACATCTTAATATCTGATGTTTATGGTGGTCATGGCTCTCCATTCTTTGCCTACTATTTCCTTTGTCCCCTATCTCCTCTCCTCTCTTTTCCACTCTCCTCCTCTAACAGGTTGCGCTTTGCTCTATTAATTTTGTGGTTGGTGGATTGATCCTTGCGGCAAGCGGCTGTTTATAATGACGTTAAGGTTATTTTACGAGACAAAAGCGGCTGTGAAAACATCTCTGGCTAAAATTCATCCTTCATCACCACCCAGAGTGTTCTCCACATACGAATGCCCCACTAAACTGCCATGCAAGCTAGAGAGCGGCGCACCCCTGCTAGGCAGAAAGCTGTGTTTTGTTTTGTAGTTATGGAAGAAGGCCAGAACCGAAAGACTGTTTGGAGTAAACCCAGACTTCAACAGAAAAATGAGTCAGTGAGAGCGAGGGAAAGAGATCAGTCCTGTACACTGTAAGGTCTTGAGGAATGAGGCAAACTGTGAAACCACATCAGTTCCTGTTGCTTTTGTTTATTTTTCTGTTCGTATTTGTAATGCATTCATATCATCCCCAGACACTCAGCTGTACAACCACTTCTTTACCAGGCCTCTTCTGCTATGCACGCATACTGAGACTCCATGAGGAAGGATCTTTGGCTCGTTCCAGCACACAAACACATAGACACATGCACATCGGGCCTTCAGAGAGGATATCGTTGGTCTATCTCACTCAGGGGAATTCCCTCGTCTGACACAAATCAAAATAATAGGAGTCTCTACTTGATTTCTTTCAACATTTGCACTAGGAAAATGTGTAAATATGTCAACAGCTTTGTCGAATGGTGCATAAAATTAAAAAAAAAAGAGAGAGAGAAAACAAGTGGAGCCCCGCAGGGAAGGAGGTGAGAAACAGGGCAGCTTGGAAGCACAACAGAACAATTTATATGTTTAAGACCACACGGAAGGCCCTGTTTTTGCATCCAGCGCACAGAGCCCAGTGGCAGTCTGGGAGGGAGCTATTCATAAACACTTATTCTAAACACACTCCACCGGGTCAGTCACACTTGGCTGAGGGCTGATACCCAACACAAAGTACCAGAGAGGCACATTTGCGTGTGTTAGCTATACTTTAGGGACAAATTTGTCTCCAGAAGCTAAACCTAACAGAGCTTCCTTTTCGTGACAATCAGATACATCAGGAACACACACAAAAAAAATAATAATCAAAACAAAACAAACTGTAAAGGACAGATTGTGACACAAAAACATACACACACAAAACAAAAAAATAAAACAAACAAACAAAATGAAACAACTACAAAGCAAACCTATAAAAGTCATAATATTGTAGTGTAGAGTAAGGGTTAGTAGTAAAATACAACACAACACAGCCTTGAAGGCCTTGTTTTTGCATCCAGTGTACAGACAAAACAAAACAAAACCACACACACACACACACACAAAAAACATAGAACAAAGTAAAAGCATAAACACAAAAACATACACACATTAAAAAACAAAATCAAAAGCAAACAAATAAAACAAAAACAAAAACAAACAAAACAACTAAAAATAATACTATAAAATAAAATATATAACATTTTAGTGTAGGGTAAACGTTATAGTAAATTTAATTGCTATATATAAAATCAAAAGAAATCCATGGCACATTTCCATTTAGCTAAGTAAATGTGTGCGTGTGAAGATGAATAACCATTTAAAAGTCATTAAAGGAGCGAAGGACAGAATGAAATGTACAAATTGAGGTTTAAAATGATGTATTAATCGCCTATAGATGATTCATTTTCAGTCCAGCAAGGTGAGATGTTGAACGGTGATTTAGAAATGAATGACCCTGTGTAATGGTGTGTGTTGGTGTGTATATGTATGCAGATAGGTGGTCTGTTCGGGGTGACGGGGTGCAGATTCAGTTCTCTGACACAATGTAGACACAAAGTGAGTGGTAATGGTAGCTGTTACAGCTGCCCACTTCAATCTTCAGCATCATTGACACCATATAAGGACTCAGAGAAAGACACAGCCTTTAGAAAGTACCACAGAAATGTGGGACATTTAATATTGGAGTGTATGTATGGATGGGTTTTGTGAGGTGACACCACAGCCATGAGCACAGGAGAATTACACCCTTTAACCCAGTAAGAACAGGAGAGAGATAGAGTGAAAGAAAGAGGGACCGAGTGAAAGAAAAAGAGAGTGCATTGACCCTGAGCTTCAGACATTCTCTTCACAGGCTATAACCATGATGGATGGCTCCACTGCATGACCAGATTGCTTACCCAGACATGAAGGAAAATGAGGAATAAAACCGCCTGATTCTCTCAACCTCTTCCGTCTATTTTTCTTTCCTGCTTCCTCTCTCACTCCTTTCTCCTTTCGTCCTCTTTTTAAAGCTATCTCTCCCTTTTCTGCATTAATATAGGGAAAGTAGGTTATCAGTGAATAACATGTCTGATTAAACCATGAATAAATTTGCTTAGAGCTGATTTCATCTCTTCGAATTTATATCACAGCACTTGTGCCTTCACAAGTCCACATCTCACACCGTAACCCCACCTGTCAATCACACTACATCATTAAGCATCTTTCCACTTACCTCCAGCTGTTATTCAACAGTATATGCGAGAAAGGGAGTGAGAGAGTAGCATATATCTGTATGTTGCATGAAGAATACTCAGTGGCCATTCAACTCATTATTTGTCACGTGGTGGAAACTCAACTTATAACAGAGGCAGACAAGGTTTTGGGGTTTAATTGAAATTCAGTTTAAATTCAGGTAGAGAATGCATGATGTAGGAGACTTGCAATATTTGCTTCTGGAGGTCATACTGTAGCTCCACCATCTCAAAAGCAGCTGACCACCTGGGATTTTCACACACCACAGAGTCTGGAGTTAATAGGGAATGGTGTGATTAGGAAAGTTCTCTCACTCCTGCTATGGCAATGAGAGACCAGAAAAGAAAGGCCAAGGCTTGCTGAAACTAACTGAAGTAACTGAAACTAAATAACTAGGATCACAGAGAGAGAATGAAAGAGCAGCATTGGAACATTGGGCCACTCTACTATGGACTTAATGAGTAGGCTATATTATTATATATTTTTTAATAATTTGATCACTTTATTTTAAGGTCCCATTCTTACTATTAACAAACAAGTAACTATGACTTTTGTCTCAATAAAACCCTAATTTGCCGCTTATTAATAGGTAGTTGTTAAGTTAGGGTTAGGGGTAGGGTTAGGGATGTAGAATATGGTCGTGCAGAATATATGCTTTATAAGTACTAATAAACAACCAATATCTCAATAATAGGCATGATTTTGATGCAAAAAAAAAGACAATCTCCATATGACAATCCCCCTGAAAATACATTATTTGTAACATATAAAGGTATCTATATATTTAATGTTTAAAAAATCTATATATGCTGGATTATTATGCATGATATTATAAATAAAAAAATATGATAGAAACACAAACAGAAATGTTGTAAATTGTCAATGAAAAATATGTACTACTTTTAAAACAATAGATAGATAGATAGATAGATACTTTCATATTTTAATTTATACTTAAATATTTTATTTCTATATATTTTACTGCATTTTTACTTGTTTTTACTATATTTTAGTTCACAACATATTATTAAAGAGGAATGTATGTATTGTTGAATTGAGGCAAAAAAAACAACAACCTTAAAGCATTAGAATGCTAGTAAAACATTCAATAATATAACTTTATATATATATATATGTATATATATATATATATGTATATGTCCAAGGATTCATATATGAATACATATGTGACCACAAAACCAGTCTTAAGTTGCTGGGGTATATTTGTAGCAACAGCCAAAAATACATTGTATGGGTCAAAATTATTGATTTTTCTTTTATGCCAAAATCATTAGGATACTAAGTAAAGATCATGTTCCATGAATATATTTTGTAAATTTCCTACTGTAAATATATAAAATTTGAATTTTTGATTAGTAATATGCATTGCTAAGAACTTCATTTGGACAACTTTAAAGGCGATTTTCTCAATATTTTGAGTTTTTTGCACCCTCAGATTCCAGATTTTCAAATAGTTGTATCTCAAATATTGTCCTATCCTAACAAACCATACATCAATGGAAAGCTTATTTATTCAGAGACACTTATGACTGGTTTTGTGGTCCAGGGTCACATATACTTGGGATAACAGATGGGCCGCTAAAGACTATGTAAGGACCGTTCTCATCAACTATGAACAGGCTTTCCAAAACTAAATGACTGAACATTGGAATAATTTTATTGATCTGACAAATCTGCAGCGTACAGATGGTAGAGTCACAATTTGACCCAACAAATCCACCCCCTAGATCCTGCAGGCTTGGAGATGGAGTATAATGGTTTGGGGGAATGGTTTCATGTCGCACATTAGGGGCCTTTATACCAACTAAGCACAATTTGAATGCCACAGCGTACTTAAGCATTGTTACTGTTATGTGCGTCCCTTTATGGCCACAGTCCATCGGTTTTAAAATGGATCGCTCCGGTAGGATAGTGCAAAATGTCATAAAGCTCGAATCATCTCCAGTTCCAAGAACATGGCATGAGTCTTTATTTCCCACTAGCAGCCTGCACAGTCGCCTGATCTTAAACAAGAGTTGCTGTAGCGTGGCCAAAATAGATTAATAGATTCTGCAGCCAAAATATCAGTACAAACAACCCAGTGTTATTGAAACAGCAAGGACCATATTCCCTAAGAAATGTCTCCAGCACCTTGATTAAACTGTTGCAAAGAATGCATGTTGTTTTAGAAGCCAAATACCTGACACTGGATAGATGAACCTAAAGTGGCCACAGATTGAATATACAGTGGGAAAAAAAATATTTGATCCCCTGCTGATTTTGTACATTTGCCCACTGACAAAGAAATTATCAGTCTATAATGGTAATGGTAAGTTTAGAGACAGAAGAACAACAAAAAAATCCAGAAAATCGCATTTCAAAAAAGTTATAAATTGATTTGCATTTTAATGAGTCAAATAAGTATTTGATCCCCTATCAATCAGCAAGATTTCTGGCTCCCAGGTGTCTTTTATACAGGTAGGAGCTGAGATTAGGAGCACTCTCTTAAAGGGAGTGCTCCTAATCTTAGCTTGTTACTTGTATAAAAGACAACCTATCCACAGAAGCAATCAATCAATCAGATTCCAAACTCTCCACCATGGCCAAGACCAAAGAGCTGTCCAAGGATGTCAGGGACAAGAGTGTAGACCTACAGAAGGCTGGAATGGGCTACAAGACCATCGCCAAGCAGCTTGGTGAGAAGGTGACAACAGTTGGTGTGATTATTCGCAATTGGAAAAAACACAAAATAACTGTCAATCTCCCTCGGACTGGGGCTCCATGCAAGATCTCACCTCGTGGAGTTTCAATGAACATGAGAACAGTGAGGAATCATCCCAGAACTATACGGGAGGATCTTGTCAATGATCTCAAGTCAGCTGGGACCATAGTCAACAAGAAAACAATTGGTAACACACTACGCCGTGAAGGACTGAAATCCTGCAGCGCCCGCAAGGTCCCCCTGCTCAAGAGAGCACATCTACAGGCCCGTCTAAAGTTTGTCAATGATTCAGAGGAGAACTGGGTGAAAGTGTTGTGGTCAGATGAGACCAAAATCGAGCTCTTTGGCATCAACTCAACTGGAGGAGGAGGAGGAATGCTGCCTATGAGTTTTGCCACCAAGTACTAAGTCATGTTTTGCGAAGGGGTCAAATACTTATTTGACTCATTAAAATGCAAATACATTTTTTGAAATGCGTTTTTCTGGATTTTTGTTGTTGTTATTATGTCTCTCACTGTTAAAATAAACCTACCATTAAAATTATAGACTGATCATTTCTTTGTCAGTGGGCTAACGTACAAAATCAGCAGGGGATCAATTATTTATTTTTTCCCCACTGTATAAAGAGACCATCTTTAAAGAATAGCCCTCAATTTCATACATTTTCTCTTTCCCCCTCTGTCTTTTTTGCTAAAGTAGCACCATGCTCCTGCTGCGCTGTGTATTGGACGGTAGGGATCACTCTCTCCAATCTAGCTTCTTGCTGTTAGACCCCACACCTACTGCTGACCCCATCTCAAATCAAATGTCTACTGATGGTCAGACTACACACAAACACACACACACACACACACACACACACACACACACACACACACACACACACACACTGCTCTTTTCATTTGTAATCCAAAAGCTACATGCTATTTGTCTATGTTCAGTCTGGTTCAGAATTGAAAAGCTGCGTTATTCCCTAGCAGGTGGGACCAAATCCCAAAAACACTCAAGGTCTCAAGGTCAAAACTAATCCAGAACACACACACAGAGAAAAAAATAAATAAATATAATTTAGAGTTAGACCAACATATCTGTAATTCTGCTCACTGCATAATAATACTTAACATTGTCAAGTCGCCTTTATCTATATAGCGATTTATATAATACAGATTGTTTCAAAGGGGATTCAGAGTAATAAACAGAAAAATAGAATCAATGATGGAAACTTAATCAAATATGATACAAATTAAGCTGTAAAGCAGCTTTAACAAGACAATGATGTCATTATTCAGCTCAAGTCAGTAAAGTGTTAGTTCAGTTTTGTTCAATAAATTTGTAAAATTAATTAAGAAACAAGTTCATTTCAGATGTAAGCAGCTCTACACAAGACAATAATGTCATTATTCAGTTTGAGTCAGTTGATTCAGTTGATTAACAGTGTTGATATTGCTAAATTCATTAATTATAAAATTAATTTGATTCAGCTATAAATCAATTCTACTGTACAAAAACAATAGTGTCATTATTTAGCTCAATTCAGTTCAACTTTTGTTTTCATCCAGTAGTGCAATTCATTCAGTGCAGCCAAATTGATAATATCACTGAATATTAAAATCCTTTATATATAGCCCAAAGGTAACAGTGGCAATGATTTCAAACTCCATCAGGTGAGAAAAAGGGAGAAAAAACGTTATTAAACATTATTATTTATTTTTTTTAATGCAAAAACTATCAGCAGAAAATGTGACTTTTTGTCATTATTATTCTTTAAGCATCCTACAATTCTAGCACCTGCTTTGAAGTTAACTACAGCTGTTCCATTAAGCACAGTAATAATACTTCATTTTGAATACTAGTTCTGTTATAATACCATAAGAGATGTTTTTGTGCAGCTGCATCTCCCATTAGCTTTTAAACAGGTGGTTTGTATTGAGAACACACCAACACCTGAAGCATTGGAATTGAAGTTGGCAGTGAAGTCCAGGTTTGTGTGTGTGCTCATTTTTTCTACTAGACAGACAAGGTCAGATGTGGGCCCATGGCTGGGCAACAAAAGAGACAAATCTATATTAGGTTTTATTACACAATGGCATCCAGCATGACAACCGATCCTTGGACCGGGTCACTATGGTCTACTGCAACAAGAGGAATTATAAAAACGCAAACCGAGATTTGTAATCCACACCCTGGTCCGTCGTCAGGGGAGGACAGGCAACCGGGAATGCTGTCGTTGGGGGGTGAGGGGGCAAAAAGTGTGGAACAAAAAGTGTGTTCCTTGGTCCCTGTTCATGAATATCAAAGATCTGCAAATGCAGATTAATCCCTCTCCTCTGTAGAATCTGGAAAATTGAAAATTAGAATTAGTTTAATTTTAATTAAGAATTCACCAGGCTTTGGCCTAACAAACAAGTCGTTTTATTTGTAATGAGGACCTTAAGTACCAATATGGGGCATCCATCTGGATGTGACGGCAGCCAGTCTGGGCTAGTGCTCTCACCACGAATCGGACATCACAGCGATGCACTGATGAAGAGGAGACTCATATGAGGCCATAAGCAGATGGAATGAAAATGTTTTAAGTGGGGGTTTTGGCAGCGTTACCAGACTGATATGGCTCCCAAGTTGTTTTGTTAATTTACTTTTATGTAGCAAAAAAATGTAGAAGAGTATCGTCCAAAAAATAGCTGCATGTTCCAAAATTCTCCTTGGATGCTTCAGGATTATATATAAAAAAAAACTAAAAAAAAACGTATTGCTACATCTTGAATATTGGGTTTAGTGGTGCAAAAATAATATTAATTATAAAAAATGATGTCTTATTCAGTATTTTATTCTTGTTACCTCTGGGAAAAAAAAAAAAATTTAAGTAAGATAAAACATTTTTTACAGGGGAAACATGACTAAAATACTAAATAAAAGTTTTTCTTTTTTTTTTTCTTTTTTTTTCCTGTTGTAGTAGTTATGTTCATGAAATATAATAGAGCTTGTTTCTCATATTTACCTAGAGTCAGAATGCAGTAGACATACCCAGTCATACACACTCTCAAATGCTGTAACCTTTATGTTATGCTGTGAGTCAGACTTACCTATTTTAGAGCTTATCGTCATTGCTATGATAGAAATGTTTGCAGAATGAGCCTTCATTTTATCCTCAAGGTAGGGTTTCAACAAGAACAAAAAAGAATATTAAAAAGGGAAAAATGACACATATAATAAATAGATGTGAACCTGCTGGAATTTGACCTGGCAGCAAAGAAATTAGGGCTAGTGCAGTTCTTGTACACAATAAATCATGTCTGTTGTTCATACAGCATTTAGCTTTGATAGCCGAGACACAAGACTGTCTCAACCTGAGAGTTTTGTGTAATAAGTGGATGAAGCGCTTCAGTGAATGAAATGTTTTTCCTTCTTATTCTTTCTGACACTAAATGTCAAGGAAGTCGACAAATATGGAATAATAACATATCAGGGACAAGCAATGTCCATTTCAGCAGCTACTGGAACATGAACTGGAAAACACCTGTAGAGGCACCAGAAAAGAACCATGAAATATAAATGTGGTTGGAAGTGACCCAGTTTCTGGGGTCACTGAGGAGGTCTGTAAAATATCTGGAGAAAGTCATCCGTTAGCATTCACATTCATCTCAACGGCAGATGTTTGTCTGGTGCAGGACCCTGCAGATTTGAAATCTGCCATCTTTGCTCATGGCAGCTCATGGGCAATAGATGTTTTGAGCCAGCCGCCGGAATTGAAAAGCCAAGTGACTATGACTCTGGAAAATAACAAGCGACAATCCTGAGCTGCAGCTGAAAAATATAAGCCCATTTCACACTTTTTAAGAATCCACCCTAAATAAATAAATGATCAAACAAACATTGGGCAATGGTAAGTATCTATTATACTTTATTGAATATTTGTAATTACATGCTTTATTATTATTTTGTATTATTAATTTTATTTAATTTTATTTATTTATTGCATATTACTGCAAGACAGTTAAACTGTAAAAAATACTATAGCATTATATTGGTGGCAAACTGTATATTTGATTGAAAGCACTCTAATATTATTCTCAGACATTACAAATAACATAAGCAAAATAATAATATTACTACAATAATCATCATTTCTATTCTTTCAGCAGGAGTTTATGCCAAATGCAGCAGTGCGTGTCTGTATTTTTATTCTGAATGGCGACAACTGATGCATTATCTTTCTCTTGAGAAATGGATTCCCGAAGTACTGTACAAATTCTAATACTGGAGGAATTCATCACCATTAGCAGCATGACTGACACAATGCCAGCCGCTCTTGTTTAGATGACAACCAGATCTCTTGAGATATTTGTGTGTGTAATTGTAAGCGAAAGAGAGAGATAAATTCATATCTATTGTAAGTTTGCCAACCTATCGTCTTAGGTCTTCAGCATATGGGCTGTGGGCCTTTTCTGTTGGAGGGTAAATTTCAGCATGCTATACAAAAAACAAACAGCTATGGCCACAAATGTAGTTAACAAACAAAATCCAGCAGTTTGATAATCAAACCTGCTATTATACCTCAGATCTTCCTCCCTCCTTTTGCTTCATTCCAGAGCTCTCAATGGCTACATTCACACAGCAGCAGAATACAGTTGTCAGTCCTGTTCTAAAGAGCTAAATACAGTTATTTTCATGCTCTTTTTTGTTAAAAAAAGAGAGTGACAACCGCATTCTATAAAAACAAAGTGGCCTAAATCAGGAATTTGGTTAAAATGTCAGAGTCAACTAGTTGTCTGTTGTGTTATTGACATACAGGCAAAATATGTTTAAAAAATAAAAACAAATAAATAAATTAAATGTATAATTTTTAATAAAAGAAAATACACTCTGTTGCTATAACTACAGAATTATTTAGCCATTTGTTTTATTGCATAAAAAGCACAGGTCATTGTGTCACTTGAGATCAGTCAGTTGAGTCAGTATCCATCTTTGAAACTGCAAAATTGCACCTGTCACAATTTTTAAGATCTAATAAGATTTTATTCTGTCTGTTTTCATTTTTATGGCTTATTCCTGGATATGTAAAATTTTGCCATCCTAGATACATTTTGGATGGTGAAAGTTCATAGTCTTGACATATATGATCTTTAATAGACAGTTTTATGATTTGAATTGCTATTATTTACATCAATGAGTCAATTATTATTATTATTATTATTATTACATTTGCAATTTGATTTAAGCCCTTTTTAATGTTACTAGCCAAGTGATGAATTCTGTCTTCTTTACCAAAACCAATTCCGACTCACATTTGGTGCTTGGCGAGTGCTAATTTTGGACCCTGCCAACAAGGTTCTCTTAATTTAGACACTCAAAAAGTGTATTATTAAAAAAAAGAGCAGCTTCTGACTCACAAATGCACTTTTTCTCTCTCCCTCGAGTAGAAAAGTTCACAAGTACAGTTGGAGGAACTCTGTGGTTACCAGCCTTGTTGTAAATTGGAATTGAATCCCATTAATAAAAGCAATTGGATTTAAGGTGAGCCACTTGAGTGGACGGATCGTGATTTAGACACTAATTAATCAGAGAAATAAGTTTGAAGATTATGCAGGAAGATAAGACCATTAATTCTGGGATGTGAGAGTTGTGGGTGAAGTCTGCAAAGGTCACACATGACAGCGTTTTAAGGCTCCGACTTTAATGAGAGAGAAACGGATGAGAGACTGTGTGGACACAGCATTTATTAATACAATGGGAACGAGGCCAGAGCTTTATTACAGCACTGTGTTTGTGTGCGAGAATCTAAGTGCGTATGTGTGAGCGTTCATTACGTCAAGCGCGAGCATGTGTGTGCACGAATAAAAAGAACAGGAGTTTGCGTGGGTGAGAGAGAGAAAGTCACGACTGTGGACATGAAACTTCAGCTTGTGACCTTTACGTTTCACTGTCCGTGATCCATGCTTCATTTGAGAAGGGGTAGAATGGGCCGTTACTCTCGCTGACACTAATATTTCTCTCTCTGTGTCTCTCTCTGAGTGTTTCATTTAAAGCAACGGGTTCATTTTGTGCACCCTGTGGCAGCAGATGAGCACATGTGAAACATGAAATATATTAGGGTATGTTACCTCTGCAACCTGAGAGAAAGAGAGAGAGAGAGAGAGAGAGAGAGAGAGAGAGGGAGAGCTTGAGGGGTGTGCATGAGGGTTTGTGTCAAGAAGAAGAGCAGACGCTGAGTCTACGTTCCGTCACACCTGTCTGATATGAAAGAGAGAAAGAAGAGATGTCATGCCACAGGTCAAGCCACAGACCCCCAAATGTGATGATTGTCTTGCAAAGGATCCCCTTCCTGAAATATAAGAGCAGTTCCCGTGTTCCCGTGAAGAATGAGGCAGTTAATAAAGTCACATTTGTTGAATTTTAACTTTAATAATAATAATAATAATATAGTAGTAGTAATTTTCTTAAATAAACATTTTAATTATTATTATTATTATTATTAAAGTTAAAAATTCAACAAATGTGACTTTATTAACTGCCTCATCATTATGCTTTCCAAACACTTGTCAGAAATCATTAAAATCACACTCTAAAAATGCTGGGTTAAATACAACCCAGTGCTGGGTAAATATTGGACAGAACACATGCTGGGTTGTTTTCAACCAACAGTTGGGTTAAATGTTTAACCCAAGCTTCTGGGCAGTAACCCAGCCGCTGGGTCTAAACAACCCAATCACTGGGTTCATCCATATTTTACCCAGCGCTGGGTTGTATTTAACCCAGCATTCTTTAGAGTGCATGAAATTATAATACTAATAGGTTATAAAGTCCTGAAATAAGAACAACTAGAATGTTGTTTTAATGCATAAATCTGAAATTCACAATCTTCTGGGTTGATTATTTGTGGAGGATACAGCAGATTTATATCTTTACTGAATCTGTACAACATAATTTCACCACTGCAATCTAGACCTTCCTCGCCTCTTTAAAATAAAGTGCACTTTTACGATGCCTAAAAATATATAATTTAAATATTTTCTTAATTAATATATTTGACAGATGATAAAATCAATAATTTTATCATAAATTACAGATAAATATACACAAACATCTTTTTTAAATTAAACTGTCAAAATGTTGATGGGGACAAAAGGAAGGGGAAAGGATCTGAACAACATATGCTTGCTTACACTCCCTCAAGAACCTCATCTAAACTGATCAGGGCTGTGTTTCCCAAAAGTATCATAAGCCTAAGGAGATTGAACATACTAGTGGTCTGTATGATCTGCTTAGGCTTGCAAGGCTTTTGGGAAACGCACAGAAATATGGAAACACTTGAACTTTTGAAATGATGTTTACCACTCTTAGTCCATTTAGAATGTTTAAAAGTCAGAATAGTCGTTCTTGGCTTTCTTGACCTTTTGTACTTTGTAACAAGTGTGCCGTCTTCCTGAAGGCTGTATACACACTGGAGGCAAAAGCGTACTCCATTGGAATGACATTGATGTAATAATGAAGGGGTTTAGTAAGGTGCATCACAACGTTTGATCGACTGTGACCTGATACTGTTTGTGTTTATGTACTTTTGCATAAATGTCTGTTCTGAATGTGAAGTCCAATGCCCAAGGGATTTATTTGCTCAAAAAAAAAAAAAAACAGCAGGACATGTATTTCATTTAATACAGTGACCTGATGCATTTGCACAATCAAAATTATTAGGTCAAATTACAATGTAACCTACTTTAGGGCTATCTTATGAATATTCAATGATGTTTTATGTTGTTAGAATACACAATGAGAGTGAGACTGATGCTTGACTTTATCCACAAAGACACAATTATGGGCCCTACAGTTTTTGCATTTGTGTTGGTCTGTGCCTCCTCTCTCTCACTGTTCCCTACATCCATATACACACAAAAAATATCTTATCTGCCTGAATCTACAAAAAGTTCCTGGTTATAGAATTTTCAGCTTACGTATGTTATATGCATATATATTGTATTTTTATTATGTTAACTGAAAAATTTAAACATTTATAACCAGCATAGCTTTTTTGTTGTTGTTGTTGTTTTTTTTTCCCTGTTCAAGCTAGATTGCTACAATAATAGAGGGAACAAATTGCATTTGACAGCCATGATTACTTACACCAGCATTGTATGCAGAGAAAATAACGTGTGATATGATGCCCCTGATGAGCTGTTTTGCTTTCATAAAGCTTGGAGAATCCAAAGGGACCGAGGTTTCATGGAAGAGACTTGTGATGCTTTACCTGTCTTACCTATTTCATAAGATTACCCTCAGGAGCTACCGTTTCAGAGAGCATGATTTCCACATGGTCTCTATTTGCTTTGGATTTATCTTCTCTCTCTGATGTGGCTAGAAGTCTGACACCTTAGACAACTTTATTTTTATTTTTCATGATATGAAAAAGCAGAGGACACATTCTCCTTGAAACCTAGTTTGATATTTAACACGTTAAAAATGTATTCAAAGGTGAAGTGTATAATATTTTTGATGTTAAAATACTTTCTCCTGTCCCAGTTAAATGTGCAGAGTCAAAATAATTTTGAAAAATAAATTTTAAATCAAAATAATTTTGAAACTTGTAACAGTCACCAAGATCAAATGTCACATAAAGAAAATGAAGGGGGATCAATCACCATTGAATAGCTTACTATATTTCCCTTAGAAGAGCATACAACTTCAACATCAAACATTACAAATGACTGGACCATATTTCGTGTAGAAGTGCTATCAGTCTGTTCATACTTGGAGGCAAAAACCTTTTAAAGGTCTAATCAGATTTAAAGTCCTGAGTATTTTAAAGTTAAAAAAAAATGACAAACAATTGCTTTAACTTCTAACACCAAATTGGTTGGTCCGGTAAACATCTACTATTATTGCAAGTAATGCATTGTGTGGAGCAAGAGAGTATTTTTGTTTTGTAACTCGGCCATTTAAATTCAATGCGGCTCCTAATCTGTTCCTCACAATCTTGAGAATGAGAACTTAAAGCATATGGACAGACGCTGACGCACGTTCACACCCCCTCCTCAGACCTGGTGCTATGTTACTGGCAGGACGAGGTGGAGGTAGACACTCATTCCATTAGTGCTGCCTCTGCAAATTCCAGCTAATTTCATACACATCAATACACATTAGCATACCACTCTGGCACCGGCGTTCAGGAAAACACTGCACTCCAGAAAGAGACCATGAGGAATGGGAAGGTGTAATGGAGAAACAGAGAGAGAGTCAGGGTAATATAAACTGATGATGCTTTTACAGTCTCTTTCATTAAATGCGTAAATAGACTGAAAACACATGATTGTAAATAACATGCCGGTAAAGAGACAGCTAATTAAGAGAGACTGCGATGAGGAGGGAGAACAGAGGAGGAAGTGTGACTGATAAAACAGTTCCATTAACTTCACACATATCAAAGTGAACAGCTCATCTTCTCTGTTTACTTCAATCTGCATTTGTGCATTTACAGATTCACAGCATTCATTTGTGAGCTTGCATTTGCATGCATACATGCTTTCTATTCTAAATTAATGTGACCTTAAAGTAACCTCAGATTTGCACTCTCTTTTGCAGTCTCTGTTGAGAATAACTGTAGGAACATTTTCAAAACATCACTTCGAAATCACGCTTTAATGATGGTTTTGCAGACCAGAAGGATGGCAGCTTCTGTGTCACACTTATCTCATGGCCACCATCTCAGTGGGAACTCTAAAGTGTTATTATCAGTTTATCAGTTTATCAGTTTATCTAACCAGCATCCATCATGATCATGCTGACACAAAGTTTCAAAGCAACTGTTGAAAATAAGGTTGAAAAAAAAAACTGCACAGAATGACTTATATTGTATTACAGCTTTGTTTGCTGTTGATAAATCCATCTAAATCATGAAATATAATACTAAAGGGGAAAAATACTAAAATAAAATAATGAAAAGTGAACGGATGTTTAGGGTAAATTATTGCTGAATTTGCACAAGGATAATTTAAATTATCATTCAATAACATGACATAGAAAAATAAACCATAGCTTATTCTAGAAATAGAAGTAGTTATTATTATATATAGCTCAGTCACAACAACACTTACAAATATTAAATGGAATAATTAATTGGAATAAAAATAAAATAAAAAAACATTAAAAACAAACTCTACTCAGACAAAGAATGTCAGGAAATAATTATGCAACTTCCCACAACTCCCGAGGTTTTGCTCAAAAACCTACACAATAAATAAATAAAAAATAATCAATTAATTAAAAAAAAAAGTCTATATACACACACACACACACACACACACACACACACACACATATATTGTATATATATATATATATATATATATACATACATACATACACATATTATATATATATATACACACATATACATACACTCATATACACACATATATATATATATACAGTAAAACACACACACACACACACACACACACACACATATATATATATATATATATATATATGTGTGTGTGTGTGTGTGTGGAAGTGCACTTAAACTGACAGTAATCAAAAAAGCCCATGAAAAGGTCATTGCAGACAGGATAGCAGGCACATTCGCTAAGGCAAATGCAAAACTTATCATGCCATTATCTGTCAGAAATGATACCAACGCTATAAAAAACAGTAGCATTTAACACTAGTACACAGAACTGTAGATCAAGTAGGTTACAGAATTAAATTAAATAACACTAGTTATGAAGAAGTCTAAGATATTTCATTCAGTATTTAAATTTGCACAAAATTATGCTAAAACATGCATAAGAGCACTAGACAAAGTTACAATCTATATAGCAATGAGTATTAATGAAAACTATAACAGTAATTTGTATTGTTGCATGATTAATAAACAACTGATAAAATTATCCACCCCTAACATATACTAAAATATTAACAAATTTTGATGTAACAAATATGGTATAATTTTACAGTGTTCATCCCTCCAAAACAGAGAAAACATCTTTCACAAACATATAGGCTAAATGTCTGTCTCTTTTACAGTGTTTAGTGTATATAATGAGTTGTATTTGTAGGGGTTATTATAGCATAATTCTTAACCCCACCCCAGACCTGGCTACAGCCATGGTCCTTGGTTCTTACTGCATTTTTTTCCAGCTGAAGTGTAGTTACCATTCAAAAACTGTGATAAATGTTCATAAGGGCCAGCAAAGTAAAAAGTGCATTGACACAGCAGATGTAATTATGGCAAGCTAATGTTAAATTGAGTTCCAGCCATCGACCTGGCGTACTGTACAACAGGTCAAACACGGTGGTGCAGAGCAGGTGCTGTAGTGACAAAACGACTGATCTGCCATTATTCCACCTCGCCATGATGGAACTCTAGAACTTTCCACTAACAATCATGCTCCCGAGCAGCTACAGAAGGCCGGCTAGTGATTTGCCTAAGTGATATTGTCAGTATATTAGCAGTGGATGAAAAGGCAGACGGGAAATCGTTGAAGAGCGTGACGTGCAGAACGATGGATGGCTAACGTAAGTTAGCGTGCTCTTTACTTCGCTGCTTTAAATTACAGCCACCCCTTAAAACAAGCCAGCCAGAACACATATCCATTAGCATAACAGCTTTGCACAAGTCAACACCTGGCAAGGTTTAAATATGCAGACTGTATGATGAATTTCAAGCATGAAGGCTGCTTGCATGCTATTTCAGTATATCATTACCATAAGTGATAGCATTGTAAGGGAAACATCCATATCGCTAACAGTTAAGGTGATGGAAAAAGGCAGGCATGAAGATAGCTTCAAGTGTTTTGACGGAAAGAGGTGCCTAAAATGCAGGAACCTTTTGACTGCACAGATTTTACAATGCTCCTTGAGTCATTTTACCATATGCTGCGGATTATACTAAACTTCGCTCTAAAAGACCACAGGGCCTGTCTGCTCTTTTATAAAACCAAAAAGGAAACTTCAGCTTTGAGTATTTGAGTATATTTATACACATGCTACAGCAATTTATATCTCAGCTGGACCCTTAATGCTTTTACAACAACAAAACCATCACCGTTCGGGTTGCAGACTGTAAGTAATATATATATATATATATATTTTTTTTTTTTTTATGACGTCTGAGTTTAATGAATTATCGAAAGAAAAATGTGTAGGATGAGGACTGGTTCTATGCATCAGTTTTTAACTGGATTGTAAAATGTGAGCAATGCACTCAAAAATGAAGGCAGATTAATGCGAGCTTGCAAGAGTTTAGGTGGACAGAATGATTGGCGAAATCCGGAGTCTGTCATTTTCACTAGAAGGTCCAGTTACATTTTAAATACATTTTGAAAAATTCAAAAAGGAAACGGATAATCTGTAATACATAATATGTGTTTAGAAAATAGACTGAATTTAATTTTCATTCATGCCAACTTTACTGTTTTTACCTCAACATACACTCAAAATGGATTTTCTCAGGTTTTTTCCCCCTTTTTGCCTCTTATTTCCAGTCATAATGACCTTCATCAACCCATCAGACAAAACAGTCCATAGTAAAGAAAGTACATCAAAAACAGAAAGATCTTGAAAACAGAGAATACTCTACAGAAGTTCAAGGCTGAGGCTTACAGTCATTTCACTGCATTCACATATTCACTTTCTTTATGAAAAAAAACCCACACATACACACACTCAAACAGAATAAACCTGTTCCCACATAATGTGCAGTTAATGGAAGAGAACATTCACACAATCCAAACAGACTTCCAGGTCTAAACAGACAGAGAGCCCTCTCGGGAATTGGCACTTCAAATTGTGGCTTGCCACAAATGGAGAAAATCTCATTGACGGACACTTTAAAACAGGCAAAGCACTTTCTGTGCTCCATGTTTACAATGTGAAATGCCTGGGGAGACAGAACACTGCAGGAAGATAGACTTTTATTCTACAATGTGCTGTTTCCCATGAGATAGCCGTCCACACATTCAAAAGGGTGAGAAGGAGAGCAAAAGAGAGTGAGAGCTTTTGCACACAATGTGTTATTAAATGTGTGGGAGAGCCCACTAGCAAACCAGTGTAGGAGGTACGAGGCGTAAAAAAAAGGAGCTCATTCAAATGCTTGATATAAATACATGGACACTTTTTGAAATGGAACAGCTGATATATATATATATATATATATAGCATGCGTGAAAGGAATGATGCCATGCATAAGGATGCACAAGGCATACATTAGCAAGCCGAGTGAGGAGCACTAGTGCACACACGAGGCGGAGCTGAGATTAGCCAGCGACCGTTTACCGCCTAATGCAAAGTTTAATTATAAAGCAGCTCCATTTGTTCCGTGTTCCCTGCTTTGCGTTCCACTCATTAGCCAGGTAGATGAAGGTAAATTAACGGAACAATAAACAGGCACAAACATGCCAGTAAACATCCCTAGCTTGAGCATATTTTAATGGAGTCCTAGGAAGAGTTTTCCAGACAGGAGATGTGCCATTGGAAGCCCTCCAAACAGAGTTTAGTCACCATGGTGATTCCGTAAAGCGCTCTGATCGAGGAGTGTGCATTTTTAAATGAATCAGTGGATGGTCACAGTCAAAAGCTGAGTTTTGCGCTGCTCATCACCATAGCACCCCGCTAAAATGGGTTTACCTGACACATCTGTTCCAAATAAACCTGGCAGGGTCGTATTCCTGAAACAGATGTAATGGTGCAACTCTCTTCCAGAGCTAATTGTAGACTAAGAGGATTGGGTGTACTGAACACAGAGAATAATGTATGCATGCTGAGAAGCTTGATGTTAGGCTGATGGAAACTATTAATTTTATTATAAGCTTTACTAGCGTGATGAGTTTTTTGTTTGTTTGTTTGTTTGTTTGATTGATTATTTTCTTTGTTGCATGTGCAACATACTGAAACGTGGCTCTGTTTTGAAAAACTCCAAAAACGTACCTATACGTACAGTTCACTGCACTTTTCAACTGCTAAATGAACACTAGTGGGAGTAAAACAACTTGTATTCCTGTTCACAATATCATTACAGTGGGAGATTATCAATTAATCAGCACTTGTTTTGGTTCCTTCCACAATAATACACTTTAAGAAATGCTGGGTTAAATACAACCCAGTGCTGTGTAAATATTGGACAGAACACATGCTGGGTTGTTTTCAACCAACAGTTGGGTTAAATGTTTAACCCAAGCTTCTGGGCAGTAACCCAACCACTGGGTCTTAACAACCCAATCGCTGGGTTCGTCCATATTTTACCCAGCGCTGGGTTGTATTTAACCCAGCATTTTTGTTATTACCATTGTAAATTATTTGTAGACTAATATGGCCACATTCACACAGCAGCAGAATATGGTTGTCAATCCTGTATTTGAGTCCTTAATATGGTTACTTTCAAACACAGTTCGGTTATTTACGGGCGTGACAACCGCATTCTGTAACCGAACTCACACCTGTAAATTTTGAGGACTCACAACCTCATTCTCGGAACACACGCGCTGTGTGAACGGAACAGGACTGGACAACTAGTTGGCTGTCACACCATACAGCAAGAGAGAGAGCCGCTCTGCCGCACAAATGTGCATCTATAGTGTGGTGCGTGTTTTCATGTGTGATTTCGGTAACTTACAGTGATGAAGACATGAGCTGCGTGTCATCTTAAAGTTTTAGATCTCGTCAGTTTTCCATCGGAGCCGCTCCAGTCAGTTTTGTGTTCTGCGCGCGACTTAAATACTCCGCTCTCCACCCAAATTTAAAAGCACTGTCAGTTAATGAAGATTTGACGAAGAACTCGCGGCTCGATTGGACTCTTGTCATGTCAGAAAGTGATAAGGCTTTCAGTTTTATGGACGTCTCCATCTTTGACTTTACTTTGGTCACTGTCGCTATGGTTACTGGTAAGGAATATGGGCTTGACTCCCTTTGCACGTTTATACAGACAGTTTTCTTAACTCAACTGTAAGCTGCTGTGTGAACGAGACATTTCGAGACTCACACCTGTAAAGAAAATGCGGTTGTCAATCCCAAAAGCAGTGTGAACATAGCCATTGTTTGTGTAGCGCCTTTAGTCCTGGATTGGTGACATAAGCACTAACATCTATCTAGGCTCGGACAGGGATTGCTTAAGAAGAGTGAGTCAGTTGAACAATTAACAGATTTATTGCCAGAAACAGCAATGTAACAGACACAGCCTTAACTGGTATATAAACGATGAAATAAAACGAAGAGCTCTTCAAAATAAGAAATAACAAATAAACAAAATCAAACAGAAACCCATTTAAATTGAGATCTTTGTCCTTGAATATATAGGTCTGAGTCCAAAGAATAGTTCCTTAAACCAGTGTGTGCATAGATTCCAAAAGCGATCAGTTCCTTGAATGAGTGTATGGATTCCAAACAAAAGAGAAGTTCCGCTCCTCGAATGTAGGTACGCTGAGTGCACTAAAGCCTCGTTCAGACTGTCAGCACAAATCTGATTTTTGTGCAAATCTGATTGAAATCCGATCATATTTAGATTGTCTGAACAGCAACGAACTACATGAAATACAATTTGTCCAAGTCCGTTTCGAGCTACATTCGTATGTGGTTTGGAATCCTATTCAAATCGCATTTCTGGAAATCCGTTTCAGTCTGACAGCTCAGATCGGATTTAGCGTAGCTTTTTCACGTTCTCACGCCACGTAAAACGTAAACATGTCAGACGTTTTTGTAGAAAACATGCTGATTGTCTTTGCAGAAACAAGCTTGTGTCGTTGCGAAGTGCAAGTCAAGCAGAAAAACACAATATAGTGCTAGTATATGCACCTCTTTGAGTTTTGAATGTAGCGGAGACGGCAGCACGGAATAAAGCCGCACATTCCAGCTTCCTGTGTTTCTGGACACACAAATCGAATATGAACACAGTTGGAATATGCTGTGTGCACAGTCAGTTATTCAAATCAGATTCCATCCGGATATGCACAAAATCGGATTTGGGCTGACAGTCTGAACGAGGCTTAAGTATTCCTACCAGGGTGGATGAAACAAGGTTGATGCTCTTATCTGGTGTTTCAATGGACAAATCAAGCCAGTCAGGCTCTCTCTGTGACGAATCTCGTGGCTGGCCACACCGCTTTCACGATCGTCACAGTCTCACTGGGCTGGGCTCGCCATCTCCAATTCTTCTGATACCTCAAAAAAAAAAACAATCTACACAAAGCGTAGAATAAATAAATGTTCTGTTCTTAACATGAGACCTCATTAACTTCTTTCTGTCTTTCAAAGTACAATCAGTGTAACCAGTTACTATAGATGCACTTAGATTACATAAGCAATTGTATTTTTATAAACGTGCTTCCAAAATAAAATGAATTACGTAAATCAAAACAACAATAAAGATGTTAACATCACTAACACAGTGGTTTACATTTGTTCTTCTCTAAAACATCTCTTTTTAATGTTTCACATTAACATGAAATTAAATTCCATTATTCCCTTTTAACTTATTCAAAATAGCATGTACAACTCAAAATAAATACACTTTTAATGCATCTGCTTTATAACCCCTTTACAATCGCTATTTTGCTTGAAACGACAAGTCACTCAGACCCATTGTGCAGCACCAGCAGGTCGCCTCTAATATTAAAACATGGCGTTCATGAAAGTAAAAGTGTGAACATTGTCGTAAAAGACATTTATTGTTCTCATAACTATGATGCTATGTACCAAATTTCGGTTTAAAACATTGAATTCTCAGATACTCCGATTGGTTTTGTAAGGATAATGTCTTTTTAAACAAGCATACACCACTACTCTATCCCATATAGTAGCTAGCCAGAACAGAACTAGCAAAATGCGGCTCACTCACCGGAGATTAACCAAAGTTGACCAACAGTGCTTCATTCGATGTTCAAGTGGAATCGAAGTAGTAAACAACTTAGTAATTAAATTCAATGATACAACTCAGAATTTAAAGCTAATTTTGCAGTAGTAAACTCAGGAGCTCATCTGCATGCACGTTTCTGGAAGAATCATCGACAGGAAAATGTGATTCTTGCTTACTCTACGCTCCACTCTACTAGGAGGAGTAGAGCGCCCTCTATAGGAAATTATATACTACTACCTCTGACTTAGTATCCCTAATTTTATAGGGGTTACATTTGCATCACATAAGCAGCTCCATATGTATGGCTTTCTAAAGTAGTAAGATTGCTTGGTAGCTCACCTGGTACAGCGCTCAGGTACGAGTCCAGTGAAAGAAGAATCACGACAAAAGAGAGCAAACACTTGTACAAACAAGTACATTGGATGAGCAAACACATTTTTTTTTTTTATTATTCCAGAATGAAGCGACGTTAAAGGGATAGTTCACCCAAAAATGAAAATTCTGTCATCATTTACTCACCCTCAAGTAGTTCCAAACCTGTATGAATTTCTTTGTTCTGCTGAACACAAAGGAAGATATTTTGAAGAAAGTTTGTAACCAGGCTGTTTTGGGGCACCATTGACTTCCATAGTAGGAAAAAAAATTACTATGGAAGTCAATGGTGCCCCAGAACTGCTCTGTTTCCCACATTCTTCAGAATATCTTCCTTTGTGTTCAGCAGAACAAAGACATTCATACAGGTTTGGAACTACTTGAGGGTGAGTAAATGATGACAGAATTTTCATTTTTTTGGGTGAACTATCCCTTTAAGTTAAACTGTCAGAGGATCCTGCAGGATCTTTACACTGCTGCTTGCTTTGTGTCACTCAGCATGCACCATGTGTTTGCTAAGCTGTACAAGTAAATCAATAATCAACATTGAGCATGTTATACATTGTTTCCTACTTCTGTAATTCCTGTGCAAATTAATTTATATCAACAGTAAGCGCACTGTATATTTGCTGCTTTGATTCGAGCGTTAAATCGCTCTGGGGTTGGCAAATTTAACCGTAATTAGTTCAAAACACACTGAGGGGGCAACTACCATGGGGGATCCCATACACCACTAGTTTTGAAGGGACTGGGGCTTTTAACAGCTAAGTCTATTGAAAATTGTCTATTGCATGTATATTAGTCTATTGAAAGACTTAGCATAATGGCTAATACCTTTAATTGCTGGCATTAGTGTTGCTAAAGTGCAGGTGTAAAAATCCAATGTTGACAGTCTGTGGATGTAAAAAATGTCAGACCTTGAAGATGTATACAGTACAAGTTCCAGTCACTTGTATCTCTCAGCCACATCTTTACAATCCAGCTATCCATACAGCTTTCAAGAGCTGTGTTTTTCTGTACCGGCCTCTCCCTCCTTCATTATTAGTATGAAAGGAGTAAAAGGCTTGTGGGCGTTAGCACTCCAGGCTAGCATCCGCTCATGCTCGACCAAACAGTCTGATGACAAAAAAACAGACAGCACACATGTGTGAAGATTGATGTGGCCCTTACAGGTCTCTGGTTTCAAAATGTGGATGCTGACAGTAATTTATGCGACTAATAAATGCATTGGGAAAAACATAATAAAAAAATAAAAAAAATAGAGGCAAATATTGAAGTGTGTTGACTTATATGCCATTGTGGTTGCTTGAAGAGTAGTCCTCCAGATCCATGTATATTACTACAACATAGTGAAGAAATACAAAGATGGGGAAAAAAGATTAAGAAAATAAAATCACATTTTCATAAAATAGACTTATTTTTACTTGTTTTGCCAGCTTTGGCTCATTTGGCATAAACAACAACAGTGGCTCACTTGGCACAAACAAAACTTAATTTCTGTTGAAATCAGGCTATTCACAGCTGTGTTCAGACTCCCTGTTGTCACCCTATAGTGCTGCTAAGAGGACATGCTAGTCATGCATCAATAAGATGTTACTGATCATTTAGCCACAAATTATTCCTATAATGCACATGAGGAGGAGGTAATTGCTTTTTTGTTTCTTGTTTTTTAAAGAACCGGACTACACTAATAAAAATTGGGAGTCAGACATTTAATTATGAGATGAAAATGAAAACTTCTGTAATTATTTACTCCTGTCTGTGGTTACAAATCCATCTGAAGCCAGTGGAACACAAAAGTACACATTTAAAAAAAATATATATTTACGCACAACACTGGTCAATGCAGTTTATACTAAAACCGTATCATGTAAGTAATTTAAGGCTAATCTTCCCCATCCCAAAGATCGCCCATCTTATCAACTTTTTTACTATTTTACGGCATTTTGACTAAAGAGGAACTTTTAAAACTATAGCCCACACCTTTCACAATATCAATCCACATACGGCTAAAACTGTCTAAAGTAGAACTGTCTTACATACAAAATACATTTAAAACTGAACAAAGAAAAAAATGCCTGTTCTTCCTTTTTCCATTTCAGACTCCCATTCAGTGAGAAAAATTACCCTTGAGCAGATGATCATTGTTGAGCACAGAGCGAACTTGTGATGCACAGCTACGAAGAATCAAACACAGGATGTACGCATTTTAGACATACTTTTTACAAGCTTTCTTTATAAGCTTTAGTTTAATGCCTAAATAAGAGAACATTCTGTCCATTATTTTTTGAAGACTGGGTTACCTGGTAGCTGCTTCTACTGACAGACCACTTGCCTAGGCAAAAGTGATGTGGCTAAAGCAGAAAAAAAAACTATTTACATTTCTAGTTATAACACAGTTATAACATATAACATTAATATCACCATCAACATTAAAAATGTATCTTTAAACATAAATTAAAAGAACATAAACTGTTTTCTTTTCTTTCTTTTTTCCCACCTTTTTGACAGCAAAGAATAGATTTAACACAAAAAAGCAAGACCAAGATTCAAGACTAACAATGACCTCTTAGTGGAGTTTTGCTTGATTGCTCACAAGTAAACATTTTTTGCTGTTTTGAATCTGAATCATGTTCAAAGAAAATCTGCTGCGCCGCAATTTCTGTCCCTTTAGAGATGTGCAATATATTTTGTATACTCTTGGCATGTCCACAAAAGCAACACAGCCTAATCTTAAATATTCCAGCTTGCTGTAGCTCGCGCTTTGCTTAACCGTCAGCCTCCATAACGGTTTCCATACATCAAAAGTGCCCATTGGACATGTTTACTTACGCAGTTTATGCTAATTTAATCTTTCATTCCACTGAAATTCAAAACTATAGCCCCATCTATAACCTTAAAAAAACACAATCAAAATTTATGGCTTGAATCAGCTGGAAAAGCCACCCCTGCTACAGAAAACAAACCATCAAATGCTACCGTAGCTATAATGACCTTGTGCACTTGTGCATAATTTTGCTTACAATATAGCATTTTATATATAGGCAGGCCTTTTTTGCTTCTGTGATGATGGTATCTGCTGTTTTGAATCCAAGTTGCAGACATTATAATCTAAATTGGGTCAATTCTTGTATTTCTCAAGTTAGCATTTGGAACAGGGATCTGATTCATCAAAAATAGATAGTCAAGTGAATATCTGACAGGGTCACTGCAGACAGATGGTGAGATGCATTGATTTAGATATTATTTATTTCATTTCTTTAACATGCCGACTGCTGCTCGAGGCAATAGCATTGCAATATGTGAACTCTGAGTGAGTTTGATGCCGAACTTGTAGGCGTCAGAGTTTAGCCGTGTGTGTTTGTTTGCATACAAAAGCAGTCGGACGTTTTGCGTGCTGTTTGTCTATCACTTCGGATGTCCCTGCAATTCATCAGCCTCTCACATCTGCTCACTGTCACCTAGTCATTCATCACAAAAACACATACACGCACAGGCTCACAAAAGCCCTCTATCAAAACACTCTTACACATAATTGTATTGCATCTGCATACATTCATTGCACAGCCTACATGTTTTCAGATAAATTTGAAGCCATTTAAATTTTCTAGCTCTCCAACACAAAGCATGAGCCACAATAGGATACAGTAACACAAAACACAAGTGGATGACTATGTATGCAAGTCATGTACTTGAGTTGAAGTTGAGTTTTATATGCTGATTACTCCATATTACTCCATTAAAAAAGTACATTTCACTTCAGTAAAAGTACCTGTTTTATTAAGTATCAAAATGCAAGTATAGATCATCATCAAAGCTCCATCATACATTATGAAACAGCAAGTCGTCAACATTGAAGCATAAAATAATAGCATAAATAGCTTGTTTATACACATGCACCACACACACATACTGTGTACACACATTTAGTGAGTTGTTAACCAGAGTTGTTAATTCAACAATAAGATTGTAGTTATATAGTTTAGTAAATGGAGTAAAAGTAATACAATTGTATGCTTTGGAATGTCATGTATTATTTATAAATGGGATTACTAACAAGTACAGATACTGTCCACCACAGCAAAATACACACACCCAATGGTGTCTTTACAGGTATTACCATGAATCACTACATACAGCTAGTAACATGATAGTGCTCAACAGAAGTACTGTTTGTCTAACACTATCATTGATTCTTATTATCTACTACCATGATTTAATGAGATGGATGTTTTAAGACTCAGCCCCCCACTCCTCACCGCCTTTCCTTAATTGGATTAGCTAATAGATATAGATGAATGGCAATTCTCATGGGTCTCAAGCATCATGAGAAACCGGGCTGAAAAGCAAGTGGGGTCACATAAAGGTTGCATGCATACCTCTCAGTGGATATGAACTCAAGCACCGCTGCATGCAGTGCAACCCTCTGCCCAATATAAAATATGAGTCACTGAATGTTGCCCCGTACACAAAGCGATTTGATGTTTATCTTGCTTGGCCTTCGGATGCAGTTGACATGGTGTATCTGTGCTCTGAATGTACAATGGTGGAATAGTTTGTTAGCTGAATGATAATAGATGGTCACCTTGGACTGCTGGAAATGTTCATTTTTTTATTTATTTGTTTGTTTGTTTGTTTATTTTTGCATATTTGTAATAACACAGAGATCATTACATTTTCTTAATGTCAGTAATATTATTGTTGACTAAAGCTAAAATATAAATATTAGATGAAAAACTTAAAATGAAATGAGAAATGTAACAAACTGAATTAAATTTAAAATGACTAAAATTGAAACTAATAGCTGAAAGCTAGAAATATACTGTATGTATGTATATATATATATGCACTAATAAAAATGACAAATGCACAACAAAATTAGAGTCAAATTAAAATGAAAATTAAATGAAAATATACAAACTAATTCAAATCATTATCAATAAAAGTATGAAAGTAAATAAATAAAGCTAAAATAAAACTGCCCAACATAGACGCAGCTCATAATACTGTCTGTGTCTTAAATTCAGTATGCTTCACCTTCACTGAGAATCAATACAATGCTGGCATCAAGGAATGGAGCAAACAGAGATGCCCTTTAAATCTGAAGTCTAGGAATGAGGAAGACGCTGTATGAGCCGATAAGTTATTTATGAATGCTTTGAGAGCCTGCTATAATTATTATCAAACCACAGATCACTTCAAATTAAAGCGAGACTACTGATCACAAACCAGTTTTGTCCTTTCTCCAAAAGATTACGATTTGAATTGTTCTAGACAAAGTTGATCTTTGAACAAAGCATCCTTGTACTTGAGAGAGAAAGAGCATGTGTTCATTTAATGTTTGAGATTTTTTTGCTTCATCAAAGCCTAACTCCATTGTGTAACACTATTAAGAGCGTTAAATCATCTATTAAGTTATAATGAGGTGTGAATTGAGCTTATTTTCTAAGGGGGTGACTCCCAGTGGGACTACCTTATAGCTCAGTGATTGACAGGTGAGGTGAGTGACAGCTTGACTGTCTTAATTAGTGTGCAGGTGCGGGCAGGCACAGGTGCACCTGTCTCACCCTGCTGAAGCAGACATCATAGCTAAGACTTCAGATCTCATCTGACATCCTGTAAAGCCATGAGGTGTTATGAAAATAAACAACAGTAGCATAATTTGGTATATAAAAAAACATAACATATTAGCTTCTCTTTAAATTCATGAATAAATAAATTGACTTTATTTACCAGGTGAGATTGCATGGGAAGGAAAAAAAAAAGACATTTCTGTAATATCTATTCTTTCTAAGAAACTAATATGGAGATATGTGAAAATAATATGGAGAGCTTCTCAGATCTTTCCTCTATAAAAAGCCCCTGAAAATGAATGTAAGTTATACTTAAGTGAAGTTATTGGCACTGTGAAAAACTTTTACTCAATTAAAGTGTCTAGAAATGTAGTATCTATACCTTTTATGGCTTGATGAATAATACAATTTGTTCTTAGAACTTTTTTTAAGTCATTATCTTTGTTTTTTATGAAATATATACACATTATTTGGGTCAATTAATTTGAATTTGAGTGCTCAGAAAAATGAAAAAAAAAGAGGAAGATTGTAGGTCCTGATGACTTGCAAAACTGCTTGGTAGTTTGGAAGGCTAAATGAAAAAGCGAGACATAAAAAAAATAAAAAACTTTAACAAGAATGTAATTTTTGCCTTGGTACCGAATACTTGCAATTCTAAGGTTCTTAAGTAAAATACAAATTCCCTAACATTACTTAGCTCAGTAATGATGAACAATTACTCAAGATTTTACACAACTGAACATGCATCTCCTCTAGACATTTTAAGAACAATTCTCAACAGTCTCAAACTGTGCATGATTTGCCAAGATACTGAAGTCTATGATCAAAAAGGTTTACGTTTTCTAAAGAACAAATTATCTTAGCAATGATATCCACATTCATGTCAACAAATGTCTCATCTGAGACCAAAGTTTATACGTGAGTGAAATCTAACAACCATACCTCCATTAAATCTCCCAAGCTACAAAAGAGAAACCTCTGAACAACAGTACTTTTCTTGTATAGTTGTGAAAAATATTTAAGTGATGCCAGAAACTGCTCTTTTTTTATATTTGTGTATGACACGCATTTTGAGATTGTTGCCTTGCTGGGGCAGCTTGTTTACTTGAGTGCCACATTCATCTTTGCTCAGATTTTTTTCTCTCTATGTGATCATTTCTGCTTGTGTAGTTATGCTCCATATGGGATGCCCGATTGGTGCTCTCTTTGTTCAAGCTCACAATTGAACAGCAGTAATCTGACTACAGGCATCTGTTAAAGCCACCAATTTACTGTCCCTACTCACCTGCTGCTGCTGCTGCTGCTGCTGATGATGATGTGTGCGTACAACTCTCTGTGTGTGTGTATGTTGTCGGATGCATTTACATTTGAAAGAGCTTCGATGTTATCATCCATGCAGAGTTTCAAGGAAATTGGCCATCATCAGTGGGTCTTGTTGCTCTCACTGTGGAGAGCACGAGGATGGAGCGTGCACGTGTACACACATACAAACATATACAACGAGGGGCATCTCTGGGTGAATGCTTCCAAATCAATGGGATATCAGTTCAGTTCCTTTCATCATGTGCAATCAATTAACTTCCTTCCACAACAGGCCAAACACAGTCACACAACTTATCCTGTCTCCAAATAAACGAAAAGTCAATTGCTGACACACTTCCTCTTTTGCGACATACAAGGCTCCAAAAATAAAAGCAAGGATATATTTCAGCTTCTATTACTGTTAGGCAGTACCTTTTAAACTATGTTTGTTTGTTTGTTTTTTTTTATTTTGTTTTTTTTAATGGATATACCTCACATGTTTAATTTAAGTATTTCTATAAAAAGATACACCAGCCATTTAGAAATATGTTTAAGTCAAGCTGTTACATAATGGCAAGACCAAAATCATAATGCAAATAAAGGACTGAAGTTGCTGAGGATCTGATAAGTAGCTTACATAAATGTCAGCTTTTGATATTATCATGCCTGTTCTTCTGATTTTATTGAACATTGTGACGAGTGGGGCGGGGCCGAGAGCCGTGGGAACGGAGCGAGGCCGGTGGAGTTAATGGTAATGAGCGACACCTGCGCCACTCACCGGTCTCGAGTCCCACGGAGGAGCTCCGGAAGGATAAAAGGAGGAGTGACGACAGAGGAAGAGGAGAGAGGACCAGGCCTGGATTTTAATTTGTGTTTTGTGTGTGGCAGTCGTCCGTGAGGGGCTGCCGCTTTACTTTTGTGTTTGTTGATTTGTTTTATTAAACTTGTTTAAATGTTCGCCGGTTCCCGCCTCCTTCTTCCCGATCTACGAACTTTGTTACAAACATGAATGAGTGAAACCACCTAATACTACAAACAAATATGGCACAGAAACAATAGAAACCATCAGTAATACTAATTAGTAATACTAATAACTTTTAACTGTCGAAGAGGATTTCGAGAGAAATGTCAGTTTTACGTTCGTATTTGCGTGGTGACGTCACATCGCAAATAAGCGCGTGTATGGTGCTGTGGGAGATGTGAGGTCTGACAGGTTAGCAATAACTGATTAGCAACATTATTAAAACAATGAATCATTTAAAAAGGCAACCATATGAGGACTTATCAATTATTAAAACAAACAAATTTCAAGTTTACAAGCAAAAAAAGATTACAGGTTACAGAATTAGTAATAAAACTCGTATCAACATCGGATTGTATTTGCTTTTCAGATAAGATGGCAACAACTCTGAGACTTCAAAGGATTTAAACCGACCCAGAGATAGCATTCAATGGGTGAGGTATTGAGCAGTCGATATTATTATTACAATTCGTCTTTTTATTATTATTATTATTATTCTTAATGTTGTGCCGTTTCTTTTTGAAGGGGCAAGTTTTGATGTTGTTAGTGACATTCGCGCTGATAAAATGGTCACCTTCAACTATGGATATACCAGTAAGCCTTAAATCACCATATTAATCCCTGCTCAGAAGCTAAACATAAGTCACGTAATTACCAAAATAATGGACCTCCCCAAATAACTTGCAGGTTTACGCCTCAACCTCTAGAGGGCATATTTTTCTTAATAAATATTATAACCAATAAATGCATATATGCTTAAAATATTCACCAGTTATTTTGAACCAGTATTATATTTGATGACCCAGCTGTTTAGATAGCAGTAACATTATTATTATTCCACATAACAAAGCCTTAACCTTAAACATCACCCCCAAACACAAATTATATTTAATGAGACCCCTAAATAAACTCAGTGCTAGAGGGTTGCACAGTGTTAGACCCTTCCTCTGACCCTGGGAGCTCGTTCAATCAGTCTCTGCCCCAGGACCCTGATTGAACCAGCTCCCAGGGCCTGAGCCATTCTGAGCCTCATTTACTTCTGCTTTGCTTCGATCAAGGCTGACCACTCCATCCCACTCCTTCACAAAGAGTGAAAGAGGGGAAAAAGGATTTACTTTAACGGTTTTTAAATTCGATTATTGGTTTTGCCCAGAATTATTATTAAAGCATACAATTGCTGCAGGGTGTTGCATGGTTTTGTTGGTATATCATTGTTTCCTATTATTTATCAATTACTGTTGTCCTTAGTCCGTGTTGTGGATTACACTGAAAATTTGGTGAGTTGCCCATGTCATTTTATATTTGATTCTCGTTCTGGTTTTGGTTGTAGTTGTGATTGTGATTGTGGTTCTGGTTGTATTCAGGTCCCGCTGCAGTTTTTCTAGCTAACATATTGAATTAAAAATTATTTAATTCATTCAGTTTGCTGTTGTGTAACCTTGATGCATTTGGCTTGCTCTTCATCACACCTCGCTGAATTTGTTACTCAAGGCATCTTATCAAATCATTCTCAAGGCATTCAAAATAAATGTTGTGCAACACCTTTCCCACTGTTATTGGCCTCTTTTGTGATTATGTAGAGACTGTTTGCATGTGTATGTGTGTGTGTGCATGTGTTATTGGGTTTCTGAAGATTGGCATTGTTGTTTGTGCTGTTACCAATCTGTTAAACACTGATAAGGAAAAAAGAAAGCGCTTTTGATGCTGATCATAAATTTTGTAATTTCATACTTGAGCGCTAAGCATATATACTGTAGACACACACAGAGACATTAATTTGAGCCAAAATCCAAAGGAGCAAGTTGTTATTTTTTAATGTTAGATTCTACACAATTTGTCCACACATTCAGTCACACAAGCCAAAGAAAGTATGATGTCAAAGGAAGGCCTTTAACAATGTGTATAGAAGATGTTTAGCACAACCTTAATGCATGAGGTGCTATTTTTTCCCACCTCTCCTTATACAGAACTGAGAGAGTGAATGCTTTCACTGTGCATGTGTTTGCATGTATGAAGCTGAGAATGAATGTGTTTAGAGACACATCTCTTGTAAAGCGGTTACATTTGTTCACATTAAAGACACATTCTGGATTTCTTATATGAGAGCTGGAAAGAGCATTTATGATGCAGAAAAACATATACCACCATCTCCCTTTCCCCTTTGAAGTGTATATGCATGTTGGACAGGCTGATAAATCACAGCCTTTGATGAGAATCACAGCCTATTATGGATTTCTCTCAGCTATATTGATCAATTCTAGAATACTGTGATTTTCTAATATCTTATATTTGTTGAATTAATTTCAAACTTTACACTGTAGTTGAAAAAGACAATTAGACAAAAATGCAGTTACAAATGCACATTTGGTGTTTTGTGTAAGAGAACTTGAACATGCCAGGATTTATTATTATTATTATTATTATTATTAATTAAAGAATGGTTTTAATTATTGGAATTTCACTATTATTTATTTATGTAATAATAATAATCATCATCATCATCATCATCATCATCATCATCAAACTAATAATATTTATTAAAGTGCATTTCCACTGCACTTTTCAGTGGTAATTTGTGCATTGAGAAGTCAATAGAACGAGCAAAATGTGATACATTCATTGAAAAACATTGCTCTCTCTCACACACTCTCACACACACACACACACACACACACACACACACACACACACACACACATTTGCTCTGCAGCAAAGATAAAAGACTAAACCAAGGCTGAACCACTAAACCACTCTCATTTGCTGTGTAATTTAATGACAACTTAAAGTTCATAGAACACAATATATGCCTCCCAAACATTTTCAATTTCATCCTAATTAAAAATAGAGTATCTTGGAGTCTGACATTTATTATAATCATTGTCACTGACTTAAATAAACTAATGTAAAAATCCATAATCCTTTATGACACAACAGTGATTTGTTTATGGCCAAGTGTATGAGCTGGAGGCTGGCTGATCAATAACAGAGAATAAGAGCAAGAAGGTTATCTGATTCATGTGTGTGTGTGTGTGTTTTTAAATCCTATAATAAACTAGCAAAACCAGACTCACAAAAAAATGACTGGTAATCTAAAGCACAAATCAACAAATGCTTTCTATGATTGCAACATTTGCAGTACAGCATGTGATAAATCTTTCCATTTGCAAGTAGGGATGTTTTAACAACAAAACAAGTTTATTTGTCTTTCTCTTGTTATTGTTTTTTGGTGCATTATTAAATTTTGATTCTCATTTTTTAAACATTTAGCTTCAAATCCTGAATGTATAAATATAAATGTTGTTTAGAAGAGGTGTCTTATTGATGGGCGTCACTTGAGAGACACATGACTAGAGATTTATGCTGAACATACTTTTGATTTCCATTGTGTGTGTGTTTGGACCCATATAGAGCGACTCAGGCTTTACCCGGAAAACCTCATTAAGCTTTAATTCATCTGCGTATCCTATTTCTAAAATAGAGGATTGATTTTTACTTAGTGCGGCAGACCATAAATAATTCTATTTCAAATCTTTTTTTTTTCTTTTTTGTTTTGAGTGAGTGAGAGAAATACTCTTTGTCTCTGTGTGCGACTTTTGCTGAGCATACAAACTGAAATCACTGTATTTTGAAACATCTTTTCAAAGTCTTTGTCATTGAGTGCTACGTCTCCTTGAACACAGCAAGGGCCCGCAGGCTCGTCTTCGACGGGTCTGGCTATGAACAGCTGTCAATCATCCGTGCTTGGACGAACAGGCAGATCTCAGAGATGGGACAGTGGGGTCAAGGTTAACTGTCTTACTGTAATGGTTTCGTTTGAAGCCAGGCTGAGGAAAATTTCCCCCATTTTACCAACATTCTGTAAATCTACCCTGGCTCCTTAGTTCTCCTCTCTTTGCCCTCATTAATTTCTTATATGAGTTGAAGTTGGAATAGCATGCGTGTCTGTGTGTGCGTGTTTGTATGTATGTGTGAAATTAAAAATATGCTAAACGCATCATGTGAGGCCAGCTAGGTAGGCTAAATTCATAATTAAATTGGCATGACTGCAGATAGGCTGTTTCAACAGAAAAACAGATTATGTTTATGAAATCAGAGCCCAACAGTAAGAATGACCTAGTTGATGAAACTGTCATTTGCCTTATCAGACCAGTGTTGAATTGTCATGACATCTTACATTTGTTCAACATGTACTTGAGTTTTTATGTAGTGCAAACTTTCCAGATTTCTGTTATGTACTGTAAAGGAGCTAAGAATGAATTGAGAGTGATAGTCTTGGAATTATCAGTTAGAATGAGTGAAATATTATTGTTTTCCAGCAAAACTGGCTATTAATCCTATAGCCAGTTTTGCTGGTAAACAATAGCATATGATGATCTATTTAATTTACTACTTGATTAATATATAATAATATATATCATATTGTTAAATGTACACAAACACACACACACATTTGTTTTGTGTGTTAAGGAAACTTGATTTAAGTGCAATGCAGTAATTTTATAGCTGTATAAAATCCAGCTTTATGTATAATATGTATATTCATTCATATATATACAGTATATATATATATATATATATATATATATATACGTATGTATGTGTGTGTGTGTGTGTACTGATAACATAAAATTATATATTTAAAAAAATGTGGCTTATACAACTTTAATTTACTTTGCAAAACAGTAACCTTATAGCCATAAATACAAAAATATATATTTATTTGTTTGTTTGTGAAGGAAACTTAATTTACTTGCAATGCAGTAACATTATAGCTTATTTATTTAGAAAACTTCTTTTTTTTATGGAAAGTATAAATGTGCTGTTATACAAGACATTGCTCAAAATTGCCAGTGAAAATATGGACATGGCCAGTATAAATCTGAACTACCCTGATCTAGTCCCGGTGTTTATTTTGATTATTGTCCATTTAAGCAGATAAGGATAAAAAAGAGCTGCATCTGCAACAGCAGTGTCCATTATCTTGGCTAAAGACACATGATATCAGACAATCAGTTAGGGGTGGTGTTTGATTGATTTTTACTCGCTCCGTCTGTTATCTAAAGTTCACTCATTTTTTCCACTGCCACTGAGATTCTGCCTTTTCTCTTTTATTAACGGTGAACTGCTCACCCCTTGTCGTACCAACCTCATCAACCGCGGACCTCTCTGCCTTTATCGGTGCCAAATCCAACACTTCATCCACGGGTGAACGCCAAGCAATAACGGCAGGGGGAAATAACGGCGTAATCAAATCCTGTGCGCGGAGCGATCTGCCTCCTGTAACCCCGATGATTCCTTAATTTATTAGAACGGAGCTAAAGTGAAGGCAAGCCGAGAGCTGGAGAAGCCTCGAGAGACGTGCAGGGCGTTATAGTGTTTTATTGCTTCGAGTTACCTTTGAAAAGCCCCTCATCCTTTTGCACTTAAAGTGTAAAAGGCAACTATTTCAAAGGAAAACTCTTTCTTTCTTTTTTTGGCTTCATGGTGCCGCTGTTGTGCTGTGGCCTGATTCAGCAGGTTTTGTACTTTGTGAATCGAAGAATGAGACCTGTGTGCTGCATGGAATGTATAAAAAAAGAAAGTGAGGTTCCAAATCTGTTTAGAGGTACACACAGGCCCACAAGTCTGCACGCTTATGGGATTACACATGTAATATATTATAGGACCCTGGGTATTGCGTTTAAGATATTGAGTTGTGCTTATGGGCAGCAGATTGCACAAGGAACATAAAAACAGCCAATGATCTCAGCAATGTATTCATGTACTTTTATGCCTTCCCAGCGACTTTTAGTCTTGGTGTCAATTTTAAGATGAAAGGAGTGACAGATCTTCTCAAAATCACATAATGCTTCCTTGAATTCCTACACATATGTGCAGCTTCTCCAAATACACCACGGCCTTTAGTGTGTTCTGCGTTGCCTGCTGGTCTTTAGTCGGGTGTAGACTTTGAATACCCTGCTCCATACATCATGTAGACCCTAGAGGGAGAGTTATTGAGTGGGTGTAATGACCAAACTCTGGATAATATCACCACTAATTAGGTTTACTGTTAGTCTCGGGCCCAGAGCACCTTATGGGTCGGGGTCAGACTGGTCCTGAGAGAGGGAGAAAAAGGGAGAGAGACTAACGGGAGACTTGAATAATAAATTATTTAGCTGAGTCTGAGCATCTTCAGGAGCTCCTGTTGTACTGACTGTGCCGGTGTGCATAGCAAAACCACAACAATAAGTCTTACTTAGGTGGGAAAAGAGCCTCCATTCGTCCTTTCGCATCTGGTCCGGTCTAGGCTTGGTCTCAGAGGGCATGCCCACGGACCGCCCACATTGGCTTCTCAGATGTTTACAGTACTGCACACGAAAGCAGTTCTGCATTGAAACTGGCAAAATATAATCCAATTGGCTGGCGTACTTATGGGAGTTGCATTTTTTTGTTCTTCCTTGGCTGCAAAATTATCTTTCTCCATTGATGGCCATTCAAAATTAATCATTTATTTATTTATTTGCAAACATTTTATACAGCTAATATTTCATTATACTGTAGTAGATGTTTTACCAGATTATTTTGCGAACAACATTTTATAGTGCTTAGATTTTATTATACTATAGGTGACGGTATAACCAGATTTAAGTATTTGCAAACAATTATTGTACTTATGTTTCATTATGCTATAGTTGATGTTTTACCAGATGATGTTTGTTTATGTATTTATTTATTTATTTATTTTGTAAACAACATTTTCTAGTGCTAATATTTTTCACTATACAAAGGTTGATGTTTTACCAGATTTTTTTTTTTATTGCAAATAGTGTTTTATAGTGTTAATATTCCTTATACTATTATAGATGTTTTGCCAGATGTTTTAGTATTATCAGGTTTGTGACATCGTCATGTCTTTTGAAATTGTATTTGAGACAAATAAACTAGTCTACCTCAGAAAACAATCCAGAATATGTCCGTGGAATAATGTGTATTTATTACGTTTGGAGTAGTTTTGCGGTGACTGCTGCACCATTATTTGAATTATTTTTTTTACACACTGGTTTATTATTGTGGCATCTTCTATTTCAGATTAACAAGCCCCTAATTCGAAACAAAATGAACTGTTGTTTGCCACTTGACATGTCATTCAGACAGTGTTTTCCTGTCTAAGTGGGTGGTTCTTTGCCATTATAAGCTGCATTGTGGACCTCATGCCATCAGTCAAAAATCTGGTTATGCAAGACTAGTTTCAGTTTGACCTTTTTCAAGGTTACAGGCAAATCCAGTCCATTAAGTTGCATATACAGTAAAAACCCATCCATTAAGTTGCATATACGACCGGTTTGACTGCACACCCCACGTGAGATTTATCCCAATGACAGTCACAGGATTTTATACGACTCACAAAGCACAGATGGTATGATGATAGCTTTTGTTTATTGTCTATATAAAAGCAGGTACCCAAGTCTGCTAATGTGGATTTAATCCAGAGCGAACGCTAGTGCGTAAACCGTTTCATATATTTTTGTCGGCCGAGGTGTAATATAACCCGCTCTCACACTCTCGGCATTACTAGAGAACTGCATTTTACTCAGATTGCTTCCAATTAATTGTTTCAGAAGTTGCAGTAATATAAGCAATTAAATGAGAGCATTTGAGGAGAGCACTCTCACAGAGACTGGAGGAGAGCTTAATTACTCTGACTCTTTTGATCAGACGTTCATAGAAAACATCTCTCTTGCTTTCTTTCTCTGAATTCCAGTCTTCTTATGCAGCAATGAAAAGCTGTTTTCTGTGTTGGAAGCCGCTAAATCAATGTGAAATGTTAATAATCTTCATTTATTTGGCAGATATGAAATATTAATTCTTATTACAAACAAGTAGAAAATCAAATGAGCTGGTCAGTGAAATACCTTATTCTCTGGCCTCCACTGTTTTTCTAGCCATCTGTCTCTTCGACAAACAAACAAGCGTACAAAAGGTCTCAGACACTCGTTCTATTGTTGTTTACCTGCCCATTTTCATTCAGCTGAGGGGCTTGAGTGTGAGTGTGTGTGTGTGTGTGTGTGTGTGTGTGTGTGTGTGTTTGTGTCTGAATGTGGGTCACTGGCATTCTCAGGCTCTCAGCCCTCCCCCTGTTTACATCACATTAGGTCACTGCATTCTTTCTTTTTCCCTCGATTGGTTTGAGTGTGACAGACATAATAGAGCTGGAACAATTCAATAATGGATGGAACGGTCACTTCATGACAGGAACAGAGTGAATGTCAACCTTTTGCTTGAAGTGACAATATCTTTGGCTGTCATATATTTTGATGAACAGACACAAGAGATAATGTGATGACTCATTTGACTGTTTTTCCTAACCTTTAGTGGTTCTGATACTCTTTTCAAGTATGTCAAGTTTGTCACCATGAGTTTTGTCTCTATATATGCTAAAACATACAATAGTGACACATATTGAAAGTAGTGATTGACTGATATATCGCCAAGGCTAATATATTGGTCTTTTGTTTTTGTTTTTTTAAATAGTCGCATCCGCTGGAAGTTTTTTTTTTTTTTTTGACAGTGTGTGACTTTTATTTTGACAACGCTGAATACGGCACAATGCCTGAGAATCAAAGCTCCCATTCTCTGTCTTCATTAGTTTACTATCTCTGTTTAACGGTTCTTAGAGATTATTTAACATTGTTTAACATTTCTAAGAAAATTATGATTTCTGTTAAATTGTTTACTGTTAAAGTAAACAGTATACAAAAATATTACAGTGTTTACTTTTCTATTAGGCCTATTAGTAATTCTTCAAACACACATTGAGTGTTTAGCACAGATTTGTCTTATATTGTGCTCTTTATCAGTTCTCTCTGCAGTGTGTGGTTCACTTAAAAATAATAATTTGAAAACAAAGATGACCGGGTTGATTTCCACTTTGCATTTTACTCTGTTCATTCAGTTCTTTTAAAGAGCACTTGATTGTGAAAAGCACATACAGAGATAACAGCTGTTGCCGTTTAATGCTCGTGTTTGAATTCAATTACATTTAAGTAGTGAGTATTTCATATTTGAATTGGCTGGTAAAAAAAAATGTGTCATTCACTAGCCGCTGTGAATCATGATGATTTGTGGTAGCATTACAGTCATATCTTGTAGCCTACATTTATACATTAACTGTAGTAGGCTAGTATGGTTGCTAGATAATTCTTCTCTTTTTGCTGGATTATTTTACTGCTATGGTTTTGGTTGGTGTTTTCAATTATTTGTTTATAATGTTTAGGTTTCTTTATTTTTATATCTGCAATTGTTAATTATCTCTGTTGTGTTTTCTTTACTGAGTGTTGATATCTGTTTGTGCCCAGTTGACAGCTCAACTTTAAAGTTCGCCAGAGAAAACAGCCTCTCAGCTCACCACAATAGAAATGCAAACACCCACACCCCTCTTAGTTGTTTACAAAAGATGATATTATTTCTGTACTGTAAATGCAGTGTTGTCAAATATATTGTTAGAAGCAGTGTTTTACAGTGTAAACAGCAGGTGCTTCAAATAAAGTAAAGCAAACAAAACAGCTACTTTGATCTGATCTAAGAGAGGTGTCGAGAAGAAAATGTAAGGTACTGAAGTTTGATGGAGAACAGGTAGAGATCACAACATTTAATGCTTTTACAGACACATGAGGGAACTCTAAGAGGGAGGATGAATACAGCATGTGTTTTTTGTATTCAGTTGAATTTAGAATTCCTTGAATTTCAATTGAGGCATCCAATCTATCAATCTGTTGATGTTTTTGTTCCACAGTGGAAGGGCACTTTTTCTCAGAATGCATTAACTGTGTTGGTCCTATAAGATGTTAGAGTAAAGACGAGGACAATAAGATGAGAGGTAGGTTTGAAAGAAGAGGAAATACTGTACATATTTAATATCAACTAACAGTTATACTTGAAGTATTCCAATAATCTTCATAAAAAAAAGACTTCATAAAAAGGTCATAATAGACTTGTAGGTCAGGTATTTAGAAATGTCTTTTGCATGATTTGAGTAGCAGATGTTTAAGGTCATTTGGCACTAATGACTCACTTATTAGCGTATGATGATGGTTCATAATTGACCTTTGTACAGTTTTTTCAGTTTCTTTGTAATGAACCTGAAAGCTGCCTCTAGGGTACTTTTATCAAGATATTGATATCTGAATAAGTACTTTTATCACAACATCGATTAAGGTACAATTGAAGTGCTTATCGACTGTTTTTAAGTGAGACATTTGTATCAAACTAATTTTCCTGAGACATTATGTTCTCACAAACCAATGCATAAGTGCTGTGAGACTCAGCTTTAGAATCTTGGGTGCACTTAAACCCATTGTCTTGTGGATCGTGAACCGTGAAGCACTTCCCTCAAGGTAAAGAAACAGCATGGTCTGCAAATTGCCATCTTCGGCAGCTTCCACAGGTATGTCATGGATGGTCAAGAATAATGCCTGTCATCTATTCCATATATTCCCTTCTCTTTTTCCCAGGATGGTTTAAGAACTTTTCAAGCAGAATAGCTACTTTAACCTTCATTCAATGTTGTTTATATTTAAAATCCAAGATGGCGCTCTCCCCACTGTATGTTTCTGCAAGTATACTGTACATGTGAAAAGTCATATTTTCACTTCAAAAAAAGTTTCAACTCATTCCCCTCTTTCGCAGATAGATAAATGATGGGCAGATATTCGTTACACACTTGATCCGTTTCCATGCCTTTTGCTTTATTAACGATTTTTTAAAATAAAACAATCTCTCTCACGCCCAGAAATAAAATGCACAGATAACTCACTTTAATTAGTACTGTCATGCTGCACCATCCGTCACAGACATTTCTTAACGGGGGTCTAATTTTAAACTTTATCGCCACAGAAACCAACGAGAGTGATGAATATGCGGGTAAAATAATTTTATGTTTCGTCTCTATTACTTTTGTCCCTGTTGAAAGTGAAACATGTATTAATCTGGCAATTATGATTTCATTAAAATCTATAAATGGCCAAGCATTAACAGTAGATAAATTAGCTCATTCGTTTCAGCCCCAGAGCTTAGGGAACATTAGGGCACGCCCTTTCTGTTCCACAGACTGTTCATGTGGGCATATATATGCGCAATCATGCACTTTGCCAACCCTGAGACCGTACAATAAAATCTAAATGCTGTTTGGTGTTTGAGAAAGTAGAACTACTGAAGGCTGGGGCGAAATAGCTATTTTCTGATTTCCGTGTCACTTTAGAGCATTGGTCTCAAACTCAGTTCCTGGAGGGCCACAGCTCTGCATAGTTTTGCTCCAACCCTAATCAAACGCACCCGATCCAGCTAATCAAGGTCTTCAGGATCACTAGAAACTTCCAAGCAGGTGTGAGTTGGAGCTGGTTGGAGCTAAACTCTGCAGAGCTGTGGCCTTCGAAGAATTGAGTTTGAGACCACTGCTTTAGAGGATTTTTTATTTATTTTTTTCACTCCAGAGTCATTTGATCACGTTATTTCAGTCTAAAGTTGTATTTATGATACATGTGCATGCATAATAAGTATAATATAAATGATATTAGCTGTGTGTTTATGTCCCACACACACACCTGCCCCTAGACGTTATCAGTTTACTCCATCATATTGAACCAAATCCATCTTGGCGCCACTTACTTCTCGGAATCACCAATACATCAGCAAAAAGGAGCGTGCGTACACCGCAAACAGACACACACAATATACACACAAATAGAAAAAGAGCTCACACACACACTCTCTCACCCACACACACACACTGGAGACATCCAGCTGCCCCCACAGACCTCAAAACAAACCTCAGGATTAATATTTAACAATCCTCTCCCTCTTCTCTGACCACTGCATACCAGAAATACACACACATACATACACACACTTCAGCTTCTGAGATGCATATATATTAAGACATGCGGAAAAAAAAGTGCTTATCTTGATACTTGAGAGATCAAAGTTGATGAAAAGACAGCAAATCAGACAAATGCTACATATGCAATTTGACATCAAAACTAATTTTGTTGTAGCGCTCAGTGTGCATGACCATGACAGGCTATGATGTCTATGTTTAAAAAAAAAAAAAAAAACTTAAATACGTACATGCACTCATACGTGAACATACAGAGATGATGACAGATTGTCTGTCCAATAAGCTGTCAGTAACTATCACCATGTCTCATATAATTGGCTTCTGTGCGACATTTAAATGTGTTAGTGTGTGTTTGCTTGTGTGTGTGTAAATAGGCTGACAAGGCTGAGGGAGTGTGTTTCACACCTTCAGTAGCTCTGTCAGATCCATCTGCTCAAAGAACATCTTATCATGCTCTTGACATTTAACACACACACACACACACACACACACACACACACACAATGATTTGTAATATTATCTTTCTTAGACCAATTCATTCCCTAGACCATAAGCCTGTATCTTGTCTCACATCCTGTCAGCATGGTTTCCGTTGTGTCGCCTGGATATTGTCTAATTGCATCGTATTCTGGTAAAGTTATGTTTTCTTACTATGCTCAATAACAACCTACTGTAAATATCACCTAATATTCAGCTGCACAAAGCATCGATTTTTCAAATGTCCTTTTCATAATTAGCAAAAGCTTATGGTTTTCACAGTCAAGTTAGTTGTTCTTTTTCAGTCATTTGTGTCTGGTTTTAAATATGTTAAATAATGAGATTTGAAAGAGACTTTCAATGAATAATGTCCTGGGGGGGTTGGGGGGGTTTAATGCAATTTCATGCATGTTGAGTTAGTTACACTGTTAAAGAGTTGTATTCTCATGCTAAACATGGCCAACGTTTCAAAAAACGATTTGGACGTATAACAGAGTATTTCTGTGCCAAATACACACTTTCGGGTTTCTTACAACTTTCGGAAAGTTTTAATTTTATTTTATTTTTTCTCCATCATGGCTCTTCATGACGTAATGAAGGGTGCAACCAGAGATTGTCTTAATATAGGGAGATGAGAGGGTCTGTATTACTTACTATTGGAGAAAGCGTAACGGTCTTCTTGGATCACGTGTCCCTTAATAACCAATCACATTTCAGCCTTGACGTCATTGAATTTCAGTCAGAGTTGTACGACACTCAATCGGCGTTTACGTAGACCATAGGAATGAATGAGAAATGCCGTAAGTTGAAACCCACCTGTCGCAAAAAGTCAGTGACTTCTCTTAAAGGTGCCATAGAATGGAAAACTGTATTTACCTTGGCATAGTTGAATAATAAGAGTTCTGTACATGGAAATGACATACCATGAGCCTCAAACACCATTGTTTCCTCCTTCTCATGTAAATCTCGTGAATGCAAAAGACCACTGAAAAATAGGCAAATCAGAACATAACACCGACTGTGACGTAACAGTCGGGATCACTAATAGTTACGCCCCCAACATTTGCATATACCCACCCATGTTCTAGGCCAGCCGCCAGCCGAACCATCAGAAGTTCTGCAGGTATTGTGAAGAAACAAGCGAGGACAACAGCAAAAATGGCAGATCATGGAAATAAATGTTATTTTCCAGGCTGTGCAGGGGATGTGATGTGCAGGGATGGGTTTGTGTCTGTATTCAGAAAGGCACGGAAAGCAAATAACGCATTCTAATAAAATAACGCGAGCCACTAAAGGGACATGGTTAGCTTCTTGCTAGCGGTAGCCTATTACATTACAGTACATAAGATTTCACTTACCACATAAACAGAGGAAGGAGAGATGACTGAGGATGATGGCAAATGATTTACAGATCCTGATTACCACTGACAAGCATCTGATCTTGTAAAATGTGTGGTAAGTACTGCCGCTCCATAGTATAAACAGAGTACGTGCAATCGGGAATCTCGAAAGTGAAAGTGAAACTAAAAAGCGATTGTGCATTCGAAAGCAGTTTCAATACCCAGCATATTAATAGCGGCTCCCTGATGCCCGCATTTTATTTAAAGTATAATTACCCAACGATATAACTGCACGAGAAAGTATTGATATATATATTTTCCCTGTGTTTCCTTCCTGCTGCTGTGAAACAGCCAATCAGAGCAGAGCTCAACATTGAGCTGCACTGTGAAACAGCCAATCAGAGCAGAGCTCAACATTATTATTCATGACCCTTCCAAATAAGGTGATAACAGACTATTTAATTCTAGGGAGAAATCCTAGGGTTGTAAATAGACATATAAAACTTTTTCTGGAGAATTTTTGCCCTTACCTAATGCCAAGTTCATTAGCCCGATTTTTCACTCGCTGACAGGTTTTGATAAATCGCCGACAAATGCCCGAAATCGGAGGCAAATCGGTACTCGTTCACGTGAGTGACAATCACACAGTCAATCTAAATATTTGGCATGCTAAATATCTGGAGCTGTCGGCGATTCAAAATCTTGCTGTGTGAATGAGTTCTGACTGAATAATACATTGGCGATGACCTACAGCCAATGAGAGAGCAAGATACAGGGCAGCAGGAAGTTCGGGGAGGATTTTTTTTTTAGGACTTTTTTATTCTAAGCGAGCATTAGAATAAACAGAACAGGTAGGCTACATGAAGATGAAGAAGGGGCTTGGGTTTTTCCTGTAAATAATATTCTTCTATCAAGGACAAACGATGTATTGCATTTTTCTTTTTCATCACTTTGAGGGCTTTTATAGGCTATAAGAAATAAACTCATTATAAAATGCACAAAACATTGGTTTCACTTTCAATAGGTTACTTAGATTTGTGTATATAAAAATTTCCCAGCAGAAGTATGTTTGTTAACAAGTCATCTTTATTAATTATTGTGTGTTCGGGGAGGACTTATAGACCATAATATCAGCGTGATCTTGCGTTATTTCCTTATCACTTCTCGGGTGCGTTTGGCTGTAGTTTGCAGACCAGACAGAGTTGTCGGCGATTCTTCCTATTGTAAAGTCATGCAGTGTGTAACCTCCTGTCGCGATCCATCGTGCAATGTGAACACAGCAGCGACTGAATGCTACCCCAGATAGTCGTGCAGTGTGAAAACAACTGTGATCCGATGACTTTGAAAATTGTGCAGTGTGAACTTGGCCTAAGCCACATACCTTCTATTTAGATATCAGAGAACAATTTAAAATATTGTATCAATGCATTCTATGGCACCTTTAATAAACGGCATTTGTTTCATGGTAAACTCTAAAAATAGTTCAATCCAAAAGTATTGTTTAGTGTAAAACATGTTGAAGATTAGCAGATAGGATGTCGATTCATTAAATGATAAGCCGTTTCCTTTAAAAAGCTGTTTATTCAGCGTGAAGACTCTCCTCCATTGACATCCATTCAGTGGGCAAGATGAGAACTTAGATAAGGATTGTCCAAGAGGTTGCTATATTTGTCCCTAAACTTTTGAAAAAAGTCTTAAAAGGGGTGAGGAAGTCGCTAAATCTAGCTACAAAATTGCTAAATTGGCAACACTGATTTGGTTCAGCTCCTTAAATGGGCATTTCTCCCAGAAGAACGCGCCCGCGCAAGCATAGACCAGAGGGAGAGCGCGCCCATCAACGCTTCATTCAGCAGAGCTGAACAGGACTTGCTCGGGAAGAATGTCTCCAAAGAAGTGTGTTTTTGGTTGTAAGGGAAAGATAACTTTGTTCAGCTTCCCAAAGAAACAAGCGTTACGTGAACAGTGGATGCCGTTTGTTTTTCGAGGCAGCAACGTTTCACAAGTGTGTTTGTTGACAAACGTTTTATAAACAAGGCCCAGTTCGACGCTGGATTTGCACATCGTTTGATACTGAAAGATGGAGCAGTCCCAGCTATAAAAGATCCTGGTCATGATTCATAACTGCAGACGGTAAGTGAAACAGCATCAAATGTCTGAGTTTTGTTGGCAATCGGCGCTTAAGTGCTCATCACTCTTTAGCTCAGCCCACGGCGCACCTCCAGGAGCTCGGCTGTTTTCAGAGAGAATCATAAAGCTGTATCTTTCTTTTATTAATATGATAAAACTAAATACTTTTTGGAGATATGAAGGATGCAATACTACTCTATAGGTACTCAAGATTAACATGAGATTGGGTGAAACTGTGTGTGTTATTATGTCTCCTTTAATTTCAACCTGTCACTTACAAAAAATCTATACGCACGAGTAATATTGACCACTTTTATGTTTTGTAATTTTGTCTTCATTGGAGCTTTGCAAATGTAGGCATTGTGGATTGTTTTGAGGACAAACTAAAACACAAACTTCTTCTTTTTTTTAAATTCAGGATTAAATACAAAATAACAGTAAACATATATGTAATGCTACACAATATTTCAATTTTCTATAAATGCTGTTCTTTTTATTTTTCAAAAAAATTCTGAAAAAAAGTATCATGGTTTCCACAAATATATTAAGTAGTTTTTTAATGATGAGAAATGTTTACTGAGCACCAAACCAGCAGATTAGAATACATATAAATTATTATATTTTTATAAATTATATTATATATATGTATGTACTAACAATACTTGTGGAGAATTTGATTGCTGTTACTATCACATTTGAATTAAAATATCATAAAATGAGGGGCTTAACCCCATTAACCCCATGTTGTGATTCATGTGATCCTATCTATGCTCACCTGAAAATGAAACTTGTCCTGTGTTAAGTGAGATTGGTATTACGTTGGATGTAATGTTACCAAAATGTCCTTCCAGCAGAAGTGTGAAAAACAGCAGAGATTTTTCAATTCTTCATATCTGCAGGATCACTCCCTCACTCTTTCTCCAAGCCTGTTTTTTCACGTTCGATAGCGACGCTACTCAAATCTCTCCGACAAGTTTCAATCACAACTTCCTCCTTCTCATCAAGCCCCTTCAGGGTCTGCAGTGGACTGTATCTGTCTGATTTTGTCTGAGAGTTGTTACTGGGGCACATCAGCGAAGGTGCTTGGGATCAAAATGAATCACAAGTCAGAACCAGTCTGGATTCCAAAGCTGTTTTAGATCATGGGTAAAGACAAAAGAACAAAAAGGGCTAAAATTAATTTGAACCTCTCCTTGTAATACATCAAGAGTTAATCAAATGCTTAAATGTCACATAAATATTACCCATTGCTCTCTGTAGGAGTGTCAGAATGACTGATGTAACAGGGTATGAAAATATGTTGCTAAGATGATATATAAAGTTCTCTGTGGAACAGCCGCTGACTGAGGTGAGTACGTACTTTCTAAACTACATTTACTCTGGTGATTTATGCAAAAAAAATGGACTATGTGGGCTTTTATTTTGAAAGGTCAACAGAGAAGTACTTCCAAATGTGGTACCATGGTGTGGTGATATTATCGTGGGATAATACCATGGTAATTTGATATATGGCATGACATTGAGTGACTGCAGTATTTAAATGTGTGATGCTGTACCCAAAGGTACTACAAAGAAGAGGAAGAAAAATAAAAAAAACATGGTATTGCCATGGTAATGGGAATACAGTGTTTCCCCTTAGTGATAACAGTTTTGTAATTAAAGCATTATAGATCAGATTTGCCAGAGTTTGGACGAGATGCAATATGAGCTGGGGTGGTGGGTGCTTGGTGAGGTGTGTTGGGGAGGATGATACAAATCAGTTTTCTGTACATGGATTACAGGGTTATCTGGCTATAACTGAAGATTTGACAGAATCCTGGATTGCTCTTTTCTTTGAGGTTTATCTCTGAGTTGTCTTGATGGCAACATGCCCATAAACTCAAACCCCAAAGTGTGGGAGCAGGTTATCATTGTAAACGAGATTAGATCTTGGCTTTATATAAGGTAAGCATACCTGTCCCTTGCGAATGTATCTTGATTTTCACTAGAACCTATGTAACAGGTAAACACTTACAAATTTAATTAATCTGCAACTTTCTGCCAGTTCCTTCTCCTCGTTTTGGCTGCTTTGGCAGTGTTTCATGGAACGTTTAAGGTCCAGAAATTATTTTTCTTCCTTCTGCTTAATTTCATGTTTTATCATTTTTAAAATTAAACAAACGTTTATTTATTACTGAGCAAACAAAGAAGTTTAGAAGTTTACTGTCAATCAAAGTAAGATTGTTTATTTTTTTTTCTTTATTTTTTGTAACAATGTGAAAATCTGTCACTTTTTATCAGTTTAATGCATTATTGTGCAATAAAATATTCCTTTAAAAGTATTTTGTTTAAAAATACTACTGACATACTGACACCAAACCTTTGAAGGGTAGTGTATTAATTATGCAAATTTATAAAAGTGCTGTCCAAACATTTGCACACACATTTCTACATATGTTTCAAATGTATATTGTGTCAGCACATTTTGTCACATTGCTTATCATCATTTCCAATGTCGATACATATGCCTTTTCCAGTAAACAGAAGAATACGCAATTATCTACAGCAACTCAATTCAGCTATTCCAATCAAATCTGCATGTGTGATTGAAGAACCAAATTAGCCAGAGAGAAATTAGTACGATTAGCAGAATCTGGCTTATTATCTTGGATGTATTAAACAACGTACAAAGAACAGGGCCCGGGATTCATCGAGGCGGGGTAATAACAGAGAGAGACGCAACGGTTTTTACATAATCTGTTGTGTTTAGAGCAGTCTGTCAGATCTGGCACATTCAAAATGTCCAAGCCGGCTTTCTTTGAACTGCTGTCTGTTCGTACAACTTTATCAACACTGAATTAAATGCAAATAGCTCCCTCCCTCCCTTTCGCTCACTCTCGCTCGTGTGCTTTCTCCCTCTGACTCACAATAACAAACAAACAAAGCACTATGGAAGAGAACAAAGCTGAGGTATTGTCTCAAAGGATGACAAGGGATACAACATTTATAAGCATTCTGTGGATGTACGCCTCATCCTCGCAGCAGTCAAGGCTTTTAGCTCCGACTGTATGACCGCGCTGATGGGCCGTGCGCACCCGTGTACGCCTCCAGATGCAAAATGTTTAAAAAAGAAAAGCGGTTCTCTTTTTAACCTTCAAACAAACACAGTTTTCCTCAAGATGCATGTGTAAGACTGTAAAAATGGCACAACTTGTCTTTGTGTGTGCGCATGAACGCACAGCTTTTTGAAGCAGACTGAGATCTGACAGAATGTTTCCAGTTCCGCCGTATCTGATCTCCCTCTGTGTGTGTATTGATTCGGATCTGTGGTATATTCCGTCAGCGCTCTGAGCTAACTGACCCTTTGATCCTGTCAGACAACATGGCACAAACATTTTGTTACATCACATTTAAAGTTTGTGGGTGCATTTGAAGTTGGACTCATAAACAGGGACGACTGCTTTCAGATTATGTGAAGATACTAAACTGGCAGAAATTGATGTGCCTGTTAGCTGACTGACTTCTCTTATCCATCTTTAGGTGGTAGATCTAATAGACAGTCTTGCTACGCAGTGTGAACTCAGAGGCAGCCTCAGACCGCGTGCTTCTTTTCCTCCGCCTGTCACTGGAATATTTTAGTTGAAATGCAATTCTGCAAGACAATTCCATTATTTTGAATGAATTATGAATTTGGGACTGTTTACAATGAATCCCTCTAGTGAGATTTGGAATGACAGAGAAAGATAGAAAGAGTTAGAGATAGTTTACCCTGGAGATGTTCTCTTGGTTGAAAGGGCCTCCCACATACTGTAGACAGCCAGTCTGTCTGTTTGATTCATTTCCTATGTGTGTGTGTGTGTGTGTGTGTGTGAGAGAGAGAGAGAGAGAGAGAGAGAGAGAGAGAGAGAGAGAGAGAGAGAGAGAGAGAGAGAGAGCGAGAGAGAAGGAAGGGGAATGGGAAAGTGAACAAGGAGAATGGAGAATATTTCATCACATACAGCAAATGGTGCAGTGCCCTCTTGTGGAGTGACAAATCTCTCAAATCAGTTTTTAAACCAAATGAGTTATTCCTGGACCTGTTGTCAGAGCATGGTTCAGATGAAATCAAAATTTGGGTTGTTATTTACTCGCCTTCATGTTGTTTAAAACCAGTAACACAAAACACTCTAAGTAAAAAACAACAAATCATTAAGACCAGCTTGGTGAACTGAATCAACGTGTTCATAAAAAAATATTTAACTCAAAAGAACAATTTGGGCTGGAATCTGATGATACAGTACATTACTTTTGAACTACTAAGAGGAGCTAGTGTGGATAATTAAATTTTAGTCCGTTTCTTACACAGAACTTGTATTGGTTCAGAAGACGATGAATATAATGCACAGGTTATATCAGTCTCTTTGATTGTTTTATGGTGTGTTTTTGTCATTGTTTACTCACCCTTATGTTGTTCAAAAACAGTAGGATGTTATAAATTATGAATATCCTGCTCTTTTCAAAATGAAATGGAAAAAGGACTGGGGCTGTCAAGCTTCAGAAAGCACAAAAACACCATAACATTGGTCTGTATACTTTACGCTATATATTTTAAAGCCTTTTGAAGCTTTACAATTGATTTGTGTGATGAGCAGACTGGTAATCACTGATGATTTTCCATCCAGTGGGCTGTTAACAGATGTGACCGGATCATTTACTCAGTGAGTTGAAATGGAGAACCAAATCAGCCTAATTTGTGAATTAATCATCAGATTGGTTTGGTGAACTGGATCAACCGATGCATTGAAAATATTTGACTCAAAAAAAAAAAAAAAAAAGTTTTCTGTACACAACTTGCACTATAATCCAAGTCTTCTGAAGCTGTATGATACATTTGTGTGATGAACAGATTGACAGTCATCTTCCCCTCATCATCATTATTGAATCAGTGAGCTGAAATCAAGACCTGGATCAGCCTGATTTGTAAACAAATAATTTAGATTGGTTTGGTGAACTGGAAAGTTGATGATGTGTCCCAACTCCCAATAAGAGCTAAAGCGAATAATCACTTAGATTTTATTCTGTTCATCACACAAAGCTTATGACTTCAGAGGACTATATATTGAACTAGTCATATGAATCACTTTGATGACCTTAATGGTGCATTTTTGTCATGTTGGTGCTTGATAACCACAGTCTTCAATTACTTTTATTATATTAAATGATAATATGTTCTTCCGAAATCCATTTTTGTGATCCACGAAGGAAATCAAGTCATGCAGTCATGAAGGTGAGTAAATGACAGAATTTTCATTTTGGCTGAACTATCCCTTTGCCAATTTCAGTTTCATGAACCAGTGATCACAGATCAGCCTTTCATCTACACTAAGAAACACAGGTGTGCTCGTACTTGGCAGTATACTCCCGATGGTCTCATCAGTTCAAATGATGTGAAAGCAGTTACAGCAAACATGTCCATATGTCACTGATATCACATTAGGACAAGCACTCATTTCGCAATAGCTTCAGAGGGGGCTGGGAATGAGTATTCCTTTGCCAATGTCAGAACGAAAGTGAAAAGGAAAACATAATGGTACCCTCTTCCCTTCATTCATCTGTTATTACTCCCCCCCCCCCCCCCCCCTTTTCCTCTCTTGCCTTTCTGTTCACACGAGATGAGCTGGAAAGGTAACAGAGGATGTCAAGGTTGTGCTAAAACAGCATACTAGAAAACTTCTCTTTTTCTCTACTTCACACACATGCACACTTTCACCTCTCGAAGTGTGTATGTGTAAGAGACAGCAGTCGTGCCCCCAGCTCAATGTCTGATCTTTCCACTGAGAAACTCTGAAATGTTAGATGGCCTTATTAAACAACTAAACTGTCCTGCAGTTGGAAGAAATCTACCCGTGGTGTTTGGGTCACTGACCGTGTGTAAATGCTTGTTGCTTTTCTTTGTTCCTGTCAGAATCCTGACGTTTTCAACAGCAAAACAATGAGGTGTGTACTGTACAGTTCTTCACTTTACTGGTCTCACAGCATTCAAGGTTCACAGTGTTTGTGATTTATTTTAGCAGTGGAGAACCATTCAGTTTCTCCTGTTAACTGTCTTTCTCTCTTTCTCTCTGTTAGCGGTGAAGGGCTCACACTAAGAGAGGTCTCTCTAATAATACAGTTAGGTCCATATTTGGACACTGACACAATTTTCCTAATTTTGGCTCTGTATGCCACCAGGACAGAATTAAAAATAAAACAATCAAGATGAAATTGAAGTGCAGACTTTAAACTTTAATTCAAGGGGTTGAACAAAAATATAACATAAAATGCTTAGGAATTAAAACCATTTTTATACACAGTACCCCCATTTTCAGGGGCTCAAATGTAATTGGACAAATAAATATAAATGTTCATTTTTTATATTTTGTTGAGAATCCTTTGCAGGCAATGACTGCCTTAAGTCTGGAACAGCTGACTTCAGTTGTTTGTTTGTTTGTTTGTGAGTCTTTCTGCCTTTAGTTTTGTCTTCAGCAAGTGAATCGGGTTGAGATCAGGAGATCGACTTGGCCATTGCAGAATATTCCTGGGTTGCTCTCGCTGTATGTTTTGGGTCATCGTCCATTTGTACTATGAAGCGCCGTCTAATCAACTTTGCTCCGTTTGACTGAATCTGGGCAGAGAGTATATCCCTATACACTTCAGGATTCTTCCGGCTGCTTCTGTCCTCTGTTACGTCATCACTAAACACCAGTAACCCAGTGTCAGTGGAAGCCATGCATGCTCATGCTCCACCATGTTTCATAGATGATGTTGTATGCTTTGGATCATGAGCTGTTCCAAGCCTTCTCCATACTTTTTTCTTCCCGTCATTCTGGTACAGGTTGATCTTAATTTCAGCTGTCCAAAGAATGCTTTTCCAGAAGTGGTCTGGCTTTTTTTTAGATGTTTTTTGACAGTCTAATCTGTCCTTGTTTGCACCTTGTGGTGAATGCTCTGTATTTGCTCTCTATAGTCTTCTCTTGATTGTAGACTTTGACAGTGACGCACCTACCTCCTGGAGAGTGTTCTTCACTTGGCTGGATGTTGTGAAAGGGTTTTTCTTTACCATGGAGAGGATCCTCCGATCATCTACCACTGTTGTCCTCCATGGACGTCCATGCCTTTTTATGTCGCTGATTTGTTTTTTTTTCTCAGAATGTACCAAACTGTTGATTTGGCCACTCCTAATGTTCCTGCAATCTATCTGATGAATTTATTTATTTTTTGAAGCCTAACAATTGTCTGTTTCACTTGTATGGAGAGCTTTTTTGACTGTGTGATGTGGTTTCACATCAACAGCTTCCAAATGCAAATGGCACATTTAGAATCAACTCCAGACCTTTTACTTTCTTAATTGATGTAGACATAATGAAATAATAGCCCACTATATAAGAATAGCCTATATATATGTATTTAGTTATTTAGTTTTTTTTTTACAAAATCATCCATTTATTGTTTGTCAGCCATAACATTTAAAAATAAGCAGTCATTGTAAGTATATATACTTGAGTCAAACTGTTTTTATTTTATTGTATTTCATTATTTAATTTCATTATTTTTATTTTATTTTATTTTATTGACATTTTGTTCCAGTAATTTGCGTTTCAAGAGACATGATAGACCAAAATATAGAGATTTAATTATGTAATTGTTTCTACAGCTTTTTACCTTCAATAAACATGTAGATTCATTTTCAGAACAAATAATTTATTTTGCAAGTCACTTGCAAAATCCATTTAGCTCAAAAATTGAATGGGCATTACTTTTCTGATTGTGTCAGTAGCATGCTGATTGGAAAAAACAATAAAAATTCACCAACAACAACATGTCTGTTGTTTGTTCTTATAAAATTTTAAATGTAATTTATTATTTTCTTTGGAGATTAAAGTGGGTCAAACAAATAGGATGCTGAAAACACTCACATGCCTTATCTTGATTGAATGAGCGTGCGTCGCCCTCTGCCTCTGACCCTTGGCTGGTTGGATTACCATAATCCATAATCTAGTGCTTGAATTGAGTTGGGCTGTGGGCCGCGTTCGTTCGGGGGGACTGTATGAGGTGTGTGTCTCTGAGCGTAAGGGCACTCTGATGATTAAAGGCCCAGATCTGACATGAATCTGTGTGTCTGAATCAGTGTATTGGCCCGCGGGCATACAGCTTTGTACTTAACTGTCCCCTGCTTCTCTATAACTCTTTAACAACAAAGCAGATCAGATTGAGGCAAGGGATAGACAACGCATTAACAATATTACTGCAACATTAAGGGGGCTGGAGGCAGGAGGCACTTTGCTGCATTGCATACGTGAGCAGCGTGGGGCTTTTCTTATTTCATTTTTTAGCTTAGCTTCTCTTTATCACCGTAAGTGTCTGTGCAGAGAGATGGGAACAACTGCTCCTTGAACAGTCTGGGGCAAGACAGGGGTTACGACACACTGGCATATAGTTCATTAGCCTAACGGTAGGCCATTTATGGTTTCCAAGCAACGTACCAATTTGACACATTAATATAGAATTCCAGGGGCGTACTGTAGGTTTGTGTTTTAACATTGATGGATTTTAAAATGTCCCTACCAAACTATACAGATGCACTGTGTTTTTCGCCTACATTGTGAAATTGCATGTTACAGCTCATCAGTTGTTCTTGTTTAGAGTGTTTATGTAAGTATTCATCCATTACCTTTTCTACACAGAAAAAAAATATCCAAACAGTACAAGAAATAAGATTTTATTAAAAAACCCAGGTTCTGTTCAGTCCAACTTCTAATGTGCATTTAACAGGTGATTTAAATACATTTACTATCCAAATCTGTAGCCTCTTAACATGTAAAGAAATTGGTTTACATACAAAAATGAAAATTGTTTAATCAGTGTCATGTTGATCCAATCCTGAAATTTCTTCCTCTACAGAACACAAAATAAGATGAAATGTAGGAATATTTCAGTTGTATAGGTCCATATAGAAAAAGTCACTAAGGTCGAAAACAACACTGGACCCCATTGACTTTCATTGGCTTTCATAGTAATTAAATTCAATAAAGACAGATATTTTTCAAAATAGTTTGTGTTCTCTGAAAAAAGTCATACAGGATTTGGAACGAGCCCTAACAGGGTTTGTAATCTCCATGGTGACACAACAGCTGATGTATAATCTTATTGTTATATCAATAGTCTTTCAAGCCGCAGAGACAAAAAAACAACAGTGCTCACAAACATTAAATCCACCCAGATTATAATCTTCCATTACTGAAATGAAATCTAGACTCTAATCATCTCTGTCGATATGCAATTTTAATGCGGCAATATAAGGACATTGCTAAAATAGATGTATTCAATTTATTTATTTATTTCAAATAATGTGGGTTAGTTGTCCTTTGAGTGATTACATTTACAGTCAAATGGCAGATCTCATTTGTGTGATTGTTTTATTTCTTTCTTTCTTTCTTTCTTTCTTTCTTGACATAGGTTAGAATTTACAATAAAAATTAAGCATAACTATCTGGATGTCCATTAAAAAGTTGTCATTTCGCAAACCTGCATTTTTGGCTGCTACTGTACAGAAAAAACGGGATATTCATTCAAGAGACAATAGCTTATTATCCCCAGTAATGGCACTGCAAACCCTACTAGAATATTATGAAGGTAATCCCCAATTACTGGCCTACATGCTGTTTAACATGCAGGCTGCGGTAACACGCAGATATGTGCAGTTGTGGAGAGGTGATCTAATTAGCTAAAAGTCCAGATGCTGGAGGGATAATCCCACTACTGGAGTTTTGCCGGACCAAACCACGTGTACGCACACAATCTAATTGCCCTGAATGCACAGTCGTGTGTTGAAAACATCTGACCGTTATTGGTCACGTTGACCTTGCGAAATGCTACTCCGCAGTGACTTTTTCACTGTTTGTTACATTGCTCCGAGCCTGTGGCTGATTAGTGAAGGTAAACAGGTCTTTTTTTCCCCCTCAAAGTGATGACTTAATTCTGCTGGGGACAGGATAGATAGCGGAGCACTGATGTGTCCACGTGCCATTTCTCAGGTGTTGATGCAGTTCTCTCCAGGAGATCTATAGCACCTGCTAGCAGAGGCTATGGTTCAATAACTCCCGTCCGATAACAGCAAAAGACCAGCGTTTGACATTTTGAAGAATAAGCTCAATAGTCCAGCCAGTCAAACATGGATAGAGCTTCTATTGATCTCTGTATGCTGGAGTGAAGATAGTTCTTCCTGGGTTTCCCCATTAGAATTTGGTCTTGTAATAACCAACTCTCATTCTATGTTGCTTTTTTTTATTTTATTTTTTCCCCTGGCATGGTCCAGACTCTCCATGGTACATAAAATATGCAACAAAAGCCTAATCGCTTTGAGTAAATGAGGTTAACGCTGAGTATCGTGGGATTTGAAGTTCATTATGTTGTCACTAGGTGCATTAGCTCAAGAACATTTTTCTAGCTCGGTTAAACCACAGTCTGTCATATGCATTTCTACTCAGCCATTCATTCATGTAGTATGGATATCTAATCGTACGTCTCTCTACCCTTAGTCCAAGCTGGTTTATGCTGATTGTCTTCTTTTTTTAGCAAAGCTTTGTTGACATCCCTATATACTGTATACACCCACACAGTAGGCCTATCTCAGCCAGAATTAGTTATTTAATTATCTATGCTAATTTCTGTTTTTAAATTTACATTTTCTAAATATCAAATCATCATATCATGTTTGATATCCTCCAATTACTCTCTGCCCATCATTGCCCCTTGTTGACTTTTAGCAATGTTAAAATAAAGAAAAGTATATCTTTCATACTTTCAGTTATTTCAGCTTTTTTCAACATTTATTTATTAATTTATTTATTACACATAACAGTATAGAATTTTAGTATTCAGCTATTCATTGGTTATCAGCATTTACCATTAAATTACCATCCATACATCTTTTTGGTGCGATAATGAGGAAAAAAAACATACTTAAATATATATTGTTTATATTGAAGTGTACGACTGGAAAGTCTTCCCTATATTAACCAGCATTGTCTGTTTGATGAAACCTGTTGGCCAAGGAAGGCTTTCTGGTTAAGAAACCTGGTGGAGAACCCATTAGCAAAAACACACCAAATGCTGGTCTTTTCAAAAGGGTACATGTTTCTACTAAAACAGGAGAGAGGAAGAAAGCGAGAGGGAAATAGTCACATAGCGAAAGAAGGAGAGAGCAAAAGAGAGCTTAACCTTTGAAGAACACAGCTGACCTGAGGGAGAGATGGTGCTAAAGTGGGGTTTCCGCTGCCTCAAGGGAGCTGAGAAAGAAGAAATCAATCACACACACTTGTATGCTCACACGCCTTGGGAGCAAACACAAGCTTACATGCAGACACACACTCACAGGTTGTGCTCTTCACTCCATCTGAGAAAATATAAGCTCTATAATCCTTTATCTCACCCCCAAAAGAGAAGGAAGATACAATAAATGGGAAAAGTAGAAAATGAAAGGGAGAGAGAAAGAAGGAAAAAGAAAGAGACAGAGAGCAATGTTGGGCTGAGAGAAAAGACTTTGGGAAGTAGAGAGTAATATCAAACTTGTATTATTAGAATTGTCCAGCTTTTCCTCTTTCCTCAGGCATGGGAGCAAGACCTTTCCTGCTGTTTTCTTTCAACGTACAGGAATCTGAATAAAGTTGAATGACAGAATTGCAAGACATCAAAAAGATGGAATCCTTTTATTACCAGTTTATTATTAATAATGCAGCTAAATCAAAATGTTTGAATCTAGAAAAATATTCCATCACTGTCACTGTTTGAGTTTGTAATTTTTTTCTTTTGCATATGTAAAGGTAATACCTCAAAACAAAAACGAAAAAAACAAAAAACACATTCACTCAAAAAAAGGCAACTTTAAAACTGATTCCTAATTATTCCCATTGGTGCAATAGGAAATTATACATTGCCAGTCTGTTGTAAATTAGAAAGTGGTTATCTTAAGTGGTTTGCCTCGTTAAATAAAGCTAGATAAACCACCATTTTGTTGAAATTTTAGAGGTCATGCATTTTGTTGAAGAATTCCTCTTGTGTCTGGCTGCTTGATCCTAATTGCTTGTTTGCAATAAACTATGTCTGATTATAGAGTTAAGTAGATGGTAGTTAATGTCAGATGACCCGTGGTTAAGTCGTTAAGGCAGTGGGGTAATGTGGTTTAACTGTGGTGGAATCAATATGCCATTAGTGGCTAGGTTTTAATTGTGGTTTAATGTTTTGTGAGGGGTAACCAATCAATAAATAACCAGGGGGAAGTTATGATTAACAGCATAAAAAGGCATCGTTACTCAAATAGGAACATATGCAAACATATAATAATGGAGATGTTGAGTTTAATTACCTGTCTGTTGCATTTCATTTGTTGGCTCTGTCATATAAGAGAGGGGTCTGCCATGGCCTGACGTAGACGGGAGAGAGAAAACAAGATAGAGCGAGAGAGCGGGCACTACCCTTGGGGTGGAAGACAGTTCAGTTATAGTGATTGATTGATTGCACAAAGCTGCCATGAGCAGGAGGGTACCGGACACCAGGAAAGCGAGGAAAAATGGCTGTGGTTGTGAGTGAGGAGAAAAGAGGGACAACTTCTCTTCATTTCAATAGAGAGAACTACTTATGTTGTCTGAGAAAATCGATTTGGAGCGGAATCGGCCCTTGTGAGGAAAACGGCAAGCCTTTTTTCCTCCTTCTGTTTGTTCTCAAGTTGTCAAACTTGATGAAAGGTCTGCGCCATCTTTGCTGAAACTCTGAGACAAGTGAGTTATTATACAACAATGGAATTAAAAAACAAAAAAAACAATAGAAACCCAATTTCCCAATTTTGCTCCAATCCACCAGTTCACCGTTTTTTTTGTATGTGTATGTGGGTTATTTTGCCAACTCAAAGGTGCATGGATATTTCATTATTCTGAATGACAGCTGTCAGAACTCTGGCTGTTTGTCGATCTTATGCCTGAGAGGGACAGCAAACAGGAGGAGAGAGAGGCTCTCCAAAGGCTTCTGGTCAGCTGCCAACGCCATCTCTTGATGTCATGTTCTCTCGGCTCTGCTCTTCACATCTCCCCTCTAGAAAATAACAAAGAGCTGTTCAGATACTCTAGAGATGTCTATAAGAGACACCTAGCATGAATGTGAGAATTACTGTGCACTTTGTAGGAACCGTATTGATGTCGATTTATTTTTTTCACTGAGGCTACCTGTAAACTGTGTTATCTTAAAGGAATAGTTTAACCAAAAAATAAAAATTGGGCTATAATTTACACTACTCCTCCTCATGTTGTTTCCAACCCATATCTTCTGCAGAACACAAATAAAAGTTTTTTTGAAGAATGTTTCAACTGTTTTTGTCGATACAGTGGACAAAACACTAGACCACAATGGCTTTCATTATATGGACCAAAAACAAACACACAAAAAACACTGATAAAAATGCAGAATCTAGATAAAATGTTAATCTAACTATAAAACGAATCGCTTTTTAGCACAGGATCTTTTATTGATATTATTTTCCACATTTAAATGTATCTTACATAAAATACTCTACCAAATGCCTACAATAATGAAAATAAAAGGTTTATTAAATCATGCACAGTACAGCTGTCCTCTGCGTTCTTTCTGCACTTTGGTCTGCACCTTCGGAATGTCGTTTTCTTCCCTCTTTCAGTTTCTGTCATTGTTTCTCTTTTTCTCGCTCTCTCATTCACTCCCCTGTTAGAGGTAATTCTTATGTAATGGCCTAGGGTCGCAGTCTGAACGGTTATGTCTTTACACCCCATTCACTTTCATTGCTGCCGTTTCCCACTCGCACAGTACCTCTTCATTTCTAGCATGCCTGCTAACTCTCCTCCACCAAATGAAGCAGTGGAAAGTAATAAAAAAATAAAAAACAACAACTCAGAAATGAAAATGAAAATGCTTTCATTCTATTCAGTCAGTCTCAGGAGCAAGTCAATTGGAAAAGTGAACATACACACATGGTTTATAGAAAGGTGTGGTGATATAGTGGCCTGCCACTGAAAAGAAAGGCTCAGTGCACAGAATTATAAAGTGCAGCCTACTGGAAAGGCTAACCATACAGCTACTTGAAAATCCCTTACAGCAATCTGTTTAAGAGCTATCTCCTTAATTGCCACTGAGCTTCAAGTGGACCAACGACTCAAAAACCCAGCAAAATATGTCTGCCATTTTTTTTTTATTATTCTCTGTGGTCTGCTGCAGTGGTGATGAGGGCAATGCTCACATCACTCGTGCTAATCTCATAAATATGTCTTTGAGCGCACGTCTACTGGAAGGTATTGCATTGTTTAAAGTGGCACATTTATGTACAAATATACAGTATGATGCATATTTTGAAAAGATGGATTCACATTAAAGGGATAGTTCACCCAAAAATGAAAATGATGTCATTAATTACTTACCCTCATGTCGTTCCAAACCTGTAAGACCTTCGTTCATCTTCGGAACACAAATTAAGATATTTTTGATGAATTCCGAGAGCTCTCTGAGCCTCCCATAGACAGCAAGGATCCTAACACGATCAAGGTCCAGAAACGTAGTAAGGACATTGTTAAAATGTATGTACGCGGATACGTTGTTTGCGCTCAGATCAAAACGTAAGCAACGTATCCGCATACATACGTTGCATATGTTATTTTCGTATGTGATACTCTCCAAAATGGCGCCAGGGTGACGCGGAGGAGATGAATTGTTGAATAAAGTCGTTATTTTTGTTTTCTTTGCACAGAAAAAGTATTATCATAGCTTTGTAAAATTACGGTTAAACCACTGATGTCACATGGATTATTTTAACGATGTCCTTACTATGCTTCTGGACTGTGATCGTGATAGGATCCTTGCTGTCAATAGGAGGGTCAGAGAGCTCTCGGAATTCATTAAAAAATATCTTAATTTGTGTTCCGAAGATGAATGAAGGTCTTACAGGTTTGGAACGACATGAAGGTGAGTAATTCATGACAGAATTTTCACAGAAAAAGCATCCTTTTCAGTCCAGGGAGAAATTGATATTGTAAGTATTTTTTTCAGAATGATATCTTTCTGTACTTTAAATTAAAACTTTGCAGATTCTACTATGAAGTGATGAGCATTGTTTCAATTTACTGGAGAGCAGAGCCTAACAAGGCTAGTCTTTAAAAATCAAAAGCTAATGAAAACTAAATCTGTAACTTAAAACAGAAACATCTCAAAGGAGACAAGCTGGCTCTTAGAACAAAATGGTTCCTCAGCAGGAGTGTTTTTTTCCTGCTTGTGCAGTCGTTTCAGAAGATCAGAAGCGAGATTTCACTCAGATCACAGATGGAGAAGGGCCATTGAGTCGTCTACATCAGCGGAGAGCATTGTTAAGTTTAATCTTTTACAAATGTACACTTGTGATATTGCAAGCACAGCAGCGTTTGTTTTAAGTGGCGTTTCCGTGTGGTCATGCCGAGCACAGGTCATGCGTGGGTGATGGCGTGATGCACAAGAGATTCATACCGCTGATTTTATTCTATACCAGGAGAGCTCACTTATGCAACCTACTTATTGTCTGATAAAACACACACCTGCTACGGCATGAACATGAATTTTAGTTCGTACTTTACTGGGAAACAGAATCTGGCATATGAAAGGAGCTAAAAGTCATTCACATCATATGTAAGTTTGGCTTCACTTCAAGTTTAAATTAAACCATAGAAATTTAATCTTGAAGGCAGACTAGCTTGTTTCCAATCATTTCCCCATGTCGAAATGCTTTTCTTGTTAATCCATCTTTGGGTCATTCTATGAAACGCGTGCCTGTTCCAGTTTCCAGTTCTTTTTTTGTGAGATTTTTAATGTTTCATCAGACCAATAATGTGCTGTAAAGTCACTCCACTGCATTTTGTCGTCTCAAGCTAAATTAATACATTTATTATGCTAGGATATAATTATAGCTCCAGAAAGGTAAGAGAGTTGCAGGGTTGACCATTTTTGTTTAATTTCACATTACAAGTATTCTGCTCAAACTACTTTGCTTTCCATGCTTTTTAGAAAGGAAATGTAATGCTGACATTTCAACAAATATCCACTTTTAATTTGTTAGTTGTTTGTCATGGCAACAAAGTTGACATTTGAAGTGATTTCACTATAATTGTTTTTATTTCACTGTATTTGCTAGTATAACAAGTAAGAATATTGATGTATATATTAAAACTCATGAAAAAACTGTTTTCTTGAAGTATGTGCTTAAAGGTTGTCCCGTGAGAGGAAAACATTTCTGTGAAAGGAAGTTGTTGTTTTTGGGGGATCTAAATTACTGTGGCATTTGGAACATGGCTGAGATGTGGTTTGTGAATAACTTACCTGTCAGAAATGGCTTCATCAAATCCAAATTGAAGATCTCATGCATTTTTTTTTTTCATTTTTATATTTTGAAAAAAAATGCTTCTTTTATTGCATTTTACTCTTAACTGTAACTTAGCATTTGTAAGGCAAACTACTGTTATGTGCTGTTGTTGTTGTTCTCCAAATTACAGTTTTGATAATCCATGGCTAATTGTTAAGTTGATGAAATAATCTTATTTATGATAAACAAAATTCTCATAGCACAGTGTGAAAACAGACATGCTGGTCTTCTATATAAGTGTGAAATGTAAACAAAAGAGCTAATCCTTAAATCCGAAAGCTTGCTTTATACTAAGACTCAATTTCATGCAGTGATTTAAATTTCTTGTAATTGTTTTTTGCTCGTAATACATACTGAAATTGTCGACCATTCCACTCTTGGATAAATACCCTATACAATCACTTTAGTTTCACTATAATCACTATAGTTTTCTTTTTTTTATCCTCCTATTAAAACAGGAAATTGCAAGATGGGCAGTCATTGTTTTTGGTCCAATTTCCCTGAAAATAAATTATTATAAAATAAAATTGTATAAAAATAAAATAAAAATAAAATGATTTATAAAAGACAAATGAATAAAAATTCTGCTAAAGGATAATTTTGTCAGCTGTTATGGTATGAACTAACACTAATTAACATCAAATAAGTCAGTTTTGTTGTCCTGGGTTTTTCAATTTGTATTTTTAAATGACTGTTGTTCGGTGTGTTGTAGTCCTTGTTTCATATCATAATTGCTTAATTGCCTGTGTACATGCTTTGACACACACAATAATCCAAGCTTGTTTGGAACCACATTGGCACAGGATCTGTGGCATGGCACGCTGAACTTCCACCCTGTAGCATGCTATCTGTGCCAAGCAGGGCACTGTCATGCCAATCTAGGACAGTGTCAGGCATGGAGCGAAGCCAAAGGAAGCCGCGAAAGGCAGGCATGCTTGTCCGCTGCCCACTGCTTTGCCAAGGTCAAGTATGTTTGGCAGCAGTTCTGATCTCCAGTCTCTGGTGATAAAGTGCCCAGACTGAAAAAATGTGCCAGATGAGGTCAGATATGAAACATGATCAAATATGATATGAGGATGTGTGAGTTAGTGCAGTGACCCAGTTGGATGTGGACATGAAGTACACTTTTTGCCCTTAAAAAGAATAACAAACTGTTGGCTAGTTGCAGTGCGCTGATAAACCAAAATCCAACAGCGGTTGGGTTGTGTTGGATCAGTGGTTCTGTAATTCAAAGATACATGTGCATATTTTGTTAAAAAAGCAGTACCTACTTCATGCCATATGCACTTCATTGGTTAGGTGTAAATCCGAGTAATCCAAGTCGGCCACCTGTGGATTTTGCACTGCTACAGCGGCAGAAGCAAATCAACCGACACGTTTATCCCAACACGGTTGCTATGCTCCCTCTGCTAAAACCTGCCTCAAAACAGGTCATTATTCAGCACTGTATCAGCACTGCTGACAAGGTGCATGTGTAGTTAGGAAGAGGACTTGACTATGATTGCCCATTGCTTTGTCTGATAATTTGTCTCACATGGTTATTTGATCATTTAAAAGTGACTTTCTTAATATTTTCAAGCTTTCGTCTCCAAACTCGCACGCACTCGAGTAGACATGAAAAGAGTTACCAAATTAGCTCATATCCTGGTACAAGTGAACGTCTCCCTGTTGTAGTTTTTGTTTCATGTCTAGGATCAAAGAGACTTGACGTTTCAGAGGAGGTTTGCATGTGAATGACACGGCCTGTTATCTCGAGCCAAAAACAAACTCATTTTCATCTCGTTTCATTAGGCTGCAACAGAGACTGAGAGAATCATCAGCATGCTGCTCGCAGACTAAGGTACTGCCCCCGCATGTTACATGAAACGATTGGATTAATTCATGGTTGTCAGATGTCAAAGCAAATCTCGCTTACAGACGAACTTCTGGTTTTCTATAGTTTTTTTGTTAACTGATGTTAGTCTAGATCTAGACTATGAGTTTGATTCTGGTTCTTATGGAAGCCTGATTCCGCCTCAGTGTAAATAATAATCAACCAAGGCTCTTGGAGAAACATGCTTGTGGTAACATTTCAGCAAAATATTACATTGTTCTTGCACTTTTTGTGACCCATTCGAAGTGAAATGAATTAAAGGAGTTTCCATTTTATCCAAAGTAGATGAAGGGGAATCTGGTGACATTTTATTATGTTGGTATATGTGTAGTGGCAGTTTGGCAGGTAATGCTTAATTGTGTTTGAAAGTAATATATTACCTACATTAAACCCTATCTTAAAGCTAACTGATAGCATTAACAAAAGCAAATGTGATATAACAACACATTTGTTGAAGCAACCATGCCATTTTAGCTTGCTTCTACAAGTCTTTTGAGCTCCTTTATTGACTTGTGTTTCATGGGACTTGTACCCGAGCACTGCAATGCTGTACCAGGTGTGCTGCCGAGCAAGTTTACTTCCTCAGAAAAGCTGTAAAAGCTGGTGTAAAATGTGGTGCAAATTTGTTTGCATTTGTTTACAAATCATATACACAATACACAAAAGTATGTTGAGTTCATAACAGTATTGTGCAAGGAACTGTGTGAAAATGAGTCTATTAATCAATAATTTGTGATAATAACTTGTGAACCTGTGTGAAAAGGAATATAAATTGTTGGTGTTTTACTATGTGTTCATTTAAGCAGAAAACTGCAGTGAATTGTAACTCTTTGGAGTTTTGCAAAAATGGTAGTGGCACAATTTTTCCAGTGAATCTACAGTATGTTGAAAAATCTTTGAAAAATCTTAATTTTGACATTTTAAAGTTGCAATTCTGGGAAAAAAATAAATAAATTGAAAAGTCTGCAATTGAAACAAACTAAACAAATGAAAAATAAAATTACCCTTTATACTTATTTCCTCAGTTGCATAATCCTGCCTTCATTGTTTTTCAATCGTTGGGTTGTTTTGATCAGGTTGTGGACAGCAAGTGTGATGGAGGCCAGCTGGTATGAGCTGTGCAGGTAAACCTCACTTCTCTGACCTCAAGAGGCATGATAGCGACTGACACTAAAGGCTGTGGTCTTTATTGTGCTTGTTAGTGCGGTTATCTCTGATGCTGGTTGGTACTGGTTCAAATCCTGCTCAGAGCAATGTGAGTAGGACCAGTTACACAAGGACAGAAAAAGCTAAATGGAAATAAGAAAATGCAAGTAACCATTTAACTGTCCATACTTTGGATAGAGAAATATGCTCTCTTCCTGTATGAAACTCTTCCAGTATATTTTATTGTTGACATTAGAGGTTGTTGCCTACTCAAACTGTATAGTATTAGTATTTTGCCATAAATTTGTCTGTCACTTGACAGAATTGAGCCAAATCAGACAGATGCCAGTATGTACGGCTGTGTGACATGCTCTCATACTTGAAAATCATGGACAAGGGTAAACATGGTTTGTGCCAACTACAAGTGTTTTGTGCAGTGAATTATTGACTGCTGAGAGTGTGAAACCTGAAATTGGAGAGATATTGTTGAGCCGATGCAGTTCATGGTACTATTAATGCATTTCATTGTTTGATTTTTCAGCATGTTGGTGCTATGTTGAGTCGCCACTTGATGCCCAATATAAAATCTGGTTCCTGAAAAACAACCAGTTTCTCCATTGACTGCAGATAAATGTATTATGAAGCCAGGCGGCCTCCACAAAATAAATAATCAGTTTAGGAACAGGCTGCTCTCATTTTTTGGGCTTTCCATTTGAGGTTTACAGGCAGTATGTAGCGCCAGTAAAAATTGAGATTCAGTAATATAATCTATTTAAAATGCTTCCAATAATAATTATTAATCAAAAAGGAAGATAACATTATATATTGAAAGCAGAAGAAGACTCTTCCAGATGTTTCTCTTAGGGCTGACGTGAGGAGACATTTAAAGATGGATGACAGGCATTCATGTCTGTCAAAGAGGCTGTGAGTTATTAGAGCATGCCCGCCCGGTGGCCATCTCAGTTCATGCACACCTGAGTTTGAGTGCCAAGGGCCACCTGGGGAACAGGTGCAACTAAACTTGCATCTCGCACCTGAATAAGCTCGTCCTGTGCATACGTGTGTGTATACACAATCATTAACACAAAAAGCTGATTGTCCTATTTGTGTAATAGTGCATGATAATGCACTAATATTTTGTAAAGGATGTTTCCTGCAATTTTTTAGATTCATTTGAAGTATTCAAAAGTGCTTAATTAGCATTAATGGGACAGTTCATCTAAAAATTTAAATTCTGCCATCATTTACTCACCTTCATGTCATTCCAAACCTGTGTGACTTTTTCTGATATTTGGGGGGTTGGGGGGGGGATGGGATCTTACGATGAAAGTCAATGGCATATAATGTTTTTTGGACTCCATTGACTTTCAAAATATCTTCTGCATTCCATAGAAGAAGGTGAGACACTTTAAATGAATAATTCACCCAGAAATGAACATTTGCAGTTAATTTACTCACCTTCGGGCCATCCAAAATGTAGGTGGATTTGTTTTTCTTTAGTAGAATGTTAAAGATGATTTTAGCTGAACTCAGTGTCCTTTGTGATTCATAATGTGGAAGTCAATGGGCACCATCACTTTAAGAATCAAAAAAGCATACAAAAACACAAATTTAGCCTATTCATTAATTATCATCACGCAGCCGTGAACTGACATCATTGTTGTTTACAGCAGAGAGTGAAGACGCATTTGCAGAAGTTAGCTTGGTTTTAGCAAAATATTTATACTTGAATTATGTTATTCATCAAAATGGTCCTTATCCTGGATTATTGTAGTGATGGTGCTGCTGCAAACAAACAATCTGAGATGCACAAATGTCCTGCTGCAGCTTTTTTGGAACTACTGTATTTTTGTTGGTGAAACAGAAAAAACAAACAAACAAAAAAAACAGACAATATTGTGTCTAAATATTGTGTTTAACTCACTCAATATTAATTGCTTGTTAATATCACATTAGCTCATGCAGCAAACTGCACTATTGCTTTTGTGAAATTACTTAACTATATAAATATAAAACAACAACAACAACAAAAAAAAAACATACAGGGATATTTGTTGCTTTCTTAACTTGAATTATATGGGCATTCCAACTGCATTCTAATAGGCTTCATCATGCAGTGAATGCCTTTGGACTTTCAAAATGCGTTTTTTTTTTTTTTTTTACTCAATGTCATCTCGCATATCGTTAAAACAACAATTACAATATCATCGCAGACAATAAATATTGCACACCCCTAGTATCTGCTTTTTTAGACTTGCATTTAATGAACCACCAAGGGCCATGAGTTCAGCTAAAAACTGTTCTACTGAAGAAAGAAAGTCACCTAAATCTGCGATGGCCTGAGTGTGAGTAAATTAACTGCAAACTCTTTTTTTGAGGTAAACTATTCTTTTAACATTTCTGTTCAACACTATTGCTGTAGTTCAACTGGTAGTTGACATTTAAGGTCATGATTTTCAGGTTCGATTCCCACGGAACACAAAAACATGCCAAATGATGGAATACAATTATAATAGTCTGTTTTCTATAAACACAGAGCTTAGAAAAAGCCCAATTGTTGAGATATTTCTGTCAGTGTGTGCGTGTCTGGATCGTGCTGTGTGTTCAAGAGAGTGGGTGCTTCCTTGAAGGCTTTCTAATGACCCTCTTGTCCTCTGAATGTGGGTCCTCATTACTGGCGAGGCATCCGTGAATATGCCTGTAATGGCCTGGCAGCTCTCATCAGGCTCGAATAATGACTGAAGTGTCTCTCGTTTCTTCTTTTGTGCTTTTCTTTCTCTAATGTCCTAAAGAGATCAGTGGTCCTCTCCAGGCCCAAATATAGCAGGCAGATCAAGGACAAAAACATCTGTACTAATGGAGGAGGTAATTGGCCCTCATGCACACAACAGATGAGGAAACTCAACGATGTTCAGCGGCTCTTTGAATTAAGTTTTATCAACTGAACACGTAAATTCAGCTAAACCATAATAGATTTATTAAGTACATTAAGACCATCGACAAAGCCATTATTGATATTTGTAGAGGCTGAGCTTTTAAATGCAGACAATGTAGCAAAAAGCACATGAACGATTTAGCAAGTACTTTGTGTTCACATACAGTGGGATTTGATATTTTGCTCTTGTGTAAATCCTTGAGTAAAAGTTAAGATCGTTTATATCAAAGAATCTGTATTAGAAAATGTTCACTGATGATCTTTTGGACCCCAGCATATACTGTAAGCATACTGCACATCATCACAATTGATTATGGTTTTGCTGAATGAGATATTACTGTATGTAGGAATTATGGGAGACTGATCTGCTTATAAAAGTTGTAACATCGCAGTGCTGAAAATCATATTAAGTGATATGACAGGTATGACGGATTCTGTCAGCCTGGAAGATGATTGAACTGTCAGTGTCACTCACTGATTTACTTACGATCCTTAGGCTTTCTCACTATTTCTCTTACTCTGTTGTCTCTCTCACTCCATTTCTCTTTTCATTTTCCCCTCTGTCTTTACAGAATGTAAGTTGGGTTCAAAAGACAAGCATTGGCAGCAAAATAATCAATTTTTGCTGAATAAAGGTGCTCTATTCAGCGGTGAAAACACAGAAGCACAAATGCTAACAGGAAGTGTGTGGTAAGAAGGACTCTCACAAATGTATTTCTGAATATAGAGCCTTCAGTGTCTTCATCTCTATTGATTATTGTGCTCAGAGGAGTGCAATACCCTCGAAGTGGATAAAAAGAAAACTGAAGGACAATATGCAAGAGTTTGGTTATGGGAAATTAAAATATGCCTATTTTCAGCAGATATTTCATACTGTATTTTTTACAGTCACTTCTTTATTATTATTATTATCATTATTTGCATCCAGTTAAAAATCAGTTTAACTTTTAAAGCAATAATGAGTTCTCTGTGTACAGGTTTTATGGATAAAAATGCGAGACGCAGGGCAATGGAATAAAAAAAAATTAGAGACCTGTTTTTTTAAAGTTGAACTTTTTAATTTGCCTGCATTTTTAGAATGTCTTGTGCAAGATGCTGCAGAAGACCCAAGATGCAAACACAATTGTCAAACAAGTCCGTCTAGTGCATCTTTTGGTGCATTTTGTGTGAGTTCACTGCAAAAAATGGCTTATCTTTCTTAGTTTTTTTTTTTTTTTGTCTTGTTTCTAGTCAAAATATCTAAAAATCCTTAAATTAAGATACTTTTACTAGATAAGCAAAATGACTTAAAGGGTTACTCCACCCCAAAATGAAAATTTTGTCATTAATCACTTACCCCCATGTCGTTCCAAACCCGTAAAAGCTTTGTTCGTCTTCGGAACACAATTTAAGGTATTTTGGATGAAAACCGGGAGGCTTGTGACTGTCCCATTGACTGCCAAGTACACTGTCAAGGCCCAGAAAAGTATGAAAAACATCGTCAAAATAGTCCATCTGCCATCAGTGGTTCAATCTGACTGTTATGAAGTGACGAGAATACTTTTTGTACACAAAGAAAATAAAAATAACGACTTTATTCAACAATTTGTCTCCTCTACGTCAGCGTAGCTCCATTTTGAAGAATATCCGCTGGACGCAAACTGTGTACGCTGTTCTGTGTCAGCTGCGCCACAACGATACGCTGTTTTCGTTCAAATCAAAGCGTAGAAAAAGTATCCGTGTGGTGTGGCTGATCCAATTGGCATTCTTAAAATGCTATGCTCAAGGTAAAATAAGTGAAACCTTTAGAAACGAGTCTTGATTCTTTGCTTTCCACCACCCCATTCCACAGCTCCTATCTCATGTTTTTGAATTGTGTGAATGGTCCTTTACTGGGTATATATAAGAATGTTGCATTTCCCTTTCAGGCCTGCCATCATTAGGACAATGTATTAACGTTTATACTTAAATTCTATTTGACAGGTGTCCAGTGAAAATTTATTGATGTAGTTCTGATGTGAAGGAGTCCATTTAAACTTATATGCTTTGTTTTCACTTCAGCAGTTTGTGACAGGATATACAGTAGCCATGTAAGCGATGTGCAATGCAGAGTACACAGACATAAAACCATTTGAGAAGATGTTACAGAAACGTCAGTCCCGATGCACTGTACACGTGATACATCGATAAGTCAGTCAGTTAGTCGTGTGGCCACTGGCCGAAGACTGAATCACGACATTACCTAATGAATCACTCTGTTCAAACAGCACATACAGTGAAAGAGCTGTTTAAATGAATCAGCTCAGTTGAGTCAGGTCATTAAGTGAATCAGCGTGAGTCTCTATTGATGTCTCAGTTCATAGAGTTCAGAAAAATCATGATTTCATCCTGGTCAGTTTCTAGTTACGTTCTTTTTGTATTCTTTTAGATATCTCTGTCAGCAAGCAACTTTAGAGCCTTGTGTTTTTATTGTTATTACTTCCCTGAAATAAGCCATCTGCAATTAAATCAAGAAAAGGAAAGACATATCAAGTGAACAAGGAATATTTTGAACTGTTTGTTTAAATTAGATGAATGAAATCTTGTTTAAAAGCCCTTTTTTATTGTTTATTTGAGTGCAGTTGTACCCACTATTTTTGTACCTGGGCACGTCCAAATAGAGTAAAGGAGGTAAAGAAGCAGATTTTAGGAAAATACAAGACAAAGGAAAAGAGAGCGAAGAATATATTTAAAAGCTGTGTGCTCTGAATGGTGAGTGCTGACATGTCTCGGAATGTGATTTATTGTCTGAAAGATCATTTGCCAACGTTCAACGCTCACTCAAGGCCATAATACCCAGCATCCCAGAGGGGGCCGGTCCTGGCCACACACACACATAAACACACACACTCTGATCTCCAGGTGGCTCAGGCTTGATTACTGGCTAATTTATGGTCAGGCCCCTGTCAGCCCCTGGCTCCCAGCACACAACCAGTACTGACACTTGTATGGAATAAAACCCTTACAGCTGCCTTAGTCTATTATTCTCTCTCTCCTACTCTCTCTCTCTCTCACTCACCCCCTGAGTTTAACTGAGCAGAATTAGTGCAAAAGCAGGAAAGTCAAGGCCTTGGAGCCACACATCAACTCCAATTAAACTTCAGAACAACACGGGGAAAGTGAGAGAGAGACAGCGCTGGAGTTAAAACCTGGTTTACAGCATATTTACAGCATAAACACACAGGAAGTTCACAGTTATTTAAGAAAGACACTTCCGTGTGGGCTGTGAAAGTGGATAGATTTATTTTTAGTGAATACGTGCCAGACCCTTTCAGAGTGAAATGGTTTTATGAGCATATAAGAAGATTGTCCTTTAATAACCCCTATCTAAAACTTTTTCTATTCTCTTTCTGTCCAACTTTTTTCCTCTTTTATCTTCCATTCGTCTGTCTATCCGGCGCAGTGCGCTAACCAATCCTGTTAGTCAGGTCACATTGGCATAAAGCGATTTGAAATGTTTCATATTAGAATGCATTGACTGAGCCGTAGAGTTCTGAGTTCTTCCAGTAGACAGTCTTCATCTCATCGATATTGATGTGAACAAGATTTCCCTGAGCGCCGAGGTCCCCACTCGCACATTTTTACATTAAAGAATATTTACAGTTTTTTCAGACTTTAAATGCATCTTTCTCTTTCTCAAATACCTCATGCCTAGATGAAATAGCATATTGAATCTGATTTCTGGCTATGGATCCCGGCATTTGATGGCTTCACTGCTCTGAATGTGTCACTGACACCTGCCTATGTACCCAGACTAACTTAATTAGTGCTCTTTCTCTTCTTCTGTGTAACTTTATCATGGCACAAAGCATGTAAATTACATTCTAGGACTCTTTTAGTGACTCTAGTTACTGCGCTAATGACATAACCGGCAGTAAGAAAAGCAGCTTTAGAAAGCAGGTGATTCAAACGATCCGGACATTTCACAAGATTAGAAGAAAGGTAATCGTGAGAGGGTTATTTAGAAGAAAAGTGGAGCCAAGTAACAGCCATGAGCACCTTTTACCTTCAGTTCAATAACTCAGTGCGTCTTTGGCCAAAAGACTGAAACGCGCTGCAGAAAGTAAGAAAAGAGACAAAAAAAAAAGCTCCTGTAAGGGGGCGGCTCGACTATGACTTAGTAGACATGTCTTGACCTTGACCGTGTGGACAAAACTCGAGCTGAGTGCTGCTAATGAAGTGTCAGGACTCATAAGACCTTATGAAAACTAGGCCATGGTGTAAGAAAGGGGGGAAACAGGAACATTCTCTTGTTTCAAGCGCTCTTCAAGGTGAATCGCTGTACTCTCAATGTGAGGATGGTTTTAAAATGTTTTGTGTGACCTCTTCTTTTCCTGTCTCGTTCTCTTTTTCTCATTATCAGTCTTTAACGCACATACATATACAAGGGCACATGCAGTACACTGTAGTAAAAAAAAGAAGTAATTTTAATGAACAATAGAACATATCATGTACTGTACCTTTTGTCACATATAGTGCAAATTAAATACACATGTGATTTTACTGAAAATTACTCTGGAAAATATTGTTTTTAAAGGTAAAAATAATTACTTGATGCCATCTGTATGTTTTATTTAATAAAAAAATATAGGAAGCATTTTTTTTCCCTTAGTATACGGGTTTAATAAAACAAAAAATGCCAATGCTTAATTTTACTGCTTATATCCTTTTATCATTTTTTTTTATTTAGTTATAGGCATTGGAATTAAAAGTTACAGTAATCAGCACAACTGTTTTCAGCATTGATAACTATAAGAAATGTTTATTGAGAACCAAATCAGCATACTAGAATGATTTCTGAAGAATCATGTCAAACTAAAAACTTAAATAATTGCTGCTGAAAAGTCAGCTTTGCCTTTTTTAAATATATATTTAAATAGAAAACAGTTATTTTAAAATATATTAATAATATTTCACAATACTGCTCAGTCCCATTCACTAATAATTGTGTGGAATATTTTGTATATGTATGCACAGGAAATATTTTCATGAAAACATCACGCAAGACATGCATACACACATTAATTTGTTCTTAATATTGTTCTAATGTTAATGAATTTGGAGTATTCTAAATGAATACTGAGGTTAGTCATTTGCAAACCAAAACCCACTCAAACCATCTCTATATGAGGGCTTTCCACACAACCTTTCCTTTACAGCCTTACACCATTCTCAGTAAACATATATGACGCTTTCTAAAGATGCACTCTTGCCTCATTAGCCAGTTGTACATACACATATCTGCACAGCTTGAGCTCTAATGCAGATTGTCTTACTCTTTCACTGTATATGATGACATACTGTATATACTGTATAAGTTGAAATATATATGCATACAATTGAATCTTAATACAATATGGCCCAGAGTATGTTTTTTGTATTACTTTTTTAACATACATGCTATTTCAGTTGTTCCTACATTTTCCCAAATTAAATTAATAATGCATTTTAGTGTGAAAGTTATTTGTGAATCATGGTTTGTTTGTGTTTTTAATGTATTTTTAATCAAATAAATGCAACCTCAGTGAGCATTAGAGACTTACTGACCCCAAACTTTTGAGTGTATATATTATATTTAAGTTACATTTCATGTTATTTACTATTAAATATGTTATTTAGTATTAAATATTTATAATAAAGTATTAATATTTATTGCAGTATTTTTGCGTTACTCTGCTGGTGCTACTGAATGAAGCCTGACATGCTATCACTGTATATTTAACTACGGATGCTGGGTTTTTATCATCAATTAAATGAGTAAACAAAGTCCATGGTGCAGTGTATGTGGAATTCAAGTTAGGTGTGCTGTTTCATTGGCATTCTAAAACTGCTTGAATTCAGAACAGTAGTCAAAATAGTCTCTGAAAGTGAGGGGAATTATAAAGAGAGAGAACAAGAGAGAGAGGAAGAGAGCAAACGAGAGAGAAAGTAAACTCATTTGCAAGCAAGTACACATATAATTAAATTTCCAGCTAAAAGCCTTGTTTGTCATGCATTCTCATTTGCATTGCTTTTAAATATTCATGGTTTTATTTGCATGAACTGGGACAGTGCCTGTGCACGAAACGTCACCCTGCGTTCCAAAGATGTTTTAGTTTGACATTCCACTCAGTGCTATAAGGGACACTAATGTGCTCACCCAACAACACACACACACACTTAAATTTACGAATGTAACAGTGCATACTTTGCTTTCAAGCGACGAATGTCCTGCTATATAGTGGTACACCGAAAGCTTTCGTGGACAAAAAATGAAATGCCAAGCAACATAATCTGTCCCATTCATTTAGTGAATCTTATGTTGTTGCTTTTCTCTCTCTCTCTCTAAACTATCCCAACTTTTAACTTTTTTCCATAATAACATTCACAAGGCTACATTAGTGAAAGTCAGATTAGACCGGGTCGGTTATGTGACAGCGAAACAACCCGCATCATTGGCTTGCCGACATTAGCCTTGGTGTTGTATGATTCGTCCTCGTTGCACGTCTAAGTGCCTCGATGTGTTTTCTAAATGCACGTTCTCATTCCATTACTGTCAGAGGCTGGTGCCTGTCACAGCCGGAGTGGGACAGTCCTCAGAGATGGAGGAATTCTGTAAATATTTAACTGTGAGCTATAGGGGAGGCAGAGAAAGCTGAGGGCTACAGATGCGTAAATAAGTAAATAGAAAAATAAAAAGAGGCTAGTTTGGAGCTAAAAGGGTAATTGTGATTCACTGTATGCATAATGTAAAAAAACACATGGAGATACAGGATCGTACGGGTGAGGGGGGTTGCGGTGGAAGCCAATTGAGACATCAAACCACTGCAGGCTCTTTTACACAAACTCTTAAATAAAACACACTCAGGGCTTGGCCCTGTTTCCGCACATCACACTGCGTGTTTATGGCAGGACTAACGGGGCTTGAATTTTAATTGCCTTTCTCCTTCTTGTTCATCTTGCGCACAAGCATCTCTCAGCAAACTTTCCTCATCCTCGTCTGGGTAAACCGAGGGGCCGCATTGTAACAATGCATTACGCTCTGAGAGAAAGACGGCTTTTCAAATTTTAACTCAAGCTAAAGAGCAGGTTTGGCTCTGGCTGCTTCTGTTAGCGTTGAGCGGTGCTGATGTTAGCTATCTCCCTTTGCGCCCTGTCTCTCTCTCTTTCTCTCTCTCTTCCTTTGTCTTGTTCCTCTCTCTCTCGTCTTGCTGTCAGACTGATGGTGTGTAGGTTTGACACAAGCAGACGGTTGGTCTCTGAGGCGGATTAGAACTTGGAGGTGAAGGAGTGCACGGACCGAGGTCAGCCTCTGACAGCCCGCAGCTTCAAAAGACCCTCTCTAATTTCACTCCTTGCAAATCAATAGTGATAACTTGCTGATTACAACCGCACTTCTTTTGAACAGGATATTATATACATGCAGCAGATGCCACAGCACATGCATCATGAATTAATTTACTGTGACTCTACATGATTCCCCTTAGATGAAATTACATGTTGTATGGGTTTTTAGGGGTAAGAAACATTGTTCTCCTCAGATTTTGATTAAATTAATTTTATGGGAGTATTTGTTTTCAAGATGTTTATCATAGTGGGTGTGTGCGTGTGTGTATAATTATTGTTACTTTTATTATTTATTTTTTTAATAGCATTCTTTTAATTTCTTATTCTTTTTTTCAATGAATTATGTATTTACTTAGAAGTTTGAGTATTTTTGAAGATGTTTATGGTAGTGGGTTCATATGTATATATATATAAAATGTATTTATTTATTTTCTTACTAACTAACTTACCAGAGCTTTGGGTGCATTTTGGAAACATGCATTTTTTCAGTCTTATTTTCTCAATGAAAATATCTAAATACCTTTAAAACAAATATTAAACAAAATTGCCTAAAAATCTTGTTTTCAAAGAATATCTTAAATACCAATGTAGTTTACCGCTTCAGTTACATATTTTGTGTGTGTTTTAATGTTAATATCTCACTAAATAGTAAAAAAAAAGGCAGTAACGCAAGAAAAATTTATTTTTTTTTTTTTTTTTTACTTTTATGCAATTCTGCTTCAAAATAAATTTAGAATAGTTTTAATAAAAAAAAATAAAAAAATACTGATTAAAAAAGTGCAGCCAACCAATTTTGACCCTGCATTTTAGTTCCCGTCTCCTAGGAAACTATGTATTTAGTGTGTCTCTATGTGCCTGGGTTTGTGTATCTGTACGCGACTGTGTGGATGTCCGTCCGTGCGTGTGTGTGCACGGGTATGTGTGTGTCAAGGGCTGGCAGCAGCCAGACCCGCTCAGCCTCAAACGGGCAGTGGCCCAAACCTCGCCGGGGTTGGTGCTATTTGAGTCGACAGGGCTCTCACATCCCTCTCTTCCTCCATCTACCTCCTCTCGTCTTTCCCCCGCCCTCTCCCTCCAGCCCACCCCTCACCAAATCACAGCTGACATGTCAAGCGCCTCCTGGGGCCTCCGCCAGGCTTAGCTCATTTGGCCACTTGTCTTTATTTGTCTGACTCCAGGGGAACATTTATACATCCATTCATTCATCCTTCCCTTTCTCTCAGCCTCTGAATGCATGCTTTTTCCACGCTACTTATACGCCGAGAGGAAGAAATCATAGACTGTGTTTGTTACTTTTATTCCTAAACTGTGTTGTAGAGGAAACTGGGGCTAGTTATCACACCAGATAGTAATTATACATTTTTAAATTAAATATTTAATAAATTATGTTAATCCTTTAATAGGCTATTTAATGACAGATTTCATTATGACAACTTACCCCAACAACATGCTATTGGGGCATGTCGTCACATAAAGTTACCTTGTGGCCAACATGTGTCTTTTTTCCCCAACTAAAAATGTTGGAAGTTTTATGGACTTTATGGTATATTTGTATACTAAAAAAAAAAAACCTTCTCTAAGAAATACAGTAAAAATGTGTGACAGCTAAGTTTTGTTTCTGCCTTTCTGCTAAAGCAATAGTTCGTACAAAAAAAACCTCACCCTCATGTCATTCCAAATCTCTATACATTTCTTTCTTTTGTGGAACACAGATAAGATTTTTTTATGGCATACTATCTTTTAACACCAGCAACATCAAGGATTTTTGTGATAAGATTTATTTTATGTTGCATTAATACATATTACAGTCCACGACAGAAGTGTTTTGTTGTTGAGCGTCACTTCACCAAGATCAGTTTTGTTTTCCCATAAGAGATGGCTTGTTTGTCCTCACATTTTTCCCTGCAAGAGCTTGTATAGATTTGTAATTTTCTCTTTGGCATTGATCTTAACTGTATTTTCCCCTAATCTATAAACAGAGAGAGAGGGAAAGGGAGCGAGCAGCACACAATCACCCATACTTCAGATAATTTTATCTTAATTACCGCAGGGAGCAAGCAAAGGCAGTTTAAAAATGAAATGGGAAAATAAATACTAGCTGAAGAGTGATCGCTTGCAGCTCTGAATCATAACAGGTCAGAGAAAAACAATCAAAACACGTCCTTTCCCACATCTGTTTGGCCCCGGGGCCTCATATGCGCTGTAACCTCTATGACACACCGCTTTGCCGGCTACAGCTGGAACAAACCATAAGGGATTCTAGCTTTTTTAAAGCTTCAAATGCATTCTAAGATTGTCTTCATCTTTTTCTCTTTTTTATAACTTTTAACTTATTTTTACACCCATTTATTTTGATTTTAATTACTTAGAAATATGGGAAAATATATTTTGATGAACCTTGACCTTTTCTTGTCAAGATAGGTGACATTAAAGGGCTCGACCCAGGGGTCTAAGTCAAGATCGGGGGAAAGGGGACAAATGACAAGATGTATCAAAACACACTCATGTCAGACTTCATCACTCCTCAGCTCTGTATAACCTAACCTGAGGAGGGTAAAGGACAGTAGGTTAGTCTTGATTTATGCAGAGTATGTAATACAGAAGGGGTCAAGGTGTGTCTGGTGAGTTTTTTTTTTTTTTACAGGAAACATTATCATCCTGATAATTGTATTGTATTATAATAGAATGTTTTTTTTTGTTGTTGTTGTTTTTTTTTCCAGTAACCCTTGTAAAGTACTCTTAAAAACACAAAATAGACATTTTTTTCATTGTCTGTGAATTTTGGAAATCAGAGCTCAAGTTTGTCAAGATTGTGAAGGATTGTGTTCTTACGGTATGGAGGTCGTATGCCAATAAATAACCAATAAATGGCTGGCATTAAAATTCTATTTTATTTTGTTGGGGAAAAAAATAAATGTTACAAGTGAATTAAATGTATAGTATAAATGATTGATATCCATTTTAAGATTTGCTAGAGATTACATTTAGCAGTGTTATAAATTTAGTCATTTTTTTAACTTTAAGTGAGTGTTAGATGAGGTTATAGAACATGTAAATGTAAATTAGGGCAATATGAGCACTCACAGTTAAATATCTATCAAACAAAAAATAAATAAATAAATTTGTCTGATACAGTAATTGTTATGGTGTCAATATAATGTGCATGTCTAATTTAGATGAAAGGTAATATTAACATACAAGTATATTTATCCAAGTATTACAAAACTCAAAATGCATAACTGTGAGTATTCTGCATCTCTGCATGGTGAAATATCTGGCTGTTTGTCATTTACAACATCAAGATGAGAGATGAAAGCGCTTGAAATGTGTGCGGATCTTTCATTTACAACATTTCAAACACAATACACAATGAAAACAGTGAAAATGCACTAAAAGTTATTCAGTACTTTTGATTGATGCGAGAAGGGGCAGCTAATCTCTGCTAATGCAATCCAAACATGTGGCACATTTCTTTACAGTGCAGCCCACGTCTCTAGATTTCCATGTCACTTCTTTCTAGCTTTCATCTCAAGATAAGACAGCCACAAATCCATATATTCAATAGGGCTCTATGTCTTTGTTCCATTTTTTCCTGCCTTTTGTCTTTGAGAGCATAAATGCGATTGGCGGAGTGAAAGTTGTACTTTCAGGAGAGTGTTAAAGTTAGACAGTCATGCTGTCAGCAGAGAAATTGCTTTTTCATAAACAAACTTCTCAGCCTCATAAGACTTCCAACGAGTCAAACGCATGCACACACACATACTGCCCACACTGAGTGACTCTCCAGATGGTGCTGTGAAGAGTGCTTCAGACTTCACAACGCTTGTCACATTGCTCATCAAACCCATCATATGGATTCTCCAATTAAAACAAATTAGCTACATTTCCTTCCTATTCAGAGCCGGTAAACACATTAACATTTGTTTAACTGGCCTCGGCGACCCCTCAATTGCTTTATGCGCCCTGATGTCACTTCATGGTGTCATGAAGTTAACAGCGCCAGAAATCGCAATAAACACCCTTCAGCTAGCACAATGCTAACGCCAATCATTCTCGACTTCGCAGCCAGCTGAGGAACTGTGCAATTTGCAGAACATCTGTTCTATTACAAATCACAAACCCACAAACTCTGTCTTTTTCCAGTCGAAATTCCACTTTCAGTTCTTGAAAACTTTGTATATTTACTCCCACCATGCAAATAGGATATTACTCTTTTATTTCATACTCAACATGTCTATCTTTCTGTCAAATTCTGGTACAGCATATGAAGTGTGTAGAAAAGTGCTGGTTGTTTCTACAGAATAATACAGCGAGAGCTTGCTTTGCCCTTGGAATTATTGATAATGTTTTGAATCTCCCAATACAGGTTCATGATATTTTTGTTAAGACTGTTGCCGTTGGCATTCAGGTGATAATTAGGATATTCAGGCAGGAAACAAAAGTCTTCTGATTGTGGACAACAAAATAGCTGCAGCCATGAGAAAGATTTGGTGATGCTTTTAGGTATCCGATGTTACAGTAATATGATTGAAAGATGTTTAGTTTGGCAGAGAAATACATTTATCATGTTGTTATTTCCCTTCTTGGACGAGGCGTTTAGAAGAAACTCTGTGGTCCTGTTTGGAGCAGATGTGGTGATGTTGGAGCCACATCTGAGAATCCATTTATCTGTTGGTGGAATCAGCGGTGCCGACTTAGATGTGGTGTTCCTCTGTTGTTTTCACACACTTTCATTCAAACAGGGATGAGTTTGACATATTGCAGTCATTTATGGCTATATATTCCTGCTCCAAAACAACAGTTTGATATATGAACAAGATAGCAGCTGTCGTACTCGGTGCATGTAGTGTGTTGCTACACAAACTGATGTGCGTTTGATCTCTGGAGATGCATTAGGAAAGTTTAGAGCGCTGCAATTTAAGGTCTGTTTACACTCATTAAGCAAACAAATGTTCAATTGTTAATTTCTTTATTTAAATTTTTGAATTAATTAATTAAGATTCTTTATCTGTATTTTTGTAATAAGTATTTTAAATATGTTTAATAGTTGATTGTTGCGAGATCATATACACAATAGAGATGAAAGTGTCTTATGCTCACCAAGGCTGCATTTATTTGATCAAAAATGTAGTGAAACAGTAATATTGTGAAATATTACTGCAATTTAAAGCAAACCGTATTATTATTACTATTATTGGATACTGGGGATGTTCAGCTCCTAAATTATGACCAAAAAAAAAAAAAAAACCTTGAAGGGAGAGTCTGCACTGTAGATTGGAAAGTGAAAAAAAAAAAAACATGTGTTCAATAAGTTAGCATGACACCGAAATTAACTTATTGAGGAGACTAAAGAGGGCTGGGCCATGTGAAGCAGTGGCAATCTTGCAACTGAAGTGTTGTCCGAAGCCAAATCCATCCATTTATAAATAAAAATGAAACTAGGTGAGAAAGAGAAAAGAACAAATAGATGTAGCATTCCTGGTGTGCTGTGATCGATAGAGAATGAAAATGCTGATCACATCATTGCACCGTTACATCCAGGCATCTCAGGGCAGGGACGGCAAAAACAAAATGAATAATGAATAAACACACATACAAACACTCTCTCTCATACACATACAAGACATTTGCTCATTATGGCAGAGGTGGCTTGACAGTGGTCACAGAGGCTAGGGAGACAGACAGGTGTAACATCTGGACAATCTGTTTCTATAAACACATCACTTTCTGTCTCTTTCCCTGACAGCTGGGCTGTGTTTTACCTGGCCTGACCTGCCGCTAATGGGGTCTATAGCTGCCAAATGCCAAACACACACACTAACACATGCCAACACTTTGTTTCTTTACTTATTCATTTTCATTCTCCTTCCTTATTCTGCTTTTCTGTCGGATCAAGTACCTGGCATCTGCTGCATCCAGATTACTGGAGATGTTTCTGGATTTGTGCTGGAGCCAACGATTCTTTGCAGAATTTTGTATAGGTAATGTGTTTGCATGGCTGTTCAGAGGTTCTCAACGTCTGTGTGAGATGAGAAAACATGTCAACATGTGTTGTATAAATTTATTTGTATCTTGTTTTGCTACATTTTTCATCGTCGGTGTGTAAGTGCATGTCAGATCCATGTGATTTCTCTTTCCCTATGAAATCAACTTTTTTTTCTAGTATTCCCTGTTTAAAAAAAGGAAGATTTATTTATTTATTATTATTATTATTTTATTTTATTTTTTGCTTTTTCCCAGAAGAGAACATTTTACTTTTAAACAATTTAATAAAATAAATAAATGTTATTATTTTTTTTAGTGAAGATGCATTTAATTGATCAAAAGTGACAGTAAAGACATTTATAATGTTATAAAAATGTATTTCAAATTAATGCTGATCTTTCAAACGTTCTATTAATGAAAGAATCCTGCAAATAAATAAATAAATACATACATGCATATATAGTTAGCTAGTTAGTTTCTGCAAAGTGTTTCCTGAGCATCAATTGATCATATTAAAATGGAAGGCTTAAGTAATGACTTCTGAAAATTCAGCTTTGCCATCGCAGGAATAATTTACATTTAAAAATATATTAAAATATTAATATATTAAATATTTAAATAATAATAATAATAATAATTCACAAAACAATTTTTGTTCAAATAAATGTGGGCATAAGAGACTTCAAACATAAACATGAAAAAAAAAAAAACTTACCAACCCCAAATATTTGAGCGGTAGCTCTAAAGTGAATTTTGTCAGTGTTTAAGTGTGCATTAGCGTATAGATTAGCTTCAAAGCTCCAGTTTTGATTTTGCGAGGTTGTTAAAAAAAGCAAGGTCTTGACAGGAAAGGTAATTTGATGGACTATCATAGTGATCCTGGCTGCTGTCCTTGATTTGGTTAGCTAATATGCGGGAACATTGGTTTGCTTCGTGCCTTGTTAAAAAGGCAATGCATCGTAAATCCGTTCTATTACTTTACAATATTCTATCACATTATGGTATCCATAAAATATGACTTCCTGTGTTATCTGAGTAAATTAGCTTAACCAAAACAGGCAAGCAGGCTGTTATTACCACTTTCACACATAAAGTATTAGTCACAAGTAAATGCCACCTCAGCGTGGCGTTCTGTTCCCGAACCTTAAGTGCAGTTGTCAGGTTCAGAAAACACTGAAGTGCACTCGGCTTTGACTTTTGCCATCGTGTAGCCGGGCTGTGTCCGTTTGTCGAATTTAGTCGCAGGTGCTTTATTCGTCAGCGTGCAACAGTGTCGAACTGTAGTCTGTACCTCATCTGCCTGAAAGAAAATAGATATGTGCGACTGAGAAATATGAATACTAATGCAGCTCTGCCAGGAACAATTAATAGCTAGTAAGCATACGGTGACCTAGCCCTCTTTAAATATGAGTGTTTAATTAGGCTGAATTATTAATTGGGGCTTTATCATATCTCAGAGCAGAGAGGGGGAGAGGAAGGTAAATGGGTTTTAAACTAATGACTGCTATAGCAGATATTTAACTCCCCTCACTTTGACAAGACAAAGCAGATAATAATGTTATAGCGGCTCGTGAATTATGGACTCAGTCTATATAAAGAGATGCATTAGTCTCATCTTTTGAAGATGAGGTTGAGCCATTGCATTTGTTTAAAAGGCCATCACCTAATGACCCCGAATGACGCCTATGGAGAGATTATGGCTCAGGAGGGTCTGCTTATGAGAGGTTTTGCTGCAGTCTGTTGATTTATATTGAGCAGCTTCACTGTTGTTATAGCTCTTAATATTATGACCCGTTCACACAGATTCTAGCGCTGGAGGTTAACAGGTTGGTGTGGTAATAGCGCTTCTCCTTCTGGATTCGGTAACGCTGTTAGTTGGCTGTGCAGATGGCCATAGATTTTGAAAATCTAAAAAAATGGATGTATTATCATTCTGTTTTTTGAAAAGGAATCTGTATTCTTGCAGTTAATAATTAATAGTCTGCAGAGGAAAGCAGTTGTATATTAATTATAGCAGCGCATAATACATCATATAAATTAGGTGAACGATTATCAATGCATGAATCAGTTTTCAGAATACTGACCATTTCTTACCCTGTTTTTCGTGCGTTCATAATTTGTTTTTTATTATGTAACACTACAGTATATATGGGCAGATATATAATTATATATAATACAGTATATAGATACACTCTTAAAAAAAAGGTGCTTCACCATGCCATAGAAGAACCTTTTTGTCTAAATGGTTCCATAAAGAACCTTTAACATCTAAAGAACCTTTCTGTATCACAAAAGGTTATTTGTGGTGAAAGAAGGTTCTTCAGATTATAAAAAGGTAAGAAAGAGATGGTTCTTTAAAGAACCTTTGACTGAATGGAACCAAATTTTGGTTTTGTGGAACCAAAAATGGTTATTCTATGGCATCGCTTGAAGAACCTTTTGAAGCACCTTTATTTTTAAGAGTGTATATCATAAAATTGCTCATTAACTTTATCTTAATGCAATAATGTGAGCTTCAGTGCATTGTTCATTTGCATAGTTACATTTTGTCATATAACACAATCCTATCACCACAAATTGCAAACTCTCATTGAAAACAAATCGAAGACTTTACATCACTTCAGAGATGTTCTATATATTTTTTTTCTTCTTATACTGAATGTTTTTGAGAGTAAAATGTCTTTGATATTGCACTTTTTAAAAATTATTTATAATTGATCGTAAGTAGTCATGGCTTCAAGGTATCACAAGTAAAATTAGTCTTGCATATCAATATCAAACATGAAAGACTTTTTTTAGAAAAATGTATCATTAATAATATCACGCTGTTAAATCAATATTCTGTCGCTGTGCATGTCAGAGTGAAAGCAGAATATAAATGGCTATTTTTTTTTTGCTGTTTGAACAATTATGACATTATTTGAACAAAATATGACATCTAAAGCATAAACAAATATGAATTAAAGAAAAACCTCTCACTCATACCAAACGCATTTAATCACACAGCAATATTACAAACAAGAACTGACTCTCAAAGTGTCTTAAGGCAGCAAGATGACATCTTAATCTCAGACTTCATATTTGTGACCCCTCAAGTAGCTGTTATACCCTTCTGGTGACTGTATGCCCTCATGTGTGTTCCCGTGAGTGTGTGTGTGTGTGTGTGTGTGTGTGTGTGAAAGTGACAAGCAGAGGTGCTAATGGTCGAAGCACTGTGATCGTTTCACACCTACGCGACTTGCCAAGTGACATTTTAGCAGTCTCTCACTTCTCTCACGCACACCCTGGTTGAACCGCAGCTAGTTTTATACTGTATGAACTTGTATCTTTTTCTGTCTTTGTGCGTTTGTGTGTCCATTTCAGACTTGACCCTCAGATCCTTTGAATTACATGCCTCGCCTCATCACCGCACCAGTTACCCTTTTATTCTAGAGACAGAGCACTGTGAGGTGTAAAATGCACACACACACACACACACACGTCCTACTTGCTTCACGTCTCTGTGACGACCCATTTACATGGGAATCATAATGAGGGAAAATTGAATCTGTGCCTCTGATGACCTCATAATGGCCGAGTCGGGAGGCAAGGAACAGCTTCTGTGTGTGCGCATGTGTATATATAGAGAAAAAGAGCTATTTTGTGAGGAAATTGTATTAACTATCAAAGATTGAAACAACCATGTCTCTAGCAGAACAGGTTTTTCTGTGCAAATTCATTATCGTGTTTAAATTTAGACTGTCCCTTAGAATGGCTGCACTCAAAAATCTATGTATACATACAGTATATTTTACCAGTTACATTTCTGAGAAGTGAATGACTGCTTTGTGGAAAACAGGAGAAAGCTTCAATACATCTTCCTATTGAGCTTTGACTAGGTCAGATTAACCTATTAAATGGCTTTGCAGGAAACTAAGAGGTTTATCTTTAAAATTACTATTATTGTTTATATATTACTTCACCAGGGTCTCTGGGAACACAACCATCAAAATAATAATAATCTCAACAGAAGATGAGGGTTATTCCATCTGCATTTTCCATTTGCACTAAATGGATGTACAACAGTTGAAATGACCTTGTGGATACAGATGGAGACTTGATTATTATTATTTATTTATTTTAATCCAACATCATCTGTTTATTAAATTATGTAGTTTTTATTCAATTTTCTGCTCTAGTAATTTAAAATACATTTAGCGTAGCTTTGATGAAACTACAAGGGATTTCTAGTTCCTAGATTTGGATGAAACAGGGACAGGATTTGGAGGTTAAATGTTGAAATAAAGTACATTTTGAAGAACATTTGGGATATACAGTACTACTGCTGTCATAATCGTGTCTTTAACAGACCACGCTCTCGCATAGTTACATACATACTGTCACCCTAACCTGGCCTGTCAATCATCTTGTCACAGTTAATGTCCTCATATACACACTCCACAATTTAGTATTTAATTATTTTATAGTAATTATTTTAATTTGTGCAACAGTTCATTCTACTGTAAAAAAAAAAGAAGTACCACATTGATCTGCCGGTCCTGGGTCTTTCATGCGGGAACAACTAATTCTAATTCTGAATACTGCAGTATTTAGAACAGATAAATAGCATGTGAATTGAGATGCAGCAGTGGACTTATTGGTGTTTAATGTTCTGTTATATTGGAGTTGTGTGGGTTTTCATTGTGATGAAGATTAGAGGTTGAACACAGACTTTGTCCTCCATTTTGCTTTAATCAAAGAGCATTAATTGTGTAAATGCCAAATGCAGTGTTCATTCTCCTCTTCCTTGTGTTTCCATGTAAAAAAAAAAATATATATAAAAAAATTGCATTTAATTTAACATGCTAACATGTGCTAATACTAGATAGTAGTTAACTGCAAATCTAGTGTTTAACTCAGTTCAGTTTGGAGTAGGATTTACTTTGATTTTTTTCCCCAGAAATTACTAGTAAATTTCACAAATAATTACAAAGAAATGGCAAGCAAATACATTGAACTAAACATGAAATTTTGAAGTAGCAATACTGAAATCACATTTTCCTTGTAAAATGTACTCCTGTAATCTTTATTTATAACTTTGAAAAACATTTTTTTTTTGGTAGTGTTCTCAAATTGTATGATTAGTTTACAGTTGAATTAAATGATAAGAAAAGCCATTTCCAATGTGTGGAGCCGCAATTAAGATAAATTCAGACAAATAATTATTTATTTGAGTAAATACAACAGACAATAAACCCATCAGGAAAGCTGTGTGTAGCAAATGCCAGTGTCTTTACATCTGTTTAACATGTCAAACCAGCACCAGTGTTGCTCCAACTAGATCCAGCAGAACTGAAAACCTTCAATACAGTTTGAATTATCATAGAATTGTTCACAAATATGGTTCATTTTCAGATCCTGAAGCTGTGGTACCTTCAATGGTTCCTTGTGCTGTATGGCTCTTTCTTAGCCCTGCAAAGTTCAGTGTGAACTTGAAAGACAGCAAAGGACACTCCACAGTAATGGAAGTGGTTTGTGTCTTATCACCCACTCTCACCAACCCCACATGCGTGTAAGAGAAAGATTTATCACACAAATGAACCTGTGAAAATAACTTTCTGCATGACTACCATCTCTGATCACAGCCACTGTCTCCCTCTCCTGAAAAATGGTGTTTGTGCTCGACTAGGAGTAAATACACTTCGCTTTTGGCTTTTTCAAAATTATTTGCACAGTTCATAAGGACCAGAGTTGCATGTGTTTTTTTTTGTTGTTTTTTCCTGATCCGAGCTTTGAGCCTTTTAAAGAATTTTTATGTAAAATAAAATGCGTATCTGTCAGTCACGACGCCCACTTGTGCGCTCACAGTCTTAACCTTACCCTCCATGCCGACCAATGAAAGCAATACAGCGATAACAGTTTCCAGAAAAGCACCTAAGGCTAAATGCAACATTTGCTCTCTTTCATACACACAAATATCACCAAACACACCCCAATTAACTAACGCACACTGTACCCACACATTTATATGCCCGAATCAACCTCCTACAGAACTTTCCTTCAACAGTTCACGCAAAGCCACAGGCAAAGATCGCATCTAGAGCTTCAGGCTATTCAGCCATGACGTTCTGGTGTGCTAGTGGTCAGTTATATACGAGGGCTGCGGATGTTTGGGCTGGCCAGGGGGACTGTGGATCAGAGGGTACTGGCCTGCCCAACCAGCCGGAAAACTAGCAGCATGTCTGCTATAGTATGGGGCCGCTGGGTGCTGGAACCAGGTGTGAGAAAGAGATGTCATGCTCCAGAGGGCAAGCTGACTATCTACAACACCCCATTAACCTACTACTGAGAGGAGAGCGACAAACTCCCATTTCAGTCGAGAGAAAGAAAGAGAGAGCATAGAAATGAAAACAGAGATTCCACTTTGGGAGGAGGGAGATGTGGCTGCTGGTTGTTGAGACTATTTGAGGTGAGTGGCCAAGGGACACAAGAAACCAAAGTGACAAAGGACAGCCGGAGAAAAAGCACAACAAAAGGAAACATTGGGGAGATAACGGAGGAAAAGAGAAAGATGAATGGAATACTGAAGGATAAGATTAAAGACAAAAAATAACAAGGTATAAGGTAGTACCATGATTTATTTTATTATTTATTTTATTTTTTTGTATCATGGTAATACTTTGGTTTATGAAGGCAGTTGTTCAGTATGAGAAATTAACCAGGTTAAGTGTTTATGCCTTCACAGACATGTAGCCTAAAAGTTTGTATTCAATTTCATAATGAAGAAATAATAAAAAAAAAAAGTCAGAGGCAATATTTTCATGTCTGTTTGTAGTACACTGTCATTCAAAAGTTTGGGGTAAGGGCATCGTTAAAATAGTCCATGTGACATCAGTGGTTAAACCATAATGTTATGAAGCTACGAGAATACTTTTTGTGTGCAAATAAAACAAAAATAATGACTTGATTCAGCAATTTCTTCTCTTCCGTGTCAATCTTCGATGCACATTCATGATAGTACCACGACGTATGTGTGTGGTGCTGGTGACGAAGCACAAAATGTTGAACCACTGATATCACACGGACTATTTTAATGATGTCCTTACTACCTTTCTGGGCCTTGTACTTGTCAGTTGTGTTGCTGTCTGTGCAGCGTCAGAAAGCTCTTGGGTTTCATCATAAATATCTTAATTTGTGTTTCGATGAACGAAGGTCTTGCGGGTTTGGAACGACATGAGGGTGAGTAATTAATTACATCATTTACATTTTTGGGTGAGCTATCCCTTTCAAATATATTGAAATAAAAAAAAAACAGTTATTCAAAATTGTAACATTTCACAATACTGTTTTGTTCACATAAATGCAGCCTTAAAGTCGGCATGAATCGGAAGTAGCGATTGTCTTTTTTTCTCTACTGTGACGTCTATCTGAGTGAAACGGCATCTGAAATGAGAGGGCGGGACTTGATTTCATCCTTCGAGAATTGATTGGATCATTGGAAGTTGGGGTGTTGCTAACAAAATGGAGGCAGATCTGAATGCCAGTTTACAGTTAGTTGTGAGGGGATTTCTCTCCACTGGATTTTTTTTTTATTGAGGATGACAAGGACGATCAACGGCACAAAACTTGCCTAACAGCGCGCGCACGAGCGCGCGCGCGAGAGAGAGAGAGAGAGAGACTGCCTGAATGACTGAGCGCATCCTCCATCAGGTTGACATATTCATAAAAACAAATTGTTTGCGATGTCCCAAGAGTAATGTTGTGGCAATATCCTAATATCCTTTCAGTTTTTAAGGGTATTGTACTCACCCATGGCTCGCGTCAGCACTGGAAAATACATTGATTTCTATAATTAAGCATCAGCTTCAGCTTTTGGTTTATCCCAGCATTTACCCCTCACGTCAGCTCCGCCCTTGCGCCATAGCTCGTGACCGGAAGAGAAGATGAGTTGTTTTGAGGGGGAGGGGAGGTTAACGTTTTTGATTAAAGATTATGAGGGCACATGAATTTTAAAAAAATAATAAAGTGCACGGATAATTTTTTTATAATAAACACTACAGTATTCCATTAAAAAATAAGAATTTGAAATTTAGATTTCATGCCAATTTAAAAGGGATAGTTCACCCAAAAATGACGTTGGCGTAACGAAAGGCGTAACGTAAAATCCGGAAAGAAGACTGTAGTCTCGCGAGAGTAAGCTCCAGGGAGAAGCGTGTAATCTCGCGAGAACCAAGTTTTGTATACAGCACAGGAAAACCATGTGAACAAGTAAATAGTATCTGTTTTGATTAAAATGGTGCGTTCGTGTCGATACCCGGGATGTTTAAATAAAGTTTGTGACAGGTGTTTTGTTTTGCTTTCTCCTCTGTGCATCTGCATTTGTCATGCACTCTCTCCCCGGCTCTGCCCGGATCTTACGTTTGGCTTTCGTTACGTCTACGTCATACGCTCGACCACCTTGTTGCGAACGTGCCTGCTTGAGAGACAGGAAGCTGCACATTTCAGTTTATAAAGTTTTAAGAATTTAAATTTTTCTTAAATTAACGCATAGTTTCGCTTCAGAAGTACTTTATTAACACCCCGGAGCCGTGTGGAGTAGTTTTGTGATGGTTGGATACTTTTTTCGGATTCAGAAACAGGGGCACCATTCACTTCAATTATACAGATTGGAACAGACAGGACAATGTGGAATGTAACTCCGAATGTGTTCGTCTGAAAGAGGAATGTCAGACACGCCTAGGATGCCCTGAGGGTGAGTAAATATTTGGCTAATTTTCATTTTTGGGTGAACTATCCCTTTAAGGCCTTTGCACACTGAGTCCAAAATATTTGCACGTTAAAAAATAAATACGACCTCACGTTATGTCAATCACGTTTACACTGCCTTCGAAATGTTCGTCCGTCATAAAAAAAATTGGATCGGGTTAGATTTGTTGCATTTTTCGCATCTGTGGCAAGCATTTTGAGAGGTGTTTTGACAGTTCAGAGCCACTGTACAAGCGAACACCAAAATCCAGAATGGCGATTGTCAAATTCATCCACTTCATCTCGCAGCGCAAAGCACTGTATATAGATCCTTGCACACTGAGTTCACAGAAATTGGTGGTCTTCTTTTTAATATGTGGCTCTAGTATCGCTAGCAAAGCATCAAACTGAGTCACTGACATCCTGAAGTAAACTTTGAATTGCCTGTGATAATACCGCTGCTCCTTAATAAGGAGATGGAACTCTCTTTCCTCTCTATATCTCAGGATTGGATGGACCCAATATTTCCTTTTTTTATTTTTTTTAAGAAGCGAGAGGACAACAAAATCATCCTCAATGCTTGATGACTCCATTTAGTAGGCCTACTGTTTTGCAAATTTTTTCACAACGGATTAATTACTACGCATCGGACTCAGTGTGCAAGGTTTCTGCGCGTGACACATTTTTAGGATAACGAAATATGAAAAAACGCATACAAAAATTTCAGACTCAGTGTGCAGAGACCTTTTGCCAGCACAGTTTACAGTATGTATATATTTTGCTGAACATTTATTGTGTGTTATCTTTGCAGCTACTTTTATATTTGTTACTTAATGTTCATTTTATTATTAAGAGCAATCATTTTATTTGAATGATTCAATTAAACTACATAAACAGACAATAGTTTGTGTAAGTAGCTCAAGCAGTAGAGCGTGGTGCTAACAACACCAAGATTATGGGTTTAATTCCAGGGGGTTGCATAATTTGATGAAATGTATAGCTTGAATTACAGTTTTTCTCGATTGCTTAAACACATTTGCCCACTCTGACATCACATTTTCAAAACAGTTAACACACAGGATAAAACTGAAGCTCAATGGCCAAAATGACTCATTTTGTTAGCAAAATGCTCTAACACTCACAAAACATTAAAAACATGCAACATAAGCAAATATTTCCATCAAACACCACAACTTGTGGTCAAATTAATTTATTCTTTCAATCAATCATTACACGATGGACAACAAAATACAGCCATCAATATGAAATATGATACTTTACAAACTCAAATGGATACTGGAAAAAAAAAAAGCTACCAAAGGAAACTTATGGGTGGAAATACCTTTAAAAAAATATATATATATATATATATATTTTATCTTTCACATTTAGTCCATTCGTTCTTGACGATTATGCCACAGGTTCTCATCAACATCGCATTGAATGTTTTCCCTTGCAATGCACCGAGGGAAATACCTCCTTGCATGGCGTATCCATCCCTGGCAGTCCTCTGCACCTATTGCCAGGCAACCAGCATTCATTGCCTCCAGGAGGGGCATCTGCTCATATGGCCGGTGATCATACACCTTCCACCTCCAAGCAGAGAAGAACTCCTCGATTGGGTTCAGAAAAGGCGAGTATGCAGGGAGGAATTGCATCATAATACGAGGCTGTGCTGCAAACCATTCATTCACAAGGCGAGAGTGGTGGAAAGCAACATTGTCCCAAATTATGACATACAGACTCATGCCAGGCCTCAACAGCCCTCTCTCTTCGGGTGGAATCAGTATTTCTTTCAATGCATCAAGAAATGTGATGAGGCGTTCTGTATTGTATGGGCCAATAGTTGGTATGTGGCAAAGGACCCCATCATTGGAGATGGCAGCACACATGGTGATATTGGCACCCCTCTGACCTGGCACTGTGACAGTGGCCCTCTGCCCAATGATGTTCCTCCCGCGTCTCCTCACTTTACAGAGGTTGAAGCCGGCTTCATCCACAAAAATGAATTTGTGATGTGCCCCTTCAGCTTCAAACTCCGTTATTCTCTAAGAAAAAGAGCAAATTCATAAAGCAAATTATTCCAGTCGCATGTAACTATGGTAAACAAGGTATTACAATAAAAAATCTGTACCTGCACATACTGGAATCGTGCCTCCTTTACGATGTCAGAGTTTCTTTGAAATGGAACTCTGTACAGCTGCTTCATTCTGACATGGTTTCGTTTAAGGACTCGATCTATAGTTGCCAAACTCACACTGTTTATATTTCTAAATGCTCCCTGATCTGCAATTACTGCTGCCTGGATTTCACGCAGTCTGATTGCATTGTTTGCCACTACCATATCTACAATGGTAGACTCCTGTTCAATACCAAATATCTTTCCTCTGCCACCAGTGTGTGGTAATGTGTGGATTCTATAAAGTAAAAGCAAAAAGCATGTCAAAATTGACATTACTGTATGACAGTCACATAAATGGGATTGATAAAACATCTGCATTACTGTAGACACAGTTTGTTCTGCTAACAGGGCAATGCAGTAAAGCTGAAATACACAGTGGTATACATTACAGTAACACTGTGAATTACCTGTTCTCATTCCGAAAAAGCCTGACAATAGATGCCACAGTGCTCCGACTCAGAATGGGCTGGACCCTTTGTCCAGCCTCTCTAAAGGACAAGCCATGATTGATGACATGGTCAATAATTGTTGCCCGAATTTCATTTGAAACTTGAGCTCGATTTTGTCCTCTTGCTGCTGCAGCTCCTCCACCACGCACACAAACTCCTCTTCCTCGGGCCCCTCTGCCATGGCCTCTTACTCTCCTTCCGTGCCTATGGCCTCTTTGATCCATGCTTGCAAATAGCAATACAGAGGTGGCATCTTTTGTAGAGGGATGAGGATTGATTGCTGATTGAAGAGTTGTGCAAACAAGTTTCACACAGGTGCATTGGAGATTCATAATTATGCAAGTACTTTCTATCAGCTGTGAATAGATGTTTTCCTTTTGTTCAACACAGTGAATCCAATGGAGTTTGGGATCTTTCAATGAGATCTGTGGTGACTGTTTTGACAAAGGGTGTGAAAAATGTGTGAAACAAATGAAAAAGTGTTAAGGCATTTGAAAGAGAAGACTTCTGCTGTGCTAAGAATGTGATGATGAAGATCAAGTGGATCCCAGTTTCACTGAGTGTGTCTTAGCAAATGAGAAAAACTGTAATGACCCAGAAAATAAGTGTTAGGGCACAAATACTGCTTCTAAAAGGTTAATTTCTGACTCATTTTCATGGTATGTATCATACTATAAGTACCGCAGTATTACTATCTGATACCATCATATCCCATGGTACTCCTACAGCACTTTTTAAAAGTGAAAAGGAATGTAATCACACCCAAAAAAAGAAAGAAGGAAGAGTATGAAAAGAGTTATAGATGGGGAAAATGGTAATGGAAGGATTGCAAAGAGAAGGTAGAAAGATTTAAAAAGCATTAGAAAATTTAGTATTGAAGAAGGAGTCTGCTTAAAAAAAACAGACAAAGAGACAGTGAAGAAGTCATGATAGACTTTGTTAGAAGCGTAGCACCAATTTCTGTAAGATGACAAGAGAGATAAAGAGCCATTCAGCGTGCCTTTTTGGAAACGACGAAATGAGAGGGTATGTTTGGGTGGAAAAAATGAATGAGGTATGGAGAAAGGATATAAAGGAGATGTGCAAGCATGCGTGTTTGTGAGCGGGTGGCTGTTGGTTGTGGGTGGGAGCCTGTTTATAGGGCTGTCAGTGAAAGTGGTCTTCGAATGAAAACCAACCACAGAAGGAGTCAGAGAAAAAGACAAGAAATGCCAAAATCGAGCGCACGCACACACACAAACACCACGTTCCTTCCGTAGCCGTGGCTCATCTGTGTGGGTGTGGGTTTGAGTTACAGTCACGGGGGTCCGATTTGACACGTCTTAGTTACATATGGTTAGCAGCGCAGTGTACAGTAACCGTTGTGTGACAACATTGGAAAAGCATGACAGAAAAGCAGCATGGAGAATATGCCTGCTAAATGGAGTGACAACAGACCAGCCTCGCTCATTGTCAAGCCACTTTGTGTACGTGTGTGTATGTGTTTTCTCCGAGTGTGCGAACCTTGGATCTGAGTCAAATATGAGTATGCATGTCAGAAAGAAAGGGCTAGCGATTATTTCTGGTGCCCTGCAACCCTGTCTAAACTGGGATCCTGTCAGTGCCGAGGTGAAATATTGTTGCGACCGCCCCCGACACACTTTTCGTATCCTGATGTCATTATTACTTCTAGGTGCATGATTTTTTTTTGACACGTGTCTGCAATTCTGCAACTTGCTGTGTCTTGAATTCAGCAAGAAATATCTCTTATGGAACAACATAGGGCTGTGGTAGTTCTTTACCGAGACACTCTTTTCTTATTTTTTACCTCCATGTTTTGGTGTCTCTGGGGCCTTTCCTTTGCTGTTTGGAGTTAAGAGGTGCTGTTTATAGAACAGAATATGGTTAAAGTGAGGATGACAACAGAGCAGAACTCTGTGTCAAAAGGTGTGTGTGGGAGTTTTCTGATGTACGCTGGTACTCGGAATGTGAAATCTATCAAATTGTGACTTCAAAGTTATTTTAAGCATATGTTTTGTAGATAGAGCTGTGTACTAGTGTTTTAGGTGTTTTACAATTGTTTGTGTTATTGGTCTCTGTTGTCTTCCATAGTCAATTTTATAGCATGTTCTTACTGACAAATGTGGAAATCATAATTCTGGTCTGATTCTTGGTGTCTTTTTCATTTTCCATATGCATATGTGAATGCATATTTTGTAGCAAATTAACTCAAAAGGGAATGTCTATAAATAATTACAATTAATTATGATTAACACAAACTAGTCTAACAAACAAACATACAATCACTTATACATGGGGAACGGGCAAATGAGAGTTGATGAATGAAACCAGAGAATGAAGCAATGAAAAGAGTCAGTTAACCACCTTAGTAAAACCATCAGTGCCGTTTATAACAGGGTCTATAGCTTATATTAAACCTCTGTTTTGTTTAGTTAAATGTACGATACTTGCATTGCCTTGGTCGTTGACGAATGTCCGGATGCAGTCTCGTATGAAAGTCTTAATGCTTTCAAGGTTTTGGACTTGCGATCACGTTCTTCCGGGTGTGAAGAGTGATGAATTGCAAAGATGTCCTGACTCGATGGTGATTGGGAGTTTCTTCCCAGGTAGGAAGTGAAGAAGAGCTAAGAGAGACATCTGCTGAGATCCGAGGATCTTTGTTGAATGGAAAGTCAAGGCCGAAGCCTGGCACACTTAAGGGTTCCAGGAGAGTTCTAGCTCACATCCTCATCTTCTCAGAATCTAAAAGAAGCTAGACTGGGGAGGCGGTCACTGATGTAAGGCCTTTTAAGTTCTGTGGAGATCACACCTCTCGGGGGTCAAAGAGCCAATGGTGACTTGCACTATTGGAGGGAAAGTTTACGACTCTTTGTCTTCGCAGTATAGTAATTTGCATATGTAATTTGACTGGGTGTTGATGCAAAAACTACTAAAGATTCTTAGAACATTAATATTTTGCATATGTACCAACATATAATATACACTCTCATTTAGATCATCAGAAGAAAAATTCATAGATACTAAACATGGTATAGGTAAGATTACATAAGCGTGCATAAAACAGTATGCAATAAAAAATACCATATACAAGAAGATAGTAATCATACACAATGACCTGGGGATATGCATGATAGGAAGGTCATAGAAAAATGTGTCTATGAATTAATTAAAGAAGTTGTTTCGTATAGCAGTATGTGTCTGTTTTAGAGAGAATTGAGTAGGGGGAAGATTCTCTCTAAATACTTTTAGGTCGTAAAGTTTATCTGATCTGGCTGAGGTGTCCTGGTTGCCATGGTAGCCAGGGGCCTGGGGTCCTTCACAGACATCCTGGCACCCAGTATGTTTATTGGGTGAGGGGTCTGTGATGATTTGTTAATCTAATGAATAATTGATCTGTTAAATCTAATGAACAATTGTGTGTCTGATTGGTTCAAATGATACATTTGTTTTTGGACATGTTTAGCGGCTTCAGATTTTAACAAATGGGTCCCTCATCCTGTTTATTTTTTTTATGTTGGATACAACATCAACTAAACTGTACAGTCAACATTCATTATTACATTTGATTGTAATGAATATCAGTTTATGCAGATTTGATTGCTTTAATTGACACAGTCTCATCTCATTAAGTAGGGGGTCAAAGAAAATAAATCCAGAGTTATACATCTGGCTGTCACATTGTGGTGGTGTTCATATATGCTCATTTTAATATGTGGGCTCTGACATTATATGAAGGCAGTTAAAGCAGGTGCAAACAAGCCTTTCCTCGCCTACACCATGTCAAATATATAAAAACTGATACATGTTTATACTTCTCATAACACCATCTCTTTGTGTCAAGTCTGAACAAGTGCAATTTATCCATGTATATGCATTGCAAATGTATGCCTGTATCAGCTTTACCCATTTTTTCTGCGTTTGTTGTGGTCTTGTTATACAAGTCTCAGAACGAAGTGCTGTTGGTATTTTGGCGTTTGATTCGTTATATTGGTTTAGCTGCGAGTGGAGCGCGTAGTTCAGCTTGCTCTGTGTGGGTGTGCATTAACAGCTGATGGGATTCTGGGCAGAGTTTGTAATTTCACACCTGACCACTCATCCACGCCACCGCTGGGCACTTAACAGAGCTGGCAGCCAGAGAGCGCACACACACATACACGCAACCAGAGCAGGTTTCCATGGACATGATGCTCCTTGAATGCTAGCCGCCCTGTTAAGTGACTGTTTAAATATGAGGGAAGAGGTACAAATGGGGGCTGGTGTCACCGCTCGACAACATGAGAACAGCTGGTGTAATCGGTGACGGCAATGACGAAGATGTTTTCGTTTAATTCATGACTCTTCTCTTCAGCATCTTGCATTGGCATGCATGTCAGCCTCAAAAACGTTACAGATCTTTTAGGCGAACATAATCGGAGATATGAAATTATGTAATTTCAACGTTAAGAAGCGGTACTACAAGAGCAGTTCCTCATAAAATAGCAATTTTGTCATCATTTATGCAGCATTATGTCAAAACCTGTATGACTTACTTTCCTTTGTAGAATACAAAAGATGTTAGGCATTCAATACATACAATAAAAGTAAATGGTGACCACGGCTGAAAAGCATTATTCAAGGCAACATTTCAAAACAGAGAAAAAAAAGTCATATTAGCAAACTGTCCCCTTATGAGTCAGAATTTATTTATTATTATTATTTTTTTTTTTACCTAAACCAAAAGTAGCCGAAAAACCAGCACCTAACCAGCAATTGTAAATCAAAAGTAATCATTTATGGACAAAAATTATTATTTATGTTTTTCTTTGTCATGCTCTCAGGGGATAAATTAAACCAAAGGTTGTTTTTTTTGACAACGAGCCACCTCTAAGAATTTGTTCAGCTGAATATTACATATTGCTAGTCCTAGAATCATTTTAATCATTGTGAAGTGCCAAAATGTCTGCCTAATTTTGCCTATTTTATGTTGTCTGCATAAATAGACACTTACAATCAAGACAATGTCACTGTTAGTCATCATCGTAGAGGTGCTAATTAAACCCAATTGTATTGTTAACCCCCCCACCCCATATTTTTCTATTGTGTAAATTACTGTGTATTAATATTAACTGTTATTTATGTTTATCAAATCGGCAGAATCTGTCAAAAATATTGCAATGCATCTGGTTCAGAGAAGATATATTAAAAGGTCCTCATTAACTTTCATCTTATGCAAAAGAGCAGCTTATATATTCTGCTTATACAATGACCTGGGAGTGAGTAGAAATTACTTTTTTTAGAGCAAATTATCCCTTAACCTCCTGTCCTTAGTATTGATTTGATTCCATAACCTCTATGAAACAACCAATTTGTCTCTCATATCCACACGGGATCTGCTGTAGATGGAGTTGTGAAGGTCTCTAGGTGAATGAAATGGTGGGATTCATTATAACTTTCCATTTCCGATGCAGTTTTTGTCTATTGTGCAATTATTAATTACCCTGCCTCTCATTGGCCCAACATACAACATCACTGGGGGACAATGAGAGCCAGAAAGCAGAGGACAGAGATAATGGAGATGGCAATAATGAGGAAAATGGTGTTAGCAATGGGGATATGCATTTCAGAAAGGACGAGACCCAAAGAAAGAGTCTGACATGAAGCATTACAGCAAGAAGCAGATGGGGGACATTAAAAAGAAAAGCAAAGAGGATTGGGGATTGAACAAGGACATGGTGGAAAGAGAGACGAATGTAGAGAGTTGGAAAGGGAACTGGGTGGAGGACTGACTCTGTCTTCTCTTGATTAGAAGGAAGAGGCTTTCAAGCACTACGCTGCACATTGATTCTCTGGCATGATCAAAAGTGACACAAAAGTTTCAAGAGCGTATGTCATTTGTAATCTTCTACCTACTTCAGGAGTCTGTGCCTCATTGTGGTGTGGGTGGTCTCTTGGTTGAGCCCCCATGAGCTTGGCACGGATATCAAAGCTTCAACCTGGTCTGCGACGGGGTATGATGTATCTGCTGTTGATCAGAAGCCTGAGAAGACAAAAGAAAAAATATCTGAATTCTGTTCAACATGCATCTGAACTAAACACGAGCCCCAGGGGAAAGAAAGTTCTTCGCTATCAGAACCACAAATATTCTTAACTGTCTCGCATTGGCCTTGGCATCTGGACTAGTATCAGTTTTCATGAATGATTTCCACCGGGAAGCAAATGCTATTGTGTAGAAATGGTCTGCTATTATATAAGTCAAGTCAAAGAATCTTGGTAACTGATTTTGGTGTAATTTGGGTTTGAATATTGAATGTTTCTGACAGAAAAGATAGGCAGTGCAGAAAGGCTGCTGACAGCTTTTATAAGACGCACCTACGCAAACACCCTCAAGCGCAAAAATTTGCATTGGTAAACACATCCCTCGGTCTGATTTTATAAACGTATTTTTAATATTTTTGGCACTTGATTACATGTGTGCCATTAACATTGCAGGGTAGACAAGCCGTGCAACCAACGTGTGCACGGTGGAACCTTTGAACAGCTGTGGCATAATTATGTTTGTGAAATCTGAATATCGCATTTATAGATTCACCCTTGCACAGTAACCAAGACTCAGAAGGCCAGTTAGTCCATGCCGCGGACTTCAAATGACTTCATAACAGCGCAATGGATATTCTCTCAGCACAACATCCCACATTCAGCTCGAGCTGTTCACTGGGCCAGGATGGAATTGGGGCAGATTCAAAAGGAAACACACATTTCAATTGAGTGTAAATTGGCCCTGCATTATCTTTCCACAAGTCCTTTCATACGCTGAAATTGACTTGCACCACATTAAAATCCAATGTCATTTTCAAACAGTGCTGTCACCATTGGAGGATAATGACTTTGCTTTTTAGCTGAATGCATTGCCTTTCACGGTGTGTGTGTGTGTGTGTGTGTGTGTGTGTGTGTGTGTGTGCGTGTGTGAGGGGTGTCAGAGCTTAACAATGGAATAAAACATTCTTTTACTGGAGATAAAAGGCCACATAAAGATGACAGGGTGGAAGCATATAGCTGTTTTCACAAGTAATATAGTATCGCCTCTCAAATACAATTTGGCGGCAGTGTTATAGCTTTGCTTTCCGAGGTCACAATGGTCATTAACTTTGAATCTGCGTCACCGTAGATCTCGAAATTGATATTGTTGTGCATTGCAAATGACTCACTGTAGATTCATTTTCCATTGCTTTTTTTTTTTTCCAGTAGAGCGACTGGAGTTTATTAAACACCAGGAAGACTGATTGATTTTGGAACTGTAAAAAATGGATCAAAGTTCAGATTGACTTTAGATTTAGACAGCAGAAGCTCAGAAGGGTGCATATTGCTACTGTTTGGGATGTATATGGAGAATGCAGAGAAAAAGCATCATTATTACAGCAGTCGGTATTACAGCGGTAACACAATTGTGGGAACTATGACAGAGAGACCTCCTCTCGTCTTTCATTGTGTTTCGGCCTTTAAACGGAACAATCCAAGCTGTGCATCATGTAGCACACCTGGTTCCTATTGTACCTCGTCATTCCTACTATATACCCCCCCCCCCTTATTTTCTATTATATTATATAGAAAATAAGAGACATGAAAAAGGTATCACGGTTTTCACAAAAGTATTAAGCAGCACAACTGTTTTCAACTGTGATTTTAATAATAAATGTTTCTTGAGCACCATATCAGCCTATTAGAATGATTTCTGAAGGATCATGTAACACTGAAGACTGGAGTAATGGTTGCTGAAAATTCAGCTTTGGCATCATAGGAATTAAATACATTTTAATTTATTAAAACTGATTTAAAAAAAAAAAATGTAATAATATTTCACAATAATATTGTTTATACCATAATATTGATCAAATAAATGCAGACTTAGTAAATATAAGAGTCTTATTTCAAACATTTAAAATAATAATAATACTGAACAGTATTGCATACACAATGGATATATTTTGGACATTTTGGCTTATTTTTTTATCAGAATATTTAGTGAAATGCTGATGTCCATCTCTGTTTAAAATGCAAGCTTAATGTTGTTATCCTAATTTTAAAAAAACACATGTTTTTGTCACATAATTACTGATGTGATAGCAAAAATTAATTATATAATTTGATAGTTTTATATATTTGATAGTATTTATATATTTTTAGTAACTTTCTGGGTACTTGTCTTTATTTAACCACTTTAAGTAGCATGGGGTGCAAAGTAACATAGCTCCTCCAAGACTCCAAAGAACCGTAATAATCTGATACTGTTACTTTACCGTTGTACCACTATCATCTTTTTTTTTCTTTTTTCTTTTGCAAGCAAAGTTCTTATTCCACTTTTGGTCTCTCCTCTTTTCCACAATACACACATACTGTACCAACGGACACATACAGGTAACAAGAACTTTAATAAATCGCCAGTACACCAGTCTTAGTCACTGTAGGCAAGCATGCGGTAAACACTGTGAGTTCGTCTGAGCGTTAAAATAGCACTGGCATTTGATTTGAGCTTTCTTATTGCGATCTTGCCATATTCATTTTCTTAATCGTCAATTTGGTCCCTAATCCTCCCTTACACACGATTGGCATTAGCAGTTTCTTCTGAAGAGCAACGAGACCTTTCTCCATCCACCCCAGCTCCACACCATGGATACAAGCTACCAGTAATTTCCCACCTCGCAGACAGGATGACAATAAGGTACTCGACACACACACACTGTTGACCGTGGCGCACACGAAACACACACCACCTGACGGTCCACACTTAAAACGGATTAACTTTCATGCTGTCCAACATGGTCTCTTGCCATTTTTAATGTGAATTAAAACTAGGTAAATGCCACCATCGCTCAGTCAATAATTCCCCACATGTGCTGGCTATTCCCATTGAGTGTGTCCTTTAGCAAGGCTACGAACACAGAGAGCGATAATTCTGCTAAACACAGCTGTGAGCCGTTTAATTTCAGTGCACCAGCAGCCACTGATGTGGCATTTGACTTTTTGACTGTGCTGAAATTTGAGCTTGTTAAAGCATCATTACAGAGTTAAGTTACCATGTTGAACATTTGGTCAGATTCCTATTTGAATCTGTGTGAATGCTAATAGCTAAATCAGTTAGACATTTATTGGCCACATGGTCACAGTTTTGCATTGGCGAGATCTTTAATAAAACTGTCCATTTGGGAACCTCTATATCAGCAGCTCTTATTATTATTATTTTTTTCCCCCAAGCAAACACAAACCCACAGGTCTAACCTGAAGTGGCCCTGCTGACCGTCTTCTTTTCTGACTCGGGCCACTGATTGACTCCTCTGCCAAATAAAGGGAAAAACACATCTTTTCCTCCCAGGAGGTTCAGGTCAGCATGCCGCTTATCTGGGCTCTTGCCCTCTAATTACTGCTGAAGAGCAATATATTTGCTCTGTATGTCATTCATTTATGAGTTATTGGCTGTTAAAATTGAGTTTACAGCCACAGCCTAGGAAAAAACGGGTTTGAAAAGGTATATATGCATTTCACATGTCTTTGTGTGGTGGATTCTCTTAAAGGATTGCAAATTACTAACCCTCAGTATGAAATATAATATTTCCAAATACACTCGACAGTGATAAGTCATGAAAGACGTGTGCTAATGAGATAGGAACAAAAAAAGAAGGCGAAAAGTCAGACATTTTAATCTTTTAAAACCCAGGCAGTAGGCACATTGTTAGACAAACTAGGTGTCAAGAGTGTTGAATTTTTTTCATAAAAAGGTTATTTATTTATTTCCGACTCCCGTGGTGAGCTCTAACGAGATGCAGGCTCTTTGAAGAGTTAGCCTGTCACACTTAATAGTTGGCCTTTCTGAACTTGCTAAGCTGCCTCTCCCCACGACATGCATGCCAGTCAAGGAAGGGTTCGAACAGTGTGCATTAAGACCTGCTCGGAGAAAGCTATGATTAAAACAGAGCGCACAGCGTTTGTGCCGGAAAAATGACAGCGCTGTGTCTCGGCACCGCTGCGGAGACCGGAGAATATTGTAACACATATTTTATCACAGGCGGATATGTAAGGAAGAAATTCCCTCTTTGTTGGAGATTTTCTTTACATGAGCGTAGCTGGTAATGAAAGGAGCGATGGCATCCTTAAAGTGCTGCCAAGCTGTGCGTCTGCATTTTAAACTTTAAAATGTGTATGCTTGTTTTAGACCTGACGGAGCATATTTCACATGCTGAGATGATGTATGACAGTGCAGGGTAGATATAATCTGCATATAATCTCACCCTGTAAATCCTCCAAATGTTTGTAATCATCATTAATCTGTTATTAAATTATAGGAGGAGAGTTCTATTCTACTGCAAAAGAAGATGTTTAATCAGAAGCATGTGATAGCCTAGAAGCCATTTTTTACATTAATCAGATCATATTTTAATTAATTACATTTCTCTTCAAATGAGCAACATCAATGTAAAAAAAACTAGACAAGTAGACAAATTAAAAAGGTACTGGTAATTTTATGCCAGGACGTTATCTGCTATAGATTTAGAGACAATTAATTTAACCTTAAAACAATGTAATACAATGCGTAATTCGAAATGCGGACAAAACACAAACATCAATACGGACAATTCCTTCATATTACCACAGTAAATTAAGCTTATTTTTGACTTTTTGTAAGTGTTGCTCAAGTGTTGCCCTGCTGTGTGCACAAAACCGTATTGGACAACTAGTTGTCCAATACGTTGTCCACTTAGTGTAAATAAGAACTATTTACACTAAGTGCAAATAACAATGGGTTCTATTTACACTAAGTGCAAATAGCTATAGATTCTATTTACACTGTTAAAATAGCAGGATTTTCTGCTTTTTATAATACTTATTGCAAATAGACGCAATTATCTGCACCTCAGTGTTGTAGTACATTAAAACAGTATGCAGTAATTACGTATTGAGTGTAAATTATAGTTTTAATTCAATCTATTAAATGTATGCTGCCTTATTGGGACAATTGATGGTTTTCACGTGACGTCACACCCTTATAGGAACGCCCACCTGGAGGGCAAAAGGAAGCTTTGCTGCACTGACCGCCAGTTATTTTTACGCAGTTTGCTTTAAATAATATCAGAATCAGAATCAGAATGAGCTTTATTGGCCAGGTATGTTTACACATACGAGGAATTTGTTATAGTGACAAAGCTCCACAGTGCAACAGAATGACAGCAACAGGACAAGACACAGACAACAAAAGAACAATATACAAAATAGCAAAAACACTATGCAATACAGACAATCATGTGTGAACAGGTCTGACATGTGCAAATTTGAAATGAAAAAATAAATAAAATACAAATAAGAATAATAAAAAAAAAATATATATATATATTATATATGTATGTGTGGTGAATAAATTGTATAATAGTGTTGTGTGTTCCACGTTTAATGTCAAGTGTTCATGAGATGGATTGCTTGGGGAAAGAAACTGTTCCTGTGTCTGGTTGTTCTGGTGCTCAGTGCTCTGTAGCGTCGACCAGACGGTAACTGTTCAAAGAGGGAGTGTGCTGGATGTGAGGGGTCCAGAGTGATTTTCCCAGCCCTTTTGCTCACTCTTGATAAGTACAGTTCTTGGAGAGTGGGGAGGGTTGTACCAATGATTCGCTCAGCAGTCCGGACTACCCTCCGTAGTCTTCTGAGGTCAGATTTGGTAGCTGAGCTGAACCAGACAGTTATTGATGTGCAGAGGACAGATTCAATGATGGCAGAGTAGAACTGTTTCAGGAGCTCCTGTGGCAGGTTAAACTTCCTCAGCTGGTGAAGGAAGTACAACCTCTGCTGGGCCTTTCTCACAATGGAGTCTATGTGATTGTCCCACTTCAGGTCCTGGGAGATAGTAATGTAGTAAAACGCAGATATTAAAAGGCGAAATTCAGGAAACACCTCATTGATGATGTATATTTTGTACAGGCAAGCAGATGAAGCCAGAATATAAACAAAATTGTCCCACTTCAGGTCCTGGGAGATAGTAATGTAGTAAAACGCAGATATTAAAAGGCGAAATTCAGGAAACACCTCATTGATGATGTATATTTTGTACAGGCAAGCAGATGAAGCCAGAATATAAACAAAATGTGCAAAGTTTCACATTAAGTGGTTTCCCATAGAAAACCGTTATAAAGAAACCACTGAGCCATTAAGCGGATTGCGTTCATATTCCGGCCTCATTTGTTTTGTCTATGTAAATTATCCGTCATTAATATGGTGATTGATGAATTTGATCTTTTAATATTACTGTTTTAAATATATTAAGGCACTTTAAGTGTTTTTACAACATTTTGTCGCACTGTTTAATGATTGAAATATTGCCGCGGGTGCTTAATATGGATTGCAAATGGACAAAACTTGCATTTTGTTCACATACCTTTGTTTTATTCTTTTGAGAGGTGATCTAAATATTTGCGGCTGTGAAGCAGATAGAAAATTGACAGGATTGTGCTGCAGTTCTATGGATGTTTTGCCGTTCAGGTCTTCGAGCCGGTCACGTGACTGAAAGCTATGAATAAGCCCTCCCTACACCTACCCTAACCCTAACCGATACTTTATTTTCAAGTTTTCAATTATTTCCTTCATTTTTATTGAAAATAAATGCCTTTCCGATATGATATGATATTTTAAAGGGAGAAAAAAGTTCACCAGAAGGTGGATTCGAACCCGGGTCGATCGCGTCGAAAAGAATAGAACAAACGCTATATCCTCTGCGCCACTGGAGTTGATGATTGACAGCAGTCTTTTGTAGTGTTTGACTAGCCCAATCACACATTGGTGGGCGGAGTTAGTTTAAATAGCCTCTGCCAACAAGGCAGGCTATTTGCACTTAGTGTAAATAGACACTCCGTTCTTGAAAAGCTGTCGTCGGGATGAAACCACAAATCTCAGTTTTCAAAATTTTAATTGCAGTTTTGGATGTCGCCATCTTTGATATTTACTTTCGTCAATGCTTTACCTAAATTGGGGTGGTCAGTTATGATCCCCACTGTATCTTATTTTAGCCTATTAGAGCCCTCGTCTTCTATCTGCTGGCACACAAATGCAAACTTATTTAAACCAGGCATTCAAAGAGAAATTTATTTGCATGTAAAATGACAAGTTGACTTTTTTGCTCTTCTTTTCCTAATCAAGCACACTGAGCCAGGTTGAAAATTTTCAGAATTTAGTCCTATCTTAAAACGCTTTGATCATAATGACCTCAAATGCTAATTTGGGCTTTAATGAACTCCCTCCTGTTTATGTCTAATTCAAGGGGGTTACACTTATTGGAATCAGAGAATGGCTTTGAGTGACATGCGGATCGCAATTAGGGGTCTCGGCAGGAGGGTAATTCCTAATTTTCATATCTTGTGTCCTCCTTACCTGCTTTCACCTCTTCTTGGCGCTCTGTGTTGAGAATGTGTGTCACAGTTGATTGCACAAGCTCAGTACGGATAACTCTCTCGAACTTTTCACTAGAGTTGTATTGGAAGGGAAAACTTTAAGTATATAACTCTGCGTTTTACACACGCATCAGATCCATAAGGCTGAAGAAATTGCCGACGTGTGCGCCATGAATAAAAAAGATCATGTCTTGTGGTCAGCACTTTCTATCGACTCTATTTCTGTCAACACAATTTTCTGTTCTCAGCTTTTGTGTGCGCTCTCCTTCTCTCCTCTCTCCATCTTGCTCTTTCATTTACCTCCCCTTTTACACCTTTCTTTGTATCTTTTTCTGGTTGCCAAGGTTGACATTTAATGGGGCTTGACACATAGGTATCATTGTATAGATAATACGGCCATAGAACTCAGAAGCAAATAATTCCACACCTAAATAATTTTTTCTCCTCTCTCTATAAAAAAAAAAAAAAAAATTTTTTTCTGTTCTCTTCAGTACTTGAGAGGATCCGTGTAGCAGAGTTTTACAACAGTTCTGCTTTTCTTAAAGTCACTGTGACACAGTTAACTGTTATTAGCTTTGAGGCCAAATACAGTATATGCTAGTATGATTAGCAGACATGAAATTAAATTGAAATTAAATTATTTAAAACATTATGTATGAAAGTCTATACATAATGAAGACTTTGAGGGAGTCTTTGGAAGCGGCCTTTGATAATCCAAATGTTGACAGCCGTTTCAAATTTAGAGTAAAAAATATATATTTCCAAGTGACCTGCAGTACTGACAATTTCTCATGCCATTGAAGTCAATGAAATATTTGTGCTCTCTGCATAAATTCACAAAATCATTTGAAACACTGCAGGCAGTGTGAGGCACTGCAGCATTTTATATATTTATATATAGAGGAGTATTTTAATAACTAGTTGATTCTTCCCTGGGCAACAGTTTTAATCCCAGACATGCAGTGGTTAAGCACTGGAAACTCCGGCTGCGTAGCAGGTCCTCCAAATGTCTTCCCCAATGGCAAGCACTGCTCATTAGTTAAATAAGTTGTGAGCATATTGATTAGAGGCGTCTAAATTAGCCCCTCGCCAAGGAGCAAGAGAAGCCCCTTGAGGGGAACACACTTAGAACGAAGGACAGAGAGAGAAAAAAAAGAGTAGAGAAGTCTCAAACCAGAATCTTTCAGACTGTATCCGCTGCCCTCCTAAGCAATGTCATAATTTTCTTAAGGCCTTACATTTATTGACAATGCAGTTTATTTTAATAATGAGATATGCTTTAAGTTGTGCAGGTGAGGTTTGTGGTGTGATTTGGGATTTTTGGAATGTCTGTGATTTAAATGTAAGCTTTTCTGGATATAGAAAGTGATGTACAGCGTCTGGATATGGTTGTCTTGATTAAGATTTTTTTTTTTTACCATGTGAAAAAAAAAAAAAAAAAAAAAGAAACTTTAGTGATAGGGTTAGGTGATACAAACACAGCCAAATGTCCTTTAAGGCAAATTAGATTACTTGGCAGCCATCTCGCTAACATCTCTGGCCAGCTATTTTATATATGAGGCTTCTATTGTATCTAGTTAAATGAGGAAGTAACAAAGTCTAATTACTATTTTAACTAATTTACTGTGCATTTCAACATAACTCATTTCAAATTTAGGAACACAATCTGACAGTAATTCTATCATAAATTGAGCTATATATATTTTTTTCTTCTTCTTCCTCTTGTTCTATGGCCGAATAAAGGCGTTCTTCTTCTTCTTTCTTCTTCCTTCTTTCTTCTTCTTCTTCTTCTTCAGAATGATTCAGACAATTTTTTTAGACTGATTTAGCTAATACTTCCATTTCTACAGCCTGTAACCATTTACATTTATGCCATTTTAAACCAAAATGCATTTTTTTTGGTGAAACATATTAGACTATTTGAAGATATTTTCCACTCAATTTGATTCTATTATAGGTCTGTTTTATAATAATAATAATAATAATAATAATAATATATGTGGCCTTTATCACATTTAGAACCAAAGATTACTACATAAAGGAATTTTTCCAGAAATGTATTCAAATTTGGACCTCATCCTAAGGTAGGTGATATTTTACATAAATTTGAATTTTCTGATACTTGAAAAGACTGACATGGTTTTAAAGATATTGTTATTCACATATGTATTACACATATGCTCTGTAGTTCAAGGAAATCAAATTTCCCCTGCAAGCCTCCTATAAAGCAAGCTCAGTTTGTGGACCTCTGTATTTGTAAAACACTGTGTACGGCCGTGTCTCCACCATGATAGAAAAACAAATATGTTTGTGTGTGTGTGATGTGGTTCTGTGGTCTTGAGTGTGGTTTGGTCATGTGGAAGAGATGTTGGCCTACATTCACCCTCTTAGACATCCCCTATCATAAATTAGGCATAGACACCACCGGCATTTACATAAGACCTCCCTCATCTCAAAATAACTCCCTCTCGCTCTTCCAAGTGCCCATTTCAAATCTCTTGATCTCTTTTCTTTTTCACTCCTCCACTCACAAGCACTCAAATACAAACCACTGACACTTTTAGCACCGAAACGTAACTATAAAATGTACCAATTTGTGTAAGAATAGTCTTTCGTCATGCAGAGAAAAATAAGCAATGGCTTACTTGGACACAAAACTTGAAAGATAATCTCAGTTCTCCTTTTCGCTCACGAGCCTTCACCTCTCGTCTCTCGTTGCCCCTCCTCGCTTTTGTTCCATTTTTTGATCCTCCCCCTCTCTTCATCCTTTTTATTTCTCCTCCCATCTTCCCCTTTCTCTAACTTTCTTAAGATGCCAAAAATCAAGGCTGCGCTCCAGAGGCTAGTGCCCAGGGGAGGCCTAAAGCTATTCTCCAATTAGTGTCAACACACAGACAAATACCACATTTACACAGCCCAGAGAGAGAGAGGGAGAGAGAATAAACGAGTGTGACAGCAATTCCAACAAACAATCTGTGCCGAGCAGACAGACAGATAGATACAGCAGAGCGCGATCTGCCACTCAGTATCCTCATTTATTTAGCTTGCTGGTACATGCACACACTCAAACTCGCACAATTAGCCGGCGGTCATTCGGGATATGACTTTGTGGAACTGTGGTGGTTAGGGTTCATCTTGTCTGCTCTTCGTTTTGACTTGAGCTGCTCATAGGCTCAATGTGGTTGTTTAGGAGCATGGAAGGTTTTCTCAAGGCAAAGTCAATCCAAGGAGCGTGACGGCCTGTGCTGCGAGTTCACGTTAGGCAATGATTCGTTAAACTTGGGACCCTGTGTAACCTTACCTTTACAATATATGCTAAAAATACATTGCTGACACTCTGGGAGTCACTTATAGCTGTAATTTTTTTTACATTAAAATACTTTCTCTTGTAACAGCTTGGTATGCAGGGACAATGAAAGTGAGTCATTTGTAGGTTGATTTCTCAGAAAAGTGTTCTGTTCGCTCTGTTCCGCAGCTTGTTTTAGCCAATCACCTAAGCTATAAATGTCATGAATAATCACTCTTTAGCCGCATGAAAATGACAAGAACTGCCTGCTATTTCTATCTCTATATTCCTTTCCGCATGCCTGCTTACAAAAAAGATTTCCAGTTCAAATAAATGCTGTTCTTATGTGATAATGATAATTAGAAATGTTTCTTGAGCACCAAATCAGAATAATTATTTCTGAATGATCATGTGACGCTGAAGACTGGATTAATGGAAATTAAATCACAGGAATTGATTAAATTTGAAAATATATTAAAATAGAAAACTATTTTTTTTTTATTTAAATTGTAATAGTATTTTAGAATATTTCTTAATTTTTGACTATATTTTTAATCAAATAATAAGAGTTGAATCACTTCTTTTAAAGTCACATTTTCAAAACATCTTCCCAATCCAAAACTTTGACAGTTGTATAGGTGAATTTAAACATAATGCACAGATTAACATACTGTGACAATAATATCCATTACAATGTACTATTTTTTAAGCATATTTGAACAAGGTTAATTAATCTCATTGATTAAATACAATGAACCTATAAATTCAATATTCTGTGAACCTAATAAGATTTGTGAACATTTGTGCAAAAGTGTTTATACATAAAATGCTTTGGATTCCATCAATATGTTAATAATAATGTAAGTTGCAGTGTTTATGCAAACATATAATTATGTATCATACTGTGTTTATTAAACCAGCCTGGATTCTTTTTATAAGGTTAATTTCTAGCACTTCTAGACAATGAAACTGTAGAAATTACAAATGAAGAAGAAATCTATTTATCTCTCTCTCTCTCCGGCTATAACGCATCTTCCCACAGTACAAGAACATCTGAAACCTCTCCGCATTCCCTCGCCTCCCTGCATTAGCTGTGGCCTGTGGCATTCCTGTATGTTCTGAGAGTTTGTGAGGGGCACCATATCCATCAGCCTTAATGCTACTGGTGTATGCCCCAGGGCGGCCATCTTCACACCTTCCCATCAGCCACAGTGGCACTTCATCAGAGCCCCGCCACAGCAACCTGAACGAGCAGGTCCCGCTGAGCCGCACATTAACGCACAAATCTCAGCCTTGATCACCACGCTGCCATGAATCTTCCATCCCACATACTTAACCTGACATGACAGAGTTGTCATTGCGAATCCCTAGAAATGCTATTCTCTCCGTAACCTTTTTTATTTGCGCTCGCACTCTCTGTTCTAATTCGTCTACCTTCTTCGCTCCGTTACATTCCTGCTATCGCCACTCTGACTTCATTTTCTCTCTCGCAAACTCTATTGCAGCTGTTGTGTTGTCTCTTGGCGGAGTTTCTGGGTTTAGCGCATCAATTAAAGATAAGCCTCGGCTCGTGCTTTCCCCAGTGTCAAACACGCTGCTGTGCTGGGCTCCAGGACCGAGCCGATCCGGCTTCTGATCCCTTAAAACACTACTTCATTACTCTTTCATTCAATTCCACTATGGGCTCCCTCTTTCTGTGACTGTAATCGAACATGACCTCTACATTTATCCATTAGCATCCTAAACCGAGAACAAGAGCTGCTTAAAAACTTAATTTATGAGAGAGCAGATACTAACTGGTTCATTACCTTTTGGGAGTAACTGAATAGCTCGAGTTGTAGAGAGAAACAAACTACAGAGCAAACAAAGCGTGCATGAAAGAAGAAGTAAAATTAGGACTCGAACATCTTGGTTTTAGAAGCACGTCGACTGCTTGTGAGGCTTGGGTTTAAAAAATATATAAATATTTTTTTGAAAGATTTCCAGTCACTGTAATGTTTCCTGCAGTCGTCGTTAAGCTCAGGAGACCAAATCCACCCCTTTCCATCACAATAACGCCACCCTGTCAGCCGTGAAATTCCCCATTTGGTAATGTGAAAGTTTCGGTTTGAAAACCATTGGTGTGTTCAACCTTGTCTAAAAAGTTGCTCACGTTGTTAACCATGACACCCAAGGAGCTTTGGGAACACGTCTGTGTATGACTTATGTATTTAACACAAAATGATAATTTCAAATAAAGTCTGTTCTTTCTATTCTTCAAAGACTTCTGAAAAACCATCACAAAAAATGTAAGCTGCCCTGTTTTTGACATTGATAATAATAAGTTATCCCTCTATAGGACTAATTGTGAATTCACAGCTTGTAAAAATAATTGACGTTATATTTTACATATATTTAGGAGTAAAATCATTTTCCAAAATTTGTTTTCTACATCTGACCTTTGTTTTAGGGTTCCATCATTTATAACTGACTTTGGGGTTAATTATTTTTGCCAAATTGTTTGAAACTTCACACACAATCAAATGCTTTTTCATCTGAAAAGAAATGAAAAGGTCTCACTGTTTCAAAAAACACTGAAAGTCTTTATGAACATTAATTTTTTTTCTTGTGCTGCTACTTTTGATTTGGAACTTTGGAACTTTGATTTGGAACATGTGAAAATGTCTAAAACTTGACACAAATTCGAATGCAATTTCACTGCCTGAAAACCATGTCTTAGTGTTTCAAAAGCATTAAACAACTTTAGCATTGTGTTTTATCTTGGAATTTTGAATCAATTATCGTAGCACAAGTGAAAGTCAACAAGACTCTTCTTTTTCAGTGTACCCCACACAACCCACACGTAAGTGCAGTCATGATTGGAGCATCGCTGCCTGTCAGTATAGTATTGCCAATAGACAGTGGCTTCTTTCCTGACCTCTGGTTGTTGTATGGATCGCATCTTTTAAACTGGCATACAATAATGTACCAAATGCCTGACTACCACAACAACCTATTCTTCATCACTGCCCTCACACTCATCGCTTCTATCCTCCTTGGTCCTCAACAACTTATTTTATTATTACTACTTGATTTTCTGATGCACTCCTATCACTATTATCAATACTTTCTGAAATAAGTACAGATTTATCTCTCCATCTTCCAAAAATCTTACAAAAGTGAACCTAATACACATGCATAAAGGCTATTATACTGCCTGCCAATGCTGGTCAATTGCGCCAGTTACACCAAATATGCTTCCCATAATAGGACTTTGTCAGTTATGCATGACGCTCAGATTTTTTGGTCTCTGAGTTATTGTTTTTATAAAAGTGCATTAAAAATGATAAAAAAAAACTTTAGAAAACACATTTGGATGTACAATTATATTTTTTATAACTTGAATTTATATGTATTTTCTAGTCTAAAATGAGCTCACTATGGAGCCTTGAGAGCATGTGACCTAATATGTGCTAATGCCTACTTTACTACTTTGTTACCAAAAAAGTGAAACACATGGTAAATTAATTTAAATTTTACTGGTTGAAGGGGATGTCATTTGACATCACTAAAATAAAATTTTGTTGGCTGAACATATAATAGGTATGTAATAGGTACATATAAGACCTATAATAGGTACATATAATAACTAGGTAACTAGTTATGATATAGCTGGGGACTATTTTCAGGCGCTGCGTAATATCATTGCGCCTGCTGCACTCATGGTACGGCAGCAAAGTTCCTTGATTATTACGCCGGAATGAGAGTATAGTTCCTAGCCATATCAGCCTAGAAAATCGCAACTTTTCATTTTCAGTCAGTCTTAGTGCACGATGTAACTACAGAAGAGTCAAGTTTTAAATAGGAAAAATTTCGAAACTCTTTAGTCATTTTGAGCGAGATGCTAACGGTCTAATCAGATTCAATGATCTATGCTAAGCTACGCTTAAAGTGCTACCACCAGACCCGGAGATCGGCTGAATGGATTCAAAAACGGTAAAACTCAACTGTTTAACTCTTGGGGAGATGGAAAATGAGCCTATTTTCAAAAAAAGTGGAGTGTTCATTTAAGCACCAAATCATCATATCACAATGTTGCACTTTTTTATCAAATAAATGCAGCCTTGATGAGCATAAGAGACTTATTTCAAAAATATGTACAAATCTAACCAACCTTTTGAATGGTTGTGTGTTTTGCAACAGAATTGGCTATATTAAATATTTGCTGTGACAGGGAAAAAAATTTAGCCACTGTATTATATTTTATAATTCGATATAATAATTTGTAATATGATCTTAATATAATACTTTAGTTAAATTTTGCATTTTTGACATGTACTATTAACTATATTAATTTATTAAATGTAAGTAATTTTTATAAACGTGCTTAGAAAAAACATTACTGGTGTGCATCTAGAGACACAAAAATGGCACTGATATATTTTAAGATTAGTCAGTGCAAGTTTATTTCAGTTGAAACCGCTCAGACTTACATTTTAGTCTAGGACTAGGCTTAAGCCGTGTCTGTGAAACCGGGGTAAATGTCCCAAGCAAGGAACTATGCTAACATGATTGTGTTTATGCATTTCAAACAATTGAGTTGCATTTTTGCATTGATATGGATAATCTGTTGTCTTAAATACATATTTTAAATTTCACATCTTAGAATAGATTTTGCAACCAAATTGACTAACTCTATTCACTCTAAGCATAAAGTTTATAATTCAAATAGTTACTTTTTATGCTATTGAAAGGCAGACCCAAGGGAACTTTGGACCTTGCATCTAGATCAATTAAACACAAAAAGAACAATTTACTAGGCACAATAACGATACAGAAATGCACAAAGCACAGCTGTTTTGTTCCCATGAGATTGGTTTTCTTCAATGAGAGTTATTATTCTACACCTTTGGAGATTTACTGTTCTCTTTATGTTCTACTTATGAAGTTGCTTTCCTTTTTTCCCCCCTAAAATAATTCATTTCATTCCTTCAACTATCTTCCATTCTATCCCTTTCAATTCATGTATTTTGCTCTCTGTCTCTTTCTCTCCTGGCAGGGCAGGTAACGGCGCAGCTCAGCGTGGTGTAGTGACAGAGACAGCGGGTGTGTTTTGGCATGAGTGTGGATTACAGGTCCAATCCATACGGTAGCTGCTTAATACTTCGTCACATTATGAAAATCCCCCTTGCTTTCAACACACGGCTGGTGCTTGTCTCTGCTGATTTATATGCTCTATTACAATGCCTCAGAAAAGAACTTTCAGTTTGGCTTCAGTCTTTTTTCACAGCCTCTCTGCTGTGGGTAAGAAGTGTAATAAGTCTCGTGCTATTCAATAAATAACGGTCTATTGGTCTAAACACCCTTTTGCTGTCGTTCTGGAATTGTTTTAATCAGCAAAGTGTCACTGTTCCCTGTAAGCTGGGACGAATGGGATGTGGTCCAGAAATTTGCATTAAAAACTCCTGGATTTTCTTTTATAGTCTAAATCCTGTGTAACCCACAATACTGTCACTGAAGGAATCAATAGTTTGATTGTTGCATCTGTTGCCCACAAACATGCTCGTTCTGTCTGCTAATTGTGTGGTTGCTGTAAAGCAAGAGTGGTGTGTGTCGCACCTCACGGACAAGCTCGCAGGAGATAATAGTCACGGTCTTTTGCCACAGAAGGTGGGACGGTTCCTGTTGCGGAAGCTGATGACAAAGCACAGGCAAAAAGTCAATATCAATTACCTCTCGTCTCTCAATACCGAACCACTGAGTCACTCAGCAACGTCAAACCAAACAACAGCTCAATTATTTCAAGCGTTTTCAATCACAGAGACACTCAGGCTCTTTTTAAAAGCTGTGTGCTGCTTGCTTAGCTGAGGAAATAAAAGTGAATCAATTAGCTCACAGTGAGGCTGACTTCATCTTTACAGAGGGGAAAATCCTCACTGCCTTTTTCAAGCTCCTGGGTTAACAGAACTGAATGGGTTTTGTAGTTGTCACTAAGGGCGGGAACTATAACAGTATTTATTGTGTGATGGTAAAAAAAATGTTTGACATTTTTTTTTTTTGGAATTGGTAAGCAACTTTGCAACTTGAGCAGTCACAGGTGTAACACCTCAGAACATGTCTCATCCAATCAGTTGCATACGTATTTTTTATTTTTTTTTTTGCTGTTGAGTGTTTTGTTTTTAGCTGAAGTGTTTATAATGAGAAACAGCTGCTTTTGCAAAGAAGGCTAATCACTCATTTGTCATGAATAAAAATATAATTTGTGTGGATCAAGTAAAAAAAAAAAAAAAAGATGAAGTACTCTTAATTTACTTTGTCTAAAAGGGATAGTTCACCCCCCCCCCAAAAAAAGAAAAAAAATTGTCTTTGAAAAAAAATATTTTCTAAATGTCGATAAAGTATTTCGAAATGACGGCCTTTCCATTAACCAATGTTATGCGACTAAAACGTAAACTTTTGCCTCTCGCGATAAGTCATGGCAACGGATTTTGGTGAGATTTGACGGATTTTTGGATATATTTATTCAAAGGAGGCGTAAGCGTGTATCTTTACAGAAGCAGCACAGAGAGCCACTTCAGAAACATGCGTGGCGTGGATGGAATAAACACAAGCATTGACTAGAGTGGCCGCAGTCAGCTTCAGTGGCCGTATAGGAGCCACACTGCAACGCAGACGTGTGCAGTGTAAATTGTCTAAGCATTAATGTCAGGGAAAGCCCCTTATATTCGAGAGCGACCATGTATGAAGTATTTCTTGGAGGTTATAGTACAATGAAAAATGATTATATGACTTTTTACATACGCCATGTGACCTGTAAATGCGAAAAAAAAAAACGTTTCCATTGCAGTTTTGCAAAATATTCCTTTTCCGAATTGCCTGAAAAACCACCTCATGCGGGAGGATCACGTGACCCCTCGACGGTGATGCAGGCTTAGTTTTTCGCTCCGCTCACTTTGCCACATATTTCACGATCCTGTCAGCAAAATTTGAACCACTCTGCATTAGACCCATCATGAGTACTAAGGCAGACAAAGGAGATCGGAAAAGAGAGATTGAACAATCGCCAATGAAGAAAAAATTCAGAGATTCAGCCATCTCCAGTGAAGACCTGGACAGTGCTATTGCTAGCCGCATTGAACTAGCATTTAAAGAACACCAAAGCACTTTGAATTCGGTTGTGAACTCGGCAGTAAGAGATGCGATGGACTCTGTGCTGATTCCAGCATTGCGCGAACTGCGTGAGGACATACTAGCGACCAATAAGTCTGTTAAAGAGCTAAGAGAGGAGTTTGAGGCCATAGTTACCAAGACGAAGCAGACACGTGACCGCGTTGATTCTGTTCAGGCAGCGGCGCGTGCAGATAAGAGAACAGTTACGGATTTAAAGGATCAGCTGGAGCGACTCACCGAGAAGATGACAGATATGGAGGACAGGTGCAGACGGAACAATGTTAGACTGGTGGGACTCCCAGAAGGGATGGAAGGTCCAGATGCAGCTAGTTTCCTCCGAGCTAATCTTTCCAAGTGGATTCCTTCCTTGAGGGGCCGTGACATTGAGATTGATCGGGCGCATCGCGTCTATGACGGAGGGAGGGGCTCCGATCGGCCGCGCACTCTCATCTTCCGTGTACTGAGATGGCATGACAGATCAGATATCCTGAAAGGTGCTCGGCAGGCGTATCCGGTGAAGTGCTCACAGAACAATGTCACACTGCTGTTTTTTCCTGACTTTAGTCCGGCTACAGCGATCAGGAGAAAGGCATTTGGTCCGGTTTTGAAGAAGATGACTGCACTTGGTCTCCAGCCCTTCCTCATCTATCCAGCGGTGATTAAGCTACGGCACAAAGGGGAACAGAGAAGCTACGATTCCCCTCAGAAAGCGGAGGATTTTATCAGTTCCATGTCTCAGCAGAAGTCCTATGCCGCAGCTCTGCGGGGGGACGACGGGGGAGCAGCGACCGCTGTTTCTCCAATTCGACGGGAGGGGCGTGACGGCCGGGATGGACTTGGCCCTAGCTGCCCAGAAGGGGATGATAGCAGGATGAGCATGGATGCTTGCTAAACCTATTGTTTGCGTTTTCTTCTCTTATACTGGGATATTGTCCTTATTTATCCGGTACAACGATCTCTTTGCTGGTAAGACTGACACTCCATTTTTCTATTTTGGAGGGGACTGATGGAGAGTAGGTTTAATTAATATAAAAGGAAGGGGAAGAAAAAGGATATATATATATATATATATATATATATATATATATATATTTTTTTTTTTTTTTTTTTTTTTTTTTTGGGCTGTGTGAGCCTTTCGGGAGACATGTCTTGCGTTAGGGTGGATCGGTCACGACCTATCACCGCTTTTTGTTGCTCAGTCAGACCTATGTTCTCGGTAATGTGCGGTCTGAGTTGTTCTTTGTTTATGGTTGTCGGTTGTTCACATTTTTATGTTGTTTTTGTTTTTTACAGCAGACATTTATACTTTTATCTATTTTACATTATTTCTAAAGGGATTTTTCATATAGGAGGTTTGGTATCTAAAATGCACATCAGTGTTTACGTGTTATTTACGGAATGGAAGTGCTTCTGTTTTTTGTTTTTGTTTTTTGCATTTATTGTGTACAATCTTGGGATTATGAATATTCAATGCATACTTTAAATATTTTATCACTGAATGTGAATGGTTTAAATTCTGCTGTTAAAAGAACCCGTGTATTAGAATATTTACACCGTAAATCTATCTCCTGTGCCTTAATACAAGAGACACATTTAAAACAATCTGACGTGGCACGTTTCCAGAATAAGTATTACAAATTAATAGCTTTTTCCTGCACTCAAAATAAAACTAAGGGGGTGCTTATCCTTGTTAACAGGAAGTTAAATTTAACAATTGAACACCTTGGTAGTGATGAGAAGGGTAGATTTGTTTTTATCCGATGCAAAATATATAATAATAGGTTAGCATTGGTCTCTATTTATGGTCCGAATGAGACAGACAGTGCATTCCTTAAACAGATTTCCAAAACTTTACTTGAGGAGATTGATTGCCCTCTAGTGGTGGGTGGTGATTTTAATGCTGTCATAAATCCTGCTTTAGATAAGTCTCAATCTGATACAACAGCCAATCCATCCTCTAAATTATTGAATAAATGTATCACTGAGCTCAACTTAATCGATTTATGGAGAATTCAGAATACTAAAGCTAAGGACTTCACTTTTTTTTCTAATAGACACAAGACTTTCTCTAGGATAGATTACATATTTCTCAGCCCATCTTTAATTTCATCTAATTCCTCTATATCTATATTACCAATTTTATTATCTGATCATTCTGCTATGTTGTGCAGTGTTCCTCTTTCCGATGTCAAAGCCAAGTCCCCTAGATGGCGCTTTAACATATCATTATTAAGTAATCAGACTTTTATTACCTCTCTAAAAGAATATATTAACGACTTTCTTGAAATTAATATGCCCTCTGATGTGGATCCTCAAATACTGTGGGAAACGACTAAGTGTGCTATACAAGGTTTCTGTATATCTTTCTCTTCTACTCTTGCCAAAGCGAGAACTCACCAGTTTACACAATTAGAAAATAAAATCCAATCATTACAAAACCTACAAAAACAACATTTTACTGAGCAACAGGCTACACAGCTGTCCTCTTTAAAAGAAGATTATGATTTACTTTCACACTCAAAGGCAGAATTTATTTTACATAGGACTAGACAAAAATATTATTTTGAATCAGAGAGACCTAGTCATTTATTGGCCCTTAGGTTGAAAGAATGCGAGTCTAAGGCATATATTAGCGCAATAAAATCATCGGATGATCAGGTCACCACGAACCCTGTGGCAATTAATGACATATTTAAAGGTTTTTACACAAATCTGTATAAAGCTGAAACAGATTTTGATGAACCAATTTGTAAGCAGTATTTAGATAAATTGGAACTGCCTCGGATCTCACAGATGGATAAAGAATCTTTGGAGGCCCCATTAAGTTTGGAGGAACTTCACGTCTCTCTAAAGAGCCTTCAAAAGGGCAAATCGCCGGGTCTAGATGGTCTCCCCCCTGAATTATATTTAGAAATTTGGGATTTGGTAGGGATACTTATGCTTAACTCATTTAATTTTGCAATTGAACATGGGGCATTTCATAGAGATCAAAAAACATCACTGATTTCATTACTTCTTAAAAAAGGGAAAGATCCATTAGATTGTTCCAGCTACAGACCGATTTCGCTTATCCCATGTGATCTTAAAATCTATGCTAAAGTGTTTGCTTCTCGTTTGGAGAAGGTAATTCACAGTCTGATCAAGGAGGACCAAACTGGTTTCATCAAGGGGCGCAATGCATCTGACAATATGCGTCGACTCCTTCATATTCTTGACTTTGCGGACTCCCACCCAACACCTTGTGCGGTCTTTTCACTTGATGCAGAAAAAGCCTTTGACAGGCTAGAGTGGAATTATATGTGGGCAGTTCTGCAATGTTTCGGCTTCGGTGAACACTTCGTTTCTATGATTAAGACATTATACCACTCACCTGCAGCATCAGTCATAACTGGTAATATTATTTCCCCCTCATTCCCTTTACAGCGCGGAACGAGGCAGGGGTGTCCACTTTCCCCCTTATTGTTTTGTCTATCTCTCGAACCCTTAGCACAAGCCATCAGGAAATCTGAAGTATCGATTAAGATTCATGACCATAATCATTGTATTTCATTATATGCTGATGATATTATTCTATATTTAGATCACTTTGATGTTTCAGTCTCTAGTGTAATTAAGGAATTTGATCATTTTAGTAGCCTATCAGAAAATAAATTGGAGCAAATCTGCTCTAATGCCAATTAACGATGTTAAGGTTAATTTTTCTATTCCCTCATTTATCCCTATTAAGGAATCTTTCATCTATTTGGGCATTACCATATATAAAAACATTCATAAGATTGCCAGAGACAATTTTAATAACATTTTTGTTAAGGTCAAAAATGACATTCAAAGATGTAAGAATCTTAAAGTCTCTCTCCAAGGAAGAATCTCCACTGTTAAGATGAATTTGTTACCTCGATTTAATTTTTTTTTCTCTATGCTACCACTTTCTCCCCCTCCAGGTTACTTTAAGGAGATCAACTCCATAATTTCTAAGTTTATCTGGAATGATAAATGTCCCAGAATTAAACTTACCACATTGCAACATCCTAATAGCGCAGGAGGACTGGCTGTACCAAATTTTGAATTATATTATTGGTCATTCCAGCTTAAGGCCCTTCATAATTGGGTTGATCCTCAATCTACAGTTTCATGGAGGGTGATTGAAGCTGACAAGGTTAAACCAAATAGACTTCAAGATATTTTATTTACCGGCACAGGAAAAAAAGGGGATAATTATAAATTTGGTCCGGTTGTGGCTAACTCTATTAAAATCTGGAAAACGGTTGAACGTCGGATAGGTGGACCCTTCAAATTCTGTAACAGTACACCTTTATGGCACAATTTGAACTTTGTATGTGGAAATCGTCCATTTGTCCAACCCTCTTGGTCCTCTTTAGGTGTAAACACGTGCGGTGATATATATGATAACCAGGGCCTCTGTTCATTTCAGGCATTGAGAGCCAAATTTTGTCTACCAGCATCTGCATATTTTGTTTTTCTTCAATTACGTTCTGCTCTCAAAGCATATGGCGTTCCTTGGTCTTCTTCCATTTCCTCTCATCCTATGCGGGACTGGATTGCACCATCTGCTGGTCGGCCATCTGTTTCCTTAATATATAATAAAATTATTGATTGTATTACAAAACCTCTTTCTATTAAAACTATTTGGAATAGGGAATTATCTGATCTTAATTTATCTGTCGACTGGGAGAGAGTGTGGTCTAATCTCAGCTTAACATCTAAAAATCTGGCTCATCGTCTTATTCACTTCAAAGTCATTCACAGAGCATACATAACTCCTTACAAAAGATTTAAAATGAAACTGCAGTCAAATTTGAACTGCCATATATGTGACACTACATCATCAGGCACTTTTCTGCATATGTTTTGGGAATGTCCTGTCGTCATCAGTCTATGGACACATGTAAACCTGGTTTTGTCATCATTACTGAGAATTGATTGGTCTGTTAACCCAAGTTTATGTCTTCTTAATGATGATTCTGGTCTCTGTATTAGTTCAATGCAAAAGAGAATGTTGTTTGCTGGTTTTACAGCTGTGAAGAAGACAATAATTCAGAACTGGTTTACACCACACATGTGTAGAGAGGCATATTGGATCCGTAGCCTCCTGCAAATTGTCTCATGTGAATGTACAACGGCGCGAGTCGGTGGGGCCAGGCCTTCAACCATTGAGGCTTGGCAGTGTTTTTTACTGAATATACGTGATTATTTAAAGGAGTAACTTTTGTGTTCTTGTTGTCCTTCCCTCTATCCCTCCCTTTTGATTGAACCTTGAGATGTTGAGTATGTGTCTGCTGTTTTGTTTTGTTTTATTTTGGATATTATGTTGTGTTGTTTGTGAGAAAAAATGAAAATAAAAAAAAATTGTTGATAACAAAAAAAAAAAAACACCTCATGCGAGCGTAAAAACTTTTTTTGCGATATATGTGAGTTGTTGCTAAATTTACGCTTTTCCATTAGGCGTATTTTCAATTCGCAATTTTAATTTGCGCAATTTGAAGGGTAATGGAAATGCACATACTGTTGTTTTGAACCTGTATGTCTTTGCTTTGGTAACCACAAAGTTATGGTTACCATTGACTTTCACTGTATGACAACAAAAATATTTCTCAAAAATATGTTTTATGTTCAGAAGAAAGTCAGTCATACAGGTTTGAAATTACATGGTGAGTAATTATATATATATATATATATATATATATATATATAACCTATGATTTTTGAGTTGACTTTCCATCAAAAACTAATATATCATGCTATAATGCTTTAAAATTTCTGCCATACAACCCACTTCTCATTGCAACAATAAATCAGAAAAATAATAAACATTCGACCGTTAATAAGAGTGTAAAATCCCAATGAAATCTTCAAAAAAAGTTAGCTCTCTGTTGCTAGATTCTTTCGATAGTTGTAGGTAAAATGTCTCCTTTTCTCTCTGTTCAGCACTTGTTTCTGTTCCATGTGTGTTCTGTCTAATTGACAGACCGACCGGTGTGGAGATGTTTCATCCTTCCCTCTCTCTTCCTTCTCCCTCCATTTCTCATCCCATCACTCTCTGAGACACCTGTGAAGGCTGTGGTTGAAAAGTGAGCGAGAGAGACAGAGAACTAAGGAGAAGCAGGGAGCATAGAAGACGGGAAAGTAAAATCTCTTTTGCTCTGGCAAAGAACTCAGCTGGGCAGTGGACAAAGGAAGTGGGCTGTGGAGATGGGAGCTCTGAGACAGTCTGAAACGTTCTGTTCAATTTTTTTCTTCTAACAATGTGAGCAGTAGTGGAGATGTTCTCTCTCTTTGTGGTGTACTCCTCGATTCCAGTGCCGACTCTTACCGCACTTAACACATTCCTGACTGTCCGCTTGTCGTCTCTTCTTCCTGAAGTTGCTGCCGTACTGCTGTCTAAGGCCTAAAATTTTGCTTCCCAGCATACTATTTGCACTTCACATGAAATAAATGTCTGCTTCTCCAGTAAAACTATCCACTAAAGCAAGAGTATTTTGGACAAGACCAGTATGTTTTAAATCTACACCTTTCTGAATGAAACCACTTAGGTCATCATGAATTTCTATGTTAGTGCCAGTCTAAGAGGGTCTAATTTAACCATCAAAGCCAATAAATCATAGTTAGTGAAGCTGGGAGGAAGTGTCCCTAAGTTATGAAGTGTTAGTCCTTTTTTATATATATATATATATATATATATTAAAAAAATAATAATAATAATGGTGAGACAAAACATTAAACAATTGTAATTTTAATTCACTGAAAAGGTTTTTGGAAGAAAACAAATATGGAAAGGATTGATTCAAATACTCCAGTCACAATATTGTGAGATTGACCAGTGTAAACCAAAAATCAGTAAGTAATTTAAATACTGTAGCTCACTATTGCTAAATAAATGAGAGTCATGTAGCTAATATGTTAATAAATGCTATTATTTCAGAAGCATTCAAACACCATATTTTGTTTAAATGAATTAATATTAATGTGTTTGAATAAGTGTTAATGCTAGTTCAAGTATGGTCATTTTGCTAATTATTTTCAGTTTAAATGTTACTTTGGCAAAAAAAAAATATATATATTGACTGCATCTGAATGACATTTTAATTAAATGTGTTAAAATTAGTGCTAGAAGTGTCAAGGAAGCACCATCATCCAAAAGCATCCGTAATAACTGTTTTTATTCAGTAACATTTCTCTAAAATGCAAATAAATTATCTCAGTTTGAAGATAATCTGCGTTGACCTTCAGAATTTGTAAACCCGTTTATTGAATCATTTAATTTTTTACTCTGTAGGCAACTCCATTATGGTCAACTGTTGCTGTTATGTCAAGGATTTATAATAGGAGGTATGTTTGGACTTTCCACTAAGGGGAAAAGGGAAAAATCCAGCAGACCCGTGTCCCACTGCATGTCTGCACCCAGAGCAATCAGACTAATGTATTTCATTGTGTAGAGCCTGCTGTACTAATGGCTGTGGACTGCAACATTTCAGCATTGCTGCCACTGGCTGTTGCGATGGGCAGATAGATGAGGCTTGTGTCTGGATTTATATGTGGATGTGAGAGCTGTGTATGGCTGATCTTGTCTGTGTAGGATAGTTGATTCTGTGTGTTTGTGTAGCTGTGCTTTGCTCTGATTGAACTGCTAGGCAAAGAGCCAGTCCAGGCCCAGCCAGAGAGCCACTCTCCCGGTTAATCGTCATGGAGATGCTCCCACTCCATTAGGCCTCTTACGATGTGCCATAACCAGCGGGCGACTGGCATCAGTCTTAGAACTGAGAACGAGCCAAAACCCCAGCATGGGCACTGCCCCAAAACACACAACACACCAACAGGACACAACACATCTCACACAAGGTGCCAGCCGATCTCCTTTCACCTTAATACATTTCAAACTAAATTGAAACTTTGATATACATATTTTTGTTCCATTGAATTTGAGTTGCCTTATTTTTTTCCTTGGCTGAATAAATCCTATAAATTCACCAACAGCTAGTTAGCACTATATGTTAGTAATTATATGTAGGTGACTATATTTTGTGTTATAATATATTTGAATTATAATATTAATTTCTTATGTTGTTGTGCTTTTTGTACACTTGTTAGATATTCCACTAATGTATAATCTGGCGAATTTTTTTTTATATAAATACATTAAAATTCCAGCAAATGTAAAGTTGATTACCAGATGAAGAGAACAATGGAATTTTTGAAGAATTATATATATGAAATCGACACAATATATATGGGTAGTTGACGTATCAATGTGTCCTATGGTGTGACGGAAAAATGTGAAAAAAAGAAAAATAAATAACCTCTAACATTGAAGATAAACCTCTCTCATGCTATTTGTAACTCTAAGAATGAAGATACATTTTTCTCATGTTATTTGTATAAGTTTTTTTTTTCCAAAATTTTTGCTATGTCACACCATAGGACACAGTCCAATTTTTTTTGTCAACTACCCATATATTAGTAATGTCAGTCGATTAAAATTTTGAATCTAATTAATTACATGATGTGTTGATTAATTAATCGCAAATTAAATTAGTCTGAAAATACCCAGATCATTTAAAGCCATTACTGTGATATATAGGCTATATGAGACAAAATCTCATACAGAGCATTTTTTTTTGCACCAATATCTTGAATTTTAGGGCATAACTTGGAGTTGTTGCCCTGCATCATATTTGTCAACAGTCAACTTTATGAAATGTAATCATACCGGTCTGGAGGTGGGGCCAGTGCGTTAACTGCGTTAAAATATTTATTTTGATAGTTATTTTTTTCATAATTAATCAATTCATTAGCCCTAATATATATATATAGTTCAGAGTTCAGATACAAAAGCCTCTAAGTGCCATCTGAAATTTTCTTCTAAAATGAGCATTTTTCTCATGTTCCTATATTTTTGTTCAGTTATTTCACTTTAATGGCAATGAAATAACCTATTGATTGCATGAAAGTGAAATTACTACACCTACACATGAAAGCCTGAGAAAAATGCTCATTTTAGGAGAAGATTTTACAGTTATTGTAATAGTTTTACTGTACAGTAACTGTCTGTAGCAATGTTATTTTGGTGAAAGCATGGTTAACATTCTAAATTGCAAAGGGTATTTTATTTCTCTCAATCTATCGTTTTTATTTTATTTTTTTATTTTTTTCTGATTGGTAAATCTCTGTTTAGTTTTGGAGAAGTCACATTCACCCTGAGGTGCACCTTATTTCCCAGTATTTTTGTGGTAGTATAACATGGCAGCCATCTTGAACTGACACGGATGCTGATTCAGGTGACTGTTGTGGCAGTTATTTCAGAAAGACAGCCTCTCGTCCACTGTGTTTCTGCACACATACACACACATAGACATTTACACACACGTTAAGCTCACTGTGCTCAGCCGTCAGGAATGATGGCCATTTTATTTGAGTGGGTTCACAGTGTCAACTCACTTCATTCAGGGGATATACAAGGTGTGAGAGAGACAATCAATGCCACTCTGCTTTCACACACACACACACAAACAACTACAACATCACATAACCATCAACTAAAGCTGAAATACACACATAAATGCACGGAGCGAACATGTAAAACACACAGAGACCTATGATCACTCCTGTCTGACTCTCTCTGACTTGCGGGTGATGGCTAAAAGGTTTATCAAGCCATGTTGCTGTAAACATTGCTGAGGAGAATAGCAGTATAGTTTGGGGTTAGAGTGAGTGTCGAAAACATTCACCCTCATGTCACAAACTGCTCCGTCACACAGTGTACCCACTCAGACACACACTTCATGGACAAATTGCAGATGGCAAAGTTTTCTACACAGAAAGCGGAGTGTGTGTATGTGTGTATGAGAGCCAGAGCAGGGTAAGTGTGTTGTGAGGGGGTAATGGGAAAAGCTATTGGAGCGTATCACTAGGCCTGTCTTGTCATGGTGGGTTTTTGCAGGCACAGTCTGACTTCTCCTGACGGCCCTGTATTTATATATATATATATATATATATATATATATTTTAGCTGCTTCTTCTGCCTGTACTTTTGGCCAAGTTTAGCTTACCGCCAAATCAGTACTGAATCTGAGTCAAAGTTTTATATCTGTGAAATGGCTCTTTATAACTAGTGCAAGTTGTGACATTAAAAAATATTCAAGAGTCTTGTACTCTCACAGACAGCTGACCACAAGTGAGAAGCTGTTCAGAATGAGCATACATTTGGGTAGAAACATTTTATGACATTGTACCCAAGCTACTAGAATATAATAATCTGTATTTATAGAATTCACAGGTGTGACTGAATGAAATTACTAAGGCACTCTCACATGAGTGTTTGCATTTATATTCAGAAGAACAGCACCACTGCAAGTGTGATATCGCTTTTATGATTCTATAAAAATAAGTTAATATTGTATTGTATGGACCATTTTGTGCTTCATAGATTTCTCCTGCAATCTATTGTTTAGAAAGAAAGTGTACAAAAGGTAATGTACAGGTACTTTCATAAATACTAATTGTAAACCAGAGGAGTTGATCAACTGTAAATAGCAGTTTACAGGATGTGGAGACATTGTGCATCTTTGATCGATTTAAAATGTCATTACCAATGTTAAAACCAAACCTAAACATGTGCTGTGGAGTCATACCAGCATGTAAACACAATCCTTATTAGCACAATCTGCCTAAGAAATGGAGTGATTGTGCCTTGTTAGACTGTGTGTTTTCTCACCCAAGGGACAACAATGAAGCAAAGAAGCAATTAGTTATATATGACTGTTTGGCATGTTTTCTGTATATGTACATGTGAAGTTCTGTTATACTGCACATGCTTAATGTGTGTGTGTGTTCATGTGTATGGCATTCGGTCCATTAGGACATTTCTGAGAAGCCTAGTGGGTGCACTGCATGGAATAGAGCTAATTACATCATTAATCACAGGACAGGGGTTATATACTAACAACCTGTGTGTGTGTGTATGTGTGGGTTTTATTTGTCTCGTGTTTGTGCTGAATTTACATTTGGCTATTTATATATTTGTTCATCTGTATGTTTGTTGTTTTCTTAATTATTGTACGTACTAACAACTAATAAATAATCAGTTTAAATAATAAAAGGATGAAACTGGATTGTACTTTTTTTTATTTTTTGCCTGTGTGCACAGTTGTGATGGTGAAATGGCTCTTGATTTCCCTTGTCTCTGGAATGTTAATGTCCCTGGCTTGTCCCTGGCTTCCAGGGATTCAGATGACGTTCCCTTAAAGTCAAAATGAGTTTCCATTTTTAACTCATTTTATTTACATATTTTCCATATTTAAGAATGAAACAAGAAAAAAAAAAACAGTACTCTTCAAAGGTTTGGGCTCAGTACAATTGTTAAATGAAAAATAAAAGGAGGTATCTTATGCTCACCAAGGCTGCATTTATTTGATTAAAAAATACAGTAAAACAGTAATATTGTGAAACATCAGTACAATTGACAATTACTGTTTTCTATTCGAATAAATTTTAAAATATAGTTTCTGGCAATGCTGAAATTTCAGCACTCATTACACCAGTCTATAGTGTCAAGTGATCCCTCAGAAATGATTTGAATATGCTGATTTGGTGTTTAAGAAACATTTCTTATTATTAACATTTAAAAGTATAGTCAAAAATTAAAATACTCTCCCACAATGTATTTCCAAACCTGTGTTCTTATTTCCTCCTGCGGAACACAGAAATATATATATATATTTTTTTTTTTTGACATAACAAAATTTTCATTTTTGGGTGAAATGTCCCTATCCCTAAGAATAAAAGAGTAATGCTTGAAAACTGTTTTTCACAATCTTTAATCTACACTCGATACTATGCTCCTCAAAACATAACCACAAACATACTGTAGCAGTGTCCATTTGTCGCATATTTCATACAACGCCGATGAAACAAACCTCAAAAATGACAATAAGCCCATCCAGCCCTCTTTTCCAAAGTCGGCGAGATGTGTTCAAGACACATTTCATTTATTGTGAAACATGAAAGTGTGCCAAAGAAAAATAATCAAGCTGAGACAAAATTAGCAGTAAAGGCAGTAATAGACAATAGGAACAAACAAAACTGGTGACAGCGATGAGAAGTTGGTATAAATAGCTGTTGAAGAGAAAGACACAGGAGGAGATGGATCCGGTAATGAGATGTTCACATCTACACGTGTCTTTGATATCTTGCGATCTGTCACGTCTCCTCAAAGCTGACAGTGCTTTGCGAGCTCGCTGTCCACTCGAATTGTCTCGCTTTCTTTACCTCTCTCTCTACCTCACTCTCGTCTGTCGCTCCGTTCCCTTTCCGTTTGTTTGTTGACGAGTAATGATAGCCCTCGCTATCATCCTGATGAGACCGTCTCCAGCTATCGACGGCTGCCGACTCGCGTGTGTGCGAGAGAGTGCGGGATGTGTGACTGTGTGTAGGAGAACTTCTGATGGTAATTCCACCTGATGTTCCGGCCCCCCTTCTGGCAGCATCCCAACCTCATTATGCCAATCATTAAGTTTAATGACTTATAAACCAAGCGTCAGAACTTTACGACTACACGTTGGGAGAAATAAACAGTCCTATCTTTGGCTCCTCTCCTCATCGAGCTACATGTGATTAGCAGATATTTATTTCAAATGGATTGCTGGAGTTTATCCGTGATAAAAGTAAGAAACGGGGGCAGGTGATTTTGTTAAATCACGTTGGAACTTCCTCCAAGCATCACAAGAGTCGCTTTTAGCTAGGTGACGCATAATTTTAACATATGCGTATTCGATTCTGAGGCCAGCAGCTACTGGTGCAGTCCTAAGCCAACGTGCCGAGCTTCAAACTTAGAGGAAAAACATTAGCTATGGCCTCTTTTCGCTGCTCTAGCTGTGCCAAATGATTCATCAAAATGGATAAACACACTACAAGCGCTCTCAGGAAGACAACATTATGCAGGGCTTATTCATTTCTAAACACACAAACCCCCGAGTGCTGAGAGGGGAAGAAATATTGCCTTACATGGGGCGTCCTCACATACATTTGCATGTCACATACTCTTTGCACTGGCCTTTTTTGTTGTAAACATCCGCAGGAGAGGTATAGCCTACTTGTTGTGGGCCTTTTCATTACATGGTGCTTAAATAACAGTTAATAATGATAATGTATAACATAATAACGGTTTTATAGTCCAAACATTTGCCAGCTGAGCCAGCATCAGACTAAAAATAAGTCCGTAGCTTCCTTAAGTCCGCGGCCTTATCGCGGCGACTGCTTGCGTGAAGCAAGACAGAGAGTGTGATGGTGATAAATGGCCCGTATCACTAACTGGGAAATATTACAGAAATGCCCTGGCAGACTTACTAGTGTTCCTACTACACTGATGCCGATATGTTGCCCGTGGCGACCAAAAGCAATGTTTGTTTGTGTAAAGAGATATGCCTTTTAGGAATACAATGGTGAAATTGTTAGGCCATTATTTAAAGACACACTGATATGATGTGACTTGTATGTAAATGTGTGTGCGTATGTATGTGTATATATATATATATATATATATATATATATATATATATATATATATATTATGTCACATGTATGTTCCAGTTTAGTTCCTGTTTGTCCTTATTTGGTTTAGTTCCTGTTCTCATTATTAGTTAATCATAGTTCATTGTATTCACCTGTGTTGTATTAATTATCTCATCAGTTCCCTTTGTTTGGTTCTTGCTTATAAGTCCTCAGTTCTCCCCTAGTCTTTGTCTTGGATTAATGTTTTGTAAATGGTCTACGTGTGTTGAAGCTCATTAAAGAATCCTTACGTTTACTCTGTCTAAGTGTGATATTTCTACAACCACGACCCGTGACATTTTATTTTTTTATACTATATGTTGACAATTTTATTCTATTTCCAATTGACATCAAAACCTGGAAGGTTTGCATAATGGGGTTTTACAGTTTATGAGTGAAACAAGGTCTGTGATAAATATAAATTATAAGTAACTACATAAAAACGTTACATTGTACCACAAAAACATCCAACTATCAACAAATTATGTACCACAGACCTCATTTTACTCATCAATTGAAAACCCCAAAATAAAAAAAAAACACATTATAAAAGGAAAATCTCAAGGGAACCTATGGCACATCAGTCGTATGCGTTTATACTAATAAATGTATTTCTATAATTAATAATATATATTTATATGAATTTTACTTGTATAATTGTACAGTTTTAAGTTGTATAAATAAATAAAAAAACAATGTATTATGAGTAAACACACCTTAACAATTAACAAAATATTTATAAACTAACCTAAATTGATGCTTTAAAAAAATAATTGTTAGTTTGTGATGGATAGACTATAAAGTATAACCCATTAAATGATGTAATTGGCATTTTTTTCAGGACAAACATGCCTTCTGTCTATGTAAATTAGTCTAATTTATAGATGTGCTTTTTATCAGAAATCAAAGCATTATTTTCTTGGTGCAATTACCCTGCTACAAATATAGATATGTTTGCCCTTTGACTATTTTTCCCACATGTGGATCTGTCTGTACAGTGAATTTCATATTTCATCTTCTGTAACAAAGAGCTTATGTGTGACTGATAGTGTGAAAATAGCTGTGTGTGTGTGTTCTTAGATCTTAGGCCTTTGGGATATTTTCAGAGATTTTCAGGGACGATGATAAGATAGAAAAGCCCTTTCTAACATTTTAAGTTCTCTAACATTTGCAGTTATCTTGTAAAATGCCATTCAATCAAACTGCATCAAGAGCAGCTGGTAAAATGAATCCCCTTGAAATCAGACACCTTTAGGATGAGACGTTCTATTTTATTGTCTGAAATGGAATTCTGTGAACGTGGGTGTGTGTTAGATGATAGTATCGGTAATAATGCCATATGTTCTTCATTCATCATTGCAGTGCTGAATAATAACTCAGAACTGTCAATCAACCAGGCAATAAGTTGTTATTGATCACAATGATAATTCACGGAAGGTCACATGATTATCTGACATGCACGTGATCAGAATTCACAAATACCTGAATTGACATCTGACAGTGTGTTGCAGGCTTCTTTTTCTTTTTTTCTTTTAGTTTAATGCGTCCTGTTAGTCTGTTTTTCCTTTACAATGTGCTCATCTATATAAGAACATAAGCTTTGTTTCTTATAATGTTTCTAATATTGTTTCTAATATTCATACTCAGTCTGCTGCTGTCTGTATGAAAAGTAGTTAATGACTTTCCACATGCCTGATCTCTCTGAACTCAGTCTAAACTGATCGCTGCCAGGAAACATATGAGCGTAATGCACAGTGACCTTTCAGAGCAGAAGGTGCGTTCTGTAAAAACTGCTGATGTGCGGGGAGTTTTATGTCTGTAATATTACACAGAAAAGATGATTTCTGGCAGTATGTGTGCACGGTGCGTTCACTCAGGGTCATTGATCAAATGTAACAGTTGTAAATAAGACTATGCATACTTTCCTGCTACCCGTTATGCAAAAAGTAGTATGTCAAATGAGTAGGATGGCAGAATATGTAGGCAAACAATATGCAGATGACATACTGCATCCGCTGAGATTCTGAAGTGTGCAGTCGGTGGAGACTTTTCTGTCTCATGAGACCACGGGAGCTGAGGAGCCGTCAGATTCAAAGTTGAAGAATACAATTTGGAGAACTATATAAGATGAGAGTCTCCTTTCAAATTTAAAGGTACCAAATGCAGCTAATCATTGTGGTTGAATTGTACTTTTTAAGAAGACCTATTATTAGTATGTCAAAAGTCAAAGAGCACACATCAAGGATAGTGCCAACATGCCGGATGCACTCTATGATGTCTGGGAATGTATTTATACTACACTCCAGCATAACCACAGAACATACGAAGCCTTCAAGAGTCGAGGAGTGCATTTTTCTTTGAATTGCCTACATACTTTGAACATACTGAGAATATAGATGCAGCATTTGTCTCTATATCGACCTTAGTCTGCCTTTTAGGAAAACCAAGTGCTTTAATGTGGGTTTCAAATGAAGGAATCACTTTTAGACATTGGGGAAGAGTTTGGGTTTTATTTTTGTTGGCCGTTTACGTGAGTGTGTGTGCATTTGTGTGTGTGTGTTATTGATCTCCAGTGATGGTTGGGGTGTGTGTGGGAATCAATGCAAAGTGAGTTTGAGTAGCTAATGGAGATTACTGAAGGTGCATTGTGGAACTTTTCAGACCCTTTACTCTCCAGTGTGTATTGATCTGTCACAAACACACATACACAGACAGACAGGAGGGACTGTCAAACAGCCATTCACCTTAAAAACAGAGCAGGTGAAGGACTGAAAATTTAATGCAATTATTTGGATCTCACAACTCTGTCAAAAAAAATAAGTACACACACACACACACACACACACACACATATATATATCCTATATCCTACTGAATAATTATTTGAATAATTATGTAATTAAAATATATATTTTTTTTATAGAATTTGTCATCTTCTACATGTGAAAAAAGACCCAATTTGTGGACGTCCTTTTTGGACGACAATCATAATAGTAGTATGTATATGGAAAATATTACCATGAAATGTAAATATTTCATAATAACATTCAGCATAAATACATATAGTATTATTACATTTAAATATGATTTCAGATATATTAAATATTGAAGATCAAAAGCTAATTACTTTCAGTCGCAATGAATCAGTCAATCAGGGCACTTGACAAAACAATCATGATTTCCCGTGTCGGATGGCAAATCAGTGCAGGCATTGAAAACGACCCGCTTGATAATAAATTGATAAAGTTACACAGTAAAATCGTGAGTTACACATTTCATTCTGTCTCCCTTCATTATGAAGGAGCAGTGATCCCTCAGAGAACTTGTCAGATGAGGGGTGGAAGATGCCAGGATTACGCTTCAGAAAAGAGCTGAGAACGTGTTTACAAATTAATCGACAAGTAAATATTTAGCAGTACTTAAGAAGAAAGGTGAATAATTTAGAGGCTATTTGTGATTCAGAGGCTGCCATTGCAGATGGAGACACCCCGGAGCAGGAAGGGGTGGCTTTCATGTCTTGATGGTGCTACATTGCTCTTGTCACTTACACCCGCTCTGTGTTTGTCTCTGCATGTTTATTATTTTGGCTTGCTCGTCTGGTGGAGCCGTGATGCTAAATTGATCTGGCAGTAGTGCTCTTAGTGGTACAACCGGCACAACTCTCCTATCTATAACCACACATACACACACACACACACACACACACACACACACACACACACACACACAATCTGACAAACAGCCAGGTGATATAAAGACGTTAATAGTATCGGATCAGCCTGTCATGTAATGAAATGCATTTTCTCCGAAAGATATCAGAAGACTTAAAGTGTTCCTCTGTGGACATGAGGATAGACGTTTTGTTAGACAGATAGTTCTAATGATATTTTTAGTGTATGAATGAACGCTTTTGAATGATGGCCTAAGGGTTATAAATAGATAAGAAATCATATGCAGCAATAATTTAATGCACTTGGAATCACTGTAACCGAGGTGGCATTTTATAACTGTCTTTTCAAAAATAACCAGATTATTCTCCCTCTCTCTTTTCTCACTCACACTCGTTTCGACGGTCTTGCACTCAATTTCTCATTCCCATCAGATTAAATTGGAATTATTTGAAGGATTAATCTCGGAAGAGAACCAAAAGCTTTACGTCTGTTCTTATTTTTATAATTCACCTCGAGGTTATTACTGTTATGGGCATTACGAGGACCAGACAGCGCTTGACCCGCCACTTTGTTGTTTTAAGGTTTTAATGCTAGCACACTCACACACACAGAGGTTTTTTATTCAGATACACACACATTTTCATGATAGGCTCTGTCTCTCTATACCCAGTAACCTTCAAAAGCTTGTGCCAGTGTGTGTAGTTTAAAAAAGTATGGCTTTATGACTGGCCTGTGTGACTCATTTCCATATTAGAGGAGCGAGAGGAAGAGACCCTGTACTTGTGGAGCATGATAATATCCGACAGTCTCATGAGGGATGGAAACATATCACTTTTTACCAGTGTGCACTTAAATTTGAATGAAATTGCTGCCATTTTATTTAATTTTTAGTATGCACACTCATATCACTTCAGTATATGTAGGAATTCAGTGTGCTTATGCATATTCAAGACATGCATTAATGTAATTTATTCATAGATAAGTGCAGGCGAACGTTAAGTAGCTATGTATAGTTTCAGAGCGGTAAATCGTTATTATAAACGTGTGGCTTCATACTGGTAATAAACAATAGCAGTGCATATAAAACTGAGGCTATTATGTGTGCACTTTGTTAGTAATCGTTTTAATAGGCAACAAAGATATCAAGGGGGACCTATTAACCTAATTAACCTAATTAACCTAATCGTAAGGATGCGGTAATTTGCATGAGGCTCCCTGTAATCTTAGGGATTTATGAATAAATGCAGGTGTCCACAACTCTTGCAAAAGGTTAGACTGAAACTAGAGCAGGAGTCAGTTCAGGACGGCGAGGCGTAGCATGTTTTATTCACTGATAAAGTCCCACGACCCACCGCCACCATCCGCACCATCATCTTTCACTCGCTTTCTTCCTTCTCACCCTCTTGGCTCAAATGTACAATACTGTTTCTGTAGTTAATCTGCTTTTTCGCAATTAGTTCACTGCATTTGGTTCAAAGTCTTGTATGGTATGATTGTGAAAAAAAAGTGTATGTATGTGGTAACAAATAGGTTAAAATATACCTGATTAATATGTATTAATATAGCACATATATTATATAGCATCTAAATGTAGCAATGGTATTTGATCCTGTGCAGCATGTGTGTTCATTAGAAATGAGAAAGAGCTGGACCAGTTGTGTAGGTGTAGGTGCAGATGGTGTGAAGGTGTGAGAACACAAGGAACCCTCTGCTATCACACTCATTATGACAATATACCCACTTCCTTTCACAGTTGTCGGTGCTTTGGAGTGACAGTGTGTCACTTACAGCCTTTAGTCACTGTCACTATCAATAGAAATACCAGCAGGATCTTTATAGCTTTAATCAGGTCTCTCTCTCTCTTACACATACAATCAAAACACATTATTAAGCATTAATGTGTTCAGTTCAACAGGTTAGTTTACCCAGAAATGAAAATGCTGTTATCATTTACTCACCCTCTCCTCACGTCATTCTAAACTCGTATGACTTTCTTTCTTCTGTGGAACATAAAAGATGATATTCAGTATATCTTATATATAGTTCTTTGGAAGAAAGAAAGCCATGCATGTTTGAAATGACAAACAGTAAGGGTGAGTAAATTAAGTGGGTGAACTATCACTTTAAATGTGTCATGACAAAACAATTATTTTTATCAGATTCTTTCAGAAAAGAATACCAAGATGTACACACACATTACAGTGAGTTGCCATATTTATATGCCATGGTATTTGCTAGTTACTTCTGATATTGTGAAAGAGCAAGCAACAGCACGCACATCGATCTCAAATGGGTGCTCGACTAAAAACAAGTAGAAACATCTTTTAAATGTAAAGTTGGCAACACCAAAGCTGCAAAAGTATAAAAAAAAATATTGCAATACTTTTTTTTTATAATTTTGGAGCTTTGGTGTTGTCGACTTTACATTTAAAAGATGTTTCTGTTTCTTATATTGTGGCAAGAAAAATGTCTGCTAATACAATAGTATTTGTAAGTGCAACAAAAAAATGACCAGTGTTTTTAAATTATTTTTAAAATGTGAGGTATATTTATTCTCAGATAGCCTGCTTATTGACACTGATTTGTGCAGTTTATTATTTGGCATTTATGCAAGAAAACATCATCTGGGAAAAAAATGGATGTACATTTTTCACAAACACGGCAATATTGATTGGCAATACAATTTAATCCGAATCCTTTGACCTGCAGTGCATCAGGTTTCGAAGATAACTCACCTTTTATAACTAAACGTTAACATGATCCAGAATGAAACAAAACAGGAAGAATACTAACAAGGCTACTTATTGTTCTAAATGTGTTCTTGGCAGTGGTGAGGGAAAAAAAAAAATTCTCCCCACTGAGTGAACAACCTCATTTTTATGTTTAAATTGGGTTGATGCACACGTAACTGGTGCATAGTTGATGTGTTTAAAATGTAATTCAACCAAATGTAACTGTTGAAATAAGATTTTTGCCCCTTGGTTCCTAAATAAGCAACCACACTAAATGGAGAATCAATACAAACAAGATCTGGCTTGTGTAACAACAGGTTCTTGTATCAAACGCCTTCATAGACAACCTCGTTATTTCAGAAGGCAATGCTCATTTACCTATGCATTACCAAACCGCTTCAATCTCAGCCTCCTGCAAATGAATTATTTAAAGAGTTGACTTAGCTCCAAGAGATGGAGGACATGGACAACTAATGCCAGTTCACTCTGGATGCTCGTATGTTTTTATATGTTGTTTTAATGAGGTACTATATTCGATCCATGCATCATGGTTTATTTAATTGATTAAGCCTGTGCTGTTCTGTTTAGGATATAAACCTGGGGTCTCTAACGTCATATGCACTACTTGTCAGAACAAAATAATAAAAAGGCCTACATGTTTGATATACAAATACATATCTACTACCTCATTATTTACTTTATGCTTGAGATAGTAACATGCATGATGTCACTTTTGATATCATGGCTTATGAATATAGGAATACATCACCAGCATTATAAATGATGTTGTGTACCATTGCTTCAGTTAAAAGACATTGCAAGACATTTTTTTTAATAACAATGAACTGTTAGCAGTAAGCAAGAAAAAAATTATTCATTGATTGATTATTATTTAGTTTTTCATGCTACATGTTTAAATGGCTGTATAATTTCATTGTTCCATGCTAATAATTAAAATAAATATATTTATGTGTGTGTGTGTGTGTGTATGTGTTTTCAGAATTTTTAAAAGCCTGAAAAAATATGCTATGAGAACCAAAGTGAAAGAAAATACAGAACAAAATTGAGGCTATTTATAGAATGTGCACTGTAAGCAGCTCACTGTCAGTCCTCTGTCCTGTGTGTCATGTGTTCCCGCCTCTTGTGTCCATATTTGGTTTGTTTCATGTCCTTGTTTCATGTCATTATGAGTTAAGTATGTTCCAGCTGTGTTTATGTGATTATGTGTTAATTACCCTGTGTATTTAGTTCCTGTCTTTTGAGTTTGATTTCGTCTGGTCTACTCGTTACTCCCCAGTGTTTCTGTCCATGTCTGCTTTGCCTTGTCTTGCCCTGCCTTGATGTCTCCATTAAAGACTGTATATTTGAGTTTAAGTCCTTGTCTGCGTGTTCCTTGTTCCTCCCTCGTGTGTGCACCGTGACACTCACAGACTCCATTCTGGCCCTTAGGTGCCCATGGCCATTGTGTTAGATACCACTGAGAGACAAACTGGATGGATAGAATGATAGAACGATAGATAGATAGATAGTTTTGCTGGTTTTCTTCTATGACAATGTGTATTTCTCTGTGCTCTGAGTGGTAGATAAATGAAGAGAGACAGGGACTGGGGCGGAGGGAGAGGGAGAGGCATGAAGAGGAAGTGTATGGGGGATTCCATGTCTCAACAACCTGCTCAGGTACAATATGATATAATCTGAACTGAATTTATACACACATACACATACACACACACACATACAAAGGAGGCCTCACCTGAGGGGTCATGGGGGTTATTGGATATCCAACTGGGAAATGTCATCTCTTGGTCTGCTGCTACTGACATACATATTGTACAGATCAGTGTGTGTGTGTGTGACCTGGTCAGTGGTGGGTGCGTTTTATATGATGTGACAGAAAAAAAGATGACCAATATGTGAGGCGACTCTCTCTATCCTGAAAAACATCCCTCAGGACCATTGACTGTCTGTTGAGGTTATTGTAAGTTTTGGGGCTTTATTGCATTAGATGGCCGACAATTGACCAACAATAAGCTCAACAATTGTGAGCTTATAAAAAAAAAATATATATATAATATATTATATATATTGCCACTCACATCATCTTGTTAAAAGTCTTGGATATGAGAGGAAGTTTCAGAGTTTCGAAAACTTTCTACTGTAACAAAAAATAAAAGTGTTTTTTTTTTTTTGTTTGTTTTTAATATTGGCTGAGAGCTTTATTCATCATATTGATTAATAACATGAACATGAATGGCACGTGCATATATGAGCTTCTGACATGTTTATGATTGATGTCTGTTCAAAATACCTATAGGCCTTAATGTTTACTTAAAAAGTTTGGCTTTAGGCCACAGCTAACCATAGTCATATATCATGCAGCCGATGTGTAGTTTCCATATATGTAGGTATTTATTTGTGAATTATGTACCGAATGGCCTTTAAATGTGCAGTACTCCGCAATTGTGCACCCAATCGTTTTGAGAGTGTGAGAGAAAAAGCAAGAGGTTGCATGTCTGTAACAAATGTTCAGAGCAGTTGCAAGGTTTTGTATGTGTTTTAAAGCCCATATGTCTATAGTGATGCAGTCAAGTGGCATGGAAATCCAGTTAAAGCTACATTAGGCAAGTGCTATTCACACAGACACACTCACGACACAAAAACACATGCAAATCCACTCAGGCTACATAATGGAAATTGTAGTATGTTGCCGCATAAACTACTGCGAAGGCCCACAATGACTTGCACAAACATGCAAATCCTGTTGGTCTGTGTAAAGACGGCAGTATAAGCCCTTTTCTCGTTCACAATAACATTTGGCGATATTATGTCGGAATCCTGTTCATCACACATCAATAGAGAGGGACCACAAGCGGGGAACCAGGACAAAAAAACAGCAGCTTCAAACGGCTGCCGAGAACGTATGCGTGTGCTCGTCCAACGGTTTTTGAAAAATAAAGACTCATTGATGAAAGGCCGGCCCACACTCTGAATAGGTTAACGTAGCAATGAGATTCAAATTAGCTGGATCGCTAAATCGAGCCGTGTCTGCAAAAACAACGCGAAAGAGACTCTGATACGTACAATGAAAACGCTTTCATTCCTTCCTCCCCTTCTGTCTTATCCTCCTAAATGAGCTGGGAACATATTTCGACACAAAAAGACGCAGAGAGACTTTTCAAGATGCAGAGAATGCAAGCATCCTCCTTTGTGGTGGATTAGTATGTGTTAGCGAAAATTAGCATTTGCACGGTTCTCTAGCATGATGCACATTTGTACGCATTCAGCTCGCCCAGCTGTCTCCCTTCAGTATGCCAGCACGACCCGCTGGTCCCCGTGTGTGGACAATGCCCTTGCGCCGTAATTAGCTCTGCCAGTCAAGTGTCTCAAATTGGATTAGCCGCAGTTCTTTTGGGGTTTCTTCATATCAGAGGAATTCTCCACATAATGCTCCAGATTGAGGGTCTCTGAGGGTCCTGTGAGAGGGCCCGAACCGCACAATGTACAGGCCATAGCCCCACGGTTTTCCACCCACCGGGGTGCACCCATAAACCAGACAATTGCATTATTCTCGCTAAGTAGCGTAGCGGGATAAACACAACCATCCGTGCCTTAGATTTGTGGGCCGCTGGTTTTTGCCACAAGAGAAAGACTGATGAAAGAACACTTGAAGAGACAATTATTGATCATCCGTTCGAAAGCCTCAGCGTGATCCATTGTTTCTGTCATAAACTTATGGAACAAGCATATTTTTGTTTTGTTTGAAGGAGGCTGAAATGAAATGTTGGCATAATAAAGTAGTTTTCTCTATCAGGGTTTTGTTTACTCAGCTACATACAGACACAAATATACTCAGAATGCAGACATTGAAGAAATAAATCCAAATGTGGATAATCAACTTTATGTGCTTTGCTGCAAGTCAAATCACCAAACTGAACGTTTTTTTTTTTTTTTTTAAGACACCAAGGTCTTTACACTTTATTCTTTTTAGTGTATTTATTTTCTTTACTAAGCAAAACAAACCGTTTAATGATGCTCAAGTAATTAAAACGTGTTGCATTGCTTTGCATTGTTGTTGAATGTATCGTATAATAGAGTGAAGGTACTTTAATAGTTTTGATCACAGCATCTGAGTAGTGTTAATGGTAATGAAATTAGTAGGCCCCTAGCAAAACTAATGAACACAACATGATTTCATAAGAAAACATCACTCGTGTTCTGTACACCACTCTGATGCTGCATTTAACTCTTTCAGATTATTAGTATACCCAAAAGGCATTTTTTTACATTAAAATGAATTATTATTATTATGAATTATTAATATATATATAGGGATGCACGATATTGGATTTTTGCCGATATCCGATATGACGATATTTTTCAAATAATTTTGGTCGATACCGATATATTTCCTTTTTGTTTGGAAACAACACCAAGTCTCTCCTGTGCAGAAATTATAAGCAAAATATTTTAAATTTTGGTTAGTTTTTAACAAGAACTTATTTGTTAGAATTAAATAAACCATAATGAAGTTTTTTTTGACAGCACATTGAAGCTTTGAAAATAACTATAAATAAACCATATATCAATCGCTGCATTTTTCTTTCCCCCAGAAAGATGCAGTGTTAACCCTAACATTTTATTTTATTTATAAGATTTAACATTTGTAGATGGTCTAAAGCAAAATAGTTGTAAAAATTCTGAAAATATTTTAGAGCTTATGATTTGTTTAAAAAATAAAACATATTACACATTAATGAATAAATCAGTATATATAAAATTATTTAATTTACAAGTGTCATGTTTGTGATTTTTTTTTTCATGCAAGCTATAGCTTCTGACCCTTAAATCAAAACATACTCATTATTTTATGACATAAATTACTGCTTTATTTAATCAGAAACAGTCTAAATGTTACTTGTGTAGGCTATTTTACTTTTAATGTAATTAGAAGTAGGCCAACAGCGCAGCCTACAGATTAAAACTCCTTACCGAGCGGGCGTTAGGACCCGGGGGGGGCTTTCACAGATTAAATGCAGCGATCCAATACAGTGAATCTAATCTCCATTCAGACAAAACTTTGCTTCAAGAATGAGCCACACACTGCTGATGTGATCTAATCACTAGCACACCCTGAGCACATGTGAGTTAACATATTCCTCTTATCGGCAAGACATCGGCATAATTTTTCATATTGGGCCGATGCCGATATTTACATTTAAAGCCATTATCGGCCGATTCCGATATCAGTCCGATAATATCGTGCATCCCTAATATATATATATATATATATTTAATCAAACGTGACAGTAAATATATAAAGAACAAAAACGTTTTCTATTTCAAGTAAATGTTGTTCTTTTGAACTTTGTTTATCAAAGAAAATGTTCCACAAAAATGTTAAGCAACAACACTATTTTCAGCAGTGACGATAAGGACTTTTTTTTTTTTTTGAAAGCTGAAAATTCAGTTTTTAGATTTTAAATTAAATATATTTAAAATATAATATAATGGAAAATAGTTGTTTGTAAGAATATTTTACAATATTACTGTTTACTTTTTTTATGTAGTCTTGTTGAGCAAAAAAGTATTATTTCAAAAACACAAAAGAATCACAAAACTTTTGAACGTTAGTGTGTTTTGTGCCATTATGGTTTAATGTAAAGACAATCACTGTTTGGTTCCTGAATGAATCTACCTTTTTGAACAAATGGGTTGAGTGAATGATTGAAATGACACACTCATTAGAGTAAGACACTATAAAGTCACTTCTCGCCACCTACTGGTGTAATCATAATCTGCAGAAAGAGTCTGTGAAAAGTTCTCATGGAACAACATGCACAGTAAATAATTATATTATAGAGCTGCTTGTATTTATAATTAATTGCTTTTATAAGTAATTTTGTTAATGTAATATTTGCGTCATAGACAAATGTAAAATGCTACCAAATACTTCAAGTTCATGCATTCAAATTCTCTACACATCTTCTCCAGCTTGACTATGTAACATTAATAAAGTTGTTCAAGGTAATAATCTCATACAACTGCCGTGCTGCCGCGGGCCTGACATGTGAGGAACTATGGGTAGTCTGTGAAGATTTTGATCTGTCAAACAGCCATGAAAGCAGGACCCCCTTCCAGTTTGCCGGAGTGCAGGCCCACCCCTGCGGTGGTATTTACATGGTAATTAAGCTGTCTTTATTGGAGACCAGGTCTCTCATGCTGCTGACCGACCATGACCTTTCTGCCTGACCAAATAAGCATTAAACATCCAGAAATTACAGCATGTCAAGAGCTGGACACTGCAACCCTGAGCTACCACACTGAGCCATTGAGTGTAGCTATTCAAGTATATTTAATCAAGCAAAGGAAAGAAACAGACAGAGAGGGAGAGGAGTTAAGCACATCTCTATTCATGCTCAAGGTTCCTCACGTGTGAATTTAAGGAACCTGCTGGGATTCTCATTTTCTGAGCACTTGTTATTGCTCTTTGTTTTAGTGTTTTTTTTTTTCAGCGTTCTTACTATAAATTTAATAGATTGAACGCAGCAAATAGCTCTGTCTCATTTGAATTCAATGTCTTGTGAGGAGCATCAGCAGAAATGTCTTACCATAATTGGTGCATTTCAAAAGCAGTCTACATAAGACAATTTCTGCTTATATAATGATGCTGGAATAAATGAGGGAACCGAGCACTTTAAAAAATAATATATAAAGAAAAAGAAAAACACTTAGATTTACTGCTGGTTACAAAACATCAATCTAAACGTAGAATTAAAACTCTTTCATCTTTAATTTTGATAAATATGCCACCCAGAGTGGCTGTTACTGTATTTTCCTGAAGTCCTTGACTGGTTGGGAGCCAAGCTAACAAGATTAGTTACTGTGGATTTTCAGCTTTTACACTTCATATTGGTGGAGGTTCGTTGTGCGTTTGATCACCTAACACACGATTACGTTTTCCCAGTGTGGATTAGCTTCCTCCGAGGGGTCTTGTACGCTAGGTGTATCTCTGCACTGTAAGAAGCTTAGCGGAGAATGTGCGCGGGCTAATAGCTTTAGTTTTCTGTGCCGTTTTAGCTCCAAAAATCAGATTTCTTCCCAAAGTTTGATGTACACACTGTGATTTGTCATAGAGGCACAAATCCAAGGTCGAGTTTTAGCGGTTTAACTTCAGCTACAACTCCGTCACAGATATGCTAGTTAGCATTGTATGTGTGCGGTGAAGTATGAAGCAGCCGTGTGTGCAAGCACGTGTTTGTGTGAAAGCGGGAGATTGGGTTTACGCGCTAAACTGTTCAGAATTCATTGGAAAGTCACGACCCGTTCTTCATGATATTGCTGAGATGCTGGATAATAGAGTCCTGCATTCTGCTGGTGAGGTGATATTTCCCTGATATGTAATTTTGGAGTATATATCGTAATGATGTGAGCAAACATCTCTCTCGCTCTCTTTACAGAGTCACTGACTGGTCTGCTTGCTCAGCACAAATAACAATAGGCTGATTTAAAAGCAAAGTCCATGCATTCGTAAACAGGCCAACACACACACACACGCAGACACAATATGCAGTGTACTCATTGCCAGGTAGACCTTTTTGTTCACCGCACTCTTTTATTTCTAAAATTATGCTTGGCTAATACATTATGATCGTGACCAGCGCTGTGGCCCTTATCCAAACTCATACAATTCATGCTCATTCATAAATTTGGCCTCCTACCATACAACCTAATCCATATCCTACCCAGGGTTGGGCAAATTTCAGAAGTGAAGAATTGGCTGCCTTTTCCATTCATGTGTTTGAATTTGAATTGAATAGGCCGCACCAAACAGGAAGTTGAATTAGAATGACAGAAAGAGGGATTTACTGAATTGCAGTTCAAATAAATTCAACAGGCATTGTTTTTCCATCCAGGGCCACAAAGGTTTCTTAATTAAAAATCATGAAATATTTTAATATCTATCTATCTATCTATCTATCTATCTATCTATCTATCTATCTATCTTCTATCTATCTATCTATCTATCTATCGTTCTATTTCTATCTATCGTTCTATTTATCTATCTATCGTTCTATCGCTCTATCATTCTATCTATCATTCTATATATCTATTGTTCTTTCGTTCTATCTATTGTCATATCTATCTGTCGTTCTATCATTCTGTCTATCATGTTGTCTGTCTGTCAACCCATCTATTGTTCCATCTGTTGTTTTATCATTTTGTCATTCTGTATTCTGTCTGCCTATCTATCATTCGGTTTATCTGTCTGTAGTTTTGTGTATCTGTTATATTGCTCTATCTATCTATCTATCTATCTATCTATCTATCTATCTATCGCTATCTAATCAGGTTTGACTACTTTAGTAATTTCTATGAGTACAAATCTTATGTTAAAGCATATAATGATATTCGGAAATTCTTCTATATTATAGCAACAGTTTGGATCTATTCTAACATGACAATGCCTCTGTGTATATTCAAAAATAAAATGATTGATTCAGGTTTGACTGGTCTGCCCAAGTTAATCCCAGTAACACCTCTGGTGTGACTGTAAATGCAGACCTTGAGCCAAAGAATCCGGTCTGTGGCCTATCGCTCACAGGCTGTTAGATATGAACTGCAATTCCCATCATCCACTGCACTGGCTGTTCGCACTGATCATGCTCACACCTGAGAATCATCTCACAATTACACAGCTTACTTAAACAAGTATTGTTAGCCCTGCTACCTTACAAAGCGTTTACAGTTTACCTTGTTAGAATTCCAGCCTAGCCCTTTGGAATTTGGATTACTGCTCGTATACCTGGATTATCTCTCTGCCTAATATCGTCGACCCACGCTTGCCCTAGGACCACTCTTCTGTCTTGCCCTCTATATACCTGTTTGTCAATGTTTGACCCATGCTTGTTTCCGACCACTCATGTTAATAAAGCCTTGCAAATGGATCCACTTGCCTCACGTCTTGTTCGCCCCGTAACAATTAGAAGGGGGTGACCCAATACTTTTGGCAATATAGTCTATCTATCTATCTGTTGTTCTGTCTATTGTTCTGTTTATCTGTGTGTATCTGTTAAGCCTATAAAGCTTAAAGACTTTCCTTAAATGGCAGTAAATTAAATTTATATTCAAATTTACTTCTTTCAATTATTTTAAATTTAGATTTCAATTTAATTAAACTTCTTTACGTTTCAATTTTTTTTTGCTACCACAGTTGAAATTCTCAGTTCCATTCTGAGCGAAGCACCAGTCTAACGACTGTTGTGAACTCACGTCTTGACTTTTACTCTTTTCATAGCTTACCCAATATTTCCAGAAATGACCTGAGGGTTAGTGTATTTTGAGAGTCTCTCCTGTTGAATCCTCTCTGTTAACCTTTTTAAACTGCATCTCTAATCACACACCAGCTTGCAGATGTGCATTAAGATGCTTCAGTGAAGCCAGATACCCAATAGATTCTGGAGCTCTGCATGCAGCTGTCAGGTTGGGTTTGTTATGGGAACCATTTGCTCATGGCACTGCATGCATCCCAGGTCTGCCATGTTCTGCTCTGTGTTGAGCAATGACTGAGCATGCTCTCTCTCCCTCTCCCTCGTACAGATTTTTGAGTGGCTGAGGCATCTCCAGTACTGTGCCATTTCTAATAAAGGTTTTGTCGTCCACAGTCCTGATAGAGTATTGTTTAGCCACCAGTTTAATTTGTGTGTTTAATAAAAGAAAAACACCCCAAATATTATTTATGTAATATTTTGGTCAAGTACTTGAAAACACAGCGCCCACCTGAGATTCATACTACTTATCGGTAGGGGTTCAATGTTGCTGAGCTCTAATGTTTGTAGAGTGCTTCTTAGCGCTTGCATTATCACTAACACTGCACTTTACACTGGCTTTCCAAGCAATTTAGGACCATGCATGCATCTTAATTTGCATTCTAGTGGATAAAGCACTTTGCTTGTATGTTTGTTAGAACTGATAATCACTGTAATCATTATTATTAAAGTAACTATTATTTATCAATGAATGTACTATATATGTATATAGTACAATATACATATGATAAAAAGTGTTACTAGGACTTAACTCAGCGTGTGCCATGATGAGGATAATCATTTTTCATAAGATTCCAAATGTATTTTACATGGAAATAAGCAAAGTTTTAAGTTTAAATTAGGACTTAATGAAGAAGAATTATTCAGGAGTCTGCTCTATTTCTTGGTGACTAATTAAATAAATGGAATCTTCTGTGTACAGATGGTCGGTTGTTCTTGATTCCATTGGAAGCACAAGATGCTCTTTTTGTTCATTCTTAAATCATGCTGGAGAACACGATCATCACATTTTACACAATCTTATGGAGTTCATGCAGCTTGAGGGCTGCAGTCAATTAAAGCAAAATTAAATACCAAGACATTCTGAAATTCATGTGATTTTTTTTTTTCTTTCAGTTCAACTTTTAACTCAAATTATTTTGCTGATTATATAATTTGCAATGAAAATATGTTATTTAATTAGATTCACACTAGTGGTCTCAGAATTTGGGGCCCCTCTGTAGTCTCCTCAGTTTTAAAGTTCTCTGAGAGACAATTTGCTGATTAGCCCGGTCTGTGAAATTCTCAGAGTGTCTTGTTTGGGTCCTAATCTCGAGGAATGTGGATATGGCCTGAGGAGTTATTTGCATGTCTATTTGTTTGTTTGTGTTTGGAGCATTTGATGGCAAAGCTGTGAATAATTGGGCCGATTTGTATTCTATTTACCAGACTCTGATAAAGGCCTCACAGGAATTCCACAAATTGATTAATTCAAACGAGGCAAAAATGTATCACCAGCTGCTGCCGAGCATCCCTCTCAAATGCATCAAAGGACCTTATTATAGGTCACAACAGAGAGGCCTTCAGGAACAAGACTGAGAACCACTGTGTTAGAGAGAGAGGACCAGCACTTGTACAGACGCTCCAGATTTGACCAAGGTGTGCAAATGAAATATATTGAGGTTAGTTTGAAAATTGTATTATATTATTGTTTTTGCAGAGGGAAGAGGGTTTTCAGTTCAAAAAAGTAAATAAATAAATAGAAATTGTGTTTGTTTGTGTGTGTGTGTGTGTGTGTGTGTGTGTGTGTGTGTGTGTGTGTGTGTTAAAAAGAGTTGTTAATGCTGACCAATGTTGCATTTATTGTATCAAAAATACTGTAAAAACAGCAATTATTGTTAAATATTTTCACAATTTAAAATAACTGTTTTATATATCAATATATTTTAAAATGTAATTTATTATTGAGATAGCAAAGCTAAATGTATTAGCAGTCATAGCTCTAGTCTTCCATCATTCTAATGCTGATTTGGTGCTCAACTAACATTTCTTAATATTATCAATGTTAAAAACAGTTGATCTGCTTAATGTTTTTTTTCTATCTATCTATCTATCTCTATTTTTAAATACTGATTATAAGACATGTAATTTCCTAACAGAAATTCAAGCTTGAAGTATCACTTTTATAAAGACATTTTCTAAAGTATATCTACTTTCACAAAAACATATCTCTTTACTTGTAATGTTTTTGAATTATTTTTATTTTGAGCCTTTTCTCAGCAAATATTGTTAAGTACAATCAATTTTGATGAATTGTTTAATCAAAACAGCTTGTCATTTGTTTACTAATTTGAAATTATTAAGAGCCCTAACATAATGCATGACTTTTGGAAAGATATAAATCTTTGCAAACAAACAGGCAGGCCGCCACAAAGGCACGTGTGGTCACGTACACACACAGAGTTAGCCGGCGGAGCTAAAGGCCAGGCTCAGGGCTGCAGTGCTGATGTACTCTCTGTGTGTCTGCCCTGCATCAGTTCCCTGTCTGGCAGTGGCTCTCGGTGACAGATGAAACAGGAAGCTCACCGCCAGTTTGGCCTGTCACACTGTATGTAGAGTTACTGCTCTGCTTCCCCAACCATCATCACTTACTGCTCTGCCAAATCAATCAGCAGAAATAGAGAGATAGGAGCATGGATGGATGGTACATGAGCAATGGTAAATTTCAATTTCATGCTGTTTTTTCTTACCTCTCCTATTAATGATTGTGCAGACTTGAATGTCACTGTGTTTGAGTTAGTGTACTGGCTTCCATTTGACCAGAGAAACTGTCTTTTAAGATTTATAAAGCTGCAGAATTGGTGATGAAGTATTGAATCTCACAGCTTTTTGGTTATTTGTAAAAAGGGGTGCAAAAGTTTGAGACCAGTATTGAAAATGAATCCATTTTGCAACAGAGTTTGATTTATTAAATGTAAATGTTATTAAATATTACACAGTGTGACAAACTAGAGGAATAGTTCACTTAAGACATTCTTTATTACTTACTCATCATCATGTTGTATAAACTCTTTCAACACTTTTTTTTTTTTCATAGTTACTGCAGCCAAGGGAAAAAGCACATTATAAAAGTACTCCATGCAGTTTGTGGTTAATTTAAGCCATTATTAACTGATCATTTTAACCTCCACTGCAGCTATTAAATCAAATATGGCACAGGTTTGACGTCATGAGGTTTGGTAATGAAACGTTTGACAACCAATGATTTTTGATGTTATTAATGTAAAATGTGCACCACAGGCACCATATTTGATTTGTTTGCCACAGCAGAGGTAAAAATTATCAATGAATAATGACTTGAGTTTATCTGAAAAGTATGGAGTTACTTCAGAAAACTAGAAATATAGTTTGCAAGTCATATGAACCACTTATGGTGCTTTTGTAGTGCTTTTTTGTCCTTTTGGAGCTTGATAGCCTGTGCCCAATATGAAATGTCCTTTTTATGCAGAAAAATAAATGGGAATAGGTTTATACATTTAAAAATCATGGAATGGAACAGGGTAAATAAATAAAGTTTTTTTTTTCATTATTTTGAAATGAATGGTCATAATCAAACCAAACACCTTAAATCCTACAAAAGCACTTTTTGTGATTTAAGTTTTTAGAACCAACACTATTGTGTGTTGTACTGTTTTTCTTTTCATCCTTATTTTATCCCTGCAATAATGTGGCGTGGATTGAGGGAATGAAGTTTGTATTGATAGTGTGACAGCTCCGCACAGATGGTCCTGAGATCAAGGGGCAAAAAAAAAGACAGTCCAAACTTATTTACGACCAAAGCAATTTTATCACAAAGCTTTGGACTCATTCTCTCACTCATCTCCCAGACTAGAAAAGAGCTTCAGTGTGGATTTGGAACAGTCCTCATTGCAGAACAAGCCTGTCCACTAAAGCATGCACTTCCACACAAACCCTGCCACAAAACGAGAATTGGACTTATGAGACAATATGTCTTCCAACTCACTCGTGGCAAAAATGTCTTTACGGCAAACTGGACTTCATTACCTAGCAGAAAACAAAATCTCTGAGAAAAACAGTCTGTCTCAGAGAGAACATTGCCACAAACTCCCTGGAGGATTTCGACATGGATATCATTTAAGATTCCCCAAAGGATTTCCACATGGACACCGTTTTTGTTGCCCCACGAAATGTAATTACCTCCTTCAACAATCCCATTTGTACCACATGAAAAAGTAGAAGGACATGTGTAAAGTATTCCTACATAATAAGACTGACTTTTTGAGCGAGTGTTGACTTAAAGTGCATGCCTATTACACAGGACACACTTGCATATAGATAGAGGAATCTATTACAGGAGACATGGGGTATAACAAGCAACAATGGCATTTCCAGATAATGCAATTTCCTCTGTTCTTATAAATTGCTGGTAATTCTACAATGCAATCATACATCAGTCTAGCAAAGACCCTTATATCTTTTATCACAACACTTCTAAAACAAATGCACTTCTACAGCACTATTCTCTCTTTTTCCATTTTCTTTCATCCATTCCACGTTTCCTTTCCAATATATTATTATTAATTGTCTGTATTTGTCCAGTACAGTGGCAACATTTAAGAATACTTGCAAATGTCTGAACTGCATTGCATTAGAAACAAAATATCAAACCAACTAGCATCTACCAACAAATTATGTAAGCATTTCATAGAACTAACTTCACTTTTCTGAGTCACTTTTCCAATTAATTTTACCAGACATTTTTCATAGATGTATGATATCAGTTCCTCTCAAGTACACACAAGATGTAGATGACTTTGTTTATCGGAACAGATTTGGATAACTTCAGCATTACATCGCTTGCTCACCAATGGATGCTCTGCAGTGAATGGGTGCCATCTGAATGAGAGTCCAAACACAGCTGACAAAAACATCACTATAAACCCAAAGCAATCCACATGACTTCAGTCAATCAACTATTTTCTTGTGAAGTGCTTGTTTGTAAGATAAAAAAGGGCTTGTTTGTAAGATATAAATCTGTCATAATGGCTTTTTAACTGTCTCTTCTGGCCAAAATACCAGTCCATAATACATAATAATGCTTGCTTTTCACTTCACAAGATGATAATTGATGGACTGAATTTGTGTGGATTACTTTTGTGTTGTTGTGATGTTTTTATCAGCACTTTAGACTCTGATTTTGACGGCACCCATTCGCTGCACATGATCCATTGGTGAGCAAGTGATGTAATGCTATATTTCTCCAAAATGTTATCTACCTTGTATGGCCTGATGGTAAATTCTCAGCAAATTGCCATTGTTGGGTGAACTATTCCTTTAAAATCACAACGTATGTCAGTAAAACATAAATTTACCTGACCTTTTTAGGAAAAAAATCTATTTTCTTTAGTATTGCAAAAATGTGCTTGGAATCATTTAACCCGATCCATCAGTTCTTCCACTGCCACAGACACATCAGTGATGAGATTCACCGGCCTGGCATGCGAGAACATGTTCAGTCCATCAAGTCACTCATGAATCGACAAGCAGTACACAATGCGTCTGCATAACAAACAATGCATTCAATTACAAACAAGGTCAATATCACACCCTGGATGATTAGAAACGCATTTTAATAAGGCATTGCATATTTCATATTGGCATTAATCAGGTCAGCGTTCCATCAGCACAAGGAAGGCCACCAATCGGTTTTGTATGAGATGTAGGCCTGCTCAAACACACAAACACACACTTTGCATTTACAAAACAGTTGAAACTACTCTTGATCACCACACGCTAAAACACATGTTCAGAGACCGTTACAAAGAAAAGACGCGTCTCAGCCCCCGAGCGTCCTGCCAGTTGGACCACCTTCCCCACCTTCCCCCTCTTACTCGAATCCACAGACTCTCAGCCTCAGGAGATGAGGAAAAGTCAAGGAAAACGTGGCATGTCTTTAAAGCCGCAAGATTAATAAACCACCCACAGCTCATGTCAAATTGGAAATGGGATTCTGCATGTAATCACACGGAACCCTGGCTGCGTGCGAGCGCATGCGTGTGCGAGGGAGCGTGTGTGTGTGTGTGTGCGCGCCGGTCCGTTTTCGGTTAGAGCCCGAGTAAATAGAAGCCAATAAAACTGCGTCAGAGGCGTACTTTCACCTGCATATCCCCTGCTTGATAAATACCACGCCGACCAAAAGAAAATTGCCTGCAAAGGACAAGGTGACTAATTTTCGTGAGAAAAGTTATTAAGTTTTTTTTATTATTATATTTTTTCCTCCTCCCTCTCTGCTATGAAGGACTTACAGGTTGTTTGAATGAAAATGAGACCTGTTCAATAATACATAAGGCCTCGACAGAAGACCATTACCAAAGAATATGTTTTATGAAAGGCTGGTAAAATGGGATATATTTCCATGGTGGCATACATCTTTGAGACAAGATAAATGGCAGCGTGGTAGAGAAAGTGCCCACTGAGCTAATGCAGTGAGGCTGAAAAGCCTCTTTATGCGTAAAAAACACCCCACGCACTAACTAGAACCGATTCTGAACTCGACTTCAACACCGCCGAGTCCAGTACTGTATTCATTATGGTGATTGTTTAGTGTACTTCAGGCCCGGGTGCAACCGTACAGATCACTCTGCGCTTGCTGATTTTGAACCGATGCTAGCATTTATGCTCTGAATTGCATTAATACTCATTATAAGCTAAATAATTTCAAATGAATGGATTATATGGTGGAAATGATTCTGCGGTCGTAATAAGTTGCTTAAATAGGCATGTGTGGTGTTTTTGTTACCATAAGTAATGTCAGGCCTTGTGAGTTGTGCATTTGAGGTATTCTAGTATGTGGCGATTGAATTAGAAAGCTTAGTTTCCATTTGTCACGGTGGCTGTATAGTGATTGTTCCAGTGGTTCTCTCTGTTTCAATCCCAGCATGCATACGCGCAGCATGAGCTATCTGACATGGATTTAGCTACAAAACAATGAATAACTTAAAAAGGGAATAAACAGGGACTCTAATATAATCCTTTCTTTCTTTTTACCTTATTTTTCTTGGCTTTCCCTTTCTTTTCCCTTTCTCACTTTATTTTTCATTTCTTCTTGCCTTCCTTTCCTAATTAATTTCCTTTCTTTCTATCTTTCCTTTCTTTATTTCCCTTTTTTCTTTTTCCTTTCTTTTTCCTTGTTCTCATTTTTTTCCTTCTTTCATTCCTTTCTTCTTTCCTTCTTTCTTTCTTTCCTGTTCCCACCTTTTCTGCCTTTCCTTTTGTTCTTCCTCTTTTCTTTTTCTTTCATCTGTCTTTTTTCTTTCTTTCATTTATTCTCTACCTTCTGTTTCCTTCCTTCCTTAATTCCTTTATTTATTGCTTCCTTGACATTGTTCCTTGCTTTTTCATTCTTTCAATCCTTTCCTTTCTTAATTTTGTCCTTTTACTTTCCCCATGTATCCTTCCTTTATTTTTCCCTTCCTGCCTTTCTTTCTTTTCATCCTCCTTTCCTTCATTTTGTTTACCTTTCCTACCCTTTCTTCCTTCATTCTTTCTATTCTTCCTTGCTTTTTCATTCCACCATCCTTTCTTTTTTCTATTATCTTTTCTTTTTTCTTTTCCTCCTTCTTTCCTTCCTTCCCTCCCTTCCTATACCTACCTGTCTTTTCTTTCTATATTTTTCATTTCATTTAATTTCCTTCCTTCATTTAATTTTCTTCTGTATTATTTTATTTCTAAGCTTCCTTCCTTCCTTCCTTGCTCTTTCATTATGTCTTTCTTCATTCCTTTCTTTCACATTTTACCTTTCAGAAGCATGAGTCACAGACACAGAGGGTGGAGTTTCTGCCGATCTAAAAAGGTCCGACCACCTCAGATTCCTTCCTTTCAGTCCGACGCTGGAGCCATGAGGAAAAGAGAAAATCTTTACTGCATTTACTGAGAAGCCTCTTGAGAAGCTGCCAGTCATCTGAGCTGAGATGCTCTTAAAGGCGGATGTAAAAATTAAGCTGAACTTCTGATGGCTTTTATATTAAAATAAATGGAAAAGATTCAACACTGAAGTGTTTTTTTTCCACTACTCTTTTCACGATTGCCAGTAGGGACGAGACTGAAACAGGCGGTTGGGGTGAAGTGGTGGTGGGTTGCTGAAGAAAGAGAGAGAGAGAGAGAGAGAGAGAGAGAGAGAGAGAGAGAGAGAGAGAGAGACATTACACCCACTCAGCAATTACTGACATTTTAAGGGAAGAAAACATGTCTTCAAGTTAAATACCTGGGTTCAAATTACTTCCGTTTTCTAATTTTTTTTTCAGCATTCATTTTACATAAGCACATATATGACACAATCTTATCAATTGTGCATTCTGTTTAAAGGAAGGGATTGTAAATGCAAATTCCAAACTATGTATAGCAGCCTTTATTCATAACATGACTAAAAACATAACTCTTCATTTTTTTTTGTTTCTGGCAGGTGTCAAGAACATGCAATTGCTTTTAGTTTGAGTGAGTTAAAATGATTGCTTTAGTGATTTTTATTATAGTAAAAAGGCACTGGAGAGACACTTAAACATGGCTCTTATGCAGTAGAAAGGATTAATAGTATACAGAATAGTCTAATGAAATATAATCTGAATATGTTGGGTAGCATGCAAGTAAAAGCTCACTTTTACATAAGTACATTTTTCAATAGCATGAGAGTACTTCAGCTGTTTTTTTGTTTGTTTCTTTTTCTAAACAGTAACAAGCTAATTTTCCAAGTAAGTAGCAATGTAAAATCAACGTTATTCCTTTTGTCACATTTGCATGCTACCTTACAGCCAAGTTAACATCATTACTCCAGTCTTCAGTGTCACATGATCCTTCAGAAATCCTTCTAATATGCTGATTTGCTGCTCAAGAAAACATTTCTTATTATTATCACAGTTGAAAAATGCTTAATTGGTGCTGCTCAATATTTTTGTGGAATCTCTTTGTAATAATTATTTGATAAATAGAAAATTCATTAGATCAGCATATCATTTTTTTTTTTTGTAAAAGTACAAATGTAATAAATGTCTCTTCTGATCAATTTATTTAAAAAATGTTAGTGTTTGATGTTGATATCACAAGACTGCACATATTTCTTTCTGGGTAGTTATTTACAACCAGCCAGAGAACTCACTGTACACAGTTTTATTAATTTATTGAAGCTCTTCACAAATGCACAATGTTTGTATGTGTACATAGGCGAGTAAGCACATGACTAAAACTGTCTCTCAACCATCTTGACGTTTCACACCACACTACACACATCGAGTGTCAGAGGGAACAGTCGCAGGCAATTAAAAGGCATAAAACTGGTGCTTGAACACACACACGCATGCACACCAGGGAGTGTCTGAGAACAATTTCAGGCAAGGTTGTATGGCGATCCTTGGGGAGGTCTGGCTCAGCTAAGAAAGGACTTTAGAGAGGGAACTGAAGGGGAAGGTTACAGGGAGAATTCAACCTCTGAAAAGATATATATATATACCCTAACCACATGCTCAGGGTCGTGGTAGGAGCAGAGTGTATTGTACAAGTATTTTGTAAAAGAGCACCCCCCACGGCCCTGTGAGCTGCCAAACCAGACATGAAATTCTAGTTCTGTATTCGAAAGAAAATAGAAAGCGCCTGTTTGTTGCAGCTCCAAACAGTATGATTTCTTATAGCAATATGTGACATTCACGGTTCATTGACTAAGACAATTTACCTTATGTACTTTTTCATGTATGTATCCCCTGGTGAAACAGAAACCAGTGTTTTGATTACAAAATCATGAAGTGAAGAGTGTCAAAGCCATCTTCTCCCTCTCTCTCTCTCTCTCTCTCCCACTCTCTCTTTCTCCTCCTAAGCTTCAGAGTTTGAAAGTATCCCAAATGAATTCCTTCGCAGGTGATTTGTTTGAAGAATAGTAGCTCGGATAGATTTAGGGTGGAAAGGAAGTCATAACCACATCAGTGGCTCTGACGGCTGGGCAGGGAGAGCGGCAGCGGGCGGCTCCATCACTCAGGAGATGACTGGCTCTTTACATATCTCAGGCCTCGTGCCAATAGCTGCCACTGCCTGCTCTTCTCATCCATTCTGTCTGGAGTTCAAGAGTTACAGCGTGCCATAAATCCCACCTGAGAGCTCATTACTTTCCACGTTTGACGTCAAGGACGAGCACCCCTACCCCTCAGGCGCACACAGCTCTTGATGTCCACCCACAAACCCTCTCTCTGGCCGAACGTTGGATATGTTGGTGCGTGAAGTAGAACTTGCACGACTACTCGTGTTTACTTGTTGTCCAGAAAAGCGCTCAACTTAAGTTAGCATTCGCCTTGTTAGACTCAACATGTTGTGCAGAATCAGCTGGATCCAGAAAGTCCAAAAGCCAGTTGTATTTCATCAAGGGATGTCAGCGCTTCATTTTGCACACCAAAGTTCCTTCTGTTTTATGCACATAAACCTGAATGTGCTTGTCACTATATTAATTTATTCCTCAACGTTTTTGAATGAGATACAATACCATGTAAAGTCTTGTTCTTAAAGATATGAACAATGCTTTAAATTGATCAAAGATGACAGTAAAGAATTTTACATTGTTACAATATACTGTATTTCTATTTTTTTTGTAAGTTCTAACTAAGAACTAAGTTCTTTTGAACTTTCTTATCATCAAGGAATCCTGAAAAAAAAGTATCAGTTCTCACAAAAAATTGAGCAGCACAATATAGCAGCACAACACTGATTATAATAAGATTTTTTTTCCTGAGAATCGTATTATATAATGATTTCTGAAGGATCAAGTGACTCTGAAGAGTGAAGTAAAAGCTGCTGATTTTTTTTTTGTTGATCAAATTATTAAATTTGATTAAATGCAGCCATGTTGAGCATAAGAGACTTCTATTAAAAAGCATTTAAAAAATCTTACAGACCCCAAACTTTTAAACAGTAGGCTATATGTTTTTTTTTTTTTGTGATGCATTTTGTCCATGAAATAGTTTTAGTACATTCCATTGTGTGATTCAGCATGCATTTATTTCATACACATCAGGTCCATGAAATGGAAGGAATTTTGGTACATATTTCGCCAATGTTTTTTCTATTGACAAAATGCAGTTGGCATATATCTTTTGTGTGCAAAATGTTTTAAAGTGTTACATTTTGTCACAAAATGCAGCATTTCATGTCACGCAATTCATTCAGTCCAACAAACTAGTCAGGTTGCAGTTGGTGCCCCAAACATTCCAGGTTTTTCTAAAAATTTCAAAGACACTGGATGCCACAGTGTAAATGGAAAAATTGTGATGCACATCGAAAAGTGGTGAAAGTTGTACCTTAAAACTCAGATCTGGAGATATCAGAGAAAACCTCCTGACCCTGGCATAGTCTCCGGAGAGTCGGTGTCATGAGAAATTTGTCGTCGGGGGTTAATGCAGCAGCAATAATGCAGATAAATATGGGGGGTCCAGAGCATCTCTGCATGTGCATGTCTCCCAGCAGGCCGCAGAAGAAGTGAGTATAAATCTCCCAGCCAGGCCTCATAACTGCAGCCTGTCAGGCCTGATGTAGCACGGACTGCTCGTAAGTCTGGCACTAAGATGCTTTATCCCCCCTCTCTCTTTTTCTTAGATGAGGAGAGAGGGAGTGACAGGGCTGATTTTAATTCCTTTCTCATGGGGCCAGCAGACACGGCTTTGAGCTTGACTTATGGGCGAGCCATTTAAATAAAGATTGAAAGATTGTTATAGAGTCAGAATGAGAGGAAAAGGATGGGATTGAACAAGAAAGAGTGAAGGAGATGGAGACTTAGCACCGCTGGGAAGTTGTCTTCCCTGTTATCTTTGTGTGTGTGTTTTTCAGGAAGTGCAAGAGTTTTAATTAACACTGTGAGCAGAAAGAGGGCAGGCTTATCTCTAAAGCAGCTCTGATTGGCCGGTGACGTGAATCTTCCGGCATGCGCGTTCACACTTCAATGACAATCAAGCAAATTATTCCTCCTTCATCCGCTGAGGCTAGCTGTAGACTTAACCTGCCTCATGTGAATTCGCAAGCAGGAGTTTGAAAACGACACGCAGTGACACTCTTAATCATTGATCCAGATGGGAGTGTGTACCCGCAGATTTCCAGCAGGGTTTTGTATTTCCTCTACGAACAAAACGCTTGTCTGTGCAGCATTAAAAAGCTGTGTAAATAATTAATCTGTCTGCAAGGTAGTGCGCAACAACTACTTCTTTGAAGTAGAGATGGCACAGATGGGCAACTGATGGCAACAATATACACACTTGCAAACACATACACACACTATGCAAGAGTAAAAAAATCACTAAATATTCACCATATGGCACTGAATAATCCATTGACTCCTGCTCCTCTAGGTCGGAGTATGATCCTCTCACTCTCTGTCTTTTAGACATGCAAGTACATTTATGACTGTAGTGTTATGTATGCATGAGTCCACTGTATAGTCCAAATTAAAATTCAGTCATTGTCGTTCCAAACCTGTATGCTGATATTTTTTTTCCAAATTTAAAACAATTGAAATGCTCATTTTAAAAGAAAATTTCAGATGGCACTTAGAGGTGCAACAACTGTTCATAGCCACCAGAAGCTTTAAAAATATGTATACATATTCAAAATTTGGCGTCACTAATGCTTGTTAAATATTTTTGAAAGAAGTCTCTAATACTCACCAAGGGTGGATTTATTTTTATTAAAAATACTGTAAAACACTAATATTGTGAAATATTATAACAGTTTAAAATAACTGTTTCTATTTTAATATATTTTATACTTTAAATGTATTTTGAATTAATGCTGTCAAACTATTAATCGCGATTAATCGCATCCAAAATAAAAAAACATTTTGTTAATATAATATAATATATGTGTGAGTAATGTGTATATTTTTATGTATATAAATACACACAAATACAGTATATATTTAAAAAATATTGGCGTGTATTTACATGTATATAGTTTTATTCATATAATTTATATTGTATATAAATATATTTAATATATAAACATAACATATTTTTCTTAAATATACACATGCATGTCTGTATATTTATATATACAAATATACAGGTGCTGGTCATATAATTAGAATATCATCAAAAAGTTGATTTATTTCACTAATTCCATTCAAAAACTGAAACTTGTATAATGTATACATTCATTCCACACAGACTGATATATTTCAAGTGTTTATTTCTTTTAATTTTGATGATTATAACTGACAACTAATGAAAACCCCAAATTCAGTATCTCAGAAAATTTGAATATTACTTAAGACCAATACAAAGAAAGGATTTTTAGAAATCTTGGCCAACTGAAAAGTATGAACATGAAAAGTATGAGCATGTACAGCACTCAATACTTAGTTGGGGCTCCTTTTGCCTGAATTACTGCAGCAATGCGGCGTGGCATGGAGTCGATCAGTCTGTGGCACTGCTCAGGTGTTATGAGAGCCCAGGTTGCTCTGATAGTGGCCTTCAGCTCTTCTGCATTGTTGGGTCTGGCATATCGCATCTTCCTCTTCACAATACCCCATAGATTTTCTATGGGGTTAAGGTCAGGCGAGTTTGCTGGCCAATTAAGAACAGGGATACGATGGTCCTTAAACCAGGTACTGGTAGCTTTGGCACTGTGTGCAGGTGTCAAGTCCTGTTGGAAAATGAAATCTGCATCTCCATAAAGTTGGTCAGCAGCAGGAAGCATGAAGTGCTCTAAAACGTCCTGGTATACGGCTGTGTTGACCTTGGACCTCAGAAAACACAGTGGACCAACACCAGCAGATGACATGGCACCCCAAACCATCACTGACTGTGGAAACTTTACACTGGACCTCAAGCAACATGGATTCTGTGCCTCTCCTCTCTTCCTCCAGACTCTGGGACCCTGATTTCCAAAGGAAATGCAAAATTTACTTTCATCAGAGAACATAACTTTGGACCACTCAGCAGCAGTCCAGTCGAGACGCTTCTGACGCTGTCTGTTGTTCAAGAGTGGCTTGACACAAGGAATGCGACAGCTGAAACCCATGTCTTGCATACGTCTGTGCGTAGTGGTTCTTGAAGCACTGACTCCAGCTGCAGTCCACTCTTTGTGAATCTCCCCCACATTTTTGAATGGGTTTTGTTTCACAATCCTCTCCAGGGTGCGGTTATCCCTATTGCTTGTACACTTTTTTCTACCACATCTTTTCCTTCCCTTCGCCTCTCTATTAATGTGCTTGGACACAGAGCTCTGTGAACAGCCAGCCTCTTTTGCAATGACCTTTTGTGTCTTGCCCTCCTTGTGCAAGGTGTCAATGGTCGTCTTTTGGACAACTGTCAAGTCAGCAGTCTTCCCCATGATTGTGTAGCCTACAGAACTAGACTGAGAGACCATTTAAAGGCCTTTGCAGGTGTTTTGAGTTAATTAGCTGATTAGAGTGTGGCACCAGGTGTCTTCAATATTGAACCTTTTCACAATATTCTAATTTTCTGAGATACTGAATTTGGGGTTTTCATTAGTTGTCACTTATAATCATCAAAGTTAAAAGAAATAAACACTTGAAATATATCAGTCTGTGTGGAATGAATGTATACATTACAAGTTTCACTTTTTGAATGGAATTAGTGAAATAAATCAACTTTTTGATGATATTCTAATTATATGACCAGCACCTGTATATATTAGGGGTGTAACGGTTCACAAAATTCACGTTCGGTTCGATAAGACACAGTGGTGTCACGGTTCGGTATGTTTTCGATACGGGGGGCGGGGCAATTGGTTATGTCCAATGTTGGAAATATTTCTGTTTTAAACCATGAAGGTAAAACAATGGATATCACACAAGCACGCGTTTGCACACGTGTGAACTTTGCTCAAGATTTATGCCGTGAACATCTTAATCTCAGTCAATTCACTATAAACAGAAAGTGAAAGTAAAAACGGAATGATGGAGGAGCTTTCGGCATCTGACGCCGCATATTCTCTCAGAGACAAAGAGAGACGAATCTACTTCAACATGCTGATAACGGTATAGCCTACAGCTGTTTTCATTTATTTCCTTAATATTTCTATTGTGGCCCGTACATACTGAAAAAAAAAGAAGAAACGCATTTCGTGTTAAACAGGTTGTTTTTGAAAGTCGGTGCTTGAAATAAAAGCTTGTTATTTCATTGATTTTTATTGATGACTGCAGTGTTAATATTTTAATTATAGGACTATAATTCATTGTAGGTAGCCTATAGCCTAATAGACCTGTTTTATAAGACCTTTTTAAAAAACATTTTAATTGAGGAGTAAATAGCCTAATCTTATCCTCGCATTGCATCAGTTATGCGTTAATAATATGCGGGGCAAATTAATTGTACTTTTAATTTAATAATAAAAGTAACTTCATAATAATAATAATAGGTCTAATAAAAATAAGAATGTATCAGGCCTAAATTAATTGGAAATGCCAAATCCTCTTAAGATTGGCAATAATTGATGTTTTTGACAATATCTGGCTATTGTCGATACAAGATCATCGTCTTTCGACACACCCCAGCAACGGGAGGTTATCACGGGGCAGACAGCACGTTGCTGAGCACAGTGGCACTGATATTTCACACACTTTAAGCTTTTATTTTCCAAATCTAGCAAAGATTACTCCAGTCTTCAGTATTAATTCATTTATGGGATTTTTCTTCTGGATTCTTTGAATGCAAAGTTCATATGAGCAGCATTTCCTGAAATATGTATTTGATCAATTTAATGAACTTGCTGAATGAAAGTGTTGTGATTTCTTTTTAAAAATCTAACTGACCCCAAGGTCAACTGAAAAGTGAACAGCACCACCTATTGTACTGGAGTAAATCAGCTTTTCGCTCAGCTCTTCTGATATTAATTTTGCTCTTTATGTGAACAGACCATTTGCTTCACTTTTCAGTTCCACATTTAGTGTGAAAGGGCCTTCAGGTGTGGTACCCTCAATAGCACAGAGTGTGTTTAATTCCCTTCCTGGTTCCTCTTTAAGCATGTGATGATGAGAAAGTATTGAAAGCCCAGGGCTGATCCAAGAACAGCACTTTAGATATAGAACACGCCACTCTCATAGGAGATTGAAAGTCTTTCTTGCTGTAGGTCAGTGAGTGGGGCTGAGAGATCTGGCTCATATCTTCCTCACTCATGTATTTATGGATGACTCTTTCTTTATCCAGTGCTTTATCTAATGACGGAGGCCCCCGGTGGGTTTTAGTGAGGACATTCGAGTGCGAGGACATTCGCAGACCACACACACACCTGACAAGCTCCGAATGACTGACATCGGGGCTCCTGTTAGACCGCTTCGAGATAGCGAAACGGTAAAAAGGATTGATCTTATTGATAGCGATTGTATATTTGTATTGTCCATATGCTCTTTTCGCTCCTCAGAGTTTGTGCTTCAGGATGTAAGACATTGTCTTGGGGGATTCCAGTTAAAATGTCATGAACATTTCTAGTGCTCGCTCTCTCCCAGTCTTCGACTGCTCTCCTCAGCACAAGGACAGGACACTTGACTTGTGCTTGTGTGGACGAGGACTTTAATTATGGCCACGGCACTGAAAGCCATGACCTTCTGCTCTGGAACGTGCACCACAAACCCACACGGCATTTCTTCACATCTCTCCCAGAATTCGTACTCTGGCAGTCCTTAAACCTGTTCGAGTCTAGCTTACGCCACCTTTCTTTCAATTGCGAGGTTATTTTCATTGGCTTGATGGACATTTTTAGCCTTGCTAACTCGATGTGTTTTAGGAGGTTGTTATCCTATTGGATTTACTCAGAGTGTCATCAGCACTTGGAATGCTCCCAACGTCTACCTATTAAAACGAGCTACTTTTCATCATCTCATTATTAGATTTCTAAAAAGCCGAGAGCTTATTTTCAAATCCTGACGCTCGCTGATCAAAGGCTGGTCCACTTAAAAAGAAAAGGAAAAAAAGACTAAGTAAGGTGTTGGTGAGTACAAAGATTGAATGCAAAACATAACCTTTCCTCTTTGCTTTATTAGTTCCCAAGAATCATTTTATAGCAAACTCCTTTTTTTTCTCCCCATTTTGCCTTCTTAACAGAATTTCGCCTTCTCATAAAAGAGTTATTTTCCTGCAACGTGTCCTGAAAGAGTCGCGCCGTCACCATCACTAGCCTTCACCCCATAACACGCAAACACAAACATTAATCTTAGAGATATGAAAGGCTTTAGAGACGGCAGTATATCATCTTGTTAGCTTTCCAATAAACTCATTGGTGGGGTCTGCTATGATGGGAAAGAATTGCATTAATAATGCTGAGAAAAATTATCAGCAAATGTCAGCGCATTACCTGTCCACAGGCCTTTTTTATTGGCACACTTGCTGCCTCGCTTACAAGAAACACATTATTTAATGTTTGGGATTCAAGAAGGCTTCCAATACCAAGACTGTGCTGTATTTTTAAGGCTAATGCTAATGCTGCTTTTATTATTTATTCACTCTTATGTAATTTCAAACCCATTTGCATTGAATACAAAGTTAAACCTTTTTAAGGAAGTGTTATGTAGCTTGTTCCTTTCAACTACAGTTCATAGTGCCCTGAAACTCCAAAAGGGACAAAAAAAGACACATCTAGACCATGTTCATGTCTAGTTAATAATTTTTTTTAAAAAATTGTCATGAACTAATGTCATTGACACTAATACAACAATGCATATTTGCAAGGTCTAAAAGTACCAACTAATGCATAGATATAGTAAATGTATTATATTCATATTCAGTTACAATGCAGCATTGTTTTTTATTGTATTTATTGTATTTTTGTACGGTCAGAAAGTGCTAGCTAATGCGGACTGAAATTCTAATAAAATCATACTCAAATGTTTATTGCGGGCTAAGCTGTAGCATCGGTAATAGCATCACTCACGTCAGTAAATGAATTTTAATAGAAAAATTGCCAGTTATTACCTTAGACTTTCGTATGGGCACACACATACATACACACCTGATGGAGAAAGCTTTCAGGCTTGGCCTGAGTTCATAACAGATTAGGCAGTGTGTGAATGAAAGTTATCTTTGCTTGGTGTACTTCAGCAGCATTAAAAGAGAGAGAGAGAGAGAGAAATACAGAGAGAAATAGAACAGCCAACCGAGCGTTAACCGCTTCATCTACGTGTCTCCATTAGTCAGGGATGATTAACTGTGCATGTGTCTGTGTGTATATGTGTTTATGCAACAAATAACCTCAGAAACACTTTTACTTAACTATAAGTGCTATAGGATTACAATGAAACCTTTCTCAGTTGTGAATAAAATGCATGTTTTGATATATTATTAACCTTGTTCTAATCTGAGATGCAGTCGATGGCACAGGAGGACCTATTAATTCGGTCATATAGATGCTACTGTCATAATATCAAGTCGGTGGCGAGGGCCCATTCCTGGCATCGCTGACAGATGACTGAGCAAATGAACATTCAAGCCTGTCGCTAATGCCACATGTCGTGACATTCATACACATCTCATTGCAATATGTCAGCTGTGCCACAGGTGACCATGCTAATGTCAACATTATGTCTATTTGCGATGGTAAGACTACAATCCATGTACATCTCTATATTCTCGGAGGCCACCAATCATATAAGGTATGAAATGATAAATGGATAGTCCACAATTGCATTATATAACCCCACCACACACACACACACACACACAGAGAGAGACACACTGGATTATCAGATAGTTTTCTTAAACCATGAACAGCAAAGATGACTGTTATTGGAGGGAGATTACACACATTTCTCATCAGGTGTTCTGCATATAATAACAGGAGGATCAATACCACTTTGATCTTCCTCAGATGGAGCTTTGATTCAACTCTAATGCTCTAATGTTCCCTGAAAAGCAGTTGACATAATACAAACTATTTTCTTTCATTTTTGTCAGTCTTATAACATTGATATTCAAAGAAATTCAACTTTTGAAACCTACAAATAGTATGTGCTTAACAGCAGAGTTTAGTGATGTAGAGTTCTAACATAAAACATTTGGGAATAACTTTTTAGAACTATAGAAGTGGCCTTGAATAGATTGCTGAGCTCACAAACACAATGGAGCATTTGTTTTTGGTTGATAATTGTGTTATAGGGAAAATTCACCCAAAAGTAAAAATTCCATCATCATTGACTCACCTTTATGATGTTCCCAAACTGAATGACTTTCTTTTTTTCTGTGGAACACAAAAGAGGAAATGTTTCTACTCATGGTGCCAGTGTTGTTTTAGACCCTTTTGACTTTCATCGTATGGACAAAAACATTTCTTCTTGTGTTCTGTGGAGGAAAATGATATAGTTGAATGACATAAAGGTGAGTAAATGATGACATACTTTGTCCATTTAAAGGAATAATTCACCCAAAAATGAAAATTTGCTGAAAAGTTTACTCAGGCCATCCAAGATGTAAATGAGTGTTTCTTCATCGGAACAGATTTGGAAAAAAAAATGCTTTATTCTCACTTGCTCAACTATGGATCCTATGGTGAATGGGTGCTGTCAGAATGAAACTCCAAACAGCTGATAAAAACATTGCAATAATCCACAAGTAATCCACTCGGCATAGTCTGTCAGACACCAACCCATCCCTGCACTTCCAACGTGATCTCATGATAATTCGTATGTATTTTACGTAAAATGTGGTTCTATAAAACGTACATTTACTTACGTTTTTACAGGCACTAAAACGTACAATACTGACGTATTTTCAGCATCTAAACGTATAAATACTTACATATTTTCTGCATTTAAACGTTGAAAACTGACGTATTACTACATCTAAAAATGAATCCTTATGAATATTGAAATTGCGGCATTAATTTTATTATTAGTTGTCATATCAATTACCTTGTTTTCAGTTGTTTACCCGTTTACCTAATATGAAATGATAACATTTCGTTCTGTTTTGTGTGATTTCTGCCAGCTCGTTTCCAAGAATATGCCTACATAATGTTAAACAAGACTTCACTTTAAACCCTCAAAATAAATAACATTTCTGCAATCGTTTAACCTTTACTTGTCATGTAATGTTTACTTTGTTTGCCATGGGCCACAAAAAGCGTTTTCTCGGACATGCTGTGACTGACAATAGAACTATATAAAACACAAAAACCGCAACATAATTACGAAATGAAACTATTTTATTTATGCGCTGTAATCCAGATCTTCAGAATCCATACGACTGCGAGGAACAGACCCAAATCCAAGCCTTTATTCGGCGATCTTCATCTCCATCCCGAGCAGCAAGTCCAGCGACCGTAAACAGTAAAGCCCGCGCTGACTGACGACGCGCTCCTTACGAATTCAAATGTTGCCGCTTCAAACGACAGGTTTTACGGCAGAATAATCGAACGCTCATTGGCTCTCGCCTGCCTTCGTCACAGATTGCGACATGCCGTGTTTCTGGTGATGTGTGTGTTTGAAAGATGCAAGCATGCGCGTGCCTTCAGGAGACGAGTTCACTGAGAGCGAGAGGATCAGGAAAATAATCTGGATAATATTTTCTGCGATTAATAACATAAATTCTGCTCTGCACCTCACACAAACCCACTGTATTCCGCCAGAGAGGACTGCGGCTGCAACGCATTGTCATTTGGATTACTTTTGGTAGTGCTTTTGAAATTTTTGCAATAAATAAATGATTGTCATTGCATTTATCTGTCTGTCATGTTTTTCTTATACTGTACAGAAATAGCTATGTTTAGATGTAGGAGTGGGATTAGCGACTATAAAACATTTTTAATGCTATTATTCTTACTAAAATTGTTATTTTCCTGCATGCTTCGGTCAGTTGCGTTTTATATTCGCTATAAAATGGGTAGGTTTAGGTTTGGGGGTAGGTTATAAGGGGTCTAAAAGTCTAAATCGCTTATTGATAAAATGATAAAAATGCATTGATACGAATATCTTAATGATATAAAAGAAACGTAAATATTTTTACGTTTTTTAGCTAAAAATACGTATCGATGTGTACGTTTTAAACGTTGAAATACGTCTAAATTGTACGTTTTAGCATCAATAAATACGTACATAAATGTACGTTTTGTGCTTGTAAATGTTACGTATTAATACCTACGTATGAACATGAGACCAGGCTGGCACTTCACATCCCCTGCACAGCCTGGAACATAACATTTATTTCCATGATCTGCCATTTTCGCTGTTGTCCTCCTCACTTGTTTCTTCACAATACCTGCAGAACTTCTGATGGTTCGGCTGGCGGGCGGCTGGCATAGAACATGGGCGGGTTTATGCAAATGTTGGGTGCGTAACTATTAGTGATCCCGACTGTTACGTCACAGTCGGTGTTATGTTCTGATTCGCCTATTTTTCAGTGGTCTTTTTTATTCACGAGATTTACATAAGAGGGAGGAAACAATGGTGTTTGAGGCTCACTGTATGTCATTTCCATGTACAGAACTCTTATTATTCAACTATGTCAAGGCAAAGACAGTTTTCCATTCTATGGCACCTTTAAAGTTAACACACCTTACTGAAAGATTTGTTTCTTTTAAACAATCAGCTTTTCAAACATTAATTGATGGACTAAAGTTGTGTGAATTATTGTGATGTTTTTATCAGCTGTTTGGAGTCTCATTCTCACGGCACCCATTCACTGCAGAGCATCTATTGGTGTGCAAGTGATGAAATGCTAAATTTCTTCAATTTTTTTATGAAGAACAAAAAACTCATCCACATCTTTGATCGCTTGAGGCTGAGGGTGAGTAATTTTTTTTTCATTTTTGGCCATACATTTCCTTTAAGTTTGCTGTTAATTTAGTGATTTTAGCTGTTCTGAATAGCCACGGCTGTCTTGTTTAACCTTGGACATGTTCACATTAAGAAAACCAGCCCTCTAACATATTAGAGCTCTTCGGAAACACATCAATGTCACGTTCACCTCCTGGCCCCCGGGGGGAAAATGCCGCATCCCTCATTTCCTCCATTCAGTCGTACAAAATGCCCAGCTGACCTTTACATTCACACATTACTCTTAGCATTTTCCATCCACTCCAGTTCACATAGCTGTCAGTCGCTTATCAATGCAGTTGTGTGTGCTTGAAGAGAGCGTGTGTGCTGGATGCTTGATTAGGTCTCTCCTGCCAGTACAGTCTGGAACTGGCTAATATATCATGTATGATCTGACGTATGCATACTTTATCAGGAGGAGACAGGTGGATATCCATAGCTCATCCCAATATACTCCTCCCAATAGTCGATCAAAAGCCCTTTCCAAGATGGACTTCTCCCTGGCTATCCATCCTAGACCCTGGGGGCTTCGGGGAACTGGATGACCCGAGAGATTCTTTTTTCTCTCAGGTTTTTGCCCCTGAACTATTTTAGTAATATTATAGTTTTATGTATATTTTGAATTAGGTTTTGTTTTTACATTTTCCGGTTTTCAATAGGTTTTTTCTTTTTTTCTTTTTTTTTAGCGCTGTCAAAATTAACGTGTTAACACATGCTATTTATTTTTATTTATTTATTTATTTTTAAAAATGGTCACCCCACTCACAACTGCTGCATCTGTCTCTTTTTTTCTCGACAAGAATTGCACTCCAACTTTGCATCAAACAAGCGCGAACAGATTTGGAAGGTACAGGTGACGAGGAGCTTCATCATAACAACAGTGAGCTGCAGTGAGATTATGTTGTCAGGCCATATGTCAGTAAAAACAAATTTTTCTGTCCGTTCAGCTGTTATACTCGTAGCACATGCTTTTCAACTGCACGCATAAATACAGCAGCACACACTGTTTATCATTTCATATTAAAGCGCAAAAGAAACTAAAAGCATGCAATGTTATGTTATGTCGTCTGTTAAGTCATGAAGTTACCGCGATTAAAGCTGTCTTAAAACTGTGCATGCATGTAAGTATTTGTTATATACGAGTCACATTTAAGAACATGTCTCTGAAGTTACAGTGGTTTTCAAAACTGTCCTGGAGCACCCCAGCACTGTCTCTCTAATATAAACACACCCGATTCAACTCGTAAGCTCATTCGTAGAAATTTTAAGACCTGAAGAGGGTCAGAAAAGGTAAAGAATTGTGAGAAAATACAATGCGTGTCAGATCTCTATCATGTTCAGCAGTCAAAATAATAACCCATATGCTGTGATGCCTGTTAATCAAAGAACAAAAGAAAGAGGAAATCAATAACTTTTGTAGCTTTAAGGATTCATCTATATTTAATTTTGAATTTAGTGTTTGATAATTGTATTCAATTTCTCTATATTTCCTCCTTGCTGAAGGGCACAGGTATATATGACATTCATTATAATGGGGTTATGTGAAGATTGTTTTAAGTTCACTTAAATTAAAAGTTGCTATTTTTTTAATCTAATAAATGTTAAAATTGATAGCTCTCAATTGTACTGTAATGTTGAATGGCTATAGTAAATATTAGGGGGGGAAAAAACTATTTCCTGGACCTAGAGACATCAGTAGTATTGCTATCAACGATACTCACCTTTAGTCATGAAAAAAGTTGCCTTTAAACAAATATTAAAAATATACTGTCTTTATGTTGTTTCTACATTCATCTGAAGATTAAATGTGAAAATATTGCAATATAAAATTATATTTAAATACTTTAATGTTAGGTGATTAATCATGATTAATTTCAGATTAGACTTTTTTAGTAAGGTTGTGCATTCTTATTAGTTTGTGTTTCTTTAATATTTATATACAGCTTTTTTATTTCAGATTTAGTTATTTTAATACTTCAGTTTAAACTTATTTTATTTCAGTTTTTATCTAATATTTAAATTGCATTTTATTTCAGGTTTGTTTCAATAATCAGAAATAATTAATAACTTTAGTTTTAGTTAATTTAACTCTGGTTATGTCAGGGTTTGTGACTTCAAAGTAGTCAAAAAAGTGGTCAAATTGGCTTTTTATTGTCATTTCAGCCACATACAGTTGAAACAATACTCTGTTCCTTCAGGACCCTGGTGCTCCATAAAACAACAAACAACAAACTACATTATAAAATGGGACAATAATACAGTGACAGTTTTGCACTGACCTGTACATCAAACTAAATGTGTTGTTAAAAAAAGGCCCATACAATAAATACTGGGTGAAGCAGTTATTGTGCAGTGTGAATGTGTGTGTGTGTGTGTGTGTGTGTGTGTGTGTGTATGTATCAGTCCAGTCTCCTTCTTTTAAGGTTGTCTTTCTGATGGCTTGTGGAAAGAAACTGTTGCACAGTCTGGTCATGAGAGCCCAAATGCTTTGGTACCTTTTTCCGGACAGCATGAGGTTGAAGAATGTGTTTAAAGGGGTATGTGTGGTCAGCAACTATGCTGTTGGCTTAGTAGAGACAGTTTGTGGTGTAGATGCCCATTCTGGAAAGAAGAGAGACCCTGAGGATCTTCTCCGCTGTCTTCACTATCTGCTGCATGGTCTTGCGATCTGAGATTTCATCATCAATTTCCAAACCAGGCAATGATGCTGCTGCTCATTTTATATAATATTATATTATGTAATAATTACTGTTTTTACTGTATTTTTGATCCAACAAATTGTGAAAAAAAAAAACATTTAAAAAATAAAAAACAATCTTATCGACCCCAACCTTTTGAATGCAAGTGTATGTGCATGCTGTAAAATAAGTCACTGAGTTTCCAATGGCAGAAGAACCTAAATGGTCTAGACAGCCATGGGCAGTTTATCTACATCAGCGTTAATCAATCATGCAGAACCTAGCAGAAAGAAAATAACAAGATTAAAGATTTAAAAAATCAAAATTAAACTTGTTACAGTGTTCCCACTTTTTACCCAAACTTATCCATAGAATTAGAAATTGAATAAAACCCAACCAGGCTTTCATTTTAAATTCACTCTTCATATAAATCTTAATTTGGCGATAGGTCTCGCTGTGACAGACTGTAAAACCAATTTTAGGAGAGACTGTTGAGTTGGGGCTTGATATTGATCTGTCTCCTGTTGACTACTGCCAACCTCTTGTAACACAACATAAAGGTATGAATGCAGACTCCCGAGGAGGGAAGGAGGGGAAAAAGAGTCTGATCTGAATGGACGCTGTGTAAAGGTTACAGTGCTATGTATTATTTCCCCTCCTCTCCACCTCTACCCAGGGACAAAGAAGAGAAAGGGGTGGGTAGGAGGTGCTTTTGTAAGAGGATTCTTGGGGACTATGTCGAGAGCAAAGATGGTTCACCCTCAAATATAATAGAAAATACACCGGGGACAACATGCGAATGTGAGTTTCTGGGTGCAAGGGGATGTCAAAGAGAATGTGTGAGAGGAGAAAGGAGAGCAGGTATGTGTGTGGGAAGCCATAAAGCACTTTGCCTAGCAGGACTATTTTGAGGTATCTTTTTAATTTCATGCACGATGGCTCTCACATTTGTTTCTCCTCTTCCACTCATTTCCTCTCCCTTCTTTTTATCCCCACTCCAAACTTGTCATTTGTTGGCTCGTTCTGTCCCTTCCTCGTCTGCATACAAATTTAGGACATGTTACATATAGGTCCATGTTTGTGTGGCTTACGAATAACATAAATGCACATGAAATGGCAAACACACAAAACCCAGATGCAATATAACAAAAAAAAAAAAAAAATTCTGTTGTCTTCTGAAAAGTTTTTACTTAAGAACTTGCAAGTCATAATCACTGTGTGATGTTCTTTCAAGTTATTTTAGTCGGTAAGAAATGGAAGTGCTAGAGACTTTGGAATTTCTTTTTCACTTACTGACCAACACAGAAGTTTTCTTAGTGCTTTAGCTACAAAAGAAAAAGCACAGGCCGTGCATTAGGCTGGTATTGCTGCTTTACCTGTATTTTAGACTTTTTAGTGCTGCCAAAGAGAATGATGGAAATGTAGTCATGCCTGTCACATTATCAGTCAGGTAAATTATAGTAGTATTAAGATTTTTTTCTTATTCTCACAAAGAATCAAAAACATAAATGTAACTAATGTATATAAATGTAACACACACGCACATATACATTGTGCGTATACATATGTATACATATACATATACATATACATATATACAGGGGTTAAATTGGGATTTGTTATGTGGGGGGGCTCTATGGTATCGAGCATATATATATATATACACTTTTATCCAAAGCGACTTACAAATGAGGACAATGGAAATATATATGTGTGTGTGTGTGTGTGTGTGTTTTGTTGCAAATATGATTTATTCGAATGCAATATTCTCATCGGTTTTCATAAATATATGTGCTATATTATACACACATAAATGTGCTATAAATCTGCATGTTTTTATATTTTATCCAAGGGCATTTTTTTTTTTACCTTTTATAGAGGGCATTGTCCCACTAATCTCATTAACTTTCATTTCAAATTCTTACATTTGATCTATAAATTCAATTATAATAATGTGATTGTTATTATCTATATGTTATCAAATTAAATAATTTACACTGAAAAATACAACTATATTAAATTATGAGATTCTTTAAAAAAATGTTGAATATACAAACAAGATATGATGGTGGAAATTATACTTTTCAACGAAATTAAAACGCCAGTAGGTGCCAGTAGTGAGCGTTTAATGAGTGAGTCACTGAGTCGTTCATTCAAATGATTTGTTCAAACAGCAGATTCATCAGATGTTTGTGTATGGGCTAATGAAACTTTGACTCAACCGATTCGTTTAAAACACTGAATCATCCAGCAATGAATCGGCTGGTTGCTGTGAGATGCAGCTGTGGATCCGCGAAAAATGTAAGTCACCTAATATTATTGTATTTGCTCATTGAACTGTTTATAGAACTATTAATCAGTCGTAATGGTGAAAACGTTGAGTGATGTTGCCTATCTAACTGTATTTTAAATATAAAAATGTTCCATTTTTAATTTTTACCTCAGTATGTTGAGTTTCTTAGTGTTGTGCGTTTTGATTTCTCCTGGAGATCTGCGTGAACCTCGCCTCAGCAGCGCAACCTTATACTGTCAATAGATGCATTATACACAGTAGCTATATCCACTATTCGCCACTTACTCTAAATGTAATAAAATAATGTTACTTGTCTGGCATTAATGAAGCGTTAATGTCGAGCCCTGGATTCTATTTGCCGGGGCTGTCCAATTTAAACCCATTTATACACACACACACACACACTTTTTATTTCAAGATAATATTAATATAGTTTTTTTTTTTTTTTTTTTGCAAAATGAAGACAATTTTAAATGGCCAAAGGATAAAACTGGCTTTTTGTTGTCAGATTATGTAGTCACAGCAGGAGCAGGTCAAGGACTAACCCTTTGACTTGAAGCCAGCTAAACAAAATTCATGTCTACTTCCTGTAATCCAAGTGATATGGCATGGGCTGAGACTGTTATGAGAGAACCAATCAGCTGCTCGTTAGGAATCGTTAGTGTTTGTTAGAGCTTAATTAGTACAGCACAGTGTCTCTGATTAATCCTCCTATGGTTTAGCATTCAGTTAGACTTCTGTGTTATTTAATTCCAGCCTTTAATGTCTTAGTCCGATACTATCTCCAGTACAGTTTTGGTACGCCTTATACACCAAACCCACCACCAGCGTCTCTTCAGATTACCTGCCAAAACTACTTATAAAAGCCCCTCAGTATGCCTGTCAAATTTACTGCATAATCCCCAAAGAATATCTGTCAGGGTTCACTTCCAAAGCAGGCTCAACGTGACAGTCAAAATCAGTTCTTGACCTATGGAGTTTACCTTGTGCGCAAGGCTAGCAAACAAAGCAGCTGGTGTTATTCTCTTACTTATAATTGTGAAGATTAGAATTACACAGCCAAACGAGCATCCGCACGTGCGTAATCGAACGGCGCGGGGCTCCGGAAAATCAATGCTGATTAGCCGCATGAAGTTACTTTTTTTTTTTAAAGATTATTGCTGTAAATTTGGGGATTAGAGCTTTTATGCGAGCGCCGTAGACATTGGCCTACCACCCCTTTTACTGGGCCGTTAACCCGCTATGATTAAAACATGAGTACACATATACTTAAATGCACTGAGCATATATTTTACAAACATTACAAGCCCTCTGCAAAACAGCTCGCTGAATCTGCACAGGCGAGCACATCAAATGGTATAAAAATTGCTGGTGATTTAATCAACAGGCTGTGTAGGAAGTTTGGTGGGGAATTAGCTGTAGCCTTGCGCTTTTTTTCTGAATTATTGTGGAAAATTCTGCCTGAACACAAACTAATGGAGTAGCTCAATTGCAATCTGACTCAAAACTGCCTGTGTACAGCAAAGCCTGAGTCATTAAATCATTAGCAAGCATTAAGAGAGCTCTCACATCATATATCACATAGATGGGGAATTACATGCTCTCTGGAATTCAAATTGAGAGCTGGGAACATTGCGGCAACTTTGACACAACACAGGCAGTGTAAATAAAACACTCCGGTGTGTATGTGTTGACGCTTGTGAGTATGTGCTCCGGTGCATGATGGTGATACGTGATGCTTCTTTATTGACACTGTGGTTTTTCAAGGTTCAGAACATCTCAGTGAGCGCTGGTACACACATTGATGTCTCATTGATATATCTGACTACAGGTGCTTATAGATTCTCTATTAACAAGCACTATACATTTTTCACAAAGCCTTGACAAATTTAGTTATGCCTTGTCAGTGAATGGACCGTCAACAGCGGTGAAGGACAGAGTTTATGGATTTGTTGTATTGACTGTGATGACGCATTTCCTCAGTATTTTTTTCTTCTTAATTAAAAAAATAAATAAAAAATAAACATTTACATCACCATAGTTTGTGTAATGTTACCTTGGAATTGCATGACAAAACCCCACATAGTTAGCCCTGCTGCAGTAGGGTTTCTAATAGAGCTGTTTTGACATGTTTCTCTCTTTTGAACTATAATTCATCTCTCTCTATTTATTTACTTTGCATATTTTGAGAAGGCATTTGTCTTTTTGTTTCCTTTGTTGAATAGGCTTTTGCATAGTGAGTTATTGCATCTTAAAAAAAAATAAACATTTAATAAAGTTAATCTTTGAAAACACAAATAATTCAGTAACACTTTTAAGTGAATTCATCAGCAAAACTGATTTAATATGCATTTTTCATACTATACATTATAATGTTATGTACACTATGATGTTTATGTCATAAAATTCACTTGTATTGTTTCAAACAATAATTATTAGCTAATATGTATTGATGTTTTATGATGACAGTCGTGCGTTAATAATAATATGTGATATCAGTTACATTTCAGTGTTTGCTCTTACAGACACGTTTGCTATTTTAAGTACTGTGTTGATCCTGAGGCAAAACCACTGTTCTTATAGGCCTTTACAAAAGTAGCCATCCTGTGTGGAAGATAATGCTTTCTGAGTCGGCTGACTCCTCTGTTCCCGAGCCCTGCTGGGCTGATACATGGGGACTTCCCGAGCCAGACTCTGGGAGGTCAATCTTCTGAGGTAACCATTACCGGAGCTTGTATGTGGATCATCCTTGGCTAATCTTGCCCCTGCAGCTTGTCTCCCTAAAGCTTTTCCCGCACGGAGCCGGGGCAAACCCAGCCACCCGTGCAGCAGGAGCAGCAGGAGCAGCAGGAAGCAGTGTGCTTTGCCACAGACTTACAGAGAGATGCTGGTTAACCACCCGGATCAATACGGTGGGCTCCATGATCTCTCAGACCCCTGCTTGTGTTATTATTTCCGTCTCTCTCTCTCTCATTCTCACTTTTTCTCATATATTTAGTTTAATAATAAATATTAGAGCTGAGAGCTTTGCTAATGGACATCTGTTCCACGTTGCACTTATTAGGCATAAGAGCTCCTGTCCCCCGTTAGGGGTGGTCACTAAATGGTTAATAAAGAAAGGCTTATGTCTCGTCTAACAAGCCTCTTACATCGCTTCAGAATGTCTAGTATTCTCTTTCATAGCTGGTCCTCTGGGTCAGGCGAAGACTGGAATCGCAGACAGACGAGAAGGAGAGAATGAGGAAAGGGGAGGACAGAATTACTCAGCCCTTGGAAAAGAATGAAAAAGGGTCAGATTTTAATGGCCGTGGTCTGCCCAGCTCGGAAGATCCCATTGGTTTATTAGAGCAGAGCCTCTTACCAGTCCAAATTACCTAGAGATAGTGAGAGAGTACAGCTGGAGGTATTTTTTTATATATTCCTTTCCCCCATCTCCATAGTTGTGGGCCTCTGGGTTGTTTTGTATCTGGAAATCTCCAAGGCTGCTTTTACACTGACCACACCACTCGTCTGCCCCCTGTCACAGGAGAGAAAAATAACAAGGTGCGAGGGTTACTGAGATGCAGAAGAGAAAGAGAATGCAATGTGAACCGATAGTTAGAGCTAGAATGAAAGTGGGTAGAGAGTGAGCAGAACAGAAAGTGGGAGAGAGAAAATGTCAAACGAGGTCCATCTAAAACTAAATTATAGGCAATTAGTGTGTCTTTTATCAATATCCTTTCACTGTCGAGATGATCTCCACAAAAAGAGCATCATTATACCTCTCTCGCATTAAATTTGTATTACGGTTGAGAAGTTTAAAAGGATAGTTCATCCAAAACATTCTGGCATCATTTACTCATCTTCATGTCATTCCGAACCTGTATGATTTTTTTTTTTTCATTAAACACCAAAAAAGGACTTTAGCTGAATGTCAAAGCTGCTTTCATGTTTTCTTACATACAGTGAAAGTGGATGAGGGCTGTGACGTTCAAAAAATGACTAAGAACTCCTTAAATGTAGTCCATGCCCCATACTTCAAGTCTTCTGAAACTACACTCTAAAAATGCTGGGTTAAATACAACACAGTGCTGGGTAAATATTGGACAGAACACATGCTGAGTTGTTTTAAACCAACAGTTGGGTTAAATGTTTAACCCAAGCTTCTGGGCAGTAACCCAGCCGCTGGGTTCGTCCATATTTTACCCAGCGCTGGGTTGTATTTAACCCAGCATTTTTTTAGAGTGTATAAAATAGTTTATTTACAAATCACCTAGTTCAGCAAATGGTCACCATTTACTTTAACTGTATGTAAAAGAACAGCCAATTTGGATTTAAATAACTATTTTGTGCTCCACAGAAGAAGTCATATGGTTTTCGAAAGACATAAATTATATTAGAATTTAATTTTGGGGTGAACTGTCTCTTTAAAGTCATGACACCCACTGCATGTGATGACATCATGGCTTTCCATGTGTGTTGCTAGAGGAATGTATTTTAATTGTTCCTTCTTCTTAGTCATATCGCATGTTTGCCACATTATTAATCATTTTAATCATGCATGCAAAGTCTTAGTCTTGATTTGTTATACAGCAATCTATCATTTTATTTAAAATTATATCTTGATCTTATATTTAAGAGAATTTGAAAAATCTGAATGGGGAAGAGTATCATGTGTGTCATGTTAAGCAAAGTTTCATTGGAGCCTGGTTAAATTCTGGTTAAAGGGAATATGGTTCATGGAACTGCATTGCAGAGCAAGACTGCCACCTAATGGCCACCGTGATACTGAGGCATGCTGCCACCTGCATGTGTGTGCATCTGTATGTGATAAAAGGCAGAAGATGAGAAATGGTTATGGATTATAGGCTGTGCTGAAAATCCAATACATCTTTCATGTGAATAAGAAACGCTAAAAGAGGGGAAGAAAGAAGAAGAATTGAGGGTTGGAAGAGCAGTGACTCACATGAATCATATGAATGCACGTAGCCTCTTTATTTTGTAACTCACAGAAGCTCAGTAACATGAAGGTTAGCCAAGGACTCATATAGTGGCTATAAAATTACTGTAGTGTGGGCTTTTACCAAACGCATGTTAAAACAACCTGTAAAAGTAATGGGCCAGCAATCACAGGAGTCAGCATCCCTGTGATATTACGCTACCCTGAACTCTGTCTCATTCTTTCTCTCTCTTTCTCCACACACTCACTATTGGCTAGGAAATGAGTACATCTCACACATCATAATTCTACTCTCTCCATCTCTCTCTCTCTCTCTCTCTCTTGCGCACACATACGCTGCCCGCTCCAGTAAACCAATACATCATTTCCCTAGTAGAGTCTGTCTCCTCTCCTCATCTGTTAGACGAGGGTTTATGAAGCATCAGCACAGTCCAGGCAGGAGCCCTTTACCAGAGCACAGAGTTCAAACGATGAGTCCTCTACGGGTCCTTGGCTGTATATATCTCTCTTTTCACTTTATGAGTAAACCACAGCCACATTTGGCACTGAATTTAATGTGGTCACTTATAATAGCTCTAGTTTTGCGGATTTAGTCCATGTCGCGTAGCTTTCAGGTTATATGCACGTTACTGCCTCAGATTCAGATTTTCCACCATGAGAATAAATTACAGTTTAAAATATATGAACATAAAAATCAGTTATTTTTAGTTGTAATAATATTTCACAATATTACACAATATTTTTACTGTACTTCTGATCCTGTGTCAATATAAATTAATCAAGCAATTTCAAAAGGTCCTTAAATGTTGCTAAAATCCAAAAACAGCCCAATTAGATGTTTCCCAACTTGCTCGAAGCAAGCAGGATGGCAAACAGCAGGAACTGGAAACGTTTCATTGCGTACAGCCCCACTCTGGCATTCATGAGTATGCATATTTCAAAGTAAAAATCAATTAGTGGCCTCCTTTGCCCTTTGCAATTTTGCTGCTGCATTTTACAAGTTCCAAACTTGTAAGCAAGCGTCTTCCTGTAAGCCCCCTCTCATTCCCCATGAGCTCTCCCCGATTACGCTGATCTCTCGGAGACAAATCGCTGACTCCGGGCTTGGGTTTCCTGCCCCTTCCTGGAACTCTCCTTTCATCTCTCTTTCCCCCTTTTTCATCTATTTTTGGGGCTTAAATGATATTGAAAGGCAGCGTTCCAGTCCTCTGTTTAACCAAGATAAGATTATTGATGTGGGCGCATCTAGCTGAGCCAATGCAACCCAAAAAAAGTCATAGAGGCACTGAAACTCATAGAGAGCGGACGTGTTCCGATTACCTCTATGTTTCATTCCACAAGCTTATATAACAATGATGGGTACTGAGAATAGGCTAAATGTTTCAGTCACAGCCGTCCGAACAGACGAGTCCGCAAGCTGTCTTTTGTTAGCCGTTCGGACGGGCTTCATAAAAAAAAAAGAGGGAATTTGTTAATTAACCTTTCGGGCAAGTGCGTTCATTGTGCATCTGATTAAAAAGAAAGCGTCCGGCTTTTGAAGCTGGGTCATCGCTCTAATCTTCCTCTTCATTTCTTCATTGTCATTTCTGACTTGCTGCCTTTCACCCTTTATGAGAGAGAGAACGAATTACGAATCACTGTCAACACAGTGCTCCCTCACCCTCCATTCTCTCCTCTTTACTGTTTATCAATGCACCACTCCACTGTGGAACGCCACACTGTAACTATAGTAACCTCTTAGCAGGTTGCTGTAGTGATATGGTGTATTCCTGAGTAGGAAACAGAGAACGAATGAACCAGAAGCTTCCCTCTTCTGTGCTTTTACTCCCTCTTTAGGACAAATCTGTTTGACTGACCATCAGAATTATCGATTGATCTGTGGTTTTCAGGTTTTACTTCAATTAAACTCAGTTTGGTTTGTTTTAACCCTGTGATATCTCTGGGAACGCCAAACACAGGCTGATAGAAAATAAGGTAACACAAGCAATTGACTCTGCTGTCGCCAGAAGTCGAGATATCAGTTTCTGGTTTGCTCTCGTATCGCGCAAAATGTCAGAGTTTACTAGATGTCTTCAAGGTCTGCCTAAAATAAGCATCAGTGATATACACCGTATCATTGATGCTTGGTCCCTTGCTCCAACAAGCAAGTGAAACAAGGATTCAAACTCTACATATCGAGTTATATCCACAACTATGAAGGTAAGTAGTTTAATCTAATGTGGTGTGCATCTAATTAGGGGAGTCGTGGCCTAATGGTTAGAGGGTCGGACTCGTAATCCAAAGGTTGTGGGTTCGAATCTCGGGTCCGGCAGGGATTGTTGGTGGGAGAGTGAATAACCAGCGCTCTCTCCACCCTCAATACCACGACTGAGGTGTCCTTGAGCAAGGCTCCGAACCCCCAACTGCTCTCCGGGCATGAAAATGGAATTTAGGATGGGTTAAATGCAGAGAATACATTTCTCTGCTGGTTATATAATCTCTATATAATCGTGTATGTGACAAATAAAAATATTCAAGATTCAAGAAAATTCATTACTATAGGGCCCTATGATTTCCGCAATGCGGAATCCAGTCATGAAAACGGAATTTACTGTATAACGCAGAATGTCACGGAATTTGTCAAACTTTTAATGAATTTATCAAAAGTAGGTCGTTACACAATCACAATATAGACTAGTATCATTAAGCTGCAAAAAATACTTTTTAAATATGAATCCTGCATGTTCAGCATGCCTCTGTGTGAATGAATGGCGCAGACGCACGGTTTCGTGTACTACACACATACTGAAGCCAGGCCCGGATTAACACAGTGTAGTGCCCTGGGGTGACCACATTTGAAGTGCCCCAGCTCCCCCCCCAATCAAAAAAAAATTAAGAGGACTGTCAAAAATTCAGGAGCACCTTCTGATCAATAACAAAAATTAACCTTCCCATTACAAGGTAATATTTGACTCCTTAAAGTGATTTACAGGGGCTTTTTTATTTTTATTTTGTAATGGCATTTTTTTTTTCTAATTTTATTAAAAGTATGTCATTATGTCAAATTCAAAAATCTATATTTATAAGCTTTTCCAAAATTTCTAATAAAAAATAGAATAAGAACAGGTAGAATAAGAAGAATAAGTTGCCAATCAAAATAAATCATTATTAACAAAATCAGTTTCCACTACAAAGGTGACACAGAAGAACACAAATGTGGCATGTAGGTAAATTTAAAAGGTACAGACATTTACAGAGGCTCAGAGGTGGCATGGATGTTTTAAATTCATAACAATGTTGTGAGATTAATGTTTTAAATATAACATTTTGAATATAGAACTATTGTTTGATTGAAATGATTTAAATATCATAATTAAATAAAAATAAAACTGCCAGCAGGTGACGGCAAGTCACTGATTTTATCACTGAATCATTCATTCAATTGATTCGTTTGAATGGCTGATTCATTCAGGAACGAAGCAAGTGACAGTCTTTATGAATGGGTAATTGAATCATTGACTCACTAGATCTATTCACTAGATCCACAAGGATCTATTCTGGGTCCTTTACTTTTTACGTTCATAAACGAAACAACGCTGTGTTTGAATGGAGATGCGCAGCGGCTTGGCTGTGACTGTGTGAAACTATTTTCCTTGACAAAATAGAACAAAATCAGGCAATATTGTTAAAGTCATACAATGTACAACACTGAATATTAAGTTATTGTTTATTGAACTGTTGTATTAATTTAATATCACATTTGCAAACTCCCTTAATACTCTTTAAAAGTTGTCACTCACTTCAGTTCATTGTGATCTCACAAAACTCCATTATAATCAATGAAGCTCTCTATACTGCACAACAAATCTCTTATTTACAACCTGTCTACACTTTGTTATGCATAACTCAGCAATGAACAAAACTCCAGTATTTTGAGCAGTGAGTGGATTCTGATTAACATTGCATTCAAGGAATCAACATATGTCTGCGATACATTACTCAATGCTGCAAAAAACAGGCAAGTAGAAATCTTTGAAGCTCCCCTCAGCGCAAACACAAATAGCCTATGCTGATCGGGTTAGTCGCACAGGTGCTTCTAAATATTTTTTGATAGTCGCACGCAGTACTTTTCAGTCACATTGTAGAGGCCTGGCTATGTGTCGTGATATTTTCTCTTTTTTTTTTTTTTAGCACAACCGCTAAAATGATGCAGCCTATCCATTTGTGAATAAATATACTCGACTCTGACTGGGGGAAGGGGCAAATACTGTGACCTGACCCAATCTCAATTCTTTATATGTGTGCATATACTGTATTTTACATTCTCTCTGTATATATTGTATCATTAACTGTTAATTTTCTATGCATCTGCATCTCTTCAAAATAATATATATATACAAAACATGAAAAATATTTTAAAGGTCTAGTCATTATTTTAATCATTTGGTGCCCCCCAATCTTGTCTATGGATAATCCGGCCCTGACTGAAGCGCGAACGACGCTCACAGTGATTTCTGCATCTGCAGTTAATCTCACTAAATACATGAACAACATCTCCAGATCTGTTCTGAGAGTTACTTCATGAGCATTTTATTGTTTCATTTGAGTAAAACTAGCATTATATCATATACACACAGAAATTTAAAGGTATTCCTGGTAATACGTCAAAATAAAAGTTTGGTTTTAATTAAAGACATTGTGCCAGAAATATATTACTATTGTTCAGTAAAATGAACAATAGTAATATAAATGAAATAAATATAAATAAAATGAAATAAGAAGCTTTCCTGTAGCTCAAATAGTAGAGCATGGCGCTAGCAACGCCAAGATCATGGGTTCAATTCCCAGGGAAAGCAAGAGCTGCTAAAATGTAAAAAAACTGTAACTTGAATGCAATGTAAGTCGTTTTGGATAAAAGCGTCTGCTAAATGCATAAATGTAAATGTAAAATGCACATACTACTACTACTACTACTACTTTTATGCTTTTTATGCCTACTTTTATGCCTTCATTTGATAACCAGAAAAATCTAAATACACAACACAGAATTTCTTATGGGGGGGGGGAATCATTAGACTATTTTAAGAATAATTTGAATTAATTAAGTTCAAATAATTAGACATGCTAAAACACAGAATTTGGAAACAATAAAACTTTTAATAAATTGATGTGAAAATGTTTTAGTGTTTTGATTAAATATACATGCTTTTTGATTAATACAATTTTATTTAACCATTAAAAAGGAGTCCAGAAAAATTAAAATGGAAAAAAAATGAAATCCAGAAAAAATAGAATAAAAAAATAAATAAGCGGAATTTGGAAAAATAAAACGGAATATGGGAAAAAATAAAACGGATTTCATAGGGCCCTATTACTGATAACCAGTTGCCAGGGGTCAGTGAGAGCTATATATGAAGGAACAGTTCCAGTGTGCATTGCCATGGTAACCCACCTAGCTGCCCAGTTCATTGTGAAAATATTCCAAGAAATGAGATTCTACTTATGAGTCTATTTCCCCGTCTGAATTCTCGCAAATGTGTCTGAGTGAAAATAACTTTGTTTATACCTCTTTGTAAAGGAAAAAATACCAATTTCCAGCAAATTTGAATTGAGTTTAATTCAAGGATGCACGGAATAGCACAAGCTCAACGTTATACCAAAAAAAAAACACACATCCTTTTGTCAGGTAAAATCATTTCTGAGCTGTACTTATAAATGGCACAATGGCGGTCTGTGATGTGCAGATGATGTCTGTGGGAAAATTGCTCCGTTATCTGTGGTTTTGCTTGGTGGATGTGGGGGGGACTGCAGCAAATTGAAATGCGCAGTGCTGAGGGGCTGCTTTTCTCTGGTTGAGTCCAATCGCTCATGGTTTATCAGGAGTCAACCTCTGGGCACATTAGCACCAGACTGGTGGTGGAGACGGAGCATCCACAGAGCGTGAATCTAATTCTCTGTGTGCGCTCTCACATCCTCCCTTCATATTCATGTGTGGGTTATGAGATGCAATTATGAACTCTTTGAAATCATGGAGTATTTTATGAGATAGCATAAAGTTATCGCTCTTTGTCTTTTCTGGTTTATCTCTCTCTCTCTCCCTCCTGTTTGTGGCACGCAGACATTTTTGCTTTGGAAATCTCTCTCATATTTTTTCATTTAAAGCCAGTTAGAACTGCAGGGTTATGTGTATGTATGTGTATGTGTGTGTGTGTGTGTGTGTGTGTAATGACACCATCACCTCCCCTAACAGGGTCATTTGTTGCTTTTCCAATATACCATTACGCCCAAACAGCTATTTCTCACTCAAATGGAAAATGTGGATGTGGAAAAGATTTCTGCTCAACTTGATTGTTTTCCACACGCTCTTCCAACAAATCTCCAGCTTGTTCTCTGGCAGCCTCCGTCGCACATTTGCTTTTATTGTAACAAGTCTGTCAGTGTGATTTTTTTTTTTTTGCCTTATAGGCTAACACTGCTTTTCACTTACTGCAATTTATGTGGTTAATTTTCGATGCTAATGCTGTAGTTTGGAGTTTAAACCCTGGCGGTCGATAGGGAGGAAAGAAAAGCCGCTTTGATACTGAATCGGGAAATGTTTCAGGAGGGATTTGAGAGGTGCTTTGTGGGATTCAGAGGAAACGACGGTGGGATTCCTTTCCACCTGAGACAGTGAGATGGTTAGCAGATATCAGTGTAGCCAAAAGACAAATGCTTTTCTCTCACTCCTCCCACGACTTTCTTCTTCGTCTTGTTCTCCTCCCCTCTTCGCTTCCCTCGAGGTCCGCAATTAATGCTCTCCGTTCCCTTCCAGAGAATGGAGGGAGTGTGGGACGGGCTGGAGCATGGAAGGTGGAGGTGGCTATAACGCAATTTAGTCTGATTTAGCCTTTTTCCCAGTGATCAGAGCTGTCAGCGTTCAGTAATGATCCTCTCATTGACATAGCAGTCAACAGCTCTTCAGGAAGCTCACTCCCCACTGCGCTCCGCTCCACACGTATTAACACTCTGCTAACCATTGAGAGAGAGAGAGAGAGAGAGAGAGAGAGAGACAGAGAGAGAGCAGGTGTATCAGCGGTCGTTTCTTCTTACAGCCATTGTGTTTGTGGGTATGTATCGATGTAATGTTATGTATGCTGCAAAACATATTTATTCATTCATTTAGTGAGGTTTATGCTTGAAATAACAGAAACATTTTGCCAGTCGAACGAGACCAAACATACTTTCTCTACTGTTCGAAGGTTTGGATTCTTATGCTCACCAAGGCTACATTTTTATATAAAAAAAGTATATTATTTAAAAAAAAAATGCAAATTATTTTTCTTTATTTTTTTTCTTCTTCTTTTTTTATGGTGATTGCAAAGTTGAATTTGCAACCATTACTTCAGTCCTCAATGACACATGATCCTTCAGAAATAATTTTAATATGATGATTTAGTGCTCAAGAAACATTTGTATTATTATCAGTGTTGAAAACAGTTGTGTTACTTAATATTTTTGTGGACAGCCTTCTTTTATAAAAAAAGAAAACAAGAAATGCCGTGACTGTCACTTTTGATATTTTGTATATTATTATTATTATTATTATTATTATGCAATATAGCACAACTGTGCAAATATTTATTTTTTTTCCTGTAAAAATTTCAAATAAATTATTTGCTAAAGAGTTCTAAGCAGAGTTTTAAGCAAAATGGTTCATATGAAAACAAAACAATGGTGCAAGACTGAATACTTAATTTTTTTATGAGTGAATGAACCTCTCGTCATTGCAAAATATGAATTCAGTATAAAAATGTACAAAATAAAACTATTCAATTTCAGTCATTTATTTTATGTATAAAAACAATATATTTCAAGTATGTTGCAAAATGTTCAGATATGTAAAAAGTAGTTGGAGAGTTTAGGTTAGACAAAGTTATGCTATGTGCAATGCTTCATGGGTAGTGAAGTTCTTGAAAGGGAATCTGGCTATCAAACGCGATTTAAAATAATAATAATAATAACAATGGTTAAAAATTGAGTAAAAAATATTGACTTATGGCTTCTAAAGTAATATCACAACAGTTTCATGACTCTACTTAATGTTTTGTACATCGTTAAACATCTTTTCTTTTATAAGTAAAATTGTTTTTGGACATTTTATAACTTGTACTGGATAAAATGGCAAGGATACTAATTAAGGGTAGGGTATTTTGCAGAGTATGGCTGCATATTAATATGTACATGACTAATCCCACGCTCTAAACAGAGACATGAGTCATTTCTAAGAACTGATATTAGACCAGACACTGAATCTTAATTCCCCTGAACTGGAACCTATCCTCTGTCTTCCCTGTTTTCTTCGCCATTGTGTTTTTTTTAACATTCCTGGAAGTGCGCAGTCCAGTCACCAAGAGAGTGAATGTGGCTTAATGAAAGACTCCCATGGCTAAACACACAGTGGTGTCTTTGATCTGCAGAAATCAGGCTAAATGCCACGTGCACCTCTCTGATTAGGCCATAATGAAATGAATTAGCCAGAGACTGCATGAGCTGCTCTCTACGGGTGAGCTCGCGGCGCAGACTCAACAATAGAGAGGACAGGACGAGCAATTACCACAAGAGGACTACAAGCGTAGCTGCGGTGTAGAATTTACGCAGTAGCACACGTGCACACGCACATCACTCACTGTGACTCATGGTGCGAAATGAGACACTAAAAATACACGTTTTCCTGGACTCTCACACATTAGCCAACGGACAATACACCCATGCAGTGCATGCTTAGAAACATTCTCCCGAAAGCCCTCTCAGCCACTCAGCATGCATTCACACATGCAAACATCACACATTAAAATGTCAAAGATAATTGTGTCGGGTTGCAAATGAAATGTGCATTACAGAGTAGCGCAGATCGGCCCTTGTGTACATTAACTGCATGTTGCAAATGGCACACGAATTAAACATGGTCATGCTGGAAGACATTACTGAATGTATATATTTAATATTGAGTCTGAAATATGAGACCAGTAAATAAAGAAGCTGTAGTACAAGAGATATAAATCTAAAACCGGAACTAAAAAATAAAGGTTATTTTAACATCCATAGAACCTTTATATTGCTCAAATGATGCTTTACAGTGGAAAAAGATTAATCTAATTATTAAAATGTTCTTTACCATAAGAAAATAGTTATTTTAGGAAATGTTCACTTATAGGTTCTTGGGTGAACAAAAAATTGGTCATCTATGGGACTGCTGAAAACCTCCTTTTGGAACCTTTTTGCCCTGAGGAGGTTAAAGATGTGTACTTATTTTTATCTGAATAAATCATGAGCAAGTTTGGTGAGAAAACTAAACTCATATGTCAATGTTCTTCTCCTATTATTTCAGCCTTAGCCAAATACCGTAACTAAAGCTAAATTTATAAATCATTATGAATGTTGACCTTTTTGCTGACCTATTTCTGGGCAAAACAACAGTTGGAGGCAAGTACTGCTGGCATCCCATCTGATGTATAATTTATCTAAATGAATATCACATGCAGAGCGATGGTGTTCGGAATAACATTACATCGAATAACTTACAATATTGCTAGTTGCCAATGATAAATGAAACCAGACCAAAGCTGATTAACAGTTACATGTCTCATAGCAATGCACAGGACTAGTGTTTTGTTCCTGAATAAATCAGGGTTTTGAACAAATTGCGTGAGTGAATAATTCAGTGACTCACTCATGAAGACCACCACATGTTTAGTTGATGAAGTGTTTTTGAGTGAATCTGTTGAATTAATGAATCGTGACTCATTTATACAGACAGTCACTTATCGCCACCTACTGGTGAAGGATGAAACCTTTAGAAAGAATCACTGAAAAATCTTTTCTAGTAAAATGTTGCTAATTGCAACTCAAACATAGTTTAGAAAAGTAATACTGTCATAATAGTGATTTAAATGCAAGGAGGAGACTCTGGCTTTTGAAATAAGATGCAAATATGCAAATGCATGGCTTTTGAAAAGGCATATTCATATGTCCATTTCAATGAATGCGCTTTCCTCTCTGCTCTGGTAAAATAAAGGCAAATTTAACATCTATGAAATGAAGGCAGTTATTATTTCAACAATGCGAGTTTTCATTTAAGACTTGAATGCCCTTGAACCCATCTCTTCATTGTTCAGTAGACTCATGATTTTGAGATTTCTTTGCAATTTTAAAGCTTAAATAGAAAAATACTTCATTATCCTTATGTTTTGGATTTGATTTTAACATCACTGTAGCGCTCATAATAATTAGCATGTGTTAGCATGGTAACAAAGTCTTCACATTAAAGAACTGTCAGATGACTGGCACTCAGTATAATTGCTAAGTGGAGCTCCCCAAACAGCAAGCCATTTCACAGCTATTTAAAGTTTAGCACAGCCGTGGGACAGATGTTTGTGTGTTTATGTACATGGTGAGCACATTATGCATCTTGACTATTTGAAAATTCCAAATCTTGGAATTTAATAATGGAACAGTGGAATATCAGCATTAATATTACCATATTCATAGTTTTATTATGTCATAGCTTTGGCAGTAATTTCTTTTGAAATTACTGTCTCGACAAAAATATTCAGCAGCACAACTGTTTTCAACATTGATAGCAGTAAGTAATGTTTCTATAGCAACAAATCAGCATATTAGAATGATTTCTGAATGATCATGGGACAATGTAGACTGGAGTAATGGCTGCTGAAAATTCAGTTTTGTCGTCATAGGAATAAATTCCATTTTTAATTGTATTTAAATAGAAATACACTTATTTTAAACTGGAATAATATTGTGTGCATACGCAGGTATCTTCCTCAGTCTTACCCAATATTTATATTCATTTAAGCAAAACTTCACTTCAAAATTCGGTTAGATGTATGGTTAAAAAAAAGAACACCAAAAAAAACCAAACAGTCTCGATCCAGTCTCAAAAATTCTAAGCTGGTCTTTTGAACATACAGTAACTGAGACGTTCACATGCACAGATTCACTATGCTTTAGCCCTGCACTGGAGTGGCTCTTCTAAGTCATTTGCTTGGCTGGGCTGTGAGAGAGACCCTGAATGTGAGCTGCATATCAACCAGTAAGAGTTACTCAAACACACCCACACATACACACTCCCTCACACTGATATAAATCCACATACATCAAACGCCACTCATACACACAACATACACCACACGCTCACAAGTGTATCTGTATAATGCAGTTTTCGACTGGGTGGATGTAACTTTGACACCTGCCCTTTTGATGAGGTCACAGAGGGAGCATTCAAAGCTGATCCACAAGCGCAGGAGCCAATCCCTGATCCCATGCGGACTGTCGTTACCGAGCGACGAGCCGCATACCTGCTTTTGAACTTCACTCTGCTCCAGCTCTGTCTTACTTTAAATTCCCCCTGCCTCGCAAACACCGCTGCCTTTCTGTGCCTCCCATTGGAGGAGTCCCTTGATTTGTCCATGACTATGTTTGGTTGTGTTCTGCTATACAAGGACATCTTGTTTTCTTTACCTTCCTCTGTAATACCAGTCACATGTGATGAAGTGTGAAAGGTCAGCTTTAGTCTTCTGGCTTCGGCTGCTGGTTCCATGAATCATCCATTACTGAAGCTGGTGCTCAGAAGATATACTTCTCAGATGAAGAATTGGATTTTCCAGCAGCTACCATTTTGTGGTCATAATAATTACACTTTTAATTTGTTTAAAAACTAGTAAAAATTTTTAATATATATTTACTACTGAAACACTATGTGTGTTTCACTCACATTATTATACTTTATTTTTAATCATGGAATGGCACTTCATACTATATATAAAAATATCACAAGATTAGATCTAACTGAATTAATTGTCCCAAAATATCACATCTGTCTCTGTGACAGCCCTAGGCTCTGTAAACCGCAAAAAAAAAAAAAAGGTTCTTTGTTTAGCCAGTCAGAGATGCTTTCTGCCTGTCAATCATTCTGAACTTTCACAGGGCGGCCCATATATGGAAATCAGGAAACTGTTGAAACAGATCATTCAAGTCATCACATTCAGCTTCATAAGCAGTTGTCAGTTGTTAGTGTGTCGTGCAAGAATGCTATTTTGCTTCTTCTGCTTTTGACAAGTTTGACAACACTGACATGATGTGCTGCTGCTCTCCTGATCCGTCTCTGATTACAGCGATGCTTTTGTAAGGTGGGGCTTTAGAAATTGTCATACTAGGCTAAGAGCATATGGAAACCCTTCATATACAACAACTTTTGGCCACATGATATGATATCACGCTACAGGGTTTCTCCGTTTAATGAATAATAAATTCCCCCCATAAATAAAAACATAACATCAATAAAAAAACATGCCATCTAATTCACTTTCCCACAACACCATTCAACTTTGAAGTTCATATATATACTTACAGTATATATAACTATAAAGTAATGTGTATATCATCTTGTTGGTCAATTTTTTTTTTACTATGAAAATTCAAAGCATTTTCACTTTCTTGTGCACATATATGACTGAATCGAAGGAAGTGGAGCACAAAGTGTAGCGTGACCTCAACTTAAAGGGATTTTTGATTGTCAAAAAAATTTGATTGGTCACTATTTAATAATTTTCATGCCATTCCAAACATGTATGACTAACATGATTTCTTTTGTGAAATACAAAATAGATTTTTTTCGTGTTCCCATTTGCTCAAATAGCAAAAGAAATACTCCACGATATTGTTTTATGCCTTTCAAAATGAGGAAGAACAGAGAGAGATTGACAATGGCACTTAGAAGAGAGAACAATGTCAAATGTACCGTCACTCACACAGCTGTTGTATTATAAACACCCACACAGCAGCAATGACTACTTTTTTGTCATTTGATGCAAAGGTAATGTAATACAAAGGATATTGTTATAAATGTACATACATTTAAAAAGAAATGAAAATATAATAAACAGGATTTATGATGCTGAAGACTGCTGAAATGAGTTACCACAGTATGTGAAAAGGGTCCATTTTTCTTTGTGGTCAGCAGAAGAAAGAACGTCAAACAGCTTTGGAACAACATGAATAGATGATTTTTAGATTTTTTGTTTGTTTGTTTAATTATTGGGTGAACTATTCCTTCAAGTCTGGTGCAGTCGCATATACCATTACAATTTTAACATGTTTTAGGTGAAATCCAATCATTCCAAAACGGTTTCGCTAGAGGTTCACAAGAAGGTGAACATTTCTCCACAGATTTCACTCATGTTCAAGTCGGACATGCACATTTGCAGAGCTGACCAACAGAAAGCTGCTTGGTTTGAAAGTGACTAAATAGTGTGAGCTGTGCTTCATACACCACTACATAGGCTACCAACAATGAACCATGATTCCCTAAAATATATTTTGCCTATATTTTTCTAATAAGCCTGCACCTTTACTCTAAACTTGCTTCATTGCTTAATATAAAGTTAAACATTTGATTTAGCGAATTAGTAGTCACCCCCACAAATCTCATTTAATTCAGAGTTAGAAACACATTCCTGAGAAGCATTTCAAATAAGATGGATTTTTGAAAACTTCTCATTAAGTATGCATCAAGTCAAGCAGTCATGTTAAACATAAAAAACAACTTCTTAAAGACTGTTATTACTTTTCCATTTAAATAAAACACCACAAAACAGAGGCTGAGGACAAAAGAGAGATTAGTAAAGACATGAACATGTCTTTGAATACAGCCGTTGGTGATTGTATTGGGATTAGCCAATTTAACGTCATTATCCTTATAACTAGTTATAGAACAAGTGATAATGGTGTTCCTTCATCTGATGTGTGCTGAGAAGATAAATAGTCCTTTTATTCCAGCAGAGGAGAGTAATTTCAGCATCGTGATGTGCACAGACGTAATCTTATATGCTATTTCTGTGTTTCACATAGACTGAGGGGCTGATGCACTGATATTGATGCCATCTTCCTTGTCACTGTCACCCCATCATCATCATCCTCATCACTGTCACAAATAATCTAGTGCATTTTTTCCTCTCCCTCTCTCACTTTCTCTGTCATTAGACTTCCAAAACACAAACTACAATAGAGCTCAGATGGGATTGAGGGCAGAAGGGGACGGGGTCCGGGTCTTTCATGCTGTCTGACAAAGCAAACAATCACACCTCGTCTGCGGCTGTCCGCTGTGTGTTTGAGTGAGATATGGTTCATTTTTTGTGAGATGGGAAGCGAGAGAGAGCCGGGGAAAGAAAAAAACAGGAGCGTAGGGAGCGAGCGAGTGAGTATCCTGCTTCAGGCTTCTGTTCAAATAAAAGCATAAAAGCTGCTTTGGTCAGAGGGCACACTGTCTGTCTAACACATCATTCACTCATGTGCTTAGACCACACGCTTGTTACATTTAAAACAATGGTACACATGCACAAGGCTCCTCTTTCTCTGCTTTATGCTGTTTCCTGTTTAGAGAATCAATGTAATTCACTTTCCTTTCTACTGCCATTTTAGCGCATCAAAAACAGCTCTGAAGCTAAAAGGCATTTTGCTGCTGTATGCTTTTGGAAATGGGAGATCAATGTGAACAGCAGCCATTAGAGACAGTGTTTCACTGTAAACATGTATTTATACAACTCGCTGCTGGGGCTGTAATCGAATGGAGATAGGTTCTGGTATCAGGAGTACATTTCTTTTTTTTGTTTTTTTATCTTGACTTGCTGTCTTTAGTTACTAGGTACTGTATCTGTTCTGCATTTACTGTTCTAAGAAAAAAAAGAAAGAAAAGGATAAAGAAGATGTAACGTTTGTGCTTTGCTCCTGGATATCTTTGGTTTTTAATGCTGAAAGAGGAGAGAGCAAAATTAAATTAACAATATAAAGTTATAATTAAAAAAAAAATGTAGACTCAAATGTTTATACAGTATGTTTGTTCTGGTGTGAGTAGCCAAGCCCCTGTTTACATCTGGTATTAGATGTAATTTTATTTAAATAAATAATTATTATGCATTGTGGTATTAGATATATGACATGCATATTAATATTATGCAATATTTTATTTTTATAACATAAAAAATATGTATACATGCATAAATTATGTACAAGTTAGGTATTAAGAAGTATTTCAAAATTAGGTTTAATTTCATTTCATTTCCACAGGTAACCGGCAAAGTTTTAGAACCACCTGAGAGGGTGGTCCTCATTGTTTTTTGTTTTGTTTTGTTTTGTTTTGTTTTATTTTATTTTATTTTATTTTATATATTTATTTTATTTTATATTTTATTTTATTTTATTTTATTTTATTTTATTTTATTTTATTTTATTTTATTTTATTTTATTTTATTTTATTATTTTATTTTATTACTATAGTTTATTATATTTTTTAAGTTTTTTTATTTTATTTCATCAGTTTTATATTTAGCATTTTCATTTTAGCTTTATTTAAAGTTTGTTTGTTTGTTTCTGTGTGTCTATAATGCCTTTTTAAAATCATTTTTATATCAGTTTTAGTACATCAAGGTAAACTAAATTAAAATGAGAAACGTTGCCTTGGAAATTAGCTGAAATAAATTGGCTTTATATTTTAGTTCTTGCAATTAACTTTTACTTTATGTCATGGTTTTAGTATCGGTTTCAGTTTTAGTTAACTATAAAAACCCTGGTGGTCCTTCACTGTTATCCTGTAAGCATCAGAACACAGTAGCATTTATGTTACAAATGCAATGTGGTCATCTTTTAAAATACCTCTGAATGCGGTTTGAGTGATTGAATCAGAAAACATTTTGGACCCTCTGTATTTAGCACTGACCACTTGCTACCAGATCACTCATAATGGATTTTAATACCAGCTGAAAATACCAACTGTCTAATGCTGTTACAAATAAAGCACTGAAATCCCCCACAGGCACCTGAAGCATTGCGAGTGCTGAGACAGGAAGACAGGATGGAGCGAGTGAAAGAATGAGGAGGACTTTATGTCGCAATGGTGTTTTCCAATATTATGATGACTTGCAGATATGGAATCCATTTTCCGATGAGCTGGAAAGCAATTCTTTACCGTCCCCTGATTTTTATCAGAAGCAAATGCTGCTTGAGGGTTTTCTTAAGGTTGTGTGGACATTGTGAGAGATGAGACTGCAGGGTCGATACGGCACCACCGTCCTGTCGCCAACATCCCACGTCCCCATGTGTTATCAGAGATGCATCAATTCTTAGGTGAAACCGAATCCGTGCAGATGGAACGTCACACATGCGCGTCCACGTGCACACACACACACGGCACACGCATAATAACAGATCACTCTCTCATAACGCACATCTGACTGTCAGGCTTTGCCTATAATTCCATTTTGAATCAGTAATGACGGTGCTTTCTTGTTTGCAGACTGGCTTTGGTGCTGAGATATTAAATTGCCTGCAGTCTATAAGCTCTCGCATGTAGCTTCATAATCTCTTACAAATCTTTATTTTGAGAAGTTTATTTTCATCACCCCTGAGGTTAGATCTGAGTTAGCTTGTCCCAAACTTCAACTAAGTTTCTTTGGATTTGGCTGATGAGATTCATGTGTTGGTGTAATATGCATTATTGATTAAGACAAGTACTAGTATTCCAGTTGCTCAAATTGCTTGAGATTTCAGAACATAATGAATGACACATAGCTTGCTGTATGTGGGCAGACTGAGTGGTAAATTAGAATATTAAACTAGTGTATAATTTAGCATATGTAATTTTGTAAATTAGTACAAGTTGCTATATTACATTTTTCATATTTCATCAGTTCATTGCAATCCCTGGCAATCGAACCCATGACTAAAGTCTAACTGCAATTTATATATATATATATTAGTGCTGTCAATCGATAAAAAAAAATAACTAATTAATTAAGCGAATTAATCACATTTTTTTCTAAAATGAATCACGATTAATCCCACCTAACATTAAAGTTTTTAAATATACTTTTATATTGCTATAATTTCACATTCAATCTTCAAATGTACAATGTACAAACAACATAAAGACACTATATTATTTATATTTCTTTAAAGCAGGGTTGCACCTAAAAGCTGTTTCTCAAACAGTGAGATGTTGATGGCAATGGCAAAAGGCAAGAGACAAGACTATGAATGCTACGCTAAATGTTACATTAGAGTTCAAATAAATGCATCTCAGGGAACTTACTGTATTTTTACATTGTAAAATGTTCCCACCCTAAAGCTTGTCCAATCATCATGTAGAGAAGCCATCTATAGAAAAAAAACTAGTGTGTGTGTGTGTGAGAGAGAGAGAGAGAGAGAGAGAGAGAGAGAGATAGTCAAAGATGAAAGATAGTCAAATATGTTGATATATGTTTATATTATATGCATAACAAATATCTCATTATTCACCATTTTCTTTCACATTATGACTTTACAAAGTCATGTCATGGGCTCTCTGAATAATGAACAGCCCTTGACCTGTGTTGCACAGTTCAGCAGACACAAATGATGTCCATCTTGACAAAAGTCTTAAGCCCGGGACACACTGCATGAGTTTTGGCTGTCCTGGCCATCGTGAAACAATCTTGGCTCCAATCAGTGGTCCTATGTCGTACAGTGAGAGAGGTTCAAAGACGGCCGTTGTCAGGGTCTTGTGACCAAGATCATTTTCAGACAGTGTCAGAAATTTTGCATGATCATCGCACAGAGTGTTTGCTGCTACGACCTACGTCTACTGACCAGCCAATAAAAATGCAGCATGAAATAGCATGTTGATCAACACAACACGACGCTGAAACTTAAAGCTGCTTACCTCAAACGCTTTTCCCTTCCTCTTTCGCAGCTTCCTCTTTTTGTCAGCACACATAAAAAGTACAACTGCCAATGTGATTGGTCATGCTGTTTTTGTTTACCGCTAGCGCTTGCTGATAATGTTTTATTCTTTAATCGTAACAAGTTGCGACGTAGACTATACGTAGAGTCACTATCATACGTAGGTATCATTATCATACAGTCCACATACATGTCGTACCCAAGTCTATTAGATCCATGTTTCACAGTGTGATTTGTTATTGATCTTATAAGATTGCTGAAATCATACAGTCTGTAGAGAGCTATAATGAGAAGTCTTACAAATCTTGAGTCTTTCTTCAGTTACATTCGAACACCAGTAGGTGGCATCTTTATAAGTGACTCATTATACATTCAACCAATTCATTCAAAAATGCAGATTCCTTCAGGAACTAAACAAGCAATCTTTTTTTGAGTGAGTCTTTGAATGGTTTATTCAAACAATTCGCTCAGAAACACAGAATCATTCAGGAATCACAGCTGTGCTGATATACAACCAAAACACTGGTAACACTCTAAATGTTATGTTATTAAAATATTAACACTGATTCATTTTAGAATTAAACAAGCAATGTTTTTATGAGTGATCCACTGAATCATTCATTTAAACAATTTGTTCAGAAACACTGAATCACTCTGAACGCACTGTTGCTAGTGTGATTTTGCTCCAATATAAATATATATATATATATATATACAAGTAACTGAATCATTCATTCAAGACAAAAGATTAGATTCGATTAGAAACATGGAATTATTCAGGAATCACATCTGGGCATGGCCATAACGTACTAGTAACATTTCTATTGTGATTTTGCTTTATTATAAAAATAAGACATTTTACAAAATGTAAATATTTTCCTAAATATACATTGCTATAACATTAAAAGTTTGACAATAAACAAACAAACAAACATTGAATATCAAAATGAATTATGTTATTATTATTACTATTATTATTATTATTATTATTATTATTATTATTATTATTATTGTATTGTAAATGTAAACACCAAACATAATTTACTTGCTCAAATTAAGTTCTTATTTATGTCACCCCTCTAAGATGTTTCTAACATAAGTTTCAGATTTTGGCAACCACAAAAAAAAAAAGATGTCTGGGTTTATGCATTCTATTGTTCTGTTCTCTGAAACAGTATCTTCTAGATTCTCCTGTATTGAAGTGCTTTGTTTGACTCTGTGTTCTTTTGGACTAACGCCACAGAACATCTTGGAGCAGGGCCCACAGAAAGGCAGCTTCCAGCTGCAGCCCAGATACAGGAAGTAGACTATAACCTCAGCCTCTGATCATACTGTACAAAACACATTGCCCTGCCATCTCCCATTTATCTATAACTCTATCAGACTTCAGGGTGTGCACATACACACACACACACACACACACACACACACATACACCTTAAAGGAAGGGGAAGACTTCATTATACTTATGAGAAAGAGCAAGGCAGCAAATCTAATTCGCTTCTGAAGGAACGCAGTGTTATTGCTTTTCTATATTCACTCTCTTTCAGTTCTCTGTCGCTTGTGCACATTATTTGAGCGCTCACCTAGGGAGTCATTTGAAGCGGACGAAAATAAATCCCTGATATAGTTAAGCATTATGAGAGTTTAATGTTCTAACATGTCTGGGCACTAATAGAATAGGTTCCTCACTTTCATTGATGGAAGCCATTTTATTTTGGGACTGAAAATAGAACACAGGGGATAAAGAGAACGATTGTAAGATACACTTACATTTGTTCAGTTGTTTTTCGCTTCAGGCAAAAGTAAGCAGCTTTGGACCAAAGCGGCGGGTACAGCTGGTGAAAGCTGGTGCAGATGGCAAAAGTCACACACTGTTAAAGGGCTGAGTAGAAACCACAGAGCTAATTAAGCTGTTATTTAAATAGTAACTAAAACTGAATGCTTGGAAAATACCATAATAGATACCAGTATGGAGGTCCATCTGAGAGCTATGGGATCAGTGCAATTTAAAGATGCAGTAGAACAATGCAACTAAATTAGTTTAATATGAAATTATACACTCTGAAAGCCTAGCTGGTTATTAGCATATGTTGTGATTTAGATGATGGTATGCTGGTCTCCCTACCAGGATACTTGAAAAGAATAAGCTACAAAACTTACTAAAAAGCTTGAATACCTTGATTGACAAGCTAGATCATGCTGGTCAAGAAACTTCTCCAGCTGGGACTTGTTTGTGAACAGCATGGTCAAATAAGGACTAACCAGCACAAACCAAATTTGAAAGGAACTGAAATGCATGCTCTAAGCAGGGGATTTTGCAAAAATCGTCAAAAACAGTGCCATAATATTTACTATTAATAAATAAGTTACATCAGACTTCAAGTGACCAGCACAGAACCACGTGTAACTCGCATTTAATTTCCGGGCCATATTTTCATAGGTCATTTATTTGTAATATTTTTATTTCATTTTATTTATAATTTTTTATTAGCTATTATTAGCATTATTTCCCCCCGCTGATCGTATCAGAACATATATGTGGTCCATTCTGAGTCATTACCACTGTTAAATAAAAACTGAAAATATAAAAATAAAAGCTAATTTAAAATATCAATTCATAAATAAACATACACATATATAAATTGTATTACAGCATATAAATGTATATAAATAATACAAAAATTAGCCTACACTGTTCATGACCCACCACTTGAGAATGACCTGGCTAAATTACTAAATTAGTATAATTAGAATATATTTTATTTGGTTAAACAATCCAATTACCTGACACTGTGTGAATATATAAAGCATCCTATCACTCTATAGAAGCTGATGATTGACAAGCTCACCTCCACACAGACACACAGTGGAGTCTTGATATGGCCTTGATCTTATTACCTGCATCCCTCCTCTCTTTGACCTAACCCCTCCTCCTCCACATCACTCAGCGCGCGACTGGACAGCTAGCCTTTCAATCAATCACACCCCCGGCTGACAGGAAGTCTAATGATTCACAGACACTGACCCTCACCTCTCAATGGGCTTCACAAACCCAGAGCTCCAACATCAGAGAGGGTTCTTCTATATTCTACTTTAATCCAACCCACTTCTATCAGCATGCAGACACTGTAGTTCCTCAAATCACAGACTACAAAAGTGTGGGCAGATGTAATGAGCCCAGGATTCTAATAAGCATAGCACAGCTCCCAGGCAATTCCTGCTCCGAATGTCTTATCTCTACTCTTCTCTCATTCCCTCTGTTTGCTTTTCTCCATTGTTTGTGACGCTGCAACCATTAGGCGAGTGTTTCTCCACAGCTTAAGTATCAATCATGTGGCCAGTGTGTGATTGTAGCCTCTCTTTCAATGAGGATAGCAAAACAGCAAAGTAATGACACACATATGGATGATTCCACAACATTAGACTATTTTACTCTCTTCTGATTGCAGAGATGAAAGAGATACCATGGTTTGAGAAAGAGAGACAATAAGAACAATACAGAGAAGAAGAGAGAATACTTATAGGTTACCTTCTGTATACATGGTTAGAGCTCCTTTCAGAGCAATCATGTTGAAAACAGCATATAAACAAGACATGCTGGGAAGAACAGAAGTAAAATGTTACATAGTGACTTGAGTCTAAGACTTAAGTTGTTTGTAGTCTGAAGAGTAAAAAAAAAAAAACATGAAATCTGATGTTTTTAAACCCAATCCAAGCCATACAGAATCTGATTATTTTAGAATTAATTTTAGTCTGAGCAGTTAGTAGGAATTAACCAAAATAAAACAAAAATCACAATATGGCTATGATTTATATATATATATATATATATATATATATATATATATACATTTATAATGATATATATAAACTATATACTATAGTTAAATAAATATATGCACTGTGTATTTCAGAGTGAAATGCATTGGTTTAATGTTTGAATGAAGAATTTAAGAGAGCCATAAATATTAGTATTGTAATTTTACAGCTTTACTGTAAAACAAAAATATTATTATTTTAATATTTCTTTAAAAAATGAATGTTTTTGTAGTAACTAGTATTCAGTAATCTTTATTCATATTTTTATTTTGTAACTATAATAATTATTATTTTGGCAAAAATGTGCAGCTTTAGAAGCAAGCATAGCAAACCTGGATTTTTTTTAATCATTATATACTGTATATATATATATATATATATATATATATATAGTGATTTATCACTATATCACTATACATACTATATATATATATATATATATATATATATATATATTAAAATCACTATATATATATATATATATATATATATATATATAGTGGTGTCAAAATTAGCGCGTTAACGCAGGAGATCATTTTTTTTCAGATTAACGCGTTAAAAATATTTAATGCAATTAACGCAGGGGCGGGGCTAGGGTTGGCCACCCCATTCACAACTGCTGCCTCCTTCTCTTTTTTCTTGAAAAGGATTGCGTTTATTTAGATGCAGAACATCTTTATGACCATACCAAACGGGAGACGTTTTAGACGCGCACTCTAACGTCGCCTCCGCGCCAGGCGCGAGTCAAACGAGCGCGTAAAAGATACTGTACTCGTTGCGCGCGCTCTTTAAATACACGCACAAAGGTGCCGGCGCACGCTGTAGCCTGTATCATTTCATTTTAAACAGCGAAAGAAACTACGTGCATGCAATGTCCTAGTTATGCTGTCAGTTAAGGCATGAAGTTACCAAAAAGGCGATTAAAGCTGCCTTAAAACTGTGTGCATGCATGCAATATGTTATATATGCATCACATTTAAGAACATGTCTCTGAAATGTTTTTTAAAAACTGTCCTGAGGCACCCCAGCACTGTCTCCCTCATCTAACACACCCGATTCAACTCGTCCGCTCATTAGTAGAGACTTTAAGACCTGAAGTGAGTCAGAAAAGGTAAAGAGAGTTGTGAGAAAATAAGATGCATGTCAGATCCGTGTCACTTTCAGCAGCAGCAGCTTTTAAAGCAATAGCAGGCAAATAAGCTAATAACCAGCTGCTGTGATGTCTATTAATCCAAGAACAAAAGAAAAAAGAGGAAATCAATAACTTTTAGAGCTTTAAGGGGTTCATCTATATTTAATTTAGAATTTAGTGTTTGGTAACTATTAATTTTCTGTATATTTCTGCTGAAGGGCACAGGTAGCTAAATATGTCATTTATTATAATGGGTTTGTGTGAAGATTGTTTTAAGTTCACTTAAATAAGAAGTTAAGTCTAATAAATGTTAAAATTGATAGCTCTCAATTATACTGTAATGCTTAATGGCTACAGTCAATGGTTAAATATTAAGGGGAAAAAACAATTGTATAGAGACATCAGTAGTATTGATATCAGTGATGCTGGCCTTCAATCATAAAAAAAGATGCCATTAAGAGCAGTCTGCTTTTGAAAAACTGGATTAAGAGCTCAGTTTTGAGCTTGGTATCAATAATGTAACCCGTCTGATAGGAGATCCACGAGTTTCTAAGCAGATGGGAGTAGTTTTAATATAGACTACTCTGCCCCAAATTCCAAAATATATTTAGTGTTTGAATTGGGCTGCAAAATTTACTGTGTAAATACATTGTAATGCTCTCTAAATGTTGTAATTGTGGTGTATGCATGGGGCTCATTGTACCTCAGTTGCATTTGGACAGCCTGTAATTGCCCAGGAAGAAAAATACAGTCCATTTAACATGTTCTACATGTGTTCTATCATTATTTATGATACTTTCAGTTATCAATGCTTTTGCATGTCCTGTTTTCTCAGTTGTCTAGACATCACACTTGCAGTCTAAATCACACTTTAATGACAGCATCAGTAAATCAACTAATCAATGAAGCCATAGATTAACCAATCATTTATGTTCTCTGTAATGGGACAGGCTCAAAGCAGTAGTACATGAGATCAGTTCTTCATAACGATGCTTTAATGTTAGTCTTCTAAAGGAACCAGTTTATTGATTGCCTCACACAGATCACACATCCACCCCAATACCCCTTGTCACACTTTCAAACGAGATGGATGCCTTTTTTAGGCTGCACTGCTCTCACTTAGGGGGAATCAATGGCCTGTTTTCATTTTAATTAAAAAAATTGAAACAAATGTTTGCCTCGCCAGCTGTCTTTACCCCCCCGAGTCTCTGCTCTTCTTCTTCCGTCTCGCAGATTCGAGTGCATAATCAAAAGACTCGACAGTCGAAGAAATGCTTTGTGTCCCGTTGCCAGTTTCCTAAAGTGAAACAATAAAGCACCCGAGAAGGGAGACGATGAAACTCTGATTTTAATATTTCAGTCTGATGTGAATCAATGATGCAGCACTCAAGAATAAGAATTCTAATAATGGTATTAAAATGAATCTCTTCTTTGATCCCTGGTTACAGCAACATTTCTGATGTAAATATGTCATTAAATGTTTCTTTCAGACCAGGGCTTCACTATAACATTGGTGGCCACTGGTTTCCTCTAAAACATTAGCTTATATTATAACCAGGCAAAATTTACTGATGACTGAATAACCAAAAATGACTGACTTTTGAGAAGAAATTCAGCTATTTGTTTAGCTGTAGCTCTTATAATCAAAAGTTCATTTTTGCAGTTTTTTTCTCTTGATGAAAATATACTTTAAAATAGTATTTCATCATGTCATATTTATTAATTTTAGTCAGTTTTCCTTACCAACTAAATATTATTGCCGTTGATTAAAACTAGATGCCATTTTAGTCAAAGTAAACTTGACGGAAATTAACTACATTGACTACATTGAAATTATATTTTCGTTAAAATAAAAAAATAATCAAACTGAGTGCTGACTATAAACAAAAAAGTACAAGAGCTCCTTGTAGCTTAAAAAGGAGCTTAATTTCTCTTCAACAGTCTGTCATTTTTGTTTATTTTGCCATCTCACCACACAGGTTGCAGATATATTTTACATTCCCAGTAAAAAATCTGAGCGATTGCAGCCGGGTGCCCCCAGATTGAAATGACTGGCCTGAACTGAGGCGGTTGTAACACAGTGAGTGTAATTAAATGATGGCTGGCTGCATCGATGGCCAGGAGAGGCTATTAGATGCACTGCTTAATGCGAGTGGGCAAATCCAATTGGCGTATTGATCCGGCACTTACAGATCTCAGCAGCTTCACATCCTGACCTTCCTTTCATTCTCAGACCATTACAGTCGCCAGGAAAAGATTTAGTACTGTTCAGAGCGAGAGAGAGAGCGAGGTAGGAGGGCAGGAGGGAAAGATGACAGGGAAGGGGGAATGAGTGGAGAGATTATTAGCGCAAGATTAGAAAGAGAACCCGAGAGAGCGAGAAAGCGACAAACAAACAAGAACAGAGAAAGCGAACGAGTGATTCACCCCCCTCTCACCCCGGCCTGAAATCAATGTGCATTTCGGATTGGAGAATCACTAAATGTAGCAGCGCCGCACTCTCATAGGTCATCGAGCCAAATGAGCCCCAGGCTTTGAAGACTGAGGGCCGTGCCCTGAAACCAGCAGATAGGAGCCAGAGAAGTGACTTATCAATATCATGCATTTAGGGACTTTCTGAGGGTGGTCGGGGTCAGGAGAAAAGAAGGCTCCAGAGCAAATGTTCCTCATCGATTTCAGACACACTCGCTGGAATAACAGCAGGGCCCCAGTCAGGCATAATTATACCAGCTCATTTTCTGCTGCTTTCATGCTGAGCATTTTGTTTGGTCCTATCTGTTGTTTTCTTTAACCTGTCATCTCTGTTGCGGAGATTGGGTTTCCTGAGGGCAGATGGGTAGACAGAGGTAATCTATATCAGAGCAGAGAGTCCGCTTAGGGGCAGATGTTATTCCTGAAAGGATGATGACAGACACGGGCACTTTTTTTTCCAATTTTTCTTTTTGTTTAAGTGATTGCTTAATTTTAATAGAAACAGTTTGCAGACTTTTTTTTCTCAAATGGAATGATAAAGTGTCTTGATAGAACTGTGTATTTTCTGCCCTCAAAAGGGATTTGCAAAAATTAATAGCAATTGTTTCCGGACAGGTTTCCCAAACACTCATTCCAAACACTCATTCCATCAACCATTTGTTTGATAAACTTTTTTTTTTCTATGTGGAGTTTGGCATTCATTGTATGGACAGTTGAACCATATTTCAAAATAAAAAGAAAAAAAAGTCATACAGATTTGTAACGACATGAGGGTGAGTAAATGATGACAGAATTTTAATTTCTGGGTGAACTAGCCCTTTAACTGGTTTATTTAATAATTTCATGCATTAGCTGTTTTGACAGATGATTAACAAAGAAGCCAAAATTTATTTGTCAGAGTACAATGCCCATAATCCTCAGCTAGCTCTGGGCAATTGAAATTTTGACCTGATCTTCTGGAAGACAAAGAGCCTGACAGTTTAGAAAGAAAGATAGCAAAGAGACTCCTTTATTCTCTTCTCTCTCAGTGTTCCTTCAATCGTTGTGAAATGTGTAAGGAGGGCAGCAAAAGCCGACAGAGGTCAAAACGACTAGCAAAAGGGGAAAAAATTGAAGGGAGAGAGGCAGAGCAGTGCATGACTAAATTAATAAGAAATAAGAGATAGAGAGAAAGAGAGCGCTTCTCATCATGCCTTTCTCTTCTCTTCTCTTCTCTTTTTTTTAACCCAACCACATGCAGGTTTCCTCACTGAAACTTGACATAGTACTCCCTTTGATTCCTTTCTCACCATTCCATGTCATAGACAACCTTTCATGGAGTGGACAAAGATGAAAAGAGAAACAGATAAAGGAATAAAAAGGTGGATGGCATGAAGATAAGATGATCTGCAGAAGAAAGAACACCAAGGAGTTCAATCCCCATCTACTCTAGTCTGAACAGGTTGACCATTAAATGGATGTGTGCAGGTTTGTGTGTGTCTGTGTGCTTATTTTGCTTTCATCACTAAATTCATCTTATGAATGCAAGTGTAAGAGAAACATCTTGATTAGTTTACAGTTACATTTACTGGTATTCCTAAGCAGATGGTTTTATCCAGGTGAGTCACATGAAAAGCACAGAAAGGCTAGTTAGTAAGTCAAGTATGAAAACCTCTTCACAAAAAAAGAGTAATTGTGACTTTACATTTCACAATTGTCACTTAATAGCTTGCAAGTAACTTTACCTCTTGCAATTGGGATTTTTTTTCATATTGCGACTTCATAATTCACAATGTGGCTGTCGCAATGTAACTTTATTTCTCCCAATTGTAACTTTCTATCTCAAAATGTAGACTTTATGTATTCCATATGTGACTTTGTTTCTCGCAATTGCAACTTTGTCTCACAACGTGACTTTAAAGTGTTAGTTCACCCAAAAATGAAAATTCTGTCATTAATTACTCACCCTCATGTCGTTCCAAACCCGTAAGACCTTTGTTCATCTTCAGAACACAAATTAAGGAACACATGGACTATTTTAAGATGTCCTTGCTACGTTTCTGGACCTGGGAACATTGCAGTTGTGTTGCTGTCTATGGAGGGTCTAATGCCATGTACACACTGCACGATTTTAGCACGATTTTTCACTCGCCGTCAGGTTTTGATAAATCGCTGACAAATGCCCGAGATCGGAGGCAAATCGGTGCTCGTTCCCGCGAGTGACAATCACGCAGTGTGAATTATCAAAGACGCGATCTGAGGGAATCGCCGATGCGTCGCCGACGCCCGCGAAATATTTGGCATGCTAAATATCTGGAGCTGTCGGCGATTCTCAATCCTGCTGTGTGAATGAGTTCTGACCGGTTCTGACTGAAAAATACATCGGCGATGACCTACAGCCAATGAGATAGCAAGATACAGGGCAGCTGGACATACGAGGAGGTCTTTTTTTTTTTTTTTTTTTTACAAAGCGAACATTAGAATATACAGAACAGGTAGGCTACATGAAGATGAAGAAGGGGCTAGGGTTTTTCCTGTAAATAATATTCTTCTATAAAGGACAAAATATTTATTGCATTTTTCTTTTTCATCACTATGAGGGCTTTTATAGGCTATAAGAAATAAACGCATTATAAAATGCACAACACGTTGGTTTCACTTTCAAGTAGGCTAAGATTTGTGTATATAAAAATTTCACAGCAGAAGTATGTTTGTTAACAAGTCATCTGTGTTATTGTGTGTTCAGGGAGGACTTATAGACCATAATATCAGGGTGATCTTGCGTTATTTCCTTATCACTTCTCGCGTGCGTTTGGCTGTATTTGCGGATAAGACAGAGTTGTCGGCAATTCTTCCTATTGTGAAATCGTGCAATGTGAAACCCCCTGTCGCGGATCCATTGTGCAATGTGAAAACAGCAGCGACTGAATGCTACCCCAGATAGTCCTGCAGTGTGAAAACAATGGCGATCCGACGAGATTGAAAATCGTGCAGTGTGAACTCGGCATAAGAGCTCTCGGATTTAATCAAAAATATCTTGATTTGTGTTCCAAAGATGAATGAAGGTCTTACGGGTTTGGAACGACATGAGGGCGAGTAATTAATGACAGATTTTTTTTATTTTTGGGTGAACTATCCCTTTAAATCTCACAATTGTGACTTTATTTCGCAATTTTTAGACTTAGACTTTATGGTATCAATTGTGATTTTGTTTCTCGCTATATACACTATATTGCCAAAACTATTGGGTCGCCCCCTTCTAATGAACAGGTTTGACTACTTTAGTAATTTCTATGAGTACAAATCTTAATGTTAAAGCATATAATGATATTCTAGGAAATGGTGTGCTTCTAATATTATAGCAACAGTTTGGACAGGACCCTTTTCTATTCTAACATGGCAATGCCTCTGTGTATAAGGCAAGGTTCAAAAAGAAAATGATTGATTCAGTCAGTGTGGAAGAACTTGACTGGTCTGCATAAAACCAAGTCCTAATCCCAGTTTAACACCTCTGGTGTGACTGTAAATGCAGACCTTGAGCCAAAAACTCATCACCAAACACCAATGACTTGTACATATGGGTACAGTCATTTTAGACACTTCCAAAACTGTTGCAACAGAGATGGAAATACAATTTTTAAATACATGAATTATGCTCCCATCGTTGTTGCCACAGATTTGGAAGTGCATTTTTCTGTTCTAAAGAAGGGGGTGTCCCAATACTTTTGTCTATATAGTGTATGTACAAGTCATTGGTGTTTGGTGAATACTTTTGGCAATATAGTGTATCTCACAATGTGATTTCATCTCAAAATCTCACAATTTAGATTTTACACTTTATACTGTTTACAAATTTTTGACTTTCTATCTTTATATGTGACTTCATATCTGTTAATTGTTACTTTGTTTCTCACAATTTAGACATGTCTTCCAAATGTGACTTTGTTTTTCATATATGCCATATATGTTATATCATATATTGTATAACCTCACATTTCACTGCTGGTTATACAATCTCTGTATAGTCGTGTATGTGACAAATAAAACTTGAAACTTGAAACTTGATATGCAACTTCGCTGACTACCAACTGTAACTTTATTCACAATGTGACTTTATATCATCTAATTTTGACTTTACTTCTCACAATGTGACTTTATTTCCTGTTACACTTTGTTTCACAATTACATTTTTTATTTTTTACTCAGAGGTGGAATGAGGGCTGCTGGAGGAGGTGTGACTTAGGCCATTTATTGAAGATTGCAATGTTTGTTAGGGTGAAGGTTGGGTGGGTTAGTTTCACCACAGAGGAATAGCTAGTGTGAAGGTTTCTGAAAGTGTCCTTGTACCAGGCTGCCATGGTAAGTGCGTGTTTTCAGGGCTTACATAAGTCGTGGTTGAACCATGGGAAAAGACAGTGACCTCACTTTTTCCACCTTGTGTTTTTCACAGTGTGTCTTACACATTCGCTCAAATGCAATGTACCACACATTACCCATTACCCCCTGTGTCTACACAACCTTAGAAATCATCTCTCATATTACTGGAAGCATGCAAGATTAATGTGTCATCTCCCGGCCTTCATATAAAACCATATGAATGAACTTTAATATTAAATAGGTTTGCCTTAGGGAGATGAACTTCTCTGTGCTTAGTTTTCCTTATACACACTCTCTCTCTCTCTCTCTCTCTCTCTCTCTCTCTCTCTCTCTCTCTCTCTCTCTCTCTCTCTCTCCCTCCCTTTCTGATGACTTATAGCTGTTACACTATGAGAGCCACTTTAATTTGTCCAGTGTTCATGGTGCCATACATTCAGAAATATGGCTTCTCTGAGAGGGGAAAAGCATTGTGGGAACATCATGCACAATACAATGGTGACAGTTCATTTGTAACCCCCTTCGCCTCACGCTATTAAATGCAGACAGTGTGACTCCTTCCAATAAGGCTTCTAGCTTAATTAGTTCTTCAGGTTATCTGAAATTGTATGAATTTCAGATTAAGAAGATACTCATTTATTAGGTCACCTCACAGCACAGAGGCCTGAGGGACTTTCTTCCCTCTGAAAGCAAAGATCGGGCCCTGTATGGAGGTCACTTATTGTACCCTGTCAGATGGCAAGAATGAATTATTATAGTAGCTATTTATTTAACAGAATATGAGAACATTTTAGATGATTTGTTCAGTTAGAGTGTTTTGTATTGCTCTATTGATGATTTGTATGATCAAAAAGTAAAATTAAAGGGATAGTTCACCCAAACATTAACATTCTGTCATCATTTACAGATAGAGATGACGCTCCGAGAAAGAAAGTCTGCTGTTAAAAGGTTTGACACCAAGTTCTGAAGGAGCCTTATGTGACCGGATTCACAAAATATATCATCCAGCTAGCTAGTTAGCTAAATTGCCATGAGCAATTAAGAAAAAAAAAAAAAACATTTGAGACATGTGTATTCTGCTCCAACTGAATTGTACCCCGTGGTGCTAGTGTGTGGATATGTAGTCTATATATATAATGCATTATGAAACAAAGAAGGTCAGTGCTTGTGGGAATTACAGATTTAATGCCTTTGCTAGAAAAGTTATCTGGCAACTTTATAGCAATTTAATGGGTTTCACGTTTGAAAACGACTGTTTTTCAGAAAATGGCACATAGGGATCTCTTACACTTGACTGAGAACACAGCTTAGATATTATGTTATGCAGAGGTCCATGCAGTATTTTTTTTTATGTGTTGCTCTGGTCGATATGGCTTGAACTCATACTGAAAATAAGGATGCAGCACCACACAAAAGCAAAGCTTTAGCCAATGGCAATTTTCAAAGTAACAAATTTGGGGTAGTATTCGGCTGGTCATGGCAAGCCATGCCTCGATGCACATAAAATAAACCCACTTTTTTGTTAGGCTACTGATATTTGTTTTAATTTGCATGTGTGTGCATAATTTAAACAAATTATTTCTTTAGATGTAAACCTTTTAATATGGGGGAAAATATCACAGTACATTAAGACAGTTGTTTTATATTACAAGTTTTCTGAAATAATATGTTTGAAAATGCAAATAAGGTTATTATTTAATTAAATTTGCATACAGATAAGAAATCTGAACATTGGATAAAGCCAGGTTCAAATTTCTTGTTTTATTTTTTAGGCATATATATATATTTTTTTTTCTTTTGATATTTAATTTGTATCACTCCATAGATCAAAAATACTCTGAACAGCTAGAAAAATAAAATGGTAACCATATTTTCAGAAATAAAGTGGTATATAAATCAAACTAATGTTATATGAAACCCCCATGTGAAAACTTTCAGAATATATATAGGAATAAAACTGGAAAGTTTGGTCTATGTAAGTGCCACTGAAGTGGACATTTGTGACTCACTGGTGCATTGGAAAAAATCATTTGAGGAAACTGCCTTAAAATATATGTGTCATAATGAAAATATATGTATTCTGTGTGTTTTCTTTCCACTAGTCTGAAATAAGACATATTATTGAGGCAAAATAACCCAAAATCAACCAGTGCCAAATAACAATGGTATTGCCTATACATACAGTATGAAGATACAGTATGTGGGTTACTAACATAATTTGTCAAAGACTGAAAATGAATATTAATTCCTCTCAAAACATGAAAACATTATTGATGATCAAATGAATCATTTGATTTTTACAGCAAATATCAAGTGAAACTTACTGATGGCGTTGTGAGTTATTGCAGCGTTTTTGAAGTTTGTTTTAGAAACTTTGTTCTTTGTCATTCCTGTGTAGTTGAATATTAGGTGACAGATAAGTCATTCAGCTTGACATAACTAGACCACATGCCAGACTGACACATTCTACACTGAAGAGAGAGAGAGAGAGAACACAATTCCATAATCCATACATAATTAACATGCTGCCATGTAGAAATATTCAAATATATGTTTGTACAGCCAAATCAAAGCAGTCTGAACAATATTACCCTACCAAATTGCACCATGCAATATTGGAGATTATATATTCTCATGTAACATATCGAGATACTATCACTAATCCAAATGTCATTTTTATGAATACAGATGACTCTCTGACTAAAATTAAACCTTGAAGACACGTAGATCCCCCCAGAAGCCTGATATTCTCCTCCGGGTCTAGATTCCCACAGTAACTGTTATACCAGGTACAGTATACGGCCGACTCTCTGAGCCCTTCTAGAATATGTGATGTAGCCTCTTGAGGGGGCCGGTTTATCCTGTGTGCCAAAAACTCTGAATAAATAAATGTGAATGCGCTAAAAATATGCAGCCCATGTCTACGGAGAGAGGTTGTCATATCGGGCAGCTAGCATTAACTGTCTGGTCTGAGAGAAGAGTATATATCTGAAACCGAGGGGTTTGGGTTAAACCTCACTTTAGTTCCTGCAAACATCGTACTGTATGTCCTTTCCACTATGCTGTGATTAACGGTTACTACTGCTGGCTCGGGTTAAAAGTGTGTTAAATGTGCCGTTCGATTGCTCTGTTGTTATCCACAGGTTAAAGCACATCTGCATTCCCGCCTCTGAAAAGCTCGTACTGTGCCGTAGGCTAACGGCTCCATGGAGACGCTCGCTGAGCAGAATTATCACAGTAAATACAGACGCTGAATTTTTATTGTCTCATTATGATGAGTCACCGCCTCGACTGAATAACGGACGAGCCACGTAGCATGAATGGGCAGTTTGAGGACACGCTTTAATAATGTTAGCGTCATTATGAAGCGAATGTTCTGCAGAGCATCAATTTTACTGAAAAACGGATAAAAATCACCTAACCTGAGAAAATAAAGTATCAGTTATGAGGAGAGTAGCGTTACACAATCTTTTTGTTTTTAGCTCTATTGATCACACTGTATTTTTCTAGGTCGTCTGCGATGAGGGGTTCAAAAGGCCCTGGCTGGCTCCAGGATGCGTTTACCTCAAAGAAAATCGAAAGGAGTGCAAATGGACACATCCGAAAACCGTACCATTCCTGTCAATGGAAATAAACATTAGGTTTGCCCCTCAAAAATGGATTCTTGGTACCCAAAGAACTCATAGGGACCTTGAGCTGTCTCTTATTCATTTACTAAGACAGATTTGAAGCAGCTGAAGCTGTTGGCTTGCTAATGCGACGTGAGGAGAAAAGGTAAACACATATGAACAAAGAGCAGGGCCCTGCGAGGCCTCCACAACCTTCATTTGCCTTCCATCTGGACTAATAAAACTTTGCTGTGGTAGTTTGCAGCGAATATTGTTTAAAATAGGAAATAGAAAGCTCGCAAATGCACTCGTTGTTTGAGTTGTGTGTCATTTCTCAATAAATGTTTACCCACACCCACACCAAGCATAAATATTGAGTTACCGCATGCATGTGGGGTATAAATAAACATATTTATACAAAGTTATTATAGATGGTGGTGGTAGAAGTAGGATGAAGAATGATGTTATTATATCTAATCACATGTGGTGGTTCTAAATTTGCCCCATTTTGCCAGTTTTTTGTTTTGTGAAATAAATATTCAACAGAAAGACATTTTAGGAGAAATAGCTCATTTATTGCAATTAAAAGAAAAGTTTATTCCCACCTAAAAAAGACTGAAATTTTAAGCTTTAGGTGTTAATTTCAAATCCGAGTACATTTACAGCAAGGCGTCAAAAATCTACATTTAAATTAAATCACATGGCACTTTGCAATGCACTTTGAACAGGAATTTGAATTTGAACAGGAAGTGTTACACAACAGCATATTTGACAAAGAGAGAGAAGATAATGTGATAATGGAGATGCTAAATCTCATCCTGCATGTCATCCTAAGCATCATTTTTCAACCTGTGATCTGAACTCATATCAGCAGGTCTAATTGTTCTGCATTAAATTGCTAATGTACAAATGAGCTGCCGATAACCAATCACAAGGACTGATGGGAAACATCCTTTTTTCCTATCATTTCTCATTTGCCCTCCTCCCAGTTATTTGACTGAAGTGATGCATGAAGGTGCACAAATACACACGCGCAGGCTTACAAAGCCCACCTCAGCACATTTTAGCTCCCAGTCAGATTACCTTTGATGCGGTTACAATTCTTAGATTTATACATGCTGAATTTCACTTTAGGGATCAATGAACTATGTCTCTCTCTATTCTTCTATCTGCCTGTCTATCTATCTACATGCACTCTGCAGCCAGCCATGTGAAGAGCTTTGCTGTACAGGATACGAGTGCTAATTCATTTCCCTCAATGCCTCTGCTTTTGCCAGGTCGCACAGGGGCCACTGCCTCGTGAATGGCTGTTGTGGGACATCGATCGCCATTGCTGGTCAGGGTCACTGCGGTCAGCAAATTTGTTAATTCTGTGCGAGACTAGAACGTGATGTGTGTTACATTACAATTGAGGAGAACTGCTGTTTGGTCCTTTAAATCTTCACTTCTGAACTTTGACCTTTATGGGAGGCTTGGACAAAAAAGGCTTGGAGTTTATTATTAATTAACGGTGTGTTTAATTAAGAGTGACATATTTACTAAGCCGTGTCTTAGTAAGCAGTATAGGTAAATCTTAATTTAAGGAAATCAAGAGGAGATTTCACGGTCGATGGAGTTTATTCATTGCCTGAACAAGCACATGTCATCTACCCGGTGACTTTACAATCTTACCGTGCAGTTATTGGAGAGGATGTGTGTGGGGTTTAACGCTAATTAGTGTAAGATTTGATTTGAGGTTAGATTTTATATGACCTTTCACCTTATTTTTGGTCTTTGGTCTCCTGTTATACAACATGGCAGCTTGCATCCACAGAGATCTGACTGGGAATAAATGGAATAGATTTGATCTTGTTTATTTCTATAGGCACTATACATTACTGTTACTGAGGTCAGTAAGATTTTTGACTGCATTTATTTGATCAAAAATACAGTAACAACAGATATACTGTGAAATATTACAATTTAAAATAACTGTCTATCTTCTACTTTTTTTGAGATGCATTATTTTCAGGATTCTTTGATAAATAGAAAGTTCAAAAGAACAGCATTTATTTAAAAAAAGAACAATGATAAAGTCTTTAATGTCACTTTTAATGAATTTAATGCATCCTTGCAGAATAGAAATATATTTAAAATCGAATTCACCCCAAACTTGTGAGCAAGAGCATAGGCTATATGCACATATCTATATGTTATGCACATATATCTGAGGTTTGTTTACACTGTCGTGTGGATATGTGCCTTTTTAGACTGTGGAAGATTGAAAAGCATTAGCTTGTCTCTCATTAGGCTGAATAACTTTGTGGAATATCACCTGTCATCCTCCTCGACATCAAAGATTAACAGCTGTTTGCCTACAGGCCAAATCTCAAATGAATATAATGTCAGTCTTACTGACAGCGAGAGACATAAACCATACCTTTTAATATCGACATAATTGTTTTTTTATTAATATAAACATATTACATCAATAATGCCTTTCATGGAATGACCGCATTGATTTTGCTCTTCAGCTTGCAGGGATCCCATAGATCTCCATGCGGTTGGTCTGCGGGGCAGCTTTATATATTTTAATGAACTGATAAGTAACCCAGCCAATGGTAATGACTGACTGGATGTGCATATTAATGGAATGTCTGGCATAGGAAAGTGAGGGCATCTGTAGAAATAATGCCATCTAGTGGTGAAAATGAGACCCAGTGATATTAGACATGCACAACACACACACACACCTATGTCCGTCAAACATACTGGTGTCAGCATATATGCCAGCGTTTAACGGCACATGCATTATGGATGACGAGCAATAATGTTTGTCTCATGAGGTCTCAGGTCCCACAACTGTGTGCTCAATTAAATGTATGCCGATACATACATACATTATGTGTGTTACTGCTTTCTAAGCACATAATTATATGGAAAAGATTTTCATCATGGAAGCGAAACTATGAATTGCTGCAGGGTCATAGTGCTCAACATTTTGGCCTCTCACATTGGCATGTACTATTAGACTTTCAGGGGAAAACAATGTGCAAAAAACAGCTTGTCATTGGAGTAATATACTTAAAGTGACAAATATTTAGCTAATCTACTCCTAAAAGGTGCATATTAGTACCTTAATATGTATGCTTAAGGCTGTGAACCTTTTAAAGGTTGACTAGTGACAAGTATTTTTTGAGTGTACCTGGCATCAATGACTACTATTATTAAATATAACTAGCTGTAATTTTTTCAAAAGTTAAATGAAACTCTTAATGGCCAATGGTAGTGTGCAGAAACCCACAATGATAACTCTGATAGAAGTTCTCTCAATTCTCATTAAAATAATGATCATAAACATACTTTTATGTTCCAGAACAGAGGTCGGAAATGAGTATGTAACTAAACTATTTATCAATCTGTTTATCGTAAAAGATCTTTGAACACATATGACCCCAAAAGCTGGAATGGAAGACGCCGCAACCTTTCTGGCTCAAGAGCTCTACATTAATATGCACACTTATTAGACAAGAATTAATGAGCCAATTTAAAATGCCAAGTCTGCTCTTGTTCATTTGACAGAGAATAAAAATGGCTGTATTTAGAAATAAATGAATGCTTTAATGGATAAAGACATTTTTAGTTCTTAAAGCAGTTACTGGCAAGCAGTTTGTTTATGGCAAACACTTAATCTGATGTAAATATTGCATTCTGACATTTCAAAACTTTCATGTTGAAATATATTCTGTATATAAACAAGTTAAAGTGACAGATCACCCAAAAAATAACATTTTGTCATTTCAAACCTGTTTGAGTTTCTTTCTTCAGTAGAATAACACTGGACCCATTGACTTTCACTGTATGGGTAAAAAACACACAGATATTTTACAAAATATCTTCTTTTGTGTTCCGCAGAAGAAAGAAAGTCCATTGGGACTGGTTGTCATGCTAGGGTGGCACGTGTACACCTTAAAAGAGACACAAATCAGTCACTGGCACTTCCAGACCGTTAAACAGACCAGCTCATGCCATTCTTGTAATTCATCATGCTTTACTGAAAAGCTGGCTGGCTACCAAAAGTGTAATTTATACAGACAATCCGCACAAAAGCACACATGTACACTCACACAGACACATACGGCGGCACTCTGGCCAACAGCTGCACTGAAGAGCCACAGATGTTTTGGTGTTTTCATAATGCATCATGGGAGAAAGCATTTGGTCATGAAATATGTTCCACCTAAAAGATACGAGGGGAGTGGATAGTGGAGAGAAAACTAAAGGATGTATTTGTGTAATTTTGTACTTTTCAGGAAGCAAATAAGACGAAAACCTATTTCAGTCTCTAACAGACTCACAATCACCCACAGTTATTGCGGCTCCTAGATCACACACATATACACAAAGTGATAATGATAAGAGACTGTTGGCAGACTTATCCTCAGGACTTGAAATGATGGAAGAAGGAGACAGGTGTATTTTTAGCGGTAGAGACGTGAGAGATGAAGAGGAAGACATGAATCTACACTCTCAACTCCACCGCAAGCTAATCAGAAACTCACCTCAGTAATTATGTCAATTTACCAACCTGCTTGGTGACAAGAGCTCTCGTGAGTGACATGACTTTGTATGCGACGCGTGTTGTAAGTTGGCACATTTACCCAGATGCAAAAAAGGCACTGCAAAAAAAATAGAGGGAAAGGAGAAACAGAATGAATTATTCATTTAAAGCAATAAAAGTTTACTGTAGAATTGAATTACAATGCACAAAAGATTGCAAAATTAGGCATATTAGTTCCGCTCAGTGTCCTAAGGGCTACAGCACGCTGTTTCCTCATACAAGTAAAGAAGTTACAGGATTATGCATGTGTGTAAGAGTGAATAAAAGGAGTGAGAGTCTCTGAGAGAGAAGGAGATGGAAGGTAGCATAGTTTTTTGTTGTTTTTTTAAGCTAAAAGTCAAGGCCAATTTCTGTATGTCAAAATGAGCTTTCAGAGAAGTTGTTATTTTCTTCCTTCAACTGTTCAAATAGGAGGGGCAAAACATTCTCATTTTCTTTGAGTTTGGAAGTTCATAGCTTACAAAATAGCACCTCGCATTCAGCCATTTCCGTCTTTAAATGTCATCGCAATGCATTTAGTTTTGCATAATTTCAATGAGACATTGAGACATTGAATGAAAAAGGTCAAGGTAAATTACAACTCCAAACTGTTTATCAGCTATTTGCTGAGTAATTGTGACACAAAATGATTTTACAACTTTAAAATGCTCTGAAATGTGTGCTGTATAAATACATACTGAGAAAGGGAGAATGAAGATTTCACAAGTAAGATACAAAATAAGGCTTCTGAATATGGTGTTAGAAAGAAGCTGCTTAACCATCAGAAAAGTGTCATCCACAGGAGGTCAAACAAAATATTATGTGATATTTTATTTACATTCTTTCATTTGCAAATGTTTTAATCATGTTGCTCTGATTTGCAATATGTTTACATAAAGTTTAAAAGCATGATTTAGGTTTTTTGCAATTGTCTTTCACAATAAGTAAATATCCAAATGAAATATACAAAAATAATAATAAAGGCTATGGTAGTTTAACAGTATTGCAAGTTTAGCCCAAATGAAGGTGACACTCAATGATAGTTAGTGAACAAATGTTGCCTTATAGTTAATGAAAGAAAAAAAAATGAGAAACATAAAATATATATATTTTGAGCAGGGTTGTTTTCCCCTCTCACTTCACAATAACATGGCTGAACTTAACAAATGCTTGATGCTTGAAAAAATTATAAAATAAAATAAGATTATTTACATGTCTTCCTGTCATGTTGTGTTATGGTGATGTTACTTTTTGGGTGTCACAGTTTTAAGGACTGATGCTTTTTATTACTTATTTATTTTTAGATAGTTAATAGTTTAATTGAGCTTATAAAAACAACATAAAAAAAAAACAATCATAGGATGCCAATTGCAAATTCGTGGAGTATGCCAAGAAGAGAGAGAGAGAGAGAGAGAGAGAGAGATTGGGTATTAGGTGGCTGCTGTTCAGCTATCTCGCCTCTAGGGGGCTGTAGTTAAAACAATGAATCTCATTTATCCGACATTGATCACATTATGTGAAATATCCTTCTTTGTGCTTTTGTGACCTATTATGCAACATAACTTTACATTATTTCATACTATCTTAAATTGAGGAGAAAACAATCTTGTTTCATTTTTGTCTACATCACTTATCTCTATTCGCATTGTTCTCACTGGTGCATCCTTTCAAGCATTAATGAAATATTCTCTTTCAGTCAGTAGGTGGCGCTCATAACGAGTGCAGCGTAGATGAGAGAGACTAAAAATGGCTATTTTTCCCCGCAAGGCTGCTCTCCAGATCTGTCTGTGAAGAGGAGGAACATAACTACACACTCCCATTTTACTGGATATTTCAGGAACATTAAAACTAAATGGAGTAGCACATTCTGTAATTTACTGGAAGCCCATTTTTATGCCCACAAACGTACAACCTTAAAACAAGAATATGACAATATAAACAGTTAAACTTCAAAGCAAAGAGTCCAACCAGATGTGTGTGTGACATATCTGCATTTCTCTTTATTTTGTCATTTGTTTAACGTAAAACAGAAGTTGACACAAAGAATACACCGTTATAAATACCACTCCCACCCCAAAAACATGCTTTCAGTACCTGTCCCACCCCACCAAATAACACATACTCGATAATATTCATGTACTTATATTATGCTCATATATAACAATACCACTGAAAAGAGAAAGAAAAGAAAACCTTTTTCATAAATAAGAATATGTACACCAAGGCATGTTGATTTTGATTATTTTCCCAACATGCATATATAAAAATAGAAATCTGATTGCTTTATGTACATTTTTAACTTAGGTATATACATAAATATAAATATAAAGACTACAAATTGTATTTTTAAAATACAAAGATAAATACACTCACATTGTGTACACTGTGGCCAAAAACCAGAAAATACAAACATAATTTGGATAATTAGCATTCACAAAACACATTACATCCAGAAATGCAACTTTAACGACAATTGCAGGTCTCTGTTTTCCTGTTTTTGTTTTCATATCCTATCTCCCTCCTCCTCGCTCTCATATAAAAATGTTTTACTTTATTGTAGAGAGCAGGAGGAAGAGTTTAAGCTTTAGTCTTTAGCTTTGCCTGACATCTTGAAGGAGTTTGTTGATTTCTGCAACCAGCTCGCTGGCGTCCATAATTTCACTGCGACTGTCGCAGCGCTTGCCGTGCAGATGCCCGAGCACAGACTCTAACTCATCTTCCTCATGATTCTCAGGAATCTCCTCCATCGCGGGCAGCCATTTTGAAGAGGAAGCTGATGCTGCCATGGGAGCTGGCAGAGGAGCGGGGAGGGGAGCCACCAGGGCTGTCATGTGACTAGCGGGGGCGTGGCCATGTCCGGGATTTTGGAAATGAGTATTAGCGGCCCAAACCGCCACGTTCTGCTGATAAGTGGCAGGGCTTGGTTTACCAGGTAAGTGGCCCTTCCTTCTTTCCAACGATCCCACCCCCGCAGCGCAGGGTGTTACCTTTTCAGTTTCATTAGTCTCGTTGTAATTATCCAGCGATGAGGGGAGGAGCCTCTGGAACACGCTATTCATTTCAGACAGCAGAGAAGTCGTTCCGCACAGGTCTTCTGCATCAGCTGCCTCCTCCTCTCCCTCCTCGCTCTCCTTGCCAAATGTGGAGAAACTCTTTTTCCTCAGAGTTGACTCGGCAGATTGTGGTGCTTCAGGGGTGGCTTTCTGTTGAGGGTCTTCTCCAGGGATGTAGAGGTTGCTGCGGTAATCAGAGGAGGCTGGGGAAGGCAACGGGGGCATCCAGCACTGGTCAGAGTGGCCGAGGACACGACACTCTTCAGTGCACAGCTTCATCGCTACGGTGAAAACAAAAACATTGATGGAAAATATTAGTTAATGATTGGTGTTTTCTGGCAGAGCATGCAAAACTGCACACGCCCTTAACTAGTCAAATACATCAATTGGAAGCCAAATGACTAAACAAAATCTTCCTAGCTCCAGCCAACCCAACTTTGTTTTCTAGAGACTATGCAAAACAAATCAAATATGCCAACTCATAGTGCTCATTGAACATGTTCGGCATTACTCATTCATGTTCTAGGGGCTGATTATAGCGCCATTAATTTTGAAAGGCCATTTATAATACATCTTAGAGTTAATAAATGCCCAATCTGGTGCATTTGCAAAACAGGCCCTCATTTAGCTCACTCTCTCTCATGCAGAGAATGAATGATTAAACATGCTGATTTACAGAAATCAATGGCCCATCCCAGCACACAACACAATTCTTGTTCTAGTCACAGTAAGGATTGTGTTATAGATCAACTATGCATATTTTTTCCATCAGAAATCATGTTTTTCTCCAATAAATTAAACGATCAGAGTACTGGTGCTATTGAGGTGTTTCGTGTTGAAGAGAGAGATTGTAAATGTGTCTAAATGTTCAAAATCAAGGATATAGTCATTGTTCTATGTATTTTTTACATATTTGTGTGTGTTACATACTTCATTAAATGCATATATATGATGCTGTCCAGTGAGCAATTAACTTTTTTAACAGGTATGCCCAAATATTATGAAATCAAGGGCTCTTCTTCAACATCTCGCACTCTTGCTTACTTGGATGCAGTCGGTGATGTCCATCAGGAGTGAAGAGCTCACTGAAGCCTTCTCCAAGCAGAGGAGACTCCCTCCCCATCTCACAATCACTGTCTCCTGCCTCACTATCACCTCTTCCACTGTCTTTTAGGCTGAACTTATCCATCTCATTCAAAGCATACCTAGAAACAAAGAACATACAATTAGCTATAACAATAGCTTTGACTTAGTTACTGTTTATGCATTATCATTCATATATTTTTCACTTTTTAATTCACTGGCAATGTGAAAAGTATGAAATGAGCCTCTTAAGGAGGGAGCAATTTATGCATAAACAAAAAAAGGCTTTATTCAAAGGGCAGCTGACTTGATGAGGCTGTCATGTATAGTCAGCATCTGTTACTTAAGTACTGCAGGGTGTCCAGGCTCTCACGGACTAGAACTTTAAACCCCCTGTAGGATGTTCTGTAAAGCTGGCAACAGGCTGAAGTGTGATTGGTTACCTGTAGCTCCGGGTGTATTTGTTGCCACGGAAACTGGGTCTGGGTTGGTACTGGCCCTGATGAAGTATGGACAGAAGCTGTGAGACTTGCTATAGCCAAAAAGAAAAGAAACAGGGCGGGGGACAAATAAAGAAAGAAAAAATGGAAATAAAAAATGAATAATGGCAGACCAGACAGCAAGCCAACACAAATACAGACAAACCATGGTGGTGATGGGGAGGGGGGGTGGATGAGGGAATGATATGGATGGATACTTATGCGTGATTAAACAATCTATGGATATACAAATAAGCATGCTACAAATAAAATAAACATATTGAAAATTATAACAAGTTTAGGGGGAATTAAATAGTCAAAATTGAACAATTCACACTGAATTCGTATTGAAAACAGTTATTTTACCTCGACCGGTGGTGTGGCATGAGCGAGTTCTAGGGCGAAGTTCTCTGGCACGTGATTGGAGGAGATGGTGACCAGGCTGTTGAGTGATTGGCGGCTGTGGTGGCTCTGGCGGCTCTCTGGAGCAGGTGAGGCTGAAGGGGAACGAGGATGGGCCCTCACAGGCAGGGTCCCATTAACCGTGGGGACCAGTGTGATATCGCCCTTGTGGATCTGCCGGGCAGGTTTTTTGGGATGGTTTTGGTAGGTAGACTCAGCCACTCTGCAGTTATAGGAATGTCTTGGGTCCTTCTGCTCTCTCGAGCACCTGGTTGCGAACATCACCATAACGATGAGAAGCACGCCACAGATGGCACCAAGGGAGATGATGATGATCATAGACACGTCTAGAGTCGATTGGTTGTTTATGTCTGAAGGGTTCAGGGAGTAGCTTTCTGGATAGTCCCGCAGGTTAATGTGCAGAACGGCCCTCGCTGAGAGACGAATCGATGCCCCTCTGTCTTGCACCAGGATTGCGAGATCAAATCCCTCACGCCCCGAGGCCTCCACGCTTCCGTTGGTTCGTAACTCACATCTGCGTGGTTCAATGACAAAGAGTCCCTCGTCATTACCACCGACGATGGAGCAAGTCAGCTCGCTGTTGGCCCCTGCATCACGATCTGTCGCCTTGACGATTGTCACCAGATGACCAGGCTCGGCGTGCCGCCATAGTGGCACCTCAGCTGTGTGGTTGATTAGTTGTGGAGCAACAATAATAGGTGGGTTGTCATTTTCATCTAGTACAGTGAGCAAAACAGTGGTGTTGCTGCTCAGAGAAGCCGGGCCTGCGCCATCCCGCGCCTGCACGGTGAACGAAAGCCGGCCAACCTCTTCCCGATCAAAGCTTCGGAGAGCATACACAGCCCCATTAGATGGGTCAATGGTCACATAGGTTGAAATAGAGCTACCTTGAACCTGGCTCTCCACAATTGAGTAGGTCACCTGACCATTAGAGCCCAAATCTGGGTCAGTGGCCACCACTGACGTCAGGTATGCCCCGGGCGAATTGTTCTCAGACTTGAAGATTTCATATCGGCTCTTTTCGAAGCGTGGAGGGTTGTCATTTTCATCTTGCACCTGTACCGTGAAGTGTTTGATGGTGGATAGGCTTGGTGAGCCACGGTCTTCAGCGATTACCGTCAGGCTATATTCAGAGCGTTTCTCACGGTCCAGAGACACATTAGTGAGAATCATGTAGTTGTTCTCGTAGGTCTTCTGCAAGCGAAAATGCCCGTGGCCATGGAGACGGCACACAACCTCACCGTTTAGACCTGAGTCGCTGTCATCGATGCGCACTAATGCGATGAAGGTATCGACAGGGGAGGCCTCTGAGATGTAGGCCACCTCCTCTTTGCCCTGAGTCATAAGGTTGATGTTGATTTTTGGCTTGTTGTCGTTGACGTCAACCACTTTGATGATTATTTTACAGTGGCCTGGAATGGAGTTGGGACCCATATCCTGAGCTTGCACATCTATTTCATACGAAGAAGTGGTTTCGTAGTCAACTTTCTTAATCAGAGTGATGTGGCCATTATCTGGGTTAATTTTAAAGGTCTCTAGGATGTTGGGTGGCACGTGGCTGCTGAAAGAATACACTATTTTGCCATTATTGCCTTCATCCGGGTCTGTGGCGTTCAGGTCCACCAGTAGCGTCCCCAGTGGTGAATTTTCCAGGAGGTTGACCACGTAAGCCTGCTCGTCAAATGCCGGGCTATTATCGTTGGAATCAGATATGCTGATTTTGAGCAGAGTTGAGCCAGATTTCGGCGGCACGCCAGAGTCTGACGCTGTGAGTTGTAGTTGGTAGCTGGACTGTGTTTCCCTGTCAAGTTCCCTCATCACAACAAGGTCCGCGTACTTTGCGCCATCCGTACGCGTCCTGATATCTATTTTGAAAAAGTTATTCCGAGTGAGCGAGTAGGTGTGTAGCGCGTTTTCCCCGACATCCGGGTCCAACGCGCTATCCAAAGGGAAGCGTGTGCCCACAGACGCGCTCTCTGATATCGCTATGGGGATGATGGCGCGCGAGAACTGCGGAGCGTTGTCGTTGATGTCCAACACTTCCACTTGAATGTGAAACAACTGGAGGTATTCCGTGGGTAGCGTGATCACGTCGAACTCGATAGTGCAGTTTAAGTTTTTCTCGCAGAGCTTCTCGCGGTCGATTTTGGTGGCGATGCTGATCTCTCCGTCCTCCTCGCGCACGGAGAGTAGAGGGGTGCTGCCTCTCTGCATCGCGCGGAAGCGCGGGGACACTGAGCTCGGGAGTTTGGATAAGATACTGGCTACATCCTCTTTCAATCTGGCGATCACCGTGTCAACTCTCTGCTCTTCCAAAACTTTGTATTTTAAAGTCTTCCCCGAAACGTTGTGCGCAACGGCCGCCAGAAGTATAAGTTTCAGAAGCGTCTTGCAAAACAGTACATTCCTGTCGCTGGAGTGTTTAGTTGTTCCCATCTTTGAAGTCGTGCGCAAAGTACTTATTCCACGCAGAGAGAAAACTGGCTGGTGGATTGTTCGATGTAAATTAAAGCATGATAAATCCTCAGATGTTGTGCATAGATGTCAAGCAAAATGCATATGAATTCGAGGAACCTGCACTTTCCCTCTGTGTGCGTTTTCAGCGCCTCGGAGAAAGCATCAGGACGCGGTAATGCTGCTGCACACATCCACTTTCCTCTTCGTCTGACTGTGTGTGAGTTGGTGCGCGGGTGTGTGGGAGGCGCAGCTCCTTGTGTGTGTGTGTGCTCTGTCTGTGACTCTGAGAACACTGACTGGCCCCTTGCAGCCCACCTCAGACTGTGGCCCCCACCCTCTCCAAACTCCAGCCACCCCTCCTCGCCCCACGGCTGTACATCCCTGAAAAGAAAAGAAAAGGCAGAATGAAGGAAAGAAAGAGCAGTGATTATGGTGGAGATGGCAAGCAGATCTCGCCATGAGGAGGACAGGGTTTCAGAAGTGTGCCATAACAATAGAAAAAAAAGACACATTTATTCAAGACCAACGTTTCTCGTGTCACCCCGGCACACTTTAGGTTACTTGCCACAGTAGAAATGTTTTCATCGTTATAACATATTTGTTAGATATCCATTTAACATACAGTGTATGTGGATTCTACTTTACTTGATTCGTTTTTAGAGTTTCAGTGTAGTTTTCTTTGACATTTAACTGTAATTAAATAAAGTGGTCGATTACTTCACGCTGTCACTTTGGCACCACTTTCAATTTACTTAAAAAGGCAGAAAATGAACTTTTTATAATGCCCTTACGTATTACACTAATCAAAAATCGTTATGATATTATAATATTAAATAAAAACGGCTATCAGTTACAATATAGTTCACTACTATACAGTTGAAACTATATATTTTTTTTAATATACAGCGAACTTTATTATTGAAAGCCTAACCTAGGCTAGAGTTTTGATGATGAAGGGTAACTGGAGGATATCAGAGAGCACATCAGCGCGCTATTGTGTCTTGCTGGAGGAGTCTGCGCGCGTGGCGAATCGCGCGCGGTGAAAAGGATTCCCCCAACCTCCCTTAACCCGCAGTCAATGTGATTTCTCACAGAGGTCACACTCACCCCCACGGTGCACAATGCCACTTTACGACTCACCATCTCTGATTCTGCCGCATTAGCATCATGCGCTTTCACCCACAAACAAAACGCAAACATGAGCTTCTGGAAGTTTCACGGCCATCTGGTTTGAACGTCCAGAAAACAGTGATTACATCAGTCAGTCCTGCGAGAAACACATTTTCGCGATACATAGCAGGAATTTCTGCTGTCTGGAATCACTGTCTATTTATTATTAAATAAACACATTGGAACGTTTATCCATAAGGCATCTGATCTTTTGCACGTCCTGCATTTTATACCCTAATTTAGGCATGGAATTGCATCGCACACGAAAGTAGTTTACATGTTTAAACAGTAAGCTTTTCAGTTGAATCCTATTTTTTTATACTAGAGGCGTTGTGATAAACAGAAAGTGTGCTTTATGGAGATGCACCGTGAGACTGCATTGAAATTCGGTCCTGTGACCTGTGGCTGTCCATCTGTCGTGGGCCAGCTGATGTCTGAAGCTGCGCTCTTCCAACCTGCCCAACACAGCAGTGACCCTGAAATCACTGATTTTTGTAAGCAAAAGTAATATGTTTAGTTAATGTTTTCGTTATGTCGTCAAGAATATGTCAGCATATATAATTTGTCATTTAATGGTTGCTCCCAAAGAGTTAAAGCGCAGATGACAGCTTTCTTCTAATCTAACCCGTAGGCGTTTGTCACACTCATAAATAAAGTTACGTGTTTTACTTATGCAAGTTACTGTTTCTTATCCAGCAAGCAAACTTTTAGTGTGAAAGCCTTCCTAGAAATGTAATGTAATTATTGCTTGCTAATCACATTTCATGCTCAAAGAAGTTCAAGTCAGTGCGTTTTAAACAAGTGGTGGTTTTATTCACACGCCATATAAGGGAAAGACGCAGCATGTGCCCAAGCAGATGCGCATGAGAAACTTGTGATGGTAATCACTTATGCCATTTACATACTAGAATTAAATGCATGGGATAGCCTAGCTAGCTCTGAAAAAGTGAATAGGCTATATGTTTTCTTTGCACTTCTGTGCTGTCTCATCTAGCCAGTATGACAGCCAAATTACGCAGTCATATTTTAAACTATTGATTGAGTCTTTGTCTTCAAGTTTTTATTTTAAACCGTCGTCATGTGTTACTTTGTTCGTAAAGTGATCAAACAGTTGACTGTAGTTAAGCTATAATCAAGTAAATAGTTTTACAGCAGCAGCCCAATTAAGCATACATGGACTACAATACGAGCGGGTGTTGAAATCTGGCGGCGTCATATGTTCTCATCAGATGGCTTTTTTTGTAGACAGGAGGATTTGAGATGCATTGTCAAGCTGTGGTCGTAAAGTCACCCCGGGCTGGAGGATCGGGAGGGGGCGTGGGGGAATTAACTTTGTCATTGAAATGAAAAAGGATCACGCACACAATGGAGCATGGCAGGTGGGACGTCGCAATTCGCAGAAGGGCCGTGGAAACCGGCGGGGAAGCGGAGCGCAGAGGGAGGAGGGGAATCACGGCGGAATGCTCCGGCGCCGCGGGTCGAGAGGACACCGTGGGTGTTTGTAAAGGCACGCGAGCATCTGCCGCCTGTGTGGCAACTCCTCTCCCCTCCTCCTTATTTCTCATACCGTTCTTTCTTTGCTCTGCAAATCGTCCCTGCAGTATTTTACTTCCTCTGTCCGCTGCCTTTCTCTCGGCTCGTGGCAGGTCACAAGCGCGTCATGAAATCTTTATTAATGCATGTCTTACATTTTGGGGGTTGAGTCCAAAGAAGAGTTGGAGATTTACGCAATAGGACACACATTCTCGGGACATTAGGTACGCACACGTGCGTTTGTTTAGAAATAGTTTACTGATCTCAATCATGCACTTTCTGTTTACTTGAGCAAGATTTATTTCTTCCACATGAGTCATGGAGAGAAATCTGCCCTCCCACAATCTCCATGTTCACTCTAAAAAAGATTCCAATTCAAACAAACCAAAAAGAATAGTCATCCTGTCTGACTTTTTCTTCTGGAAGAAAACACACAGATATTTTAAATGTTTAATATAGATATTTAAAAAGTCAGTGGGGTTCAAAACAACACTGAACGGCACTGATTTTCATTCTATGGACATAAAACACCAAGGCATTTTTCAGAACGTCTTCATGTTCCACAGAAGAAATGAGGGTAATTTTTGCATTGTTTGGGTAAACTATCCCTTTATGAAATGCTTCTTAGTTCTTTGCTGAACACGTGTCAAGGTTTTGGACGAAATTCACTTCTGATTTACTCAAATGTTTTGTTAGCAACTCATTGTGTTCCAAAGAGATATGTCTTGCTCTTCTTTCTGCACTATGATATAATGTGCCATTTCTGGGCATCACTGTAGAAAAGTGTACTGTCAGCATCTCGTAGGCAGGGAATCCTGATTGGATGGGTTTATCGGCTCATCAGAGATATGTCAGCAATAATCTGCCCTTATCATTGATAAGCTTGACACCAAACATCAGCTAATGCTCTATATACTGTATCTATACAGTATGACTTTTTAAAGAGTGCAGTATGTAAGTTCACTTGAGTTTCATCTCTCTCATTGTGATTGCATTTTCTCTGCAGTGTGTACTAAACGTACTAAGTAGGCAGTGTTCCAAAAATAATGCAAAATATATTTTTTGTTTTCCACAGGAAGAGGAAAGTCACATAGGTTTGGAACATCATGAGGGTGAGTAAATGATGACAGAATTTTCAGTTTTGGGTGAGCTCTCTTTAATATCTCAGAATTAAAGTAATCAAGGAAAGAACTGGTCCAGCATTGGCAATTGACCAAAAAACACAGAGATCCAACATTTAGAGGAGCAGCTGTTTGATATTCAGTCTAACTCGGCTCACATTCGCAAGCCACAAAAACATGAATGTTCTATTCTCTGATTTTTGTCCTAAAAAGACTGTGTGTCTGCACAACAGAGTGTGTGTAAGAGGCCAATTCCCATCCGTCTGGCAGCTGTTGCTTTGTCACCTGATCACTTGTTTTTGTAGCCGAATGATACCTTGCTTCAGTCTGCATGCCGCTAACCTGCGCCTATCTGATGTCATGCTCGGAAAATGCTCTTCTGTTTTTATTTTAGAGTTCACAACACACCAACACCGCTCTTCTGATTTTGATCATCATAGCTCGGTTAGCTTGAACTGCTTATTTGATTTCAAGAAGAAACAATTCACTCTTTTTCTCCTTCAGTTGATCAGAGAGCTGCGTATTGACAAATGGAACCTCCTCGCTCCGTGTTTGTGTTCAACGTGGAGGAATAACTTGTCTTTTTAGTTCAAAGGCTTTTTCTGAGAACGACTTCACAAAACATGACAGTGCCGGAGATGGGGGGAGAAACAACCTATTGTTCGTTCTTCTCGACACACTTCTTTTCTTGGAGCGCACAAAGGCATGCACACTTCTGGGGGCATCGGTGACTTCGGCGCATGTGGGGGCTCAAAGGTGACATATTTCAGAAGGGGGTTCATTCAGTATGGAATAGATTTAAATCCTCCCTCCTTCCCTCTGTTGCGGCTTCGCTCAGTCTGCTTGGCTTGGCAGATGTGTGGGGGTCTTTTTTGGGGAGCCTGGGACGGCAGCGCGCCACGTGTTCACAATGTCAGCCTGATTTCCGTGGAAACTCTTATGAGCGAAGGATCGCCTTACACAAAGAAACAGAGCCACTTTCTCTCCCAGCTACTTTCCGATTCTCTTTTTCGTACTCTCTGATTTCTTCCTCAAACTCCCTTTTTGTTATTTTTGGATTTTATAGCAGTTTAAGACTCTCACCTGCAGATGTTCACCCCCAGATTACACTTTGTATCAAATGAATGTCTTCAGCACTGCTGGTTTAAATGTGATTTACAAGAGAAAGAAAATATTGTTCCATATGCACTAAATGGGTTGGATGTGTCTTTAGAAAACTGTGTTTATCAGCAATGAATGAGAAACACACATTAACAAACTAAGAAATAAACAGACTTATTCTTAAATAACATCTTGCAAATGATAAAAAACAGAAATTCCCACTTTATAGCCTGTGACGGTTTCCTGCATAAAAGTTCTTTATGGTAAAAGCCAGAGAGTGAAAGAACCCCCTCTGAGTTAAGCCAAGTAACTCTATCTTTCCTTCTAATGGGTTCAATTAAAACTCCAGACACACACACACACACACCTATAAAAACAGGGAGTGTGTTTATCTTTCTGGTTCCAATGGAGGGTAAAGAGGATAATTTTATAGCTAGAGGAAGTGATCGTCTCCCCATTCCGTCTAATCCAAACACTTTTTGGCTGCGGGTCAGCTTAAGAGCGCATATGTGCCGACCTCAGCGCTCTTTCTGTCTATTCATAACATTCACGCATTATTCCATGTATCTGTCCAGGCATTCTGTGGATTAAGAAGGAAATCGGTGTCTGTTGCTTTAAGGCTTGAAAATCCAGGAAAATATGTGTCATTGAATACCATATAGATCCTGCTGTTGCTAGAGTATTTTTTATGGCAGCTCTGAAGCTGTAAAAGACCAAAACAGATTTTGAGATGCTTTCTGTTTGATTCACTTTGTGTTTATGCAAATCTATTCACATTTTTTAATAGTTTTATTTTTAGTAAAGAATAACAACAGTGATTTTTTTTTTCTAAATGTCCACATTACAAAAGATAAAGCAAACCAGAGGTGCTGGCCATGCAATCACTTTTGACACATTAAAATACATTTCAGTGCTCATTACAGTCTTAAAACCTTAAGAGCCACGTCTTATTCACAATTGCAGTATGACTTATTGCAGCCAAAATACTTGCTGAAAAAGAAAAAGAAACATTACTAAATAAAAACATTACTTTTTTTCCTGTCAGAAGAACTGAATATCACATTATCCTACTGGAATGTGGGATCTTCTCAATCCATTTAGCACTAGTCAGTGTTAGCAAGTTAGCTAATTGTTTGGCTAATGGGCAATTAGCTTGAATCAGAGTGTGGGTTTGATAATTAAGAACAGCTCCAGAAAGGCAGCTAATGATCTCCAGTTTCTGTAGTTTCAAGGCTTTGTTGACAGTCAACTCAAACCCAAACAACCCCCGAGACTCATCACTGTAACTAAAGAAGCGGGGGGAAACACAGGAGAATAGAGAAAGAAGCCAAGTCTCTTTATTTGAATAGCTTAAGAAGTGAACAGTGGCACTAATAAGTGGGTTGTGTGGGTTCTGGCTATCAGTCATTAAGAGAGGTCGTTAATTCTGCACGCCAGGTTTAAGATGGATGACGAGATGGATGGGGCTGGGATGGCATTGTTTAAGCACTAAATTTGTTAAGAGGCTAAATGGCTTTGAAGCATTCATTCATTCTGTCCCTGGTCAGCACAGAGCCGCTCTCAATACAGTGTGACTCAAGGCCACCAATGACCAGCCTAGGGAATGCAGTCACATAGTTTTCATAGTCTGAGACATTTTTTTTTTGAAGCAAGGCACACAACTAAGTAGCCTTATTTGTAACTTCACTGGAAATGTTCCATCGGCTTCACATCTGAGTGCCAAATTGACTGACTCACATTCTCTGTGCTCTTGTACATTTTGTGTTGTGTTCTCCATTCCTCCCCAGATCTTTTTAAAAGAAAACAAGAGGCACACTTTGGTTTGTTCTTTGTTGCAGAGCGGCCGTCGCATTTTGCAAACCCCCTACCCCAAATCACACATGGTCCCTTATGCCAGCCAGTGATTTAACACTTATCCAGCGAGCTCCCCCCATAGAGACAGAGGGCATGCCATGAGAGAGGCCCTCTGTGGGGGGATGGAGCGGCGGACTGGAGTGCTGACACTCGTGGCTGTTCACATGCTGATGGTTCTTTGTTAGGGGACCAAGCAGGAGGTCTCCTTCAGGATCCCCTCCCAATCTGACACACTTAGTAACTTTTGTATTGGCCTGGGCCCTATTGTCAGACTTCACATGACCTTTGACTTCCCACTCAGCCGCCAATCAGACACCCTGAAAGTAAGGGGACAGCAGGCTGAAAAAGTGTGGAACAAAAGCTGCTGAATCACTTTATCGTGCACACACACACCGCTCTGACATGTGATTTTTCAACATTGTGGTCGCTGTTTCTTTTGTCAAGCTAGGGCAAACTTCTAGTCATTAACATGAAGGATTTAGAAAGATCTTGTTATCCTTTGTTTTTCTCCTCAGTGTGTGTAAGGGAGAAAACAAGAGTACAGTTTAATTTGAATGATAACAACTACTAGATCTCGTTTCTTTGCTGCTTTGGGGTTGAATGTTCATCGCTAATGAGCTTGTGCGTTTTTGAAATACCGAGTTAGAGAGCTGCACGTCTTTTGTTTGTCAAATGGGTGATTGTAATTAGCAGTCTCACTGCTGAAACATCATCTTTGAAAATCAATATATTTCTTCCCTCATCATTAGTCATGTTACTCAAATAGTTTTTTATAGTTTTCAATAATTAATGAGTGTATCATTTTAGCAGTATGAATTCTTAGAGGTTGAATTTTTGTAGCGGAATTACAAGGACAAAAGCTTCTCTTCATAAATATGAGAAGATGACATTTTGTTGGGAAAATGTGTAATCTGTTTCAGTTTTAATGCACCTTATTGGCATTGTGCATTTGTATTGCCGAAGTTGAGCGACAGACAAAGAAAATAGTGCAAAACCAAAAATAGTGTAGCATAATGTGCTTTGTCTCTTGATCTCTATCTCGGAGGCAAGCTTTATTGGAAAAGCTGTGAAAATGTACAAAATTGCTATAGCATTCAAAGTACTTAGAGCTATTGCACATGAAGCATGATAAATGAGATATAACAGAAAATAGAATATGAATATTTCCAGTTATTGCTCAGCAAAATCAGAGAGTGTTGATTAAAGGAGATGAAAGGAATTCTGAAAGAGGAACGAGAAAGAAAAAAAAGAGTGGCTCAGTTTTCACTTTTCCTTCCCTGCTTTGAAAACAAGCCGATCAATGGAGCCCTTGTGGCCTACAGAAGTGCAATGATGTATCAGTTTGTCTGGAATTAAACGCTTTTTCTAGATTCTCTATTTTCAAAGCGCAGTAATGATGTGAGAGGGAGCAGTGGGAAGCTCTTTGTAACCTCCCTTGAGGATGAAGAGATGGAAGATTACGGCTGAGATAGAATCCACTTTCATAAACCTATGTAGTGCAAACTTGGACACAGGGCACACAGTGGACTGTTTAGCAATTAATAGTAGTACTATTATAAGGAGCATTGAACTTGTGGAATGAAACTTGTCCCACAATGTTTGTGCTATGGACATCAATGATATTACAAAGTTTGCAGCACTTTTTTTTCACTCAAGTCAATGAATCATTCATTCAAACGATTCTTTTAAAAAAAAACACTATTTGACTCAGGAATGATGCAAGTGGCTGTCTTTATGAGTGAGTCACTGAATCATTCATTCAACCGATTCATTAAAAATGCTAATTAATTCAGGAACAAAACAATGACTGCCTTTATGAGTGAGTCACTGAATCATTCATCCAGCCAATCTCATTAAAAAATGCTGATTTATTTTGAAGCAAAAAAGTGAATGTCTTTGAGTGAATCCTTCATTCAGCTGATTTGTTTAAATACAATGAATCATTCAGGAATTAAACAAAATTAGTGTGTTGATCCATGTTGCACCGGTAACTTTCAGTAACCATAAATTGCCAATATTGTGTTTAAAATGTAAGTTACTCAATAGACAGTTCCTCCAAAAATAAACATTCTGTCATAATTTACTCATTTTCATGTCGTTCCAAACCTGTATGACGTTCTTTCTTCTATGGAACACAAAAGAAGATTTGAAAAATGTTTGAAAAAGTTTAGTTTTTTTATGCAATGTAAGGAAATAGGTCCATTGTTGTTTGGACCACTTTTAGATTTAAAAACCTTCTTTTGTGTTCCACAGAATAAAGTCATACAGGTTTGAAATCTAGGTTAGTAAGATTTAGTATAGCAGTGATGTATAATGCAGGAATAATGATCTGAATGGAGTTGCATCATTTCAATTGTGTGAATATCTAAAAGCTTGTTTTTCATTTTATCTCTTTCTGCCTCTCTCTTTCTCTAGGGTACAGCATAGTAAGTATCCTGTCAGTCTGGCACTTCTTGAAGTTCAGAAAATCCCAATCCCTTCACACATTCACGCACACACACCCCTCCTGTTCCAAACGGTGATAAATCAATTCCAGAACGCCCTCCTTGTCTCCAGCTCACTCAATCACTCACTCAGACACACAATCACACACAGACACACACACACACACTGCACAAAGTAAACTCTACCAATCTCTCTCTGTCTCCCTCTTCTTGTCTCTTGTGGCCCTTGCAATGCTCCAAGTCCCATGCTTGCCATATGGTGGAGAACTGAGAGAGGGTTGCACAGTTCCAGATTTTGTGCCTAACAAAGTAGGTCTATGAATATATATGTATACACACCCACAGGCTCACACAAACCGGCCAGCAAATGCACAACAATCTGGATCAATGCGATCTCGGAAGTGTTGATTTAAAGTTCATCACTTGTTTGTGTTGCATCTGTCATTAAGTTTAGTATCAGATCATTTGTGGTTTTGTATGTTGCATTTTATTCTATAAAGGGATGGAAGTCGATGGTAACCAAAACTTCTTGGTTACCAACATTCATCAGAATATTTTATTTTGTGTTCTACTGAAGAACGAAAGTCATACATATTTGGAACGACATGAGGGTGAGTAAATGATGACATAATTAAAATTTTGGGTGAACTGTCACTTCAAGGAATATTCTGATTAATAATGTTGATTACCACAAAAAATAATTTGACTTGTTTGCGGAACCAGTTTTTGAAGAATACAATACTTGTGTATAATTTCAGCTGTAAAGTTATTTCCATATTTTTTTACATCCGCAGTGTTAGCAACAAGTTATAAAAATGAATATAACTTTACACAGAAAATATTATTCACAATGAAATCACTTCGATCACCATGTGGCTATCATATTGAAACAGTGAGCGTTTTACCATTTACAGATTAGCCTCATTCACTTACATTTATAGTGCCTCACTGTAACCCGGACTTTTGCTTTAAAAAAAAAGGAGACAAGTTGAAATTAATTGTTATACTGAACTCAAAATATTCCTTAAAGTGCCTTAGTTTATCTCAAATGTCTCAATATTCCCTGCACTCAGTTTATCATCAAAAAAGTGAGGGTTTTATTTATTTTATTTTTTGTTCTTGGTAACAGGACTTGCATCGGTTGCAGTTATTGGAGTACACACACATATGTCTGTGTCTGAATGTGAGCACACGTGCTTATGTGTTAACAGGGTCTCCACAGGATATTAAAGGCCCTTGAATCATCTGTCCAGCTGGCGGACCCACTGGTATACACACTTTCTCTCTCACACACACACACACACACACACAATTGCAGTTCACAGAAGGCACTCTGGCTCGCAGCCTACAAGCTGTTTAGGGGGAGGCATAATTACAACTCTCCACTCTCCTCCATTCCAGTCTCAGGGCATCCACAGTGAGTTCTCTCTGAACACATATAAAGAACACCCAGAGAATCTGCTGTCTGAACTCTCAGCTGGAAACTGCAAACTCAAATTTCTTCAGACGGCATCTTTTCAGCATTTTTTCTGTCCCTCTCACTCGCTCCAGTGGTTTACATTGCTCAGCCGTTCGTCGTTTTTCTTTCGTGCTCACATCTGGATGCATAGTGGGGTACTGATGCGTTAGAGGGGGATATTTTCATAGGAAATGTTTGAAGATGAACATTGTCTGGAAGCTGTATCTCATCTCCCGTTATTCCCAACCCCCTTTTCCTTAAATCATGAGTGGACCATTCCACTCTACTCTAAACAAACCCAAGCTGGAGAAGATGGAGAACAATGAACTCTTTCACTCTTTTTTTCCCTGTGCTTCCCTCTCATCACTTGATTCATTCCTAAAAACATTCATTTCTACCAGGTGTGTTTTATCCGAAGAGCAAATGAGAAAATAATTGATGTTGCAGAAGTAATACAGAGCACTATTTTTTTCTAAAGTAACACCGTCTGACAGCCAAGGGAGGGAGGCAGCATCTCTTTTGTCTCTTTTGAGCTCATTGTGTTTTCTTTGAGATACCAAAGTGTGGCATGAATGTGAAGGGGGATAATGGCAATATATATGCAAAATATCATGTGAGAGGAGGCAGTGCCTCAGTGTTACTGTGATTGGTTGATTACCCTGTCAATGCAATAGTGCCTGGCTACAAGTAGTCCGAAAAACATACATCTGAACATCTGAAACAAAATTAACTGAAATTATAAGCTGTCATGAGAATGGTTTACTGAGGATTTCTTAACTAAGGATTTAAATAGACATTCGCTTTGGGTTTTAATTATTAATCACAAAAAAATCTACAGGAAGCTATTCAACATTTTCAAAAACTCTCCAACTTCTTTACATATATTTTTTTTACATTTTCTTTTTCTTTTTTTCTATTACATTTTTGTTTTTTAAATATTATAGTCTTGGATTGTGTGATAGACTCAAGTGCACAAAAAAGTTCCATAAGAAGCCTTTTAGTTTTTTTTTTTGTTTGTTTCTTTTTTGTTTACTTAAGAAGGAACTGGAGCATGAATTCAGGATTATGAAAACCCAAATCCAGAGATGCACCACTGATGTCTACAGTGTTTATTGTGGAATAAAAGAAGCAGCTCTTTCATTAAATCCCTGTTCCAATACTCACTTTTTGCTCTACATTCCTTTCTGTATGTGTTTCTCGGCTCTTTGCTTTTGCTGATGTGGCTGCTGTGACTGCTGTAATGAAACAAAGCTGTGCATTTGTGTTTTGTCACAATAAAAGAAAGAATAGCTGGCGAATGTTTTTAAAGAGGTCTGTTAGTAATTAAGAGGGTGATGACACCACGCTCAAGGCTGAGTTATTGGTGATAACTAAACAGGGTGAAAAAGCTCAAACTTTATGATGTCTATAAACCAAAACAGACTCATCCATATACAGGGGTGTCAGGCGCGCTTTTATTTTGATGGGGCACCAGTGGCTGTTCTGGCTCACTTGGTGACCCCAGACAGATAATAAAAATTAAATATACTCTTTAGTAGTTCTTTATGTGATATATTTATCCACTAATGTGTACAACTCAGATGCATATAATGTAAAATTTTTTTTTCTTCTTTTTTTTTTTTTACTGCATGAACTTTAGATGACGCGGACAGCATCGTAAGTCGTAAATAAAATCGACCAATCAAAATGAACATTCAAATAACACAACACCGTTTTCTTCCTTCCAAATGCGGCCCAGCAAGCCCTAAATGAAATTTGCTTCCTTCCACATATACAACCAACCAGAGGTGTAGATGGGGATACTCTACCTAATCTGGAGCATGAAGAGCTAATTGTGTAATTGTGAGTGTTAGAGGAGCTGAACACGCAGTGCTAGCTAGACTAAAGTTTAAAAAATCTACAGAATCTATGTGTGAAACAGAGCGCAACCAGTGAAGTCCGATTAAAGAACAAATACTTAGATAAGCCAGTTCTTTTCAGTGAATCAAAAAAAACTAACTACTAGACCAGTGTAGATTTACCCATACTGAGTATTATACACAGGTTCTTCTAGTACATCAAAATCATAAAGCGTAACCAGACTGATTTTCAAACGAATGATTCTTATGAGCTGGTTCTTTTTAGTGAATCAAAAACTTACAGCACAATTAATGTAGTCCGGTTCTCGAATGCACGATTTCAATGAGTCAATTGTTGCAGTGAATCAAGCACATACAGCTCACTGTGACTCAGTAGAGTCTTACAAAATTATTAATTTACTGAAGTATTAAATTTACTGAAGTCACTAAAAGTAAAAGCGCCTTTTGCAAAAACATATTTACATAGCATTGCATTTATCTTTTCCATCTAAAATAACTAAAAAAAGACAGTTTTTTTAAAGACCTTTATTATGATAGGACAGTGTAGAGGAGACAGCCAGTCGAGAGCTGGGATTCAAACTCGGGACGCCTGTAATGCTACAGCGTCATATGTCGGCATACTGCCCACTAGGCTATCGCCGGCGACTAAAAAAAAGACTGTTAATGGAATCAGAATAGTTAAATGATATATAATTCCATGATATCCATCACTATAAAACTTAAATAATTTTAAGACTTTAAGGTTTTATATTTATTTTGAAGTTGCAATTTAAAAAAAATCAATTGATGCAAAAATCTAAATGCATGTGCAACCTAAATAAGTGTGAAGCTTATTATGGCTTTGTTTTTCTCTCTCTTTCTGTGTCTGATTTTCAATGGCTTGTGTCAGGGGCCAACAAGGATATTGTGTTTTTTTTCTGCTGAACTCAACAAAAAAAGATTTACCTTCTGCAGGCCAGTGTGTACGTGAGGTCAGGGGCTTGTGTGTCTGCTATGAAAGATAGAGCGAAAGAAATAGCAAACAAAAGTAATTGATGGCACATCTGTGGATTCTGAATGGTGATACCATTCGTCTACCCTTCTGGGAGATGTAGCTCTGACCAACTACTACATTCCTATTTTTCCAGAGAGGCCATCGCTTGCTCTTAGAGCACCCATGAGCATATGTCCAAACAAAGCCAGTTGTTGTGCTTTAGTGCAGTTATATTTTGTACTGACATGGTACCACTGCTTATCTTCTTTAAATAACGTTTGCAGGGCTTTTAGGATCATTTTTGTGGTCTCATTGCAGCACTTGGTTTCTGTTTTGGTTGAGAAACGGAATGCATTCCCCAGGCCTCGATAAAATTTGATTAGTTCCACTTGAGGACAAGTAGTTAATGAAGTTTGGGTTGAATCTAATATAAGCATGACTATTTAGCGGTGTAAAGTCATAACATAAGATGCAAATTGGCATCAAAAATAGCTCAGTGGAAAATTCCTTGTCTTCTTTGTTGCTTGAAACTTTACTGGATGGAATGAATCAAGGAATACAAACAGTTTTCTTATCTTTACACATCTAGTAAAACTGCACAAGGAGGGCACAGTAAAAATTAACTGTCAATGACAAAAATGCAAAGCATGTGAGAGGTGGACCATTGGCTGTATGGTATAAGGCATGCATACACTCCCTTCATTTTTTTTTTCTCTGGCCTCCCCTCTGTCAGGGGCAAGATGGGTCAGGCATCCCAAGCACATGATGTTTGGAGGGAGGAGGAGGGACAGGCCAAGTAGAGGCTGAGAGGGAAGGTATCCCGCTTTGGGAGATCACAGGATCTGTGGGGTGACTGAAGGATAGCAAATCACTGATCTGATAGTGGAGGGGAGTTGAGGGAGCATTTATCATCAATCTGAATCTTACTGATTTGTGTTTTGAGTCCATTGGAGGCCAATGGATACATTTAGTGATTAATGTGGTTGTCTCATGACTAAAATAAAAAAGTATAATTTTTTAAGGGCAAGTGTACGTATGAGAGAAAGAGTGAAGAATAAAGGCCCATTCATACCCAGCATTTGTATTTATTACAAATGTTCATTGTGAATAGAAAAAAAAATGGATTTCCATAAAATAAGAATGAGTATTTGTTTTCTTTCGTTTGAGTTTAATGTATATACATAAACCTGATCACTAATGCACAGTTACAATATGAACAAATATTAAGTCATCAGATGGAGGTGTAGTTCATAATAGTGTTCTTTTATTTCTCTCATGCACAAAAAAAAATTACTCATGCTTCATCCTGCACATGGGAAATTAACTTTATACAAACTGCTTTAATTGAATAATACAGCAACTTTCCCAAGCATTTAATGGAGTTATTCTTAGATAATTACCAAAGATATTTTTGCTGTTAGCCTTCAATGATTAAATTGAATTAAACTGGTTTCATTTTATTTTCTTTGGAGTTATTGCTGTAATTTTGTTATTATACGACAGTTTTCAAATGAAAGTTTTAGAATAGATTATTTTTAACCCTGACATTAGAGACCTGTTAATTATATTCTGTGGTTGTTTGTGTGTGGTTCAGGTATACCGTATGTTAAAGGGATAGTTCACCCAAAAATGAAAATTATGTCCTCATTTACTCACCCTCAAGTAGTTCCAAACCTGTATGAATGTCTTTGTTCTGCCGAACACAAAGGAAGATATTTTGAAGAAAGTTTGTAACCAGGCTGTTTTGGGGCACCATTGACTTCCATAGTAGGAAGAAAAAATACTATGGAAGTCAATGGCGCCCCAGAACTGCTCTGTTTCCCACATTCTTCAGAATATCTTCCTTTGTGTTCAGCAGAACAAAGACATTCATACAGGTTTGGAACTACTTGAGGGTGAGTAAATGATGACAGAATTTTCATTTTTGGGTGAACTATCCCTTTAAGGGGACAAAATGTCCCCACAAAAATGGCAATATCCAAAATATTTGTCCCCGTGGAGACATATTTTGGAAAACAGCTTATAAATCATACAAAAAAAGTCATGTTTTTTGAACATCTAAAATAGCATAAAGTTTGAGGTTGGTTTATGGGTAGGGTTAGGGTAAGGGGGTAGAAAATACAGTTTGTACAGTTTATCCTGCTATGGATAAACTGGTATTACAGTCTGCCTTAGTTGGTGAATAGACCTTTAATTAGTGTAACAGCATGCTCATACCAAACTGTGTTAAAAATCAATTTTGTGTGTGCACTTCAGGTGAGGAGTAGTAGTTGCTTCCCAGCATTCCTCATCAATCAATTATGAGGCTCCATTTCAGTTCATTTGTTTTCTTCAGTTAGATACTCATCAAGGCATCTACAGCAAGGCAGTTTTTTGTTTTCTTTTCTTTTTTTTGGCACAGAATAAGGGACATGCTGAGGGGAGGCAAAAGATCAGTTGCAAGTAACATCGGTTTCTGTTCTTACTACTGATGGCAAAGCGCGCGTGTGTGTGTGTGTGTGTGTGTGTGTGTGTGTGTGTGCGTGGAACATTCTGTACCATGGCAGTCGAGTGGTCAGGAAATGTCATATTTTACCAGTAGTGGCTATTATAACATGCCATCTAAAAATACACCCTCTCCACCATTGCCTTTGCCTGTCTGAGCAGAAACACATCTGCTGCTCCTCTGCAACAGCAATAATGTGTGAATCAGTGATACTGTATGTTTCCTCATCACACAGATATTAAATTTCCTGCAAAGGACATGGCGAGAGGAATTTCATGCCGTTAGATCTGTTACAGTGGAACTGTTTTGACTGAAAGAGTTCTCTCTTTATATGTGTTGTTCAGATGTTGTGTGCTGGAGCATTAGACTCTTTTTAACATAACTTGACTCATAACCACCGCGCTAACCTTCTAACCACAATCTAAACATACTGTAAGTTCTTGCTTGAAGTCAGCTACTTTTGTGGGTGTTTCTTTAACTTATGTGTCAGAGGTTGATTTTTGTGAAACCAAACAGATTAAAAAGGTTACAATAAAACTGTCCTGGAAACTTTTTAAACATTTCATCTTTTTTATTATTTTTCAAAAGTCCTTTTATTATTTACACTTGTTCTGGACAATCTTTCAATCTTTAACTATGAAATCCCATCTTAACAATATAATTATTAAGTTTTTAGAACTATGATCATTTAAACAAAGAATGTATTAATCATAAATCATTTCAACATTTATTGTGTGAAAATGTAAGTGTGTTTTACTCAAATTGCCAGTGTTCCTTTAGTTGTTGCATCATTTACATTATGACCAATTTTTTCCATTAATCAATTTTTATAAAAAGTGGTTACCAAAGAGACAATATATTTTATACTGTCTTTTCTGACAGTGTAAGTATGTCTTTAAGTTACATAAAATTCTTGCTATTAAAATAAATACTTTAAATGGCATCCCCAACACAAAGTGAATGGTGATTTGAGATGTGGTGGAACTGACATTCATGACAAAACTCACGAAAATGACAGAATTATTTTTCACCATATGGTGTATGAGATGCCAACTACGTTTAAAAAGTCATTGCTCCACTCATTTCCATTATAGAATGCCATGCAACAATACAGCATTTGAGATGGTGGAAATGACACTGAACTGAAAATGTTCACAACTTACGTAACTCACAGGAAAAAAAATCTCTTTCGTAAAGGTCCACAGGGCCAAAAGTAGCCAGAAGAAGCACCGGCATATGTGTATGTGTGTGTGTGTGTGTGTGTGTGTGTGTGTGCACGTGTTTGTGGAGTCTGTGCTTAAAAGTTCCAGTTCTGTCAATGAGTCATTTCTGTCTCTTTCCGCCTCTCTCCCTGTCTCTCTTTTGCTGTGTAGAACGAAATGAGAGAAAAAGACTGAAAAAACCTGCTGCTGTCAAATGTACCTGTGCTCTCCCGTGAGTGGAGTCTTGCAGTGTGTCACTGTGTGTCTCTCACTTTCCCCAACAACATCTCACCGGGTTTCATGAAGCTATGTTCAAAGAGTGTCACACTGCAGGACATCTGCAAGACACGTGAAATGGAGAAACAGAGCAGGAGAAAGAACGAGGCTCAAGACAACAAAAACGAGAGAAATGGGAATGAATGTCCAACTGATACAGAAAAGCATATACATAAACTATGCATGTTGCTGCTTACTGCATACTGTGAAGTATTGCTTATTTTAAAAAATAATATGTGAAACAGTACGAATTATACAGTGATAAACATTTCAAATTTGGTAGTCAAATGGTCAAATTTCAAAGGTCTAGTACAGTGCAGTCCATTGTGGGATATGGTATTCTGTTGCAGGGCCGTGCACAGGGGGGTCATCGACTGAGGTGCCCCTCTCACCCCCCAGCTCGGTCTGTTACCGCTAAAGATCCACTGAATCCGCTCCGTGTTTTCCCGCCCGCTCTGCAGCATCACTCACAATCTGTGTGCCCGAGTGCAGATGGCAGTTCTTCCCGAAGGTAGTTGCATTAACAGGTAGATGCATTACAATCTACATTACAGTCAGTGGATGATTCGCTGAATTAGTAATTTGGTAGTTTGTTTTTTGTATTTTTGTCGGTAATGATTTGCTCTCGGTCTTCTAAAAGTGCTAACAACAAAATATCCATGTTCTTAAAATTAGAATGTCTAATCAAATTATTGTACCCGATCAGATCTAATATAAATAACACAAAATGTGCTGTTGTTGGCACACTTTGTAGACAAAAAACAAAACAAAACAATGCCTTCACAAAAAAGAAGACAAGGTTTTCTAAGAATGCTTTAAAACACAAAGTAGTTTTACAGCATGTTTCTGAACAGACTCCACAAAATGAAGACAGTTACTACAGTTCAATTAAGACCACATTAAAGGTGCAATGTTAATTAAGGTGCACTGCTATCGTCTGTTCTTGTATTTCTGCGTGACCTACCTTTTTGTTTGTGTGCGATGATATACAGAGCTCAAATGTCACAGATGGCAATTAAACTTTTGTACAACATTGTTCCACAGCAACAAGACTTGCTAATTAATAATTAAGAATTTTTGCACAAGCTTGTTTGTTCACACTTTAGATGTCTCAAGTATAATTAGCTATAACATGCAGAAAAATAATTTAATGATACTGGAAAAGATGTGCACAGAAGTTTTGTTATTTTGCCTCCATAAAACGAAGTAAGCTAGCCATTTTGCTAACTTCAACAACTCACCCTTTCTTCAAAACCCTGCTGGTAGATGTTGCAACCATCTGGGTCCAAAAAGCAGAATAGCTTGTATTGCAAGCAAATTAAAAACTAAACTAAAAGCAGACCATAGACTATTATGTCTTTAAGTTCATATACTTCCCAGATGCAGTTGGTAAAGAAATGGTTGCATGCTTGCATCACTCTTAACACTGTCGTGCTCGCAGGGACACCAGCTCACCAATTTAATTAGTCCGCCTGGCTAACATCATGTTCAAGTAACACAGCCCAAGCGTAATTGGCTTGAGGGCAGCAAACAAACAAGCAAAACACAGCTCAGCATTAGCCATCTGATTCAATTGTTTAATTAGGACATGCGTTCCAGCAAACACAAATTTCTCAGAGGAATGGCGGTAACTCGTAGCTCATGCTAATCTACCGGCGCAGTCTAACTACTGCATTCTACTCATCTACTGATCATCTCCTATAAGGCTTTAAGATACTTTAAGCCTAATAGAACGTACAGTAGAAGCTTGGTGTAGAACTGGGTTTCACTCGTTCAAATTGCTGATAAATTTAACAAACAATTACAAAAAAGCATGTAACACATTGAGTTAAACATGCAATTTTGAAGTAGAAAAATGCAAATACTATTTTTGGTAACACTTTACTCAAAGCCTTTATGTATAATGCATTATAAAAGTATTTTAATGCATTAATTATGCATAATGTACCTTATGATGCATTGTACAATTTCATAAATAATTGTAACCACAGTTAAAACATCATAACATTTATCAATTTATTGTTACACTATGCATTTTAAATGTGGTTATAATTATTTACAACAAGATATATGGTAATACAACACACATTATGAATAGTTATAATGCATTTTAAAAAAACATTTATAATGCATTATACATAAAGGCTTTAAGTAAAGTGTTTATATTTTAAGTGTTACCCTATTTTCTTGTAAAACATACTTTTGACAGTTCTCCAACGAACAAGTTTAAGCAAGCATAAATGATTTTAGGACTAGTATTGTGGTGTGTTATGGTTCAGGTTATGTTTTGCAAATGTAATTGTGTGTGTGTGTATGGTTCTTTTTAAATACAAGTGCATTTCACTTAAAATTCTCATTACTGTTATGCATTTGGATGTTTCAGTTTTTTCTTCTCAGTGATGATTCTGAATCATTAGATTCTTCAAAACAATAACATAAGTAAAATTATAATACATACATTATAAAAACTATTGATTGATTGATTGCATAAATTGAAAGCAGAACAACATATTCTACCATTATTTACTGTATATGCTAAGTGCTATTTTAAATTTATTATTTAAATATTAAATGTATTTATTTAATTACTTATTTTGCATTACATTAGTGCAAATTAGGAGAGGATATGGGCTTAATTGCCATGAAAATAATCATCTTAATTTTCCAACAAACAGATATAATGTTCTTTGTGCAGAATAATTATGTTTCTTTCTTTTGATTTTGACTGAAATATGACCTAGAAATTTTCTTGAGATATGTAATTCATGTCTCTCCAGTAAATGAAGAATCAATTTCAGTTTCTGCAAAACTTTTTGTTATTCTATTTTGTATTAAAATTTAAAAAACTGTAGAATGTACAATAAATACAATGAAGGAAGGAATAAATAATTGCTGATTGATTATTTACATACATTCAAGGTTGTTAAGAGAAAGTTCAGTGCATTTAACAGTAAATGTGCTGTATCAAATCATTCACTTATACACAGGGCAATTCAGCTATTTACATGTCTGTTTCTCATTCAACCACCACAGGAAACCAAGCAATGAACATGTGTTATCGCTTTCCTCGTGTCTCTCTTACAACAACACGTGCACATTGATCGCCTCTCCATACCTTTGTCTCCTCTCCTTTCTCAAGAGATCAACACACGAGTAGCTTAACATAAAAGTATTTATAACTGATCGATATAAGATAGCGATAAACTTTGTTACTGATATTACAAGATTTAGTCCTTCTCTTTTAATTTAACTCAAAATGTTGTTGGACAAAACCAAATGTTAGATTAAAAGCGAAGTTAAACAATGAATTGCTTTGTGCTGTGTTTTTCTCTTTTGATTAATGAATTCGACCATATGAAACGCAGCTTTTGCTCAAATGGTCTTGAAAAGATGAGAAAAACTGCTTCCAGCATGAATGAGAAAGCCAGAGAGAGACAGAGAGAAATAGATGGAAAGATGGAATATTAATACCACTAGCATAGATAATGTGGCTAATTACCGTGGTAGAGACTGCAGCCAAGTATTATATTAGAAACGGCACTAAATTCAGAGACTCTATACGTACACACACACACAATTGTGCACATTCATGCTCAGAAAGCACTGCCAAGGGGCCGATCACATCTAACTAAGGGCATGTGATGCTTCCAAGCACATCTGTACACAGTTAAAGCACATTTCCACACTAGTGCGATTAAGAACTGTCAGTCAATTATATATGTGTGCACATTTTTACAGTAAAAAAAAAAAAACCTTGTGCAAAGTCAGCTTAAATTCTCCCCAGGTTTGGCTCCAAAACATTCTCTTTTTTTAACAAGGAAACTAGATTTAGTTTCACCTCGAAGTTATGTTTTTGTCTAGATGTACTGAGGAGTGAGTGTGGATTATTCCTCTTCAAGAACCCATTCTATATTTACTGTCATCATGTTGACTCACTATACATCATCTTCACAAAATGAGAGAAATAATGAGGTATGTTTGTGAGAGGAAAAATAGACTCACACTTGGAAAGTTTAAACCCCTATTTTGCCTCCAGAAATCTTAGAAGTTATGGAGTGTTTCTTCACGCTTACAAGAGAAAAGCTTGCATGAGCTCCCGCAAAGTTTCCTCGCAGAGGTTGCTTTTTGAGCTCAAGCTAAAATATAGATATTAAAAACTCCTCTGCACTGAAATATTCAAATGCCTTTAGCTAGCCAAAAGAACATCCTGCTAATATGTTTGATATTTTTTTCATGTTTAAGAGGCAGGATCTGAATAATTGATAGCTGCTTTTTAATGACCTGAAGATAACGTGGGACTGTGGAGAGAAAAGAGGCCGAATGTAGGCGGCAGAGAAATGTGGAGAGGAAAGGTGGTCAGAAAAACCGAGGGGGATTGTGGGAGGGGGATTTTAGGCCCATGCATCAAAATCTCTTTGTAGATGGAAGACGACCCCCAGAGCACCATGTATCATCTCCACATCTCAGAACTTGATGAAACCCAAAAGTAGAACCGTGTGGATTGCACAAAGGTACACAGATGCTTTCATGTAGACCGCTGTATCAAAGTGCTACAAAAATACTTTGTTAGATTGTTTGATCTGTTTGATGGAAAGGAACAACATTGTAAAGAGTTGACAAGCCATGTGCACCTTGAATTTTATGAGGGTTGTGTGATATTTCGGCTTGAAGAAAATCAACAAAACACAAGCATTCCATGATCAACTAGCACTGGTACTATAGTGACCTATCATAGTAAATTTATGGATTTGAATTATATGCATTTGTCTGTAGTTTCTGTTTGCCCTTTGTCTATGTACAAGCCAAAATGTATCAGATTAACCAAAATGTTCTGTGCCAGAAAAAAAAAAACTGCTCCATGCAGGCCCTTAAAATCTGATGTTTTCAAACCAGGAACATCAGAGGCCAAGATATCGAACGTAAGTACTGATTACAATTAATGTTATTTGTTGCAACAAAGCAGCTTGTGATTGCATAGAATTTACTTAGAATCTTAAAATACGCTGCAGGTTATGTATAAAGTAGGATTTTGGAGATACACCTAAACTTAGAATAGATCTTGATTTTTGTCCTTGGAATGCTGTGCATTTTCTCCTCTGCTTCACAATCACAGGTGACCTTCACAATGTTGAATTATTGAGAGATTATTTTTCTCAGTTCATCTGCCAAACCACTGTGGTTTACAGTGTTTTCCAGGCCATTGAGGAAGTCTTCCATTGTGTAAATCATGCTATTGGAGCAGCCAAGCTTTATTTTTCTGCAAGTTAATAATTTAACACTACAAGATACAGCTGTATGACCGAGATTAGTATTTGTGGGAGGGAGATATTTATTGAAACCTCAAAACTGACATGCATGGGCATAATGACCAGGCCCAAAGGGAATCTCTGCTAATTTAGAATAAAAATCTGTGTAAACATATAAAACGTGATGTTCAATGTAAATTAGCCAAAATATCCAACAGGCAAACATGCATGTGAAGGATGAGTGTTTGTTCCAAATCTGTGGAGCTTTCACAGTTGTTTGTGTGAGGCTGATAGCCAGTTTAACTTGTGTAGACTGATAGAATATGAGAATTACAATATTAACAGCAAAGACATGCTGACACCATGAGATAGAGATAAAATAGGAAAGATATGCTTCAGTGCTTTAATGGTCTAAATCAGGAAAGTAAGGAGAAGGTCATCGGGCTAATTTGCTTTGTTTCCACTTCCCAGCTGGTGATCTCTACAAACGACTGGAGTACAAGAGCTTCCAGAAAAACCGAGGAAGAGAGTGTTAGATGAACGACAGGACATTATGTGGTCACTTGCTTTCGATTTCTGTGCTGTCGGACTGAACCGTTATTTAGAACCGGTTCCATTAAAATAAAGACCAGAATCGATTGCTGATCAGTTTCGTAAATGGATCTCGCACGTGCATTCTTCCGCTAATGTTGACAGAATACCAAAACTTTCCTGCACTACTTAATTAGTGGCACCGCAATGCTGCTGAAACAGAAAACTGTGGGCTGATTACAGAATGACTCTGAATCAGTTACTTTTAGTAAATGAAAACTGTACACAGGGCCAGCGCTACCTATAAGCAGAGCAGATGATTGCTACAGGGCCTCGATCGGGCTTTGAGGAGGGGCCTCCATAACCATAACAACTGTGAGTTGTCTCATTTTGGAGTGATTGCAATGTATTCTAAATATAAACTTGTTCTGTTGATCAGCGTCCTTTCTGGAAAGATTATTGATCGCATTATTACTAGTTTAAATGTGCGCGAGCACCGTTGACATGCCCAGACTTTGCGCATACAATGAATTTGCGCATACAATGAATGAATGAATGATATCGAGTCGGGAGCTGACTAGCAAAATAGCTACAAAAGTAAAAGCAAATAAGTTTGTATTCAAAGTTAAAAAGCATTTTTTTAATTTTTCAAATAAAGGATCTCAGATGTGTGTATCTTCTAAATTCTGCTGATGATTAGATTACTGCTCTAAAACAACACTTGTAATTTCAGTTTCAACAAACTAGAAAATAACTTTTTTTTTTGCTTAGTAGTGATCGTGTCTTTCTCTTCCACTTGACTTGTGTATGATATAGTATATTTAAGGTAACAATGCAATATATAATATATTATTGATATATTAATAATATGACAATATCTGTAGTCAATATTGATTAAATGGGAGGGGGGGATCCTGCCCATACCCAGCTAGGAAAAAAAGTATCTACTGAAGTGGTATTCTGGAACTGTGAATACATTGAATAAAACAGCAAAATAGTAATAACAACAACAATAACATCTTCATCAAACAAAAAAGAGAATTCCTTAGATAAAGTTTGATTACTATGTACATACAGTAGCGGTCAAAAGTTTGGACCCATTACTATTTTTAATGTTTTAAAACTATTATTTTAAATTATAAAAATATTTCACAATATTATTGTTTTTTTCTGTATTTTTAATCAAATAAATACAGACTTGATGAGCATAAGAGACTTCTTTCAAAAACATTAAAAATAGTAATGTGTCCAAAATTGTAAATGAAATGTTGTATGAATAAAAAGGTTAGGAATCATATTTGCTTCAAGTGCTTTTTATTGGGGGTGGGGGCCTCCAACATGAATTTTACCTAGGGCCCCCTAATGTCTAGAATCGGCCCTGACTGTACAGAACATATGACTCTTATGATCTAGTTCTTTATAGTTTGTCAAAAACTTACAACGCATCCAGGCTATAGCCAACTCCTGAACTAATAATTTGTATGATCCGGTTCTTTGTAATGAGTCAAACACATACAGCGATACCAGGCTGGTCGACTCCTGATGAATGATTCTTATGATCCAGTTCTTTATAGTGAGTCAAAAACATAGAGCACAACATTCTGTCTCCCGAACAAATGACTCTTATGATCAAGCTGTTTTAATGCTTCAAAAACGCACAGCTTGTTTTCATTAGATATCATTAAGAGGATCCATTAAATTACAATTCCCTTTTTCGTATTGAGCCACATTTTGTAGAGAGAGAATATTCTGTAGTTGATGTGGAGGATACAGAAGATGAGAGGTATTGTCCTTACAGTGATTAGATTAGCCGTGAGTGTGAGAGTGAGGGCTGAACGTGAAGGAGAGGAGAGCCAGTCAGCGCTGCCGGATCAGGGGAAAGAAAAATAATTGAAAGCAGCTGTTAGACTGTGTTTCTAATGCCTAGACTGGACAGAGTCAGCATGGCCAGCCACCCAAGAGAGACAGAGAGACAGACAAAGAGACAGGTAGAGAGATAAACAAGACAGTCAGTCATTCAGATCCAGGGCCAAGAGTGTTAACAGACTCTGACATGGGCTGTACAGAGACTTGCATGCCAAGAGGAATTTTCTGTTCATCTTCAAATATGTCAAAATAATAAATTTGGAGGGGAAATATAGAATTGCAGAAGGAATGCAGGCTAGGGACATACAGAGGAAAGAGCGTGGAAAGTAGTGGAGAGAGAAACGGAGAACATGGAAGAGATAAATCACAGAAGCCAGTTCATGAATGTAAATCTGCTCTTGTCATGTTTATCCCTAGAAGCAATGTCAGAGACTGACAAGCTTTTGAGAATCCTGTGTCTCAAAAAGCTTCAGTCTGTCAGCTGTGTACACACACAGAAAATCAAATGAATCACATAGGGGCAAATTTATTAAACAGTTGAGCCACTATTGAGTGTGGTATTTCATGCACAAAACCTTGTTCGCTGACCTTAAAGGGATAGTTCACCAAAAATGAAAATGTTATGTTTATCTGCTTACCCCCAGGGCATCCAAGATGTAGGTGACTTTGTTTCTTCAGTAAATTATTTAATTTACTGAAAATAATTTTGAATTTATTATCAGTGGGGGGAAATCAGTGCTAGTTGCTTGGTGTAATTAACGTTTTAACTGAGTTTGAGCATTGGTGGTGGGCTGCCAGTAAGTGGCGACAAGGTAAGTGAGTCTTATAAAAGTACTGATTAATTTAGGAATGAAGTGATCATCAAGTGACTGTCTTAATTACTTGTTTTAAATAAGTAATTACTTAACAACTGTTAAAAAGTGTGGTCTATATACAACCCCAAATCAGAAAAAGTTGGGACAGTATGGAAAACGCAAATAAAAAAAGAAAGTAGTGATTTCTAAATTTACTTTGACTTGTATTTCATTGCAGACAATATGAACACAAAATATTTCATGTTTTGTCTGGTCAACTTCATGTCATTTGTAAATATACATCCTTTCCTGTCATTCAGACCTGCAACGCATTCCAAAAAAAGTTGGGACAGGAGCAATTTAGGGCTAGTAATGAGGTAAATTGGTTAAATAATGATGTGATTTGAAACAGTTGATGTCAACAGGTGATTGTAATTATGATTTGGTACAAAAGCAGAGCATCCAAGAAAGGTCTAGTCCTTTAGGAGCAAAGCTGAGCCGAGGATCGCCAGTTTGCCAACAAATATGTGAGAAAATTATTGAAATGTTTAAAAACAATGTTCCTCAAAGAAAGATAGGAAGAGATTTGGATATTTCACCTTCAACAGTGCATAACATAATTAAAAGATTCAAGGAATCTGGAGGAATTTCAGTGCGTAAAGGACAAGGGCGCAAGCCTAAGCTGAACAACCGTGATCTCCGATCCCTCAGGCGGCACTGCATCAAGAATCGTCATTCATCTATAAGCGATATCACCACATGGGCTCAGGACTACTTTGGCAAACCTTTGTCAAGTACCACAATACGTAGTTACATCCACAAATGCCAGTTAAAACTGTACTGTGCCGAAAGGAAGCCCTATGTTAACAGTGTCCAGAAGCGCCGTCGACTTCTCTGGGCTCGGAGGCATCTGGGATGGACCATCACACAGTGGAAACGTGTACTGTGGTCAGATGAATCAGTATTTCAGGTATTTTTTGGGAGGAATGGACGCCGTGTGCTCCGGACCAAAGAAGAAAAGGATCATCCAGACTGTTACCAGCAACAAGTCCAAAAGCCAGGGTCTGTCATGGTATGGGGTTGTGTCAGTGCCCTTGGCAAAGGTAACTTGCACTTCTGTGATGGCACCATTAATGCTGAAAAGTACATAGAGATTTTGGAGCACAATATGCTGCCTTCAAGACGACATCTTTTCCAGGGACGTCCATGCATATTTCAACAAGACAATGCAAAACCACATTCTGCACACATTACAAAGTCCTGGCTACGGAGGAAGAGAGTACGGGTACTTGACTGGCCTGCCTGCAGTCCCGACCTGTCTCCAATAGAGAATGTGTGGCGCATTTTGAAGCGCAAAATGCGACAACGAAGACCCCGTACTGTTGCCCACCTTAAGACTTGTTTGCAGGAAGAATGGGACAAAATTACACCTGAAACACTTCATCACTTGGTGTCTTCAGTCCCTAAACGTCTTTTAAGTGTTGTGAAAAGAAATGGCAACATTACAAAGTGGTAAATGCTTTACTGTCCCAACTTTTTTTGGAATGTGTTGCAGGTCTGAATGACAGGAAAGGATGTATATTTACAAATGACATGAAGTTGACCAGACAAAACATGAAATATTTTGTGTTCATATTGTCTGCAATGAAATACAAGTCAAAGTAAATTTAGAAATCACTACTTTCTTTTTTTATTTGCGTTTTCCATACTGTCCCAACTTTTTCTGATTTGGGGTTGTAGTATGAACGTGTGTAGTATGAATGAAATCACTGTTTATGGTAGGGAAGTATGCTATTTTGGATGTAGCCTCTATCTGTGAGTGAGTCATCTATCATTCATTAAAAAAAAAAACACTGATTCAATTAGGAATTTATTTTTATGACCCACTGTTTGAGTAGGCAGCAGATTCAATCAAAAACACTTGCTGTGTCCAAATATGCCAACTTCCATACTAGATATTATGGAACTTCACTATCCCATGAGGCCACAGTTGAAGAGAAGAGAAGTTGTGGATAGCAATAAAGTGATGCAACTGATATTGGTAGGTCACATGACAATGGCAACATGGTGTATCTAGTACATCCAAATATATTTTATACTACCCATATTCATACTATAGAACATCAGTTGAGAATGATTTTTTTTTATTATTATTGAACTGTTTTACAAAAGCAAAAGCTTCCTTAGTGAATTCCTCATAGAATTGTTTGCAAAAGAAAAAATGCCAATTTCAATATTTTGCATACATACACAAAGACACAAAGATCAAACCAAGGCCAAAGACACTAGAGCCAAAGTTAGCCTCTAAGCCAGAGCGGGTGGATTGGTAAAAGGAAAAAGGAAAAGAAAAACAGAAGGAAAAAATAAAAAATGCCTATCCGAATTTTCTGAAAAGCATGACTTAAAAGAAATACACATTCTCTTTTAACCTCTGGCTTTCCTCCATTGCCCCACCTCTTGCTTTCCATGTTTCCATCTTTCTTTGGAGGCACACCAAGGCTGTGCGTTTGTGTATGTATATGCGGTTAGCCGAGAGTGTGTGGTTTCAAAGCAACGGAATGTGATGAGGCAGCTCTTTGTTTGAAGTGGGGATGGAGATGAAGGAGTGAGTGTGTGTGTGTGTGTGTGTGTGTGTGTGTGTGTGTGTGTGTGTGTGTGTGTGTGTGTGCGCGCATGTTTGGGGGTGCAGGGAGCTCTGTGTTGAATAAGAACGACTTGAAGATCCTTCAACTGGCCTCTGGACTAAATTCAAACCGGCCATCCAAAGAGCTGAGAGATAGAACACAGCCAAAGAAACGTGCATCCAAGAAAGTTTTAGGCAGTACAGTCATTTGCACATTTCTGCAAAAAGGGTATAAAAAAAGACTCAAACAAAACAAGGCTAAAGTATGAGTGCTTAACAAACAGCAGCTATGCATGAGTGTAGTATATGCTTGAGCTCGGAGCTGTGAGTGCTGGCAGCTGTCTGATCAGAGAGGAGGGGGAAACTTTGGTGAGTCGGTCTGAAGGTCAGTAAAACACAAGGGAGAGAAGAAATAATGGCTTGGCATGAGGAAACTGTAGAACGACTTGCTGCAACAGCAGAAGAGAGAGGACCATTTGAAAACAAAGCACGATCATGTTGCTGCATCTTTAACAAACACCCTCACTAGTAGTTTGTGTGCTTGGATGCACCGCACGGTGTGAGTGCTTTAGGGTGAGAGAGAGAGAGAGAGTAAAGAGAGGGCTTTTAAAGGAATATATCATCCAAAAATGAGAATTCTGTCATAATTTGCTCCCCCTCATGTTGTTTCAAACCCATAAGACTTTCTTTCTTCCTTGGAACACAAAAAGAAACATTTCTGAAGAACAGTACTAGTTGCTATTTTTTCCATTCAGTTACAATGAATTAGGGTTGAGGCTTTCAAACCTCAAAAAGTATGCATAAGCTTCATGAAATTATGTTTAAAATTTACACAATATGTCATATTTAAAATACGTTTTAAAAACTGTCTTGGATTTCAGAAATATATACTGGTTGATAATGTATATTTAATTATTGTGAATGCTCATTTACCATATTTTTACCAGCCATGCTTAATGCTCACTTAAAGGTAATCTTAAAACACAAATAATGACATAATTTAATGTAATCTTTAGCAAATCTTGAAATAAATATACATTTTTCAAATTGTACATAATGTACTTATAGTGTTATTTCTAAATTCACATGTGGCATAATTAACAATTAATTTTAGGTTTGTATATATATATATATATATATATATATATATATATACCTGTATATATACCTGTATATATATATATATAGCAGGGGATCAATTATTTGATCCCCTGCTGATTTTGTACGTTTGCCCACTGACAAAGAAATGGTCAGTCTATAATTTTAATGGTAGGTATAGCTGAACAGTGAGAGACAGAATAACAAACAAACAAAAAAATCCAGAAAAACGCATTTAAAAAAAGTTATAAATTGATTTGCATTTTAATGAGTCAAATAAGTATTTGATCCCCTATCAATCAGCAAGATTTCCGGCTCCCAGATGTCTTTTATACAGGTAGGAGCTGAGATTAGGAGAGCTCTCTTAAAGGGAGTGCTCCTAATCTCAGTTTGTTACCTGTATAAAAAACACCTGTCCACAGAAGCAATCAATCAATCAATCAGATTCCAAACTCTCCACCATGGCCAAGACCAAAGAGCTGTCCAAGGATGTCAGGGACAAGAGTGTAGACCTACACAAGGCTGGAATGGGCTACAAGACCATCGCCAAGCAGCTTGGTAAGAAGGTGGCAACAGTTGGTGTGATTATTCGCAAATGGAAGAAACACAAAATAACTGTCAATCTCCCTCGGATTGGGGCTCCATGCAAGATCTCACCTCGTGGAGTTTCAATGATCATGAGAACAGTGAGGAATCAGCCCAGAACTACATGGGAGGATCTTGTCAATGATCTCAAATCAGATGGGACAAAAGTCACCAAGAAAACAATTGGTAACACACTACGCCGTGAAGAACTGAAATCCTGCAGCGCCCGCAAGGTCCCCCTGCTCAAGAAAGCACATCTACAGGCCCGTCTGAAGTTTGCCAATGATTCAGAGGAGAACTGGGTGAAAGTGTTGTGGTCAGATGAGTCCAAAATAGAGCTCTTTGGCATCAATTCAACTCGCCGTGTTTGGAGGAGGAGGAGGAATGCTGCCTATGACCCCAAGAAAGACCATCCCCACCGTCAAACATGGAGGTGGAAACATTATGCTTTGGGGGTGTTTTTCTGCTAAGGGGACAGGACAACTGCAACGCATCAAAGGGACGATGTATGGGGCCATGTACCGTCAGGGCCAGGGCATTGAAGCCAGCCAGGGCATTGAAAATGGGTCGTGGATGGGTATTCCAGCATGACAATGACCCAAAACACACGGCCAAGGCAACAAAGGAGTGGCTCAAGAAGAAGCACATTAAGGTCCTGTAGTAGCCAAGCCAGTCTCCAGACCTTAATCCCATAGAAAATCTGTGAAGGGAGCTGAAGGTTCGAGTTGCCAAACGTCAGCTTCGAAACCTTAATGACTTGGAGAGGATCTGCAAAGAGGGGTGGGAAAAAATCCCTCCTGAGATGTGTGCAAACCTGGTGGCCAACTACAAGAAACGTCTGACCTCTGTGATTGCCAACAAGGGTTTTGCCATCAAGTACTAAGTCATGTTTTGCGGGGTCAAGGGGTCAAATACTTATTTGACTCATTAAAATTAAAATCAATTTATTACTTTTTTGAAATGCGTTTTTTTATTATTATTGTTATTCTGTCTCTCACTGTTCAAATAAACCTACCATTAAAATTATAGACTGATCATTTCTTTTTTTTTTTTTTTTTTTTTGGCCTGTCAGTAGCACAGATAACACATGACAGTACATATGCATGGCTATACTATCATCATTCACAGCCTTTTTTCTTTTTTTTAATTAAATTTATTTATTTATTTATTTTTTATATTAATTAATTAATTTAATTTTATATACCCTTTTACTTAACCACACTGTGACAGACAAGACCAGGGGACAGAGAAAACAAGAGAGAGAAAGAAGAAAGAAGAAAGGAAAAAAAAAAAGAAAAAAAAAAAAAAAAAAAAAAAAAAAAAAAAGGGTGTGGGGAAAGTCAACAAAGAAGGGGAAGAAAGAGAGAGAAAAAAAGGAGAATGGGGGATAGAGAGAGAGAGGGAGAAAAAGCAAAAACAAAAAAAACAGACAATTTGCTTCAATACCTGCTGACAAAAAGAGAAAACAACCGAAGACACAACATCAAAGAGACTGCAGCAACAACCAACATCTGTATAAATCACAATAAATTCTAAATGTTAAATGTTATTGAGCAGCACACATAACTAATATTACAAAATAAGTTTTGAAGCAACAGCAGATCAAGACAATGTGTGTCTGTGAGCACCTGTTTTTACACCAATGTGAATGCTTGAGTGTACACCTGTGTGTGTGAGCGCGCTTGTGTTCATAAGGTTCCTCCATGTAAATATTTAATAGTGTGTGTGGGGAACAACAGCCCCATCCCGCAAGGCATGAAGCAGGCACGGAAAAGACCCGGGCCCCAAACATCCGGAGGCCCCCCAGGGCACGGGACCCCCAGGAGAACCACCGCAGGGACAACCGCGGCCTCCACCCAAAAAAAGGGCAGAGGAGAGCCCGAAGGCGGGACCTCCGACAGCCACAGTGTAGGCGCCCCAGGGTGCCGTGGCGGCAAGCCCGCAGGCTCCACCGGCAGCCGACCACACCAGGGCAGACCGGGCCCTGGGCTCGGAGACCCAAAGGCCCCCCACCCCACAATCGGGGCCCAGCAAGGCCAGTAAGGCCAGGCCCCGCCAATCGACCGCCGAGAGTGGGCCGGCGCTCGCCCGAGCATCCTGCCCCGGCGCGAGAAATCACCAACGCACCGGCGGCATCCTCCACCGGCAGGGCATGGATTCTTGGATAGACTGATCATTTCTTTGTCAGTGGGCAAATGTACAAAATCAGCAGGGGAACAAATATTTATATATATATATATATTTATAGTATACTATTTTATTATATATGCAAATAATTAAAAAAATAATTACAAATTCAATAATATGAAAGCAATTATCATTGAGTCAATAAGTTAAACCTTTATTGAACAGGATCAGTTTAGTTATCAAAATGTTTCAAATAGAAATAATAATCAGTTCATGAATCAGGCATTACACTTTCATGAACAAGCCAAGGAGATGTCAAAACTTTCAGTAAATAATAACTTTATTTTTTTTTCTTACCTGTAGCTATCATAGGACTTAAGAAGACTTTGAATATAATGCTTGTGCCATATGGGATTTTTGTGGTGTGTTTTCATCCTTTCTAAGCTTGAAAACCCAGCCCCTATGAATTGTACCTGCATGGAAAAAAGCAACAAGCACAGTATTATCAGTAATATCTTTTTTTTGAAGAAGAAGATGAAGAAGAAGAAGAAGAAGAAGAAGACGAAGAAGAGAGAAGAAAAAAAAAACTTATGAAGAAATGAAAGTTAAACATTCATTTTTAGCTGAAAAATGAATGAACTGTTCCTATTCAAATGCCCTAACTAGAAGTTTGTGTACTAGGCTGCACGGTGTGCACACTTGTGAGTGTTTGAGAGAGAGAGCCGTTAACAGCCAGAGATATGCAGGCTATCAACAACTCTTCATAGCCTCTGGGGAGTCCCTTTGAAAATGTACTACTTTGTGAAATGCACTCACACAATTTATTTGGGCTCAATAAAGCCAGTGAAGAATTTACCCAGTGTACATCACACACTCACTTCCATCTCTTCCACAGCAAAGCTGAGGAAATGAAAGTGTCAAATAAATATCCATAAAATTCGAACGCAAGCCCTTTTGGTGATTTCTGAATCTGATGAATCTGCGATACCCAAAAGACTGAGAGGGAAAGACAGAGAAACAGCAGGAGAGAGAGAAAGAGAGAGAGAGAGAGAGAGAGAGAAAGGGGTCCTTCCTGGATATTTATACACCACTGACTCACGCTAGAGGAATCACATTAGCTATGGCTGCCATGTTTTTATTGGATCTCCAGCCAGGCCATTCTAACCAGCGAGGGCCCCCTCTCCCCATCTTGGTCCCTCTTTTTATATCTCTCCCTCTTCTTCTCTATTTCTTACAACCCTAAGCTCAGGCACTCGGTTAATGATGTGTCATTTCCTGTCATTGCTTGTGCTGTGTGTTATAGAGTCTTGTTAAAGTCAGATATATGTGCAATTCAGCTGAACATATGTGCCTCCGAAAAAAAAAAATGTGAAGGCTATCATGAAGTTTTATGACATTGTGGAAAGTTTCTAATTTAATCCAAACTGTTTTAATTCACATTTTTACATCTTTACAAGGCAAAAAAAAAAAAAAACTTGTTTGGTTGTATAACTATACTTGTCTGTGTTTGATCATTGCAGATACACTGTCAGTTTGCGTATTAGTGGTGAGGATTTTTTGTCTTTCTGCAGGTTACATTGTTATGACAGTAGGTGGCGATAAGTGATTTTATGAGTGAGTCATTAAATTATTCATTTGTTCAACCAGTTCACACTGATTCATTCAGGAACAAATGTTGGCTGTTTTTATGAAAGAGCCATTGAATTATTTACTCAACCAATTTGTAAAAAAAAAAAAAACTGAAAAAATCATGAACAAAATGCAACAGTACTGCTTTGGCATAATTTGGAGCTATTTGCATTGCAGAGCAAGAACAGACAATGTAACTGGCAATACTCTGTCTAAAATGTAAATAAGTCAATATTAATTTCTTGTTTATTAAACTTATGCATAAATCATACAATAGTGCTGTTTGTTGCTTATTCTAATGTCACCATTTTGAATTAATGTTTGGACACATGTATACAATCTAGCAATAGCACATCCTGAATCCATGGTGTTTAAGGCTGGAATACTCTACACAACTTTTAAAAGAGATTTTAAAACACAAGGTATCCTATACAATTGCTGACTTTGTTAATGGTTACAGAGAAACACTGGACACCATAACCTAAATGACTGAGGATCACAGACTTCCAGACTTTTAATTAATTCTGAACACAACTGACTCACTCAAAAGCATGTGGTTCATTGCTAGGAGACACACAACAAATAAGTGTTTGAAAATTGGTTCATTATCTAAAATGTTTGATATCCTCAGACTTGATGGAATCATAGTCTAGAACTAAAAAAAAATGTATAAGTCATATGTGATTTTCTGTGAAATCTCTCACTGCGACTAGCCCAAATCTGCAGACCTACTCTGACTGAACTCGCTTTGACAAAAAAAAACTGGACAACAGTCGTGTAGTGTATTCCAGCCTTAAGTATTTCCACACAGAGGATAGTATTTGAGTTTTCTTTAATTATGTGTGCTTTTCAGTTAAATTGTTGTCTAGAAGCAGTTTTCACACAGCAGTTTTGCTGGTGTGATATTGCTTTAATAAACACGGATGACTTTTTGTCCCATAAGGCTTGCCCTCCAGTGTTGGAAGACACAGAAACAGACATCTGGTTGGGCTGGTTGAGGATGAACAAGTGTGTGTTCGTATGTGTGTGTCCCTCAGCCCTTTTAACAAGTATTTCTCCCTAATTATCCGCCTGTTGGATTACTGTAAAGGAAGCAATGCCTCGGGCAGGGGTCACACGTCTCTCTATATATCTATCCTTCTCCATCCGATTCTTTATTGCCTACTTAATTTGCTCACTTTCTCTCTCTCCCCATTGTTAATGAACCACAATGACATTATAGACACCATGCATCTAGACCCCAGTTTGAATGCAACAGCACTGCCTCATGCATATGTATGATCTGAATAATTATGTATATCTTAATCCAAGAAGTGTGTGGGCTGATTAAACATGCCTAGAGTCTTTGAACATAGGCAATTCCTCAACAGAGCAAAATAAACAAACAGAATTTTATCATGCACTCCGAAATAAAAAGAGAGGGAGAAGGCGAGAGAAGCAAAATGAGCGAGTGAGAATTTGAATGTCATTTATTTTAATGCGTTATTTGGGGCTGTGAGAACAATAAACTATAATAAAAAAGTCACCAGCTCTTTGAAATCTTTCAATCCATGAATAATAGAGATAGGTTTTAAACTGTTTCAAGGGGAATTCTGCCTAACAACCACAGGGTAATGTCCCATCATCCTTCTCACCCCTGCCGTGCTTGCTGATTGGTCAGACACTAAGGAACAAGAAAAAAAAAGAAGACACTTTCTTGTAATTGCATCAGCGTTCCTTACATTAAGGAAATTAAGAAATCGAACAAAGGCTCCAGGCAAGCAGAGAACGCTGAAATCACCAGCTCCCAGTAGATAAACTTCAGGAGTTTTTTTGGCCTTGTTTCTTAGGACTACAACACAAAACTAGCAAGAGACGCTAGCCAAGCAAATGGCTGTGTTAAGGAACATTTTATAGCTCAGAGGCTGCCCTATCATGGCTCAGGAGATATCAGGGCTGGATTGGTAATCGGGCATACCAGGCATTTTCCCGGTGGGCTGACACACTGAAGGGGCCGACAGAATATATATATGTTTTAATTTTTGTATTTATTTTTTGCCAAGGACCATCACGCAGCAGCCAGTGGCCCATTGGTTTGTCTCCTGTATTGACAGCGTAAACCACCCAATCACAACGCGCTAAAGACGGAGCGATGAAGTATTTTGCTCCACCTATATAAAGATCGCTTCACCCTAGTCTCAGCCTCAGACGTCACACCCACGGAACGTTGACTAAACGTCTGATGCATATGGCACACTTATCTGGAAACACTTCAGGAGTGTCGAAGTCGTCGTCGGATTGGTTGAATTATACAGGATTTCCGGGTGGACGTGTGTTGCGTTCTTTAACGTTCTGCCTGGAAACAAAGATGCCGTGGCGCCAAACCCCCTCGCGAAAGAAGAAAGCCATCGTGTTTACAACTTTGACGACAGACGCTTATCAGGATCAAATAAACACTGGATTTTCAAAAGTATGTGAAATATTTAAAGTTCGAGGCATAAAATACTTCAGAGAGTTTCACACTGTTAACTGTCTGTTATTGTGGTGACATTTCCACGCCCCGAAACGTGACGCTGAACGAAACGAACTGTGATTGGTTGTTTGACATGTCGGTCAAACGGCCTCATGGGCAGGCCTTGACCAATGAAAGCTACCATACATTCCAGACCTTCAGCCGTCATTCTGAAGGTCTGGCTACGCAAGACTAGCTTCACCCCAACTTCTTCCTCGTTGGCTTTTCCCATGTTCTCACAGCAGCTTTATGAAGAACAGGCTTGCTCTGCAGTGAGTGATGCGGGCCAAAGAGCCAGGCAGAAGGAGGAGAGGAGAGCAGTTAAATCGGTAAAGTGCTTGATAGGGACTCAGAACGGAGGCAGGCATCTAATCACACATATCCTAATGTGTGCGTGCACCATGAGTGTAGAATACGCAAACACTTTTTAATAAAACGTAAATTCGTCCCCTGCGATTTTTTGTCCAAGTCAAGTGTGTTCATAGAAGTTTCCATGGGCCAATCCGAATAAATCTAGATAAAAAAGACAATATTGTAGGACCTGATGTTTTCTTCTTATCCAAAACAACTAGATGATACATATCTACACTACCTGTCAAAAGTTTTTGAACAGTAAGATTTTGAATGTTTTTTAAAAGAATTATCTTCTGCTCACCAAGCCTGCATTTATTTGATCCAAAATACAGCAAAAGCAGTAATATTGTGAAATATTTTACTATTTAAAATAACTGCTTTCTATTTGAATATATTTTAAAATGTAATTTATTTCTGTGATCAAAGCTGAATTTTCAGCGTCATTACTCCAGTCACATGATCATTCAAAAATCATTCTAATATGCTGATTTGCTGCTCAAGAAACATTTATTATTATTATTATTATTATCAATATTTAAAACAGTCGAGTACTTTTTTTTTCTGGATTCTTTGATGAATAGAAAGATCCAAAGATCAGTGTTTATCTGAAATAAAAAAAGCTTTTCTAACATTATACAATATACCATTCAAAAGCTTGGAGTCAGTATATATTTTGTTTTGTTTTTTGGGAAAGAAATTATAGAAATCAATACTTTTATTTAGCAAGGATGCTTTAAATTGATCAAACATAATGATTTCTGAAGGATCATGTGACTGGAGTAATGATGCTTAAAATTCAGCTTTGATCACAGGAATAAATTACATTTTAAAATATATTCAAATAGAAAACAGTTATTTTAAATAGTACAAATATTTCACAATATTACTGCTTTTGCTGTATTTTGGATCAAATAAATGCAGGCTTGCTGAGCAGAAGACTTTTTTTTTAAATTATTAAATATCTTACCGTTCAAAAATTTTGAATGGTAGTGTATATCATTTGAGGAATGCAGTCAGAATATAGAGAAAGAAATGTGTATGTTGTAACTCAGCTGATTTGGTCTTGAGAGAATTTGAACAGAAATATGTTGAATCCCTTTTGAAATCTTTGATGACGTTGGCATCTTAGCTAATCTAGGCTCAGTCTGTTTTATCTCTTTTAAAACTCCATAGGAGATAGAAGAAACATGAGATTCCTGTATTTTTCTCTCTCTTTTTCTATTCTCAGGAGAAAAATCTAGAAAGCATTGCTGTCTAGGAGAAACATTTGAGATCTCATTTAAGTTTTTCCCCTGCTATGGGTGTGATTAAGGTTTGTCTTTAATTGTCTGATGTCTGTCAATGACATTAAAACATGTGCTCTGTCGTTTTGATTGTTTAAAGCTATATTACTCCATATATTATTTGTAATCTGTATTTTGGCCTTTTCAAGTTAATTGTCTTGTTTGAAACCCAAGCCAAATTTGTTTACCTGTACTGCTCTCAAAGCTGTCTAAGATATTGAGATTTGTTTTGGAGAATGTACATACACATAATTGTGAAATATCTTGTTTGGTTGCCAAGTTTTAAAGTGTAAACTATGACAAAAAACTTATAAGCAATACATTCATAAATTGTCTCTGGTCAATTTATCTTGTTTTAAGTATGCTTACATTAAGTGGAAAACAAGATGGTGTTGATTAAGAGAAGTATTTTCAAAGTGATAATATAGTACATTTTTAGCTCATTAACTGTGTGCTGTGGCTTTTCTGTGAACTTTGCTTTAAATCTCACACAAAATATCACAGTGAGAATTAACTTAAAAAATGATCACGACATGACATGTATTTAATGTGCAACTGTTCTTATTTTATTGCAGAACTGTGAAGCTCATGATATGGCTGTTATGCTGACCCACACTTTACCCATTTAGGTACCTTTCCTAGCCAGACGTACCATTATATGGCATATATAATATTTGCTCAGATGCCCAGCTCACATTTAACTCTCTAGAGTTATTCATTACAAACTGACAACATTTAAGGCTTTTAGCAGATGCTCTTATCCAAACTTATCCAAAAAGTGTTTTAATACAAGATGGATTTGTCAAGCGTTTCCAGAGTATAACTTAAGTTTATTCCATATCTCCAGCAAATGTTTGTTCATATGCAGTTTATATATAAAATAAATGGCTTTTTTATTTGGTTTCAGGTTTGAGATTGAGGTAAACTTGTGTTACCCCCACAGTGTGTGTAAGATTAAATTGTGTTATGCTTGGCTTTCGGAGCAGGTAGATGTGTTTTCTGAGGTGAGCTCACAGTGCACATGTGGGTTTGGGGTTTTGGGGTCAGTCCGGAGCAGAATTTGTTGTACTTGGCCAGCCAAGTTCTCAAATCCAGCTTAGGTATGAGTGTTTGTGACCCAGTGTACAGAGTATGTGAGGTAAGCACAGTATGAAGTGATCAGTGTGTGTGTGGGTCAGTCCTGGTCTCTGTTGACTTTGGCCGGATCAGTGAAGTTGGAAACCTGCCTAGCACGACATACTAATCAATCTCTCTGAGTTATAGACCTCAAGAATTTTATATTTACTTTCCTTTTATTTTCTGCTACACTATTATTAGGTTTAATAATAATAAACCTAAGAGCTGCCCCCCCCCCCCGTGCAGCTCTGAGTATTGATGCCATTGACATTGCTGTTGTTTTAGTGTGTGTTGATAATGCATATAGTCAGGCAAATTTGTAAATCACTCTTGTGAGTGTTATTACGCTTTAGGGAAGGCTCTCACTGATTTACAGCATTCTTCTTCTGTGCGGACATGGCGAATATATTAAGAATTGACAATGACTGGCCGCTGTCCTTGTGGAATGTCGTGTGAAATTACAAGCAACTGTTGAAAGACTTTTCCTGAAGGGTTTATAAAGTTTGGACGTCTTATAAATTTCCCATGTGCAGCGCATCAAACATTTAGACATACCATCAAGTTGTTTAGTGGGTGTGTGTGTATGCATGTGTGTATGTGTGTGTGTTTATATATGCATACTACCATTCAAAAGTAGGTCCCACTAATATTTTTTTAAAGACATTAATACTTTTATTCAGCAACAATGCATTAAATAGATCAAATGTGGCAGTAAAGACTTATTTACATTTTAAGTTTTCTACAAAAATAATAGCATTGATAATAATAAGAAATGTTCTGAGCACCAAATCAGCATATTAAAATGATTTCTCAAACATCATGTGATACTGGAGTAATGGCTGCGGAAAATTTTACTTTGACATTACAGGAATAAATTACATTTTAAAATATATAACAGTTATTTTAAATTGTCATGCTATTTTACATTATTACTGTTTTATGTATATTTTTATCTAATAAATGCAGCCTTGGTGAGCATAAGAGACTTTTTACAAAACAAACAAACAAGAAACTAACCCTAACCCTAAAGAACCTAAGCAATCGGATATAAATAAGCCAAATAATTATATTATATTATATTATTTTTGTGGTGTCAAAATTAGCGCGTTAACTCAGGAGATTCTTTTCTTCAGATTAACGCGTTAAAAATATTTTACGCAATAAACGCAGGGGCGGGGCTAGGGTTGGCCACCCCATTCACAACTGATGCCTCTGTCTCTTTTTTCTTGAAAAGGATTGCGTTTATTTAGATGCAGAACGTCTTTATGACCACATTAAGCGGGAGACGTTTCAGACGCACGCTCTAACGTGGCCTCCGCGCAAGGCGCGAGTCAAACGAGCACTGAAAAGATACTGTGCTCGTAGCGCGCGCTCTTCAAATACACGCACAAAGGTGCTGGCGCCGCTGTAGCCTGTATCATTTCATATCAAACAGCGAAACTACGTGCATGCAATGTCCTAGTTATGCCGTCAGTTAAGGCATGAAGTTACCAAAAAGGTGATTAAAGCTGCCTTAAAACTGTGTGCATGCATGCAATATGTTATATATGCGTCACATTTAAGAACATGTCTCTGAAATGGTTTTAAAAACTGTCCTGAGGCACCCCAGCACTGTCTCCCTCATCTAAAACACCCGATTCTAACTATTCATTTTCTTTATATTTCTGCTGACGGGCACAGGTAGCTAAATATGTCATTTATTATAATGGGTTCTTGTGAAGATTGTTTTAAGTTCACTTAAATTATAAGTTAAGTCTAATAAATGTTAAAATTGATAGCTCTCAATTATACTGTAATGCCTAATGGCTACAGTCAATGGTTAAATATTAAGGAGAAAAAACTATGTTATAGAGACATCAGTAGTATTGATATCAGTGATGCAGGCCTTCAATCATAAAAAAGATGCCATTAAAGAAATATTAAAAATATATTGTCTTTGTTGTTTGTACATTGTACATTTGAAGATTGAATGTGAAATTATAGAAATATATAAGTATATTTAAAAACTTTAATGCTAGGTGGGATTAATCCTGATAGTTTTAGAAAACTGTGCGATTAATTTTATTTATTTTTTTAAATCGATTGACAACACTAATTATATTATATTATATTATATTATATCATATTATATTACAGTTAATGCTATTATTTTTTTTTAGATTTATGGATTACATAGCTGCTGGAATACTTGAATTTGTTTATTTTTTTATATTTTTTATACTTAAATGTGTGTATTAAAAATACTGTTTAATATGTTTTTTTAGTCATGGTTTATGAGCACACAGGAGGCCCTCGTAATGCTTTAACACATTATACACAACTGTGTGCTCATGAACCATGTATACAAGTGCACACACAAGAGTTTACATATTATATTGTGATAATGTTACATGAAAAAAGACTCTTTAGAAATGTATGCCCAAATTTTACATATATTTGCATTGCAAAGGCTTTGTGTATTGTGTCCTAAATAAAGCATTTCCAAACTACATAATGAACGCACAGAAAGTCGAGCGCAGAGTTTCATCTTAATGAAAGCGTGTAGAGGTTAGTCATTTCCTTGAAGGAGGGAAGGACAGACGGGCCTCATTGAAATGCTAATTTATGCATAGGGCTAAAGGGTTGATTGGACTGTGTAACATTTGCTTGCGGTAAGGAGCAGCCGAATCCAGGGTCAGACATGGCGTGGTGTGGCTCGACTGAGGCCTGCCCTACATTTCCGTTCCCGCTTTTGTTTTGTCCCTTGTAGCGCAAGCTTCGGTTTGAACTTGGCGTCTTCGTCGCCCCATATCTGCATTAAGATACAGTAGCTCATTAGAATACAGACACAAAAAAACAAGACAATGAACTGAACAGAGATGCTACAGTTCCCTCCTGACCACACAATGCTTATCTCGACTGGATGAAGGAGGGGTTATCACATGTTGGATGTATTAGTATGTCAGAAGGGTGAAAAGGGACAGAAAACCAAACAACACCAGAGGCCAGATATTTGTTTTTTCTTGATAAATTAAAGTTGATATCCTAAGTTCATTCGCTAATGGTTTTGGTGCCGCTGAAGATGATAATGATGGTGCTGGTGTCAGGGATATAAGAATGGTGATTAGCAAGCAACTCCAGGCTAATATTTCATTTATTTTCTCATAAGTATATACATCTGCGCCAACCAACACCCAACACTAGCACACACACGTACACATCCTACAGCCTTCAGCGGGCTCTTTCTTCGGAGATCTGCTGCCTAACAGCCACACAAGTGGAGAAAAACAAGGGTTGAAATGAAAGAAAGAGAGAAAAAAATGAAAAGATGAAATGACATGTTGTTCTTTGCTCTTCTAGCATCGCTGAGAGCAGCTTTGCCACCCTCTCTTCTGTTACTTGACAACTTTGTCACACTCAGCCTCGCAGGCCTGACACACACACACACACACACACAAACACATACGAATATGTTCGCTCGAGTGCCTGCGTTCATGAATTCACACCAAGACCGACACAAAGAGTAAGTACTATAAATGACCATGCAAAGCCGACCCTGTTTTCATGACATGAATTTAATGCAGTGGGCAAGCACTTGACTGAAGCTGTCCTTATTTTACAGCAGAACAGTGAAGAGCTCCTTTAGACCTCATGATATGGCTGTTATGTTGACCGTTGCTATCCACCCATTCAGGTACCTTTCCTAGCCAGATGTGCCATTACGTGCTATATATTTGCTTGCATGCCCAGTTCATATTAAATGTTGCCTAGAGTTATTCATTACAAACTGACAGATGTGAAATGTGGTTTAAATTTATTACATTTACATTTTAGGCTTTTGGCAGGCGCTCTTATCATGAGCGACTTTCCAAAAGTGCTTTGAGACATTATGAATTTGTTGAGAGTTTTCAGAATGCTGCACATGTTTTTGTGTGATTTATTGAACATTGTTGTTGCAAATTCAGATGATTTAAATATGTCACCACGATGAGATGGATAACATAGATTAGGTTTTGATGCATTTGTGAGACCTATTTGTAATAATAGAAAAATAATAAATGCATTTAATAATAATACATACATAATAATTTTATGTAAAAATCTAAAAACTAATAGTAAAAATAAAAAATCTAACACTAATAGTTCGTGGTTGATTTTCTCTGTGTGTGTGTGTGTGTGTGTGTGTGTGTGTGTACACACATACACACACACACACACACAGAGAGAGAGAGAGAGAAAACCAACCACAAACTATTAGTGTACTTTTTAAAAAGCATATTGTCAGACCTCTGTCGTGTGTGTCTTGTGTTTCCGCCTCTTGTTTCCTTATATGGTTAGTTTCCTGTCCTCGTTTCATGTCATTATGAGTTAATTCGTTCCAGGTGTGTGTGATTAGGTGTTTATTATCCGGTGTATTTAAGTCCTGTCTGTTGAGTTCCATGTGGTCTGGTCTACTCGTTATTCCCGGTGTTTCTGCATTGCCCTGTCTTACCTTGATGTCGTCATTAAAGACTATTATTTTGAAGTATCTCCTCGTCTGCATGTTCCTCGTTTCTCCCTGCTGTGTGCACCGTGACACATATATAGTACATATATATATATATAAACACATGCATGTATGTGTGTGTGCGTATTTATGAATTTATCTGATCAAAAACAATACAGATAATATTTTGAAATATTACAATATAAAATAGCTGTTTTATATTTTAATATATTTTAAAAATGTAATATATTGTAAAACTTCTGAGCCATAATGTATAATAAGTATTAAACTTAATAAAAAGTAGACATTTTATATATACAATTTATTTTAATATATATATATATATATATATATATATATATATATATATATATATATGCTTAAATGAACAAAAACCTTTGCTTAATTTTTAAGTTTTGCTTTAAATTTTTTAGTCACAATTTCATTTTTTGTAAAATTTGTAAAGTCATTATTTTTGAGCCCCTGTACAGCTTTTTCATCATATTAAGTTTAGTCCGTATCTGTTGACTCACTTTTGCTGCTGTAAACTTCTCTTGTTCTCCTTCAAGTCTTGTGTTTAAGTGTGTGTGTTTGTGTGAAGGAGGGGTTCAGCCCACTCCAAGCTTCTTTTGTTTATGTGTCTCTCTCCAGCAGAATGTCAATGCGCAACAAAAGGCAGTTTGTCCCTGTTGCATTTCGCCTGGACAGTGCAGAAGACAAAAGCCTGATCTGCTCTTGTGTCAAAACTTTCACAAAGACAAAGCAAGGCTTAATTGCACACAAATGTGCCCACATTGTGTGTGTGTTTGTCCAAGTTTCCCATTTTGAGCTCTCAAAAAAAGAGAAAACAGGAGGAAAGATGAACAAAAACAAAACAGGTTGCAGTGCATAAACCGTCTGTTGGCAGACTGAAGTTACAGCTAAACAATGAGCTTGTAAAGCGGCTTTGTTAGTGTGATATCTGCAGCACAATAATGACAGCTTGTTCTTAACTTCTGGCCTTATCATGGCATTTTGAGGAAACTTGAGATAAGTGCTGTTTGTTTACAAATATAAAAAAATAAATAAATATGAGCAAAAAGTTCAAGTCTGAGTGAAGCTGCCTGACTTTCATTCTCTTGTGACTTTCTTCCATATGATTTTTATGGTGTTGTTTTGTACCTTGAAATCACAGATCCCCATTCACTTTTATCATATGTGAAAAAAAATGTCCATTACATTCTCCATTCATGCCTTTTCAGAAATTATGACAGAATTTTCATTTATAGGTGAACTTTTAAGGTTATGTTAGGCGTTTCTTTTTATATATCATGGTGCTTTTACACTGAATCGGGTAGACAAGGTAAGTGAGGGAAAAAGAAAAAGAGAGAGAGCAGAAGGGAAAGTGGGACAACAATAAGCCAAGGGAAAGAAGTATTATACGCTTGAGGGAGATGTAAAAGCTGAGTGGAATGGTTGTTTTTGTCACTGTCACTAAAAGTGAGAGACCATCCATAATTCAGAATGGTCACTGTAGTCCAGACAGACAATAGCCACATGAGATGGAGAGAGAAAGGAAAGCTAAGCACAGACAGTATGCTGGAATACTCCCTCTGCAAGTTCTGTATGAATTTATGAGCCGCATTAGAGGAAAATGCACATGTGTATATGTGCTAAGTGTGTCAGAGTGCACGTTTGTGTGATGTCTGCATGGAGAAATTTTGCTCATGACAACCGTTCATCTGTTTTCCATTTCCTCGGCCTGTTTGGCTTCTCTCGCTCACATTAAATGATCTCCTAATGCGTTTCCATAGTTACAGCAGCCCTAATGCCTCAACACTACAGTGCCAAGCCTTCGAAAACTCAGCCATATATAATGTGTATATATTTCTTAATAATGTTACAGACATTTCTATTTCAAATAAATGCTGTTCTTTTAAACTTTATATGTATCAAAGAATCCTGAAAATCCACAAACATATTAAATAGTTTCAATGTTGATAATAATAAGAAATGTTTCTTGAGCACCAAATTAGCATATTATAATTGTAATATTTCACAATGTCAGGTTTTACTGTTTTTTTTTGTTTTTTTTTGTTTTTATTAGAACACACATATATTCATATAAAAAAACGGTAACACTTTACAATAAGGTTCATTAGTTAACTACATTAGTTAACATGAACTAATAATGAACTGCACTTATACAGCATTTATTAATCTTTGTTAATGTTAATTTCAACATTTACTAATACATTATTAAAATCTTGTTAACAGTAGTTAATGCACTGTGAACTAACATGAACTAACAATGAACATCTGTATTTTTATTAACTAACGTTAGCGAAGATTAGTAAATACAGTAACAAATGTATTGCTCATGGTTAGTTCATGTTAGTTAATACATTAACTAATGTTTAACTAATGAACCTTATTGTAAAGTGTTACCAAAAAAACACATATATACATACAGCTTTGTGTGTGTGTGTGTGCACGCGTTTTTGGGACAAACGAGGACATAAATTTTTATAATGACACAGGTATGACAGGTATTACAAGGTGAAGGTGACTTATGAGGACATTGCTCCATGTCCCCACTTTTCAAAATGCTTATAAATCATACAGAATGAGTTTTTTTTGGGAAAGTAGACATGCACAGTCTCCTGTGAGGGCTAAGTTTAGGTGTAGGGTAGGTGTAGGGCAATAGCTCATACAGTTTGTACTGTATAAAAACCATTACGCCTATGGGATGTCCCCACTTTTCACAAAAACAAAGTGTGTGTGTTTGTGTGTGGATGTACTGGTATTCACTATGTTATGGGGACAAAATGTCCCCACAAAGATAATATTACCAGTAACTTTTGGCCTTGTGGGGACATTTTTAGGTCCCCATGAGGAAGCAAGTTTAGAAATCATTAGGGATGGGAACCGAGAACCGGTTCTTCTTTAGAACCGGTGCCCAGTGAATCGATTCCTTGGAACCGTTAGCGTACCTGCTTAACGATTCCGCTTATCGGTTCCGCTCGTTGCAAATGTGTCATGACATCACACACGCGCTGCGTTGTTTTGGTTACGCAGCAAAAGTCATCGAGGCAGAAGCGATTAAAGTGTGGTTATATTTCACTCGAAAAGACACCAATGCGGTCATTTGCAACAGTTGTAAAAGTTTAATTTCGGCAAAGGGGGGAACTACCTCCAATATGCAGAAACATTTGGCAACACAGCACACAATTCATTTGCAGGACTGTCACGTGTTTGATACACTACTACTTAGCGACACAGCAACAACAAGTGAGTCGAGCAGCAGCGGAGCTAACGAGACGCCATCTGCTATTAATGCCGAAGGTAACTTGTCTATTTAGTTAATGTGAGCGCCATTTCATTGTGTAAACTTTTACTATACGGATAATAATCTCCATTGTCATTGTCCATCAAATTTAGATGATGATGATGACGGCCCATCAGAGTCTGGCTGGCTCAGAGGCTGTCGTGCAGCAAGTATCTCTCGCTACTCCGTGCACCTCTAGAGGCAGGGAAGAATAAAATGACCCGTTTAGAGGCAGGGAAGAATAAAATGACCGAGGCGAGGATACAGAGCAGTGTCACAGAGCAGTGACTATTTTGTTTTTGAGTTGTTTTGTTTCAGAGTTGAATTTCCCAAAGGCACAAGCTTTCCTTGTTGTTTCCCAAAGGCACAAGCTTTTTGACACAGTTAAATGTGTTTTTAGTTTTTATTTATTTTTTTGTTAAATGGCAATTTATTTTTTTGAATGTGACCAATTCTAATGGTCCCTGGAAAAATTCTTTACTTTGGTCCCTGGACCTACTTTTAGGTCACCTACTTTTAGGTTTGTTCTGACACATAATTTGTTGCTATACTCTGGTATACTCTGTGCTGTGTTCTTATAGATATTAAAGCTGGTTCTTACAGATATTAAAGTGAGTTAATACAAACAAACAAATTTGTACTTATTCCCTCACCCAATGATAATCGATAAGAGAATCGATAAGGAATCGGATCGATAAGCAATATCAATAATGGAATCGGAATCGTTAAATTCTTATCAATTCCCATCCCTAGAAATCATACAGAGTGAAGTATGAAAGTATGTAGCAAAAAGTTTTATGTGACTGGTATGTTTAGGGGTAGGGTTGGGGTAAGGGGAAAGAAAAAACAGTTTGTACAGTATAAAAAACATTACTTATATGGAATGTCCCCATTATGATAGGAATACCAGTGTATGTGTGAGTATGTTTTTTTTTTTTGTTGTTGTTGTTGTTTTTTTACATGAGAGTTCAAGGATAGACAGGAGGTGGTAGTATAGGAGATAGGGGACCGGTATCATGATAGAGACATAAGCTGGGACTCAAACTCAAAAAGTCAAAAAGTTGCATGAGGCCATTGAAGGCACATAGAAGATTTCCTGGAAAAACAACCCATATGGCATTCATTGCAAATGTTTATCATTTGAAGAAAAAATCATTTTAATTGCTCTAAGGGTTATGATCTCATTTGGTCTAGTTTGACATACTTTCGAGTCCAGCTTTCTGGCCCGTCGTCTCAGAGGGTGAGGCCTTGACAATCTCAGGAACTCAAACAGATTGCACATGCTCTGCAAAATGGCTTATATGAAAATAAACACAGTGAATTCCCTAAAAAGTTGCGCCACTTTTGCAGATGGTGTTTCACTGCGAAACCAGAGTGCAGTTTAACATGGCGTCACTGCTGTGTATTTATATTAGACTTTTTGGTCACACTTTATATTAGGTGGCCTTAACTACTATGTACTTATATTTAAAAATTAGTTCTGTCAAACAATTAATCTCGATTAATCGCATCCAAAATAAAAGTTTTTATTTACATAATATATCTGTGTGTATTGTGTATATTTAGTATGTATATATAAATACACACACACATACAGTATATATTTAGAAAAATTTACATGCATTCACATGTATATATTTATATTCATATAATTTACAGGTGCATCTCAATAAATTAGAATGTCGTGGAAAAGTCCATTTATTTCAGTAATTCAACTCAAATTGTGAAACTCGTGTATTAAATAAATTCAATGCACACAGACTGAAGTAGTTTAAGTCTTTGATTATTTTAATTGTGATGATTTAGGCTCACATTTAACAAAAAAAAACACCAATTCACTATATTCAATTCAGCTAATTTTGTGCATAAAATTGTAAAATTTCTCAGTTTAAATATTTGTTATGTTATCTATGCTCTATTGTGAATAAAATATTGGTTCATGTGATTTGAAAGTCTTTTAGTTTTCATTTTATTCAAATTTAAAAGATGTCCCAACATTTCTGGAATTCGGGTTGTATATATAAATATATTTAATATATAAAGGTAACATATTTTTATTAAATATATACATGCATGGGTGTGTATTTATATATACATAATAAGTGTACACAGTAGAGGGCTGCATTGGGTCTGCGCTCCCGCGGGACCCACGGGACCCAACGCAAATCTCGTGAGAGCGGGCGGTTTTACCTTTGCTGTGGGCAGTCAGAAAATTTTGCGGGAGACCCGCGGGGAACGGTGGGATTTGGTGTGTAATAGAAATGGATTCAACGAAGCGGCTGTTTACTTTTTTACAAAAGCAAGGCAAGTCAGATATCTGGAAACAATTCTCAATTGTCACTGAAAAAAAAATGGGAAAGAGTTAAACTTAGTAAGTTGCGATAAATGTGCAAAAGTGTACGTTTACAACGAACAAATATGGCACCTCTGCCCTGAGGCGACATAGGCTACCTATTTTCTAAGTTCTATGTGTTTATTTATTTAATAAGTTAAAGTTAGTAAAACTGTTTAGTTAATCGTTTGGCGCATGTGTGTCATGCAATAGGCCTACGTTTAAAAACTGTGGTGCCGCTAGTTGTGGCTTTGTTTTAACGGTTAATGTTTTATAACACTAATTAAAAAAAAATACCTGATGTTGTTGTCACTTGTGGTGCATTGGTTTAGCATTACTTCATCTTATTTAAACGCAATCATGATTAAAGCCTGTTATTCTGGATGTTAACTTGAACGATTTAGTCTGCTGGTACTTGTGTACATTTTTCACAAGCTCTGAGAGAAAGTCCGCGAGAGCGGGCGGGAGTGGACACAGACATTGCGGGAGTGGGCAGTCCTGGTCAGAAATTCAGTGGAAGCGGGCGGGTGCGGGTTTAAGAAAACAGTCCCGCACAGGGCTCTAGTACACAGTACACACCAAAAAAAAAACTATGTAAAAAGAAAATATATATATATATTTTTGATGCAATTAATCACAATTAATCGTTTGACAGCACTACATTTGATACAATGCACTTATTGTGTACATAGATGTTTTTACATTGTATTTATATATTTTTTTTAAAATACCTGCATGTAATTACATCTCTAATTATTTTTTTTGTAATTACATGTATAGTTATACTGTTGACCCATCCCTTAACCTACCCATAACACCAAACCTGTCCCTAACCTTTCCCACCTCAATAGCAGCAAAAGTGTTTTGCAATACAATATGAACACAGTAAGTACATTGTACTTTCTTTTTTTTATGTAAGTACATAGTAGTTACGGCCACTTAATATAAAGTGTGGCAGATTTTTTTGACATATTCTTTCTGACAATATTTTCTCAAATCTCTATAAACCTGCAGAAAGCAGGCAGTAAACAATTTAATTTATAAGATGTTTGTGTTCATTTTCTATCGATTATGGCAGCAGTTATTCATCAAGTGTTTGTGAAGAGCATTATAACTGAAGAACATACATTTAGAGTAGACATTCTGCATTTTAAAGAGCTGATTCATGCTGTACAGTCCTTGCAAAATAAGCACTGTGTCCTGCACATATTTTGTGGGCACATTTGAGCGTGATTTGATTTGCATAATTCCTTTAGTGAACCGGGCGCTAAGACAGTGCATGCAAATAAATGATGCTACCCATTCTTAGTGAAATCTTCCCACAGTGTTCATATAAAAACGTCCTGGTGATGTTAGTAGAGTGCTCATCCTGGCTCATCCATTGTTTAAAGCCTAGGCATTGGAGCAGAGAGATTTTTCTGTTTGATCTTTACCAGCTCCATGTGTGTTTCTCACTCATTCTCGCTGTTCTCAGGGGGATGCGTGTGTGTATACAATGATCAGTTGAAAGATGGCTTGGAGGAAGAACTCTTTTATCATTACCGAAATGATCACAAGGGTTGCTTGAAAGGGCTGTTCTTAGTGCTAGGACCTCTCTCTTTCACCTTGAGTGCTCACGTACAGGGTTAAAGGATGAATTGAAGGCTTCATAAAGAGATCACATGGGCGCCCACAGGTCTATCATTGTTCATTCTCTCTCTGGGTGAGTGAAAGTCACTGAGAGAGGTCAGATTTCAAAATGTATGTGGTCCCATCGAAACAACATTACTCCAAAGCAAGGGAGGAGTTCTGCACAAATGCTCACAGCCTGAGGCCTTGTCCATTTTCAAGGTTTCTGTTCAAGGACTGCGTTTTACCGTCCATTATACTCCAAGCATCTAGACTTACAGTCTGGCCATCAGACCTCATTGTTTTAGAGATCCTCATGTGGATCTGTTTGTGTGTGTGTGTGTGTGTGTGTGTGTGTGTGTGTATTATCAGTGTCTCTTGCTGTTGCTGTAAACCTGAAGCGTATTTCCTGTACTGTTGAATAATGCAAAGCCCGTCGTCTCCAGGCTATTGTAATGCTCATCTTATGCTGGTATACTCTGAGCGCGCTGCTCCCAGCTGCTTTTAAACTACAGTGATGCTACCTCATCATTCGTGAGCGCATTGTGCTGTTTGCCTTCAATGAGCAGAGGGGCTGCTTCAAAGACCTCCAAAAGCTCAGTTTTTGCACCATGAATAATTGGGGTCACCGGTGGAGAAATGAAGACGCTGAGTGAAAAGAAAGTGAAAAGTGAAAGAAGTGCACTGTGTTGAATTGCATGGGTTTATAGTGCCTCCAATAAGCATTTGGACTCTTGAGCTATACTTAAAAAAGTGTGAATGACATTGCGTTATATATAAAGTGCCATTTATTAGAATATAGCACAAGAACACTTTTCAAGCAAAACATTTTGGTTTTAGCAATAGAAATATTGTTAAAAATCATTTTAAAAAGACAGTTTTTGACAGTTCTTAAACTTACAAAAAATGGTCCCAAAAAAGCCCAGAAAAGCTCTTGCATCATTTGTTTGCACTTGGTTTGATTCTTTATGTAATGCAATGAAATTCATACATTTTTTGTCATTTTTAAAGTATACTACAACAGTGCAAATGTAGAGTGACAGTAGTTCAGATGTTTCTAAAATATGTTGTTGCTTTTTTCAGTAACAAGCTACTTTTTTCCAAAAAGCCCTTGTAGTGCAACCAAAACATTGCTGTTTTAATGCCACAATATATTGCACACTCAGCCTGAACGAGCTGAGGCAATCATCCAACCCTCTCCTAAATGCCCTCGCTCTCTCATATGCAGTGTTAGAAAGTCTAAATCCCCACCTGGCATTTTAGATCTTCATTGCAATATTTAGATAACGAGTTCAATTTTATTCTTCTAAACTGCTATACTAACTGCTGTATACTCAGTTATATAAATTAGGCTGTGTTCTAGATTTAAGTTGTATTTTCACCCAGTTCATTATTTATAAAAACGTAGCTCTAATCAAATCATAAGTTATGTAATCGCATAGTTATACATTTGAAAATATTTTGCTCCCTTGAGTAGCTTTAATGTACTTTCATCTACTTATTAGTGAGTGCTGCTGGCTCGTTTTACAAATGTGTAATGAAAAAAATATATTTTTGAAAAAATATATTTTTATTGATTAGAAAATGTTCTTTCTTTATCTTTGGTGTGGTTTGATGAATTTAATTAACTTAAATTTGCGTTTTGGGTATGAGTAAAGCAATTTTATTTAACTAATTATTTATTTATTTAAAGAGGTGGCTATCTTTAACTACTTTAAACTCATTCATTATGAGTAACTTGTAGCTTGGTAAAGTTTCAAAGCAGCTTCCCCAGTATTTTTAAAGGGCCACTATATACCTGTGTGTGTGTGTGTGTGTGTGTGTGTGTGTGTGTGTGTGTGTGTGTGTGTGTGTGTGTGTGTGTGTGTGTGTGTGTGTGAAAGCGATAAAAGTGAGAGAAAGAGAAAAGGATGACAGAAGAGCATAACCTTTCAAATTGTGATATTTTATGGTGCACTTAGTAAGTTCCCAGCCCTCCTTGCTTTAAGAACACAGAGAGAACACCTAGGGGACTGCTCTTACACACACCTGCATTCAGATGCCCGTCTCACTATGTACTGCTACTGGGAACATACACTCCACTGCAGGGCTCACACGCATACACTTAGTCACACTGCTTTTTAAAAGCTCTCTGTGGACGTGCCTAGTTTCTGGCCCAGGGGCCCGACAGACACAGATACATGTATAGTATCTTCTTTCTTCACGCTCAAGAAGAATGCAGAGGGAGAGAGGGAGTCATGTAATTTTCAATTACTCTTCTTTGATGTTCCTGTGAGCAGCAGATTTCTGATGTTCTGCCTCTAATGTTCCACATCTATGGAATCTGCTCTTGTTATCTTCAGCTCATCTCAGCCGTCCTACACACTTACCTTCCGAGTGTGTGCGTTTAAGTTTTCTCACTGCATTAGGAAAAGTCAAGTCAAGTCAAGTCACCTTTATTTATATAGCGCTTTTAACAATACAAATTGTGTCAAAGCAACTGCACAATATCAAAATGGGAAAATAGTGTCAATAATGTAAAATGACAAGATTAAACACTCAATTTTCAGTTAAAGGCATTTCATTATTGAATTCAGTGATGGCATCGTCCAGCTCAGTTCAGTTCAAAAAGTTTCTGTTCAATCAAGTCGACGATATTGCTGGAAATGAAGTGTCTCCAACTAAGCAAGCCAGAGGCGACAGCGGCAAGGAACCAAAACTCCATCGGTGACAGAACGGAGAAAAAACCTTGGGAGAAACCAGGCTCAGTCGGGGGGCCATTTCTCCTCTGGCCAGACGACACAGCAGTTCAATTCCAACTGCTGCAAAGTCAGATTGGAGGGCTCAACTGGTTCCCGAGGTCTTGTCCTGATGGCTGTCTAGGTGACGGGGTCCTCACTGGGGGTCTGTCTCTGTGGCTCATCTAGGTGTCCTGGTCTCCGCTGACGTTCAGGGCTGTAGAGGTCGTCTCTAGGTGCTGATCCACCATCTGATCTGGTGACTGCAGTGACCTCGGAATAAGAAAGAAACAGACTAATATTAGCGTAGATGTCAATCTTTTTACGATGTAACAAGTACATCATGTGTTATGGGAAGTGTTCCCGGTTCCGGTTGATCTAATTAATGCAGCCTAACAATCCTTTAACGGATTTGAATAATAGAAGTGTATTAGTGTGTTATGTGTATGCCAGGTTAAAGAGATGGGTCTTTAATCTAGATTTAAACTGACAGAGTGTGTCTGCCTCCCGAACAGTGTTTGGTAGATTGTTCCAGAGTTTGGGCGCTAAATAGGAAAAAGATCTGCCACCCGCAGTTGATTTTGATATTCTAGGTATTATCAAATGGCCAGAGTTTTGAGAACGCAGCGGACGTGAAGGACTATAATGCGATAAGAGCTCGCTCAAGTACTGAGGAGCTAAACCATTCAGGGCTTTATAAGTAATTAACAAGATTTTAAAATCTATACGATGTTTAGTAGGGAGCCAGTGCAGTGTTGACAGAACCGGGCTAATGTGGTCATACTTCCTGGTTCTAGTAAGAACTCTAGCTGCTGCATTTTGAACCATCTGTAATTTGTTTATTAAGCGTGCAGAACAACCACCCAATAAAGCATTACAATAATCTAACCTTGAGGTCATAAACGCATGAATTAATATTTCTGCATTTGACATTGAGAGCATAGGTCTCAGTTTAGATATATTTTTAAGATGAAAAATTGCAGTTTTACAAATGCTAGAAACGTGGCTGTCAAAGGAGAGATTAATATTAAATAGCACACCTAGGTTAGACAGTGTTCTAGGTTATTACTTGTGGGGGTTTTAGGTCCGATAATTAACGCCTCTGTTTTTTCAGAATTTAGCAGTAAGAAATTACTCATCATCCAGTTTTTTATATCGACTATGCATTCCATAAGTTTCTCAATTTGGTGTGTTTCACCAGGCCGTGAAGAAATATAGAGCTGAGTATCATCAGCATAACAGTGAAAGCTAACCCTGTGTTTCCTAATGATATTTCCCAAGGGTAACATATAAAGCGTGAAAAGTAACGGCCCTAGTACTGAGCCTTGAGGAACTCCATACTGCACTTGTGATCGATATGATACCTCTTCATTCACTGCTACTAATTGATGGCGGTCAGATAAGTACGATTTGAACCATGCTAATGCACTTCCACTAATGCCAACAAAGTTTTCTAGTCTATTCAAAAGAATGTTGTGATCGATAGTGTCGAACGCAGCACTAAGATCCAGTAGAACTAATAGAGAGATACAACCACGATCAGATGAAAAGAGCAGGTCATTTGTAACTCTAATGAGAGCAGTCTCAGTACTATGATACGGTCTAAATCCTGACTGGAAATCCTCACAGATATAATTTTTCTCTAAGAAGGAATATAATTGTGAGGATACAACCTTTTCTAATATCTTTGACAGAAAAGGGAGATTCGAGATCGGTCTGTAATTAACTAGATCTTTGGGGTCAAGTTGTGTTTTTTTAATGAGAGGCTTAATAACAGCCAATTTAAAGTTTTTGGGGACATATCCTAATGACAATGACGAATTAATAATAGCCAAAAGAGGATCTATGACTTCTGGAAGCACCTCTTTTAGTAGTTTAGATGGAATAGGGTCTAACATACATGTTGTTGGTTTAGATGATTTAACAAGTTTATACAATTCTTCCTCTCCTATAGTAGAGAATGAGTGGAATTGTTCCTCAGGGGATCTATAGTACACTATTTGATGTGATAATATAGCTGACGGCTGCATGGTTACAATTTGATCTCTAATAGTATCAATTTTGGAAGTAAAATAGTTCATAAAGTCATTACTGCTGTGCTGTTGGGAAATGTCAACACCTGTTGATGCTTTATTTTTTGTTAATTTTGCCACTGTATTGAATAAATACCTGGGGTTATGTTTGTATTCTTCTAAAAGAGACGAAAAGTAATCAGATCTAGCAGTTTTTAAAGCTTTTCTGTAGGATAGGGTACTTTCCCGCCAAGCTATACGAAATACCTCTAGTTTTGTTTTCCTCCAGCTGCGCTCCATTTTCCGGGCTGCTCTCTTTAGAGTGCGAGTGTGCTCATTATACCACGGTGTTGGACTCTTTTCCTTAATCTTCCTTAAGCGTAAAGGAGCAACTGTATCTAAAGTGCTAGAAAAGAGAGAGTTCATAGTTTCTGTTACATCATCAAGTTGTTCTGAGCTGTTGGATATGCTGAGGAATTGAGATAAATCAGGAAGATTACTTACAAAGCAGTCTTTTGTGGTAGAAGTGATGGTTCTACCATATTTGTAAGGAGTTGAATTTACAGCTTTAACTATATGGAGTTTACACAAGACTAGATAATGATCTGATATATCATCGCTTTGCTGCAGAATTTCAACACCATTAACATCAATTCCATGTGACGGTACTAAATCTAGAGTATGATTTTGACAATGTACAGGAGTCCCTGACTAGTCAATCCAGTACAGCAGCTACAGCCCTCTTCTGACTGATTCTTACTGTTCTCAACTAAAGTTTGGATGCTGTGTCTCTAGTTCTGAAAACCTTCTCTGTCAGCCTTAACTATTTCCCTAGCATTTATCTACATGTGAATCCCTCATCGCCGACAGAGATAAACTGTACATGTGGCAAACTGTGCAAATAACAATAGCAGGAGAAGAAGCCATATACTCACTGTGATTGATGAATGATACCAACTCTAACTTACCACTTACCACTCCACTTACCTCTACTTACCACTGTTTCACCAGATGAACTCTGTGGAAAAACGGAGCGAGAGAGAAATGAAACACGGAGCGAGAAAAAAATAAAACAATAATAGGCGCGAATAGCAACGCGAATGGAACCGCGAGTGACAAGCTAACCGGCTAACGAATGCTAACCGCGAGTGACAAGCTAACCGGCTAACGAATGCTAACGCGCTGCACTCGCGGTTTTAGAAGCGAGCGATCAAATTAGTTTGATAGATAATACCATAAATATGGTGGGAATTAAGTTATATATTATCACTTTAAACAACAGAGAGTGAAAGTAAGGTAAAGATTCAATAAAAAAGCGGAGCTACAATCACAAACCGCACAGCAGCACAACAGCACAACAAAAGCAACTTGTCTGGCCTTTGATTAAACATGCTAAAAACCCACTGATCTGATATGGCGTGACCCTTGTGTGGAACAGCACCGTCTATGCCAAGCTGCATCATCAAACACATAATCATATGCACAGGCATCTTCAAATGATTAATGATGAAAGCCGAGTGTAAGGGGGGAGAGACTCCCCTGTCTCGAAACATCCCGGAAAGGTATGAACAAAACTCTGTCTTGATTTGATTTGAGAGGCAATCATTTTAGAGAGGAGCAATCGCCTGATGCGAATATGAGTGCGAGGTTATTAAAGCTATGTCATGATGAGCTTTACCGCCAACTTAAAACAGGTCAAATCAATGCTAACAGTGTCGGAGCAATATTCTAGTGCACTAACGGATGTCAGAGACGTAGGGCTCTTCTTAAGTCTGTGATTTATTATCCAGTCAGATTTATTCAATCAATTAAAGGCCCATTAGACAGCTCAGAGAGAGGCGAAAACGAGTACCGACAGGTGTATGTGTGCACAAGAGCGCCTGCGCGTGTAAATGTTAATGTATCAGGATATATCAGCCGTCTCTAAGAGCCTATTAGTCGTATTCCGATCGATTTTCAGTGGGGTCGATCTGGTTAGTGAAGATCAAGGAGACTTGGATTAAAGTTTGTAACATTTTTATTTCCTCTACTCATTTTCTGGTCTCTCTGGAGGCTGCGTGAATGCTGAGCATCGAAGCATCTTCTAGTAATGATGTTCCACGGTAGCCTAAAATATGGCAGCAGATGTTGCCAATAGATAGAACACAAATACATTACGTTAATGCACTTACTCTGCTTGATGTTCTGTTTCGAACTTACAAACTTTGAATCATAAAATGTACACAAAACCATTCAATGTGCTCAAACCAGGATGGATGGATGGATGGATAAAAACATTGCTCAAAATATCCTCTTTTGTGCTTCACAGATGTAAAGTCATATAGTTCTGGAACAACATGAGGGTAAGTAAATTATGTATTTAATTATATATGTAATGTTTAAAAGTTTGGGTTGATTACAGTTTTTCTCAGTTGCTTTGGTGCATTTCTCAGATCAGAAATTAAATTTTCAAAACTACTTGTTCAACCTCCACATCATCTAGTCAATTGTGCACATCATAAAAGCAGTTTCTCATTCTTTTGAACAAGTTGTGATTGCTTTGATACATTCATGCAACTGATTATGTACATTTGTCTGCTGTTTCCTACATTATCAGTTGCTATTGTCATGTTGCTCAAAATGTATTATATAGTTCTCTGTGCAATAGTCTTACCCCTCAAAACATCTAGCCATTAGTTCATCGTATAAGAACTAACATGGTCAAGGCACAGAAAAGTACCAAGATGATCAACAAAGTAGTTAATGTGACATCAGTGGTTCAACCGTAATGTTACAAAGCTATGAGAATACTGTTTTTGCATCACGTATCACTTTCATCACACCGGATCTGGGTCAGCGCCGGCGCCGCCACACACTTGCGTCATGGTACTGTTGTGAACGTGCGTCCACAAGTGACGCAGCAGAGACGAAATGTGGAATAAAGTCGTTATTTTTGTTTTCTTTGCACAAAAAAAGTATTCTCGTAGCTTCGTAACATTACGGCCTTGACCGTGGTAGTTCCCTTGCTGTCTATGGGAGGGTCAGAGAGCCCTCAGATTTCATCAAAAAATATCTTAATTTGTGTTCCGAAGATGAAAGAAGGTCTTACGGGTTTGGAACAACATGAGGGTGAGTAATTAATGAAAGAATTTTTATTTTTGGGTAATACTTTTATTCAGCAAGGACACATTAAATTGGTCAAAAGTGACAGTAAAGAGTTATCAGTAGGATTATACTTTAACAAATGATTTCCACTTCGAATAAATGCTGTTCTTTGAACTTTTTATTAATTCAAAAATCCTGACATGTATCACCGTTTCCACAAAATATTTAGCAGCACAACAGTTTTCAACATTGATAATAATAAGAAGCGTCTCCTTCGCACCATATCAGCATATTAGAATGTCTTTTTTTTTTAATCTGACTTTTTCCTTTTTTGCAAGTCTACGTCACATAATTTTGACAACTTTTCTTAGCATTGTGAGTTTACAACTTACAATTTTGACATCTCTCTGAATTCTGAGCTTACATCTCACAATTTTGACTTTTTTTCTTAGAATTGCGAGTTTCCATGACAATTTTGACTTATTTTCTGACTTCTGAGTTTACACTAAAATTGTGACTTGTTTGAATTCTGAGTATATGCCTCATAATTCTGACTCTTTTTCTCAAAATGTAGAGAAAAAATTCAGAACTGTGACATAAACTTACTGTGAGAAAAAAAGTATTTTTTTTATTCCATGGCATATTTATTCAATAGCATATGTGATGCATGGATCTAGAGCACATGATCTTCCATAATGCCCGCAACAGTAATACAGAGATCCTAATCCCATTCCAAATCAGTACTTTTACAAAGTGTATAACATCCGAATAATGCTTTGGTGAGAGAAAAGAAACTCAAAAGAATTAATGCAAATGGATAAAAAGATCAAAATAAAGAAATCTCCAAATCACAACAAGCAGCTCACGTGTCACTTCTGTGCACACTGCTCTCACTCTCAGCGTGCACCAGAGAGAAAGTGAGAGAGGGAGAGCGGGAGAGATGTGAGGATAATTAGCTGTCGGTTTGTGAGTGGTGATCTTCCTCTCCGCTGAAGTCTCAGTCACAACCACATAAACAATGCCACATGAATAAAACATGGCCGACAATCACTCAAAGCGCAGTGAAAACACTGCATTGGCTTCAGTAAATATTTCATCTTCATGTCTCTGTGTGCCTTTGAGGTCTGCTCTATCCTCATTACTGCGTTTTGTTAAACATTAATGGGGCCAAGGATTTGGAAGCTCCTTTAACCTGCCCTCACTTTCCTTCTCTCTCTCTCTCTCTCTCTCTCTCTCTCTCATTTCCTCTTCCCACACTTTCCCTGACTGATAGCACCATACCTCTACCTACTCCATCACTCCTCAGATCTGGCTTACTTATTAGATTTCAGACTCGTTGGTTTTGCCGCCTTTTCAAGTTGAAGCACATTTGTCATCTTCTCTGTGGTTCCTCCAGAGGGTCAGAGATGAGTACCGCTGTATGGGAGCCATTAGCTGAGGGAGAAGGCCAGAGCTAGTGGGATGCTATGTGGTTTTTATTAGATTTTGTTTAAGCTCATGCATCCAGCCCTACAGGGATGCGTCAGGCAAATGTACAAAGATTCAATAATTCATCAAGTATGTAATCAATGTATTCACAGCCCCTTCAGATTTAGCCCTGGCATTGTATAAGGCAACATAATAACTGTCTGGTCAATGAATATTCCATAAAGGCTTGTTTCTGACCTTGGCTGTGGCCTTGTTTCTGTGTAGTTGACCGCATGGGTGGCTGAGCTTTGTGTGTGGTGCCGTTGGTGTTTTTCCTCATGCTGTGACTAAAGTTGGGATTTTCCTCAAATATCTCTAAAGCTCATTTGTTCCCCCCTGCTTTAGCAGATCTGCGGGACTTTTTTCACATTTGTGATTTTTTTTTTTGCATTTATTGACAAATTAGCATTACAAACATGTAGTATTCCCCATTGTGAGGACAAAGAAGAAGGAAGTAGGGAACAGAGGGAGATTACGGGTAAACTACAACAAGCTTCAATGTGAATTTCCAGGATTAAGCAAATGTCGTGCAGCTCTGTACATGCACGGCTCTGTATGAATCTGACCTAGTACATGCATACAGAGCAGCCAAGGTATCGTTTTGTTAGTTGTACTCAAAGTGAAAAGAAAGAAAGCGAAAGGAAACAGGAAAATAAAAATGGAAAGGTGAAGGGGAAAGGGAAATGTGAAAAACAAAAAAGAAAAGAGAAAAAGGAAGAAGAAATGTGAAAATGAAAAGGGAAATAAGAAAAGGAAATAGAAAACAGAATAGGAAAAAAAGAGAAAAGGGAAGTGGAAAAGGGAAATTAAAATCAGAAAAAGACTGGAAAGTGAAAAGGAAGTGAAAATGTCAAAATGAAAAGGCCATAGTATAACATAAAGGAAGAGGATATGGGGAAAGGAAAGGGGTTAAAGGATATTATTAAAAACAAGATAAAAGGAAAGTGAAAAGGGAAGTGGAAATGTGAAAAGGAAAAGGACATATAATAGGAAAAAAGGAGGAGGAAATGGGAAAGGGAAGGGCACAAAGAAATTAAAAAACAGGAAAGGAAAATTAAGTTAAAAAGGAAATGGAAATGAGCAAGTGAAAAAGGCATGGAATAGGAAAAAAGAAGAGCTAATGTGAAAATTGAAAGGGAAAGGAAATTAAAAACAGAAACATTTCCATTCTCTCAAAAAGTGAAAAAGGAAATGGAAAGGGAAACGGGAAAAAATAAAGCAAGTGAAAAGGAAAAAATCAAATACAGTGCTTTCTCCATATCCTGTTATTGACAGACCTGTCCACCTGTCTCTAGTTATGCTATGAACTGACACTTTCCCTTTCATGAGAGAGGCTCTGATTTCATGCACCAATTAATGAGAGGGTCTCAGGCTTTAGGCTCTCTGTCACTCCTTATTGACTCTGTTTTGCTTTTAAATGGAGAGACGCACCTTCAGTCACTCCAGAGCAGTGTAAGGTGGCTTTACATTTCTTCAGCAACTGTCACTTTATATTCCAATTAAAATACATACTCCCATGCACACCTTCCCTCGCCTTCTTGCATGGGTCATTACCCTCTAATGTAAGGCCTTCTGAGTCTTGCATACTTCAGTGATTTTGCTGAAAGATATAATTGTGCATTTGAGACATTAGTGGGGGATGCTAACCACAAAGTGCTGCCAGTGGAATATTTTCCTGCTGTCACATTCACTTGAAGCTTGTCAGTTTGAACTCTACAAGAACCCTTTCTGATATTTCCTTGTTTAGTCTGGCAAAAGATCAAGTTGCATTGTGGATCTTTTAATGACTTATTTTAACAGTTTTTGATCTAGAAACTGGTCGTATATACTAATATATGCTTATTTTAATATTCATATTCTATACTAATGTCAATATTACATGTTTTATTAATAATAACATATATGATAATCTCCTCTCAGTGTATAGCTCATTTTTATAGTTGTATTAACTTGATGCAATGTATTTTGTTAAATGCATAAATGTAAATGTAAATAATAACAATGTGTGATACTAATTGTTATAGTTATTAATATTATTGTTAGTATTGCAGTGTTGATCTTTTATTGATTCTTAATATTAATATTGTACATTTCTATAATGTCAATATTAAAAGTATTATTATTAATTGATATTAACATCAACATTAAAAGTAATATGTAGTATACCAATTTCAGTAGTTATTAATATTCATCAAAAGTTGATAAACAGCATTGTTGATCTTTCATTTACTTATTTTAAAAGGATTAGCCAAGATACAGTTTGATAAATATTAGTGCTGTCAAATGATTAATCGCAATTAATTGCATCCAAAATAAAAGTTTTTACATAATATGTGTGTGTGTACTGTGTATTATGTATATATAAATACACACACATGCATATATATACAGTATATTTTAAAAATATATATGTTTATATATTAAATATATTTAAATATACAGTTTTTCTCAGTCGCTTTGGTGCATTTCTCGAATCATCCTTAATATTTGCAAAGAAGTATGTGCATTTCTCAAAACAATTCGTACAAACAGCTCCACACAATAGATTACCTGCAAAAGCCTGTTACTTACTCAAGATCTTTAGTTCATCTCTCAAAAGTAAGTATTTATGTCAATGAACATATCAGTGCCATCAGAATGAAAAGTCCTTGTGTCATTGTTCACAAACAAGATAGTCAACATACTTAGTCATGTTGTCAGTATAACAATACACTCTGTAGTATTACCTGATGTAAACTATGGCAACAGTCTGGATGACAGTTACTGTACTGAAATGCAGAAGGCAGCGGTTCTTATGTATGCCATATATCCTTTCAAAAGTACACATTTACACATTACTGTATGTGGGATATTGATTGAAAGAGACTGTTTCGAATTGTTTGAATTACAGTTTTGCTCAGTCGCTTTGGTGCATTTCTCGAATCATCCTTAATATTTGCAAAGAAGTATGTGCATTTCTCAAAACAATTTGTACAAACAGCACCACACAATGGATTTCCTGCAAAAGCCTGTTACTTACTCAAGATCTTTAGTTCATCTCTCAAAAGTAAGTATTTATGTCAATGAACATATCAGTGCCATCAGAATGAAAAGTCCTTGTGTCATTGTTCACAAACAAGATAGTCAAAATGTATAACAGTGCTCTCTGTTAGTGTTACCTGATGTAAACTATGGCAACAGTCTGGATGACAGTTACTGTACTGAAATGCAGAAGGCTGCACTTCTTATGTATGCCATATATCCTTTCAAAAGTACACATTACTGTATGTGGGATATTGATTGAAAGAGACTGTTTCGAAATGTTTGAATTATTGAGGATATGGTCAATCTCAATATTTAGCTGCACCTTTCAGCCATTGTAAGGCCATGATTGACAACATGGTCCACAATAGTGGCCCTTATTTCATCTGATATGACATTTGTCCTTGGCCTCTTCTGATTCTTCCTCTGTTTTGCCTCTGTACCCTTCCACCATGCACCTCTTCTTTCTCTCGTCTGTTGATCCTGATGGTTTTCTGGATGTTCATCCATCGTCAGAATTTGTAACTCTTGTGTTGTCCTCTGTCTATATGCTTACCAATTGAAGGGTCATGAAATGCACCTTTGAGCTATTTCAGAGAACTGGTTCATAATTGGTTGATCTATATTCTCTTCATTAGTGAGAGTCAAGATTCACTTGCACAATTCATGGCAGATTTACAAAAAGTCTAATAGAAATGTTTAGAAAATGTGCTTGACAGTTTATGACAACTAGATCAACCATTTTGCATTTAATGACTTACATGATGAATTAATGACTATATGTTTTGAGGGGTAAGACTATAATAATAATAATAATAATAATTCATTACATTTATATAGCGCTTTTCTGCTTTTCTAAGCACTCAAAGCGCTCTACATTGTGAGGGGGGTGTCTCCTCGTCCACCACCAGTGTTGCACAGAGAACTATATAATAAATTTTGAGCAACATGATATTAGCAACTGAAAATGTAGTAAACCGCAGACAAATGTACATAATCAATTGCATGAATGTAACAAAGCAATCGCAACTTGTTGAAAAGAATGAGAAACTGCTTTTATGATGTGCACAAGTGACTAGATGATGTGGAGGTTGAACAAATAGTTTTGAAAATTTCATTTCTGATCTGAGAAATGCAATAAAGTGACTGAGAAAAACTGTAAATATATACATTTAAATATTTTCCAAAATTTATACTGTATGTGTGTGTATTTATATATAACTAATAAATATACACAGTACACACATATTCATATAATTTTTATTATATATTTAAATATATTTAATATATAAACATATATATTTTTAAATATGTACATGCATGTGTGTGTATTTATATATGCATAATAAATATACACAGTACATACACACATATATTATGTAAACAAAACTTTTATTTTGGATGCGATTAATCGTTTGACAGCACTAATAAATAAATATTTATATGTTAATATATAAATATTCTACATTTCTTTACTAATGTCAATATTAAATATTTGTACGGATGACTCAACATAAATGACACTGGATAGGTGTAGATTTCTGCAACAGCAATAAGATGAATGAACACTTTTATGCTTTAGAGTAGATGAAGGGGTACTTGAGCATTACAGATGGGGATTGGGGATACTTGAGAAGAAAAATGTTGCGGGAAACTCTAATATAGAAAATGACAAGCTAACTTTTTGAATTAGGTCTAGGTCTTAGATCCAAATCAAAGTCTGGGCTCTAACGCTTACAAAAGGGGGTCTATAGGGAAACTGAGTTTTCAGGTTAGGATTTTAAGATGAGAAGTGTGTTGTGAAGGAAGGAAAGAATATTTACAGAGCCTGAAGGACGTTTTAAAGGTCAGCGAAAGTGTGAGACAGGCAACTGTGCTGTTGAGTCCCATGAGGGTAAGAAGTGTTTGGGGCGATAAAGGGAGGAAAACTTTCCATGCATTAACGCGGTTGTAGAAAAAAATGGCCTCAATATCCATGCTCTGTGTGCGGATATGCTTGGGCATGCATGCGGTCTTTAATGATTATGAACTTGCTCTAACCCTCTGATCTGGCACAAGTCGACTGTTCCAAAATAGAAAAAAGCCATTGAACAGTGATGAAAAGCATTTCCACTCTCTCTGATCACAGGAATCCAGGGGCACGACAAGAAAAAAGCCGCCACAAGACAGCGGAGTGAACAATTAACCCATCGCTGCTCAGAAGTATTGCCAAATCCTCACAACCTCCGGGGGTTTAAAGCGAGGAGGGGGGGCTTCGTTCACTGCTTCTATTAAAGCCGGAGTTGTGGGCTTCTGCAAAGCCAGACAGCAATCCGAGCAGCCCCCCTGCCACCCTCCATCATCCGAGCCAGGCCAGCGCTCTGCCAGATGTGAACACTTCTCCTCTCCCAGACAAAGGCTGCCTTTCAGCCCGGCCCCTCTGAGAGCCAGCCCCAGTTCTGCTTGTGTGAAAGTCACTGCAAACAGTGGATCTGACCCTGAACTCTTGAAGCTGAGAGAAATAGGAAGATCGACAGTGAGAGAGAGGAAGGATTCCAAGTATAACCAGCCAGTCACAGGGACTGACACACAACAGGGAGAAATGAAAGGGAGGCAGAGACAGCACAGAGATTAATTCATAACTGACGGAAAGATCTGAGCAGGTAATGCATGGTGCCGAGGTGAAGTTCTCCAGGATTTCCTCGACTAGTTTTCTCTGGAGTTTCTGTGTCACTCCACCGGATGGTGGAACTGTTATTACTGTGGTGGAAAGTTTATCATTTATTATTCATTCTGTCACACTCAGCCATGACCGCTGCAGCACTGGAAAGCACTCGGCCGCTGGTCGCTCAACTCGGAGAGTGTTAGGACACTGTAGCTCTAGACACAGAAGAATGGGAGAAATGTAAATATGCTGTCTCCCAGTGTTTAAATTAAGCCATAAATAGAGGGGCCTTAGCTGAACGTGACTGCTGAAACAAGATATTAATGTGCAGCAGCTGAGGTTTTAGTTTGGACTGGGGTTTAACTTTTGGCGCCAAATTAGATTTTTCTTTTCTGTTTCCATCTTTCTTGTTTTACTTAAATACATTAAAAGCCTTCGCACTACTGTTGTAAGAAAACTATACACCACTATTTGTGAATATGCCTGTTTTTACTAAAAATGCAGAATGTTTGGATCAATGTTGGTCAACAGTCATAATCCAATATGAATTCTTGATATGGCATATTTGGCAAATAATGGTGTATATATCTTACAACACTAGTGCTTCATTTCAAGATAATTGTGCCTTTTTGGATTTTTTTGTGGCCTGTGCGCTTGAATTTTGCTTTTGTCTTTAAGGGATTGTACACTCATAGAATAAAAGTTCTGTCATTTTCTCACCCTTATGTCACGCCAATATGGTTATTGTTAACTAAAACTATTAAAAATATTTTTTATTACATAATTATGTGTTTATTCATTCATTCATTCATTCATTCATGCATGCCTTGGCAACCTAAATAAGTAAGCTTAATTTGAATTACTAACTAAAACTAAAATAAAAGAATTAAAACTAAATAGAGATATGCAAAACAAAAACTTATAACTATAAAAAATGACAAAAGCACATAACAAAAGTAGTAAAACTAAACTTGAAAATATGAACTAAAACAGAAAATATAAAATGTATAAATAATTTAATAGTAAATAAATAATACTAAAATAACACTGTCTCAAACCTGCATGAGTTTCTTTCTTCTGAGGCAGATCATTGACTTATTATTGTATGGACATAAAACACTGAGTTTTTTATATATATATATATATATATATATCTTCTTACATGTTTGGAACAGCATGGGAGTGAGTCATTTCCATTTTGGTGTGAACTATCGCTTTAAATGTGTGATGAGTCTCCTGCTGTTGTTCTGTTCTACTGAAAGAAGGAAACTACAAGAACCAAATATAAAATATATAACATATAAACGGAGTTAAAGCAGTAACAGTGTTTGTATAAATGCATGTAGCAATCGAGAGAATAATATTTGGGTCACAGCTGTTGTCCTCCCCCCCGACCAGAGATTTCATCCTCTCGTCTCAAGTGTTTGTTTTCCAGACTGGAAAAATGAGCCATCGTGCGTTCCATAAGGACCCCCATCGCACACACACTCGCGGGCCCGCCAGCACACTTAACCTCCCGCCCAGTAACCTTTTCACCCGAGAGTGTGGCATGACAGATGAAGAACTTGCTCTCTTTTTTCAGGCTCACGCTCCTACCAGGAATATGAAAGTAATAAGGATCAGGAAGATCCGAAGGAAGGGAAGGGATTGAAGAAGAGAGATGAAAGGAGAAGAACAGAGAAAGGGAAAGACCATTTTAGGGCTTGTGCTCTATATGAGGGATAAAGCTCCAGATGACCAGAGCAATGGACCAATTCTCTCCCCCACCTTTGGGGCTCTCTACTCAGGCTGAGCACACAACCATATGGCTTCTCACCACCCACTCTGACCACAAAACCCAACTCATATCTACAAAGCACACACAGTTTTGTCCACTCTAACACACATTCTTGACCTGGCCTACTTTCTTGAACTACATTACTGTTTTTTTACATTCATTTCTCCTTGTATGTTGAGCACTTTGTGTGAGTGGCAGTATTAAAAGAATGTTCAATTTGTGTTAAGAAAAACAATAATGATAGAATAATAATAGAATTATCTTTTATTTAGTTCTGATGCATTAAATTGATCAAAAGTGACAGTAAAACATTCCGGCTTTACAATTTTACAAGATTCCTGTTGTGGTTTCAACAAAAATATTAAGCAGCACAACTGTCTTCAACATTTATATAAAAATAAGTGTTACTTGTGCCCCAAATATCAGAATGATTTCTGAAGGATCATGTGACACTGTAGACTGGAATAATGGATGCTGAAAATTCAGCTTTGCCATCAGAGCAATAACTACATTTTTTAAAAAAATTATTAAAATAGAAAATGCTTGTTTTAAATTCTAATAATATTTCACAATGTTACTGTTCGTATTGCATTTTTGATTAAAAAAAATGCAGCTTTGGTGAGCGTGAGTCACTTCTCTCTCAAAACAAACAAACAAAAAAAACATACCAACCCCTTATTTTGAATGGTTTAAGGGCTTTTATGGATTTTTAAGCTTAATGTTTCAGCTTTAAAATTCTCCAGAAATTGGCCCTATTCACTTCCAGGATAAGTACTTCACTGTATCCTTGATCTTTGCTGCTTCTTCTTTTCATTTATTTATTTGTTTTTAAGAGATAAATCAAGATTAAAAAAAGTGTGATAATTATAATCATGCTTTTCATGAACAGAACCTAAAACATTGCATAAACACATGGAAATTACACACACTCATGTAGAAACTTTCAAGTTCTTTCCTGAAGTTCGGTTCTCCCCCTCACATTCCTCTTCCCCCCTGGGTTAGTGTGGGGTTAATTCATCCCTTATTTTAATAGCAAGAGGAGAGAGGAGGAGAAAGGGAGATCAGGTTTCTTACAGAGCCATACGCAGCAGCTGGCAAGCCTGAGTCCTGTGCCGTGAACAAAAGTGCTCGCCTCCCCTCTGTCCTTTATCATCCCTTGTTCTCTATCCCTCACCTCTCCTTTAATTCTGCCTTTATGATATCCTCCACCTCTCTTTCTCTCACATCTTTCCATTCTTCTTTTTAAACCTCTGCCTATATTTCTCCACTCCAATTTCAAGTTCTCCATATCCCTTTCTCTCTCTCTCTCTCTCTCTCTCTCTCTCTCTCTCTCTTCCTTTAAAGGTCTGCTGTCATGCTTCTCAAAGAAAAGCTGCAAAAAAATTGCCCACCTTAAAGGCCACAGTCGCACACACACACACACACACACACACACACACACACACACACACACACACACACACACATATAAGGATATATACATGCAAATTTTGTTGAGAGAGGAAAAACAAAACAGGATATTTGCAGGATTTTTCAGCTTGGAAATTCTTTCGTTCAATTAACTGCTGTGCTTGCCTGCCTTATTAGAGAAAGAGTGTGTTGGCAGAGTGTTTGAGAAAGCTGTGGGCAATATGCATAAAACTCTGAAATCCAGCACTAAATACTCCAGTAAAAAAAAAAAAAAAAATGAAGCAACTTTTGAAATCACACAATGACTCCAGCTGAAGGGAGATGCTTCTGTAACATCTCTAATGCATTTTAGATCTTCTAAAATCTTCCTCTAATTCAACATCCTTATCCTCCTCCACCACCTCCTCCTTTTCTCTGGCTCTCTCTCTCTCTTTCTCTCTTGCACACACAGATTCTCAAAGTTGGCTTACACATGTCCCTATCAGACAGAACACAGCTTTGAGCTTTAATGCAGGGATTGGGTTCATGGCATAAACAAAGCTCATAGCTTTTGATGCATACTTTCACAGGGGTTATACTGTAAATTCACTTTCCAGATAAAAAAAAACAAAAGTTATAACTTTTACTGTAAATGCATGTATCGAAGCATATGTCTGTTTGTGTGGAAAAGAGAGTTGACAGTATATGGTTTGCCCATAGTATTTTGTGTGTGTGTGTGTGTGTGTGTGTGTGTGTGTGTGTGTGTGTTCTGTTTGGTTTCATTTTGTTATATGTTTTTGTTTTGTTATGTTTTTGTTTTTGTGTGTTTGCTTCGTCATGTTTTTTTATGTTTCGTTTTTTGTTTTGTTTTCTGTTTTGTTTTTTGTTATGTTTTGTTTTTGTTTTGCTTTTTGTATTTTTGCTTTGTGGTATGTTTTCCTTGTCATTTATGTATGTATGTATAGTATGTATGTATGTATTGCTTTATTTGCTTATGTTTTGCAAGTAATTTTTTGTTATATATTTTATATATATAATTTTATATATTATCTATCTATCTGCATTGTTTTATTGCGATTTTGCTTTATGGTTTGTTTTGTTTAGTTTCACATTATTATTTCTTGTCTGTTTTTTTAATTGGACAATGTCTGCTTCTATTGTTTGGTGCACCTTGCTTTTTTATCTTTTCTTTCTCTTCTCTCTCTCTCCATATTGACAGACATTCATCAAACAGCTAAGGAAAGCAGATCTGGCAGTCCTTAAATTGATACTTAAAACGTAGGACTTCTTACTTTAAAGAATCTTAAAAGGCTCTGGTCAGATGAATATTTCATAACCACCACCCAGGGTCAAAAACTATCCAAAAAGCTCTCTCTCTCTCTCTCTCTCTCTCTCTCTCCTCTCTTGCTCACCCTCTGCCTGGCTGCTCACAGTGAATGCAGCAACAGTGAGCTTCTGTTTAATTAGACTGTAACATCTGTGCTGGGGCTTGAAAGCAGGGCAGAGTCTAATACTGAGAGAGCTCCAGAGGCACGTACGGGAAGAAAAATAAACCATTAGACCATGGGGTGCATAATCACGTTTGGGACACAAACAACTTGCTCCATTTGTTCACACCACTCTTTGTGATATAAATGGCACTTTTTTACCTCATTACGCGGAATGGCGATCTTTCAACTATTCTCGGGCCTCTTTAACTGCTGGCCGTGAGTTGCTGTTAAGGTTAAAAAAATAAATAATTGGACTTATGCAGTCCATAAGTAGACAGCTATTTTTTTTTCAAATACTCTGCATCTTAATTTGACACTGCAATTGATCACATTCTTTTTATGTACTTTGAGAGAGCTTATGTTGTCTCCATGGACCTTCTGCATTTGGAAATAAGTGCGTTCTGCACTCCCATTCTGCCTTGTTGAGGAACAAAACTCCCTGATGTTTTAGCTGTGAAACCAGTGCTGGCGTTCTCATTAGGGGATGTTATTGTGATTTATCTGAATCTTCTTCTAAGCATCTAAAACAATATGTAGACCTGTTTTTCTCTCATTTTTCTTTGCCATCATAGTGCCATGTTCAGTAAAGATCTGTCATTAATATTATCATTATTGCCTATTCTATTTTCATTTGTCCTTCAGAAAGATCAAAGAACTAACACTTCATGGAGCAACACCCATCGGTGATGTGCAAGGTGTGAAATTTTCCTATCACTTCTCCCTCAAACACCCACAATCCCCTCCTAGCAGACCCGGTGATGGCGGCATTTGCAGTTGGTCAGCTGCGTTTAGGATGATCTGAGACAGGGTGAGTGCGTCCTTGCCCCGAGCTGATCTTATTGATTTAAAGAGAACCAGACTTCAAAAACAGATGAAGACGGCTACTGATGCCAGTCTCATATAATCAGCATCAAGCCTGCGGCATATTCAAGGTGGAAGATCATCACTGTGCAAAGCTAACCTCTCAGTACAGACACGCATCGAACCAGATTTACCTGCATCAACGCTGTTAGACATGTGTTGGGTCTAGATAATATTCATCTGTTTTATTGACTGCTGAACTTTGAATTATAGCTGTTATACGGGTCAGGTACTGGAATTACTTTGCATTTAAGATACACCTGGTGTGTGTGTATCCCAGAGGGTAGTTGGAAAGATTTTGATTTTGCCTAGTAAAACCTATAAGCAGAACGAATATAATAGATTGTGTTTGTGAAGTGCATTGTTAAGGAGTAACTAATTAAAAGATGATCACTAATAACTTAATAAGCAATCACTGTTTTTTTAAAGCAGTGTCAATTTTCCAGTAATAAGATACATATGAGAGAGAGAGAGAGAGAGAGAGTGTCATTAGTCATTCTCTCACTTTGTCCTGAACAGTTCTTTTGTCCATATAGCAGTAGAAAAATCTGATTCATTCTTGTAAATCAGTTCATCCTAAATGGTTCTGTCTCTCATTTGTAGAGCTGGAAAACCTTATTCATTCTAGTAAATTGGTTCTTTCTAAATGGTTCTTCCTCTCGTAACACTCAAGTCAGATTTATTCTAGTGAATCAATTCATCCTAAATGATTATTTCTCTCATGTGCTGGAAAGTCCGATTTATTGCGCCAATTCAGTTCATCCTAAACAGTCTTTTCTCTCCTACAAAGTTTTGGAAAGTCCAGATTGTTCTAGATAATCATTTTATTTGGACAGCTCTTGTAAATTAACAGATTTACTGATTCAATACATGGCATTTTTATACCAGAATATTTAATGTATTTAACTCAGCTATAGGGAGCGTTCTATTTTTATTAATATAATTTTTAACTTGATTCAGTGTAAATATATCAGTTCAAAACTGATGTCACCCTAATTGGGATTGTTTTATTTGGTTAAAATTGTTTGGAACCTGCAGGTCTGATTAAATTATAAATTACATCATTGGATAGTTATATTTATTTAATAAAAAAAAGTCATAATGTCATTAGCTACTTTTTGTTAGAAGCTTGTAGTGTAGCTAACTACCTTTTCAAAAGTACTAGTTTAAATTACGAGTAGCTTGACAAGCTGAAGTTTTAAAGCATCTTCACCCATTTTTTTTTAATCTGTTGCATTATAAAAATGTGTGGGTCTGATTTGTAGGAGAATGTGTTCTACCCTGTGAATACATTTTTCACCCACAGTATCAATAATAGATTGTTTAACTTGATTAATATTAATAACATGCTAAATTATATCCAGTTCAATAGAGACATATTTCTAATTTGTGTTGATGGGGTACTTGAAACTTACTAATGGGGCTGTGAGTGTACAGAAGAAACCAATTCTGTAATGCAACCTATTTTAGCTATGCTTAGCGTTCAGCAGTACAGGATGCACTTGTGTTTTATATGAATTTGGAGCGTGATCTTTATTTGAATGTGCTCTTGGAGAGATCTAGCAGGGAGCCGGGGGATATCTGCTCTCATCTCCCTTTACAACAATAGCTCTCTCCGGAGAGTAATTAGAAGCTATAACCACAGCGAGCTGTGCCAGCAGGGGCTCAGATGAGCACTGGGTCTCCAGTAGGGACCAGACTGAGACAATCTGTGATCTCTCTTCAGTGCCATCAAACTGGACTAGACTGAGCACCGCACTGTAAAAAGTTCTGAGCACTTGCATAAGCGAACAGGATGATAGCGGGAGTCTTAGTCAACATGAAATCAAAACCTTAAATTTGTTTTACTTAAAGCAACAGCCATCGACACACACACACTTGAACACTGAGGGAAAGGCCATCCTCAGGAGGTGTTTTAGCAGTGGCAGCTGGTGCCAGGGCAGAATTAGTTAGAGAAAGAGTGTGTCTTTCTGGAAGTCCGGAGGCAGAGGAGCAGTTGGTGATAATCCCGCTCTATTTTCCATAGGCTACAACACAGTGTTTTGATGTGCACATATCTTTATCCACACTGACATTCTCCAAACAGCCACAGTGTCCAGAGACCAGCGGCTGGCTCTGAAATAACCCCAGAGTTGGAAATGGTACTCTAATTATAAACTCCGCATTGAGGGAAGGCTTGGTTTAGCAAGGAGGAACACTGCAATCACCGACTGCGTACTTTAATGAGCGTTTTTTTAATGACCTACAGGAGGTCTTAACTCCATTTAAAGTTTTTGCTCAGCATGGTATTTATAATAGTTCATGGTGGTTTTCTTTCAGTAGTTCTTTTTATAAGGACTACTGAGTTCAAATTACATTGGACCTGAAAATGTTTGTGTTTGTTTGTTTGTTTGTTTGTTTCTGAATACTTCTGATTGGTCTATTTTTGGCATTTAATGTGACTTAAGTATAATGAATTAATTTGTTGTTGTTGTTTTCTTGTTTAAAAATAAATCAACTCTGAATTTGATAGGGAGCCAGTGCAATGAAGCAAGAACAGGAGTAATATGCTCCCTCTTTTTTGTTCCTGTCAACAATCTGGCTGCCGCATTCTGAACCATCTGAAGACGAGATAGAGTGCATTGAGGAAGACCGACATACAGAGAGTTACAATAGTCCAGCCTGGAAGAGATTAATGCATGAATGACAATTTCTAGATCTTTTCAAGAGAGAAAATGTTTTACTTTCGCGACAGATCTGAGGTGGAAGAAGCTACTCTTTACAACCGTGTTTACAGGGCCATTTCTAGCCATTTTGACACCCTAGGCGAAATCCCTATTATATATATATATATATATATATAATTTCTTTTTCAGACATCAGTTTCTTGTCACATTCAAATTGGTTGTCATAGTAATGACACTAATTTGTGGAAATTCAGCGCATTATGAGTCCCACAAATCTGAACGCATTAGGCCTATTTGTAAATTGACTGATTAAGATAAAACATTTTGCACAGTTTATTATCTGTGATACCATTATAGCCACTGGATGCCTGTACAGCTCTATGTAAGCCCTAGTTGCTAAGAAATTGTCATCACACATAAATTAATTTTATTACATTTGGATTTGGCTACATGTTTAGATATTATCAACGGCTACTTTTTGACTTCATCTGTATTTTTGTTCAATTGTTTTGTTGTTGTTGTGTCAGTTATTGCATTATTATTTCAGTCAAACCTATAAAACCCTTTGTTACCCCAAACTACATAGGCCTATAAAAGCCTGATCAGTGACATAAAAGTAATCAGAATGCAGCTAATTGTTCATTTATTACTCATTGACGCGTGAACTTCCCCTTTAAATAACGTGACGCTCTGCCCTCTATATGTATGACGCTGCTCCCTTTAAGCGCAGTTGGAAGCAAATTATTTTTTGTTTGTTTTTGTAAGCGAATTAATTGATTCAGCATTTCGACTCTTCCGTCAGGATGAGTTAAATTTGACAAAGCGGTTTAATAAAGTATGTATTGATCTTGTGAATTAGCGAATTTTACTACAGTAAATATTTTTTAATTGGCTGAAAAAGTTTTATATGGGAATATTACATGACACACTGAACCTTTAACAATGCATTGGTGCAAAAACGCACACGGCACACCTTTTAGACTAGTTTCACATGAAACATGATTTCTCGACTGCCACAAATACTGCCTAAACAAAATACTGATTTTGTGCACTTTTTATGTACCAATATTTTAAGTTGGCCTTTGAACTTGAACGGCAAAAAAAAAAAGCCTTACCTTGCCAAAACACGGACAGAACCCATTGATCTAATGGCATTGTTGAGCGCTCCAAATCCAAATGCAAACTTTGCATGCAACAATCAGAGGCAGCAATTAACAGCGCCCTGATCCAATGGCATACAGGCATCGTCAGAATGACAGTACTCTAGCCCAATGATGTTGGGGGATCCAGTGGGGCGGCAAGCATATTTCAGGGTGTCCATACCACTCTTGATCACAACCCTGTTAAAATGTAGTGGCAGTACGTTCGCTCATTGGCGCCCCATCCCGCTGGTGGCGCACTAGGCGACCGCCTAGCTTGCCTATGCCTAGAAACGGTACTGCGTGTTTACATGCTTATTAAATTGTAGTAATGGATCAAAATAGACCCCTATATTTTTTTACATGGTGTTGTAAGTTGTTACTAAGGAAACCTAACCTACTTGTAAGAGTACTATTGACTGCAGCGGGGCCTAGCAGAAGTACCTCAGTTTTGTCAGCGTTTAGTTGCAAAAAATTATTAGCCATCCAAGTTCTCACTTCGTCAAAACATGAGAAAAGATTATGTAAAGAAGAATCATTTTCAAGTTTGATTGGAAGGTAAAGTTGGAGATCATCGGCATAGCAGTAGTTAATATTATATTTCTGGAGAATGGAGCCTAGGGGAAGCATGTAGAGCGAGAACAATAAAGGGCCAAGAATAAAACACTGTGGAACCCCATAAGGGATGGGTGCAAAAGGTGAGGTGAGCGACCCGATATTTAGTGAAAAAGTCCTACCCTTTAAATAAGAGGTGAACCACTACTACACATTTGAGTCGGTTCAAGAGGATGTCATGGTCAAAAGTGTCGAAGGCTGTATCAGAATGGCAGATGACCCCGAATCAACGGACAGCAAAAGATAATTCATAACATTAAGCAAGGCTGAAAATTGTGCTCTAAATTGTGTTCCAATCTGATTTCTAAGTGCTCTAAAATCAGATTGGAACTTATCCAGAATGTTAAAAGCATCCAGGTAAGACCTAAACTGTGAAAGCACTGCTTTCTCTAAAACCTTAGAAATAAATGGAAGTTTAGAAATCGGCCGGTAGTTAGTTACCAGTGGTTAGTTGCCACTTAGTTTTTTTTAAAAAACAATATACAAGTAAATTTGTAATGCATTTATAGAGCACTTGAAAGTCCATCTGCATCGTCGCCAGCTGTCTCCTATCACAGGTTCGTCATTTGAAAGTCATCTAGAGGATAATTAAAGTGGTCACCATTAACACAGAAATCAGTGCAGTAAAAATGAAAAGGTAAAAATCTCCTAATTACACATCACAAGTAGGTGCAGAGACATACGGTAATTTTCTGTATTCTCCTCGATCGCATAATCAACCCAATTGCCACAATCAAAATGAATCCAACCGTTATAATTATGATGTCTTTTTGTAGGGATATTGTTCATAATTTCGGTGCTAATAGGCACATCTCACCTCTGAAATTATTAGGGAAAAGAGGGCAGACAAAAGAGGAGAGAAAGGGAGACACTGAGATCTGGGTGGGTCTACAGATGACCTGCCACCTCTGCTCTGGGTAAAATCCCTCGATTCACTCACTGAAACACAACTTTGTGCTTCTAATTCCATAACTCAGCCGAGCAGAATGGAAAATCAGCTTGATTATGTTTGCCGGTAACTTGTGCATTTACTAATGCTGGCTGAATTTTTCATGACAAATTATACTTCAGTCACCAGGGAGACAAGCTAGCGAATCATCTCTTTCCTCGTATGTTGGAATGAGTATTTTAATTTGATTGAAAAAGAAAAAAATAAACATAATTTAGTTGTTTTTCAGTGCACTGGCTTGAGAAATTACAATAAATAAATAAAAAAATAAAAAAATGAAGAAAGAGGTCCCCAGCTGAATTTTAATCATGGCTGTATTTAATCATTTATGTTACAAATTTGAGATCACAATAACCAAGGGTTTTAACAAAGTTCTCTGGAGAGAGAATTGAGTTATTTCTATTTCAGACGTAGATTAAAGTACTGTATATGTGTGCGCATGTTGTTTTTGTTGTTGTTTTTTAGGGTTTTTTTAAAACAGGCTTGACAGGACAACTTCTTAGAGACAATAACCCCCTCCCACCTCTATTGCTGTTTCCTCAGTGAAGAGTAAAATAAATCAATAACTTCTTTTCTCTACTTTTCTCCCTCAGGAAACAAGGTCTCGAGTGAGCGATTAGGGAGGTTTAAGGTTCCACAATGAGCAGAGAGAGGGAGCACAGACACACAGCTGGTCCACTAAAGACAGACATCTGTCTCTCATTGACAAAAGGAGAGCTGGCTACTGAAGGACAGAGACAGATCGATCTGGATCAATGTTAGATTGACTAAGAAATTATTTTACCATGATTTAACAGTGGGCATGTTTTAAAGATCAGGGGTCCCTTAGGACGGAGTAGTTTAACCTTAAAGATGTAGTTTAGCCAAAATAAAAATTCCATCATCATTTGCTCACCCTCTTGTCATTCAAAATGTGTATGGCTTGCTTTCTTCTGTGGAACACAAAAGAAGATATTCTTAAAGGATGACAATATATATATATATATAGTGTTCCACAGAAGAGAGAACTTCATACAAGTTTGGAATAACAAGACATGAGTAAATAATGACAGAATTTTCATTTTGGGCTGAACTATCCCTTTAAGTAGAGGAGTTAAAGTAGACTGTGCTCTCATTCATTTAAGCAAAGGCTTAATTTAGAGTTTTGCTCTATTTTTAAGTTTTAATACTAAGTTAACTTGTTTACCGTGTCTACACGATGTTGCAGAGGAGTTTCACAGGCTCTGAATAAAGTGTGTGTGAAAGAGTTAAACGAAATGATACCTAAGTGGAGGAGGAGAGTGATTATAGCAATTAGCTACTAGTTTGTTCTCGCTCTTCTTCTCTCTCTGCGTTTCAGGTTCAGTTTAAGTGTGACAACTTGTTTTAATTCAGAATAAAGCTACATTTGTATTGCTAACAGTTTTATTTGAACATTAGGGGGATACATACACCCCCTTGCTAATGCAAAAGCATCTAGACAATGAAGAGTATAAATAAACAGTATAAAATATAAATTAAGAAATTAACTAAATTGAAACTAGATTATATATAAATCATTATAAAATTATTATTATAAAATAAATAATTATTAAGTTTAGTGATTTAATAAATAACAAAAAAAAAATACTAAAAAGATTTAAAATAATAGTAAAATAAGATGACATGACAATTCACCTATGACAAGAAGGGCCAACGCAATCTCATGACCAATTTGTACATATTTTACGAGATGGCTAATTCGTACGAATTCATATGACCTCACTTGTACGATTTTGTACGATTTGTCTAAACCCCAGTGACGGGTAGGTTTAGGGACGGGGTTAGGTGTAGGTCATTCGTACAAATTCATACGAATTGGCAACTCGTAAAATATGTACGATTTAGCAAAAATCATATGAATTTGTACGAGTGAGGTCGTACGAATTCGTACGAATTAGCCACCTCGTAAAATATGTACGAATTAATTTGTACGAGTGAGGTCATACGAATTCGTACGAATTAGCCACCTCGTAAAATATGTACGAATTGCCGTGAGATCGGGCTGGAAGGGCCATTAATGACAAAAATGGCAGATTCCTCATTTACTGTGAGATTACTCTCTCTCAGTCCTGCGTCTTTACCATTTAAAGGAAACTCATCTCAAAGCTTATCATCCAGTGTTTCCCAGTGTTATCCAGTGTTTTGCTGAACTCCATCAACAAGCTGATTAGGATGGAGATGATACCAGATTATCTAATAGTGTAATGAGCTTCTCTTTTAGCTTCCAGGGCCCTGTTTCCTAATAACAATGGATCTCAGCTCTTAGCTCTCTATGTGCAAGGTTACTTCTTCTGCCTTCCCAAAAATGCTTGAGAATGTGGTTGAATTGCTGTGTGTTCACAACATGTTGAAATGTCAATTGCTTGTCATTGTAATTGTTAATTGGGCGTACAATTTTGCTTAACATTGAAAATACTTTTATGAAAAAGAATTTACCTTGCTTGGAAAAAGTCTAGGTTTATTTTCCAAAATATTCAACCTCATTATATACATATTTACATATATGCCCAATTGTTGCTTCCTTCATTTGCTGCGAGTTTGCAAATTCTCCAGGGTCAGAGAAGAAAGAGGTTACCCGCTGAGGCCCTGGGATTGATTCTGCCAGTGACAAGAATATTGAGTATAACGATGTTCACGGTGTTGCAAAGGATTGCAGAGTGCACAACAGGGAGGCGGAAGCAGCGCTTCAATCAAGCAGTGATCTGCTCCCCAAATTGATAACGGGTGTCAGCCGTATGGCACCATGGTGCAGGTGAGGTTGTAGGGGAAGGAAGACAGCGTGGGAAGATGTCTTGACACACAGTATATGGGAGTATTCCATGCACAGCAGCAAGTCTGATAAATATGTTTATCAGCCTGGTAAGCACATTAAACCATTTTACCCCTAAATACAACATCTTTCTTTTAAATGTAATTCATACAGTTGTCTAAGGTCAGTATGATTTTTTAAAATAAATTAATACTTTTTTTCAGCAAGAATGCATTAAATTGTTTAAAAGTAACAGTAATGGCGTTTATTTGATAAATAACACTTTTTTTACACTTTTTATGTATGAAAGTTTTCAAGTGCTATTTAAGCTGTGATGACTTTGGTGCCTATTATTCTAATATGATAGAATTGTTTTTTTTTTTATAATCTATGCTAACAATGCTTTAGAGATTCCACTTTATAAAGCTAAAATTTTTGCCTACAGATACATGAAAACCCATTGCAAAATGCTGAATAGTAATACATTCACATCCACCTCTCTGAGTTCAAATTTCACTACGGCAGACAAATGACAAGACATCGACAAGCAGGCGCTAATTGCCTCAAAAGATGGAGAATAATTGGTGGATTCCGCAACATTTAAGTGTTTTCTTTGTACTGTAGCTTGCAAAAGCACAGCTAGAGAACAGATGAGCGCTCAGTGAGAAGCCGAACCCATCGCTGCTAAAAACCACTCAAATGACATTCGGAAAGTGAAAACACACACGCATTCACACGCTCATTTTCTCTGTCGCTGTGTTTACAAGCCTTAATAGCAGCGAGCGTGTGAACACACCACAACGAGGACTTTACAGCCTGATAAAACGTGTTGCTTTGGCAGCGAGGCGGCTTTTTGGACTGAGTCTCATTACCAAGTACAAACCCCACAGTAGCCATGATCCTTGGAAGACCACAACCAGAACAGACTTATCCGAGGTAATTAGCGCACCGGGTAAACACTCAGGGGGAATTACTCCGTCTAGCGCTCTCAGTACAGCGCGATGCAGCTTTGGAATGAACTCCAGGCCTTCTGAACAGCACGGATTTATCCATACTTGTACAGATTTGGTTCTGTTGCCTTGAAGCGTTCGACGAGAATGGTCCGAGAATCTGTAATTATAAGAAAAGATTGGTTCAGGCCGACTGAAACATAGCCCATGGGCATTAATTGAAGATTAACGCGCTCTACTATATAAGGTTGTGCAGAGTTGAAGTCAAAATAAAGCAGCAAAGGTTGCAGAGAGGTGAAGTGAGGAAATAAAGCAGTTTTTTTTCATAGAAAATACACGTTATGTGTTAAAAAAGCAATCGTCGAGTTTCCGTGCTGCCGAACCACAGTTGGTCTCATTAGTTGTTCTTAGTATAAGCGCTTCCCTCCACGTTACACCCCTCTATGACAACACCATTACAGCAGCACCGGTGATAGAAGGAGACACCTCAAACGCTTGCTTTCCACCCCCTCCCTGCCAACTTTCCCCAGGCTGTCATTCAGGAGTAAGACAAAAGGAAGGAAGGCTTTAGAGAACGAAGGCAAGAGCTCCGCTTCTGTCGTTCTCCCCTCAGGCGGTGAGGGTGTAATTCAGTGTGAGGCGATGACACAGCCTCCCTGTGAGACCTGGCTCTGTCAGCATTAAGGGCTTCTCTGCAATATTCAGAGCAGCATGCAACAGAGAAAGCTCTGCATTTCCACACAGAGCAACTTCATTTAATACACGACTCAAAGCAGGCTCTGTACTTCGTGCAATACGGCTCAACATGTGGTATAGCTCTGTAGAACAGAACCGCGAGACTCTCAAATTGAGTGAGAAATGCTGTGGGATTGAGCGTATAGACCTTATTAGAAGAAGATGACACTTTTGTTTCACTAGTTTTGACATTTATTGCATTTTGTATTTTGGTCATCAGTTTCAATTTACTGTAGTTCACAGATGTAAGCCAAAAGTCAACATTAAAGTTTAAGAAACTGTCTTTGAAAACCTGTAATGACGAACCAGTGATCTGAAATTTGAGGGAGATTTATTAAAGGGGTAGTTCAGTCATTTACTCACCCTCGCGTTCTTGCAAACCTGTAACTTAGATATTTTGAAGAATGTTGGTAGTTGACTTCCATTGTATGGACAAAAACACTTCTCAAAATTACTTATTTTATCTTTTATTTTTCCACTGAAGAAATAAAGGAATTGTATTTTTGAGTAAACTATGAAATCAGACCTTCCAGCATTCATTGAAAATCTAAAGTTATTTTATCAGTAAATATGTGATTCAGTTTTTTCGAATTTGTCTTTTAATTTATTTTGTTTATTTTAGTTTTTGGTTTTACTTTTAACTTTGTGACAATTTACATTAAAAATCATAAGATTTGGTAGCATTTCATATTTCATGTAAAATGACTTGATGGATAAAAAAGGTGTTGATAATTCAGCTGGCAAAACATTGAAAATATGTGTTTTCACAGATTTTCAGGGGATAAAACAGCTCTTAAAAAACATTTGTTGTGAAAATTAGAAATTCTGATGTTCTAGGAACTTATGACTATTCAATATTCAATGGACTGTATTTCTATCACTCACAGCCTCATTTCCATTTGCATCAAATTAAATATGACATATGCTCTGACTAAGCAACCATCGTATACAGCAGCAAAACTCAAAATACTGTACAGCTAAACCAGATCTCAACAACAAACGACTACATCTTACTGTATTCTGCTTTTTCTGCGTGACACTGTTAGTTCCTGCATATCTGCAGTCTTCAACAAATGGTTGGGGTCACCAGATATAGATTCAGTCAGAGGCCGATGGAGTGTGTTTGTTGGAGCATATTGGGGGCTAAATAAGGACGGCTCTTGGGACAGGACAGATGGCTATACTTACTCCCATCATGAAATGGGGTATTGAATGCATTCCTCCCATGTATACGCTCTTGTGACCCGCCTGCACGCACTCACATGACAAACACAAAGATTCTGTGGAGAACTGCTTTGGTATTTAGAATCAGATGAGTTGAATTATTAAAGCTATAAAAAGAAATACTCAAACTCTCAGCAACTCTTCAATGAGAGCGAGAAAGAGCTGAACATGTCATCAAGTCACTGATTTATGAATATCACTATCACACTTCCTCTTTTATTGGTATTAGATACTGACATATTTTTAATCAGTTTCAAAGCAGGAGTGCTGAAATTGTGTTAAACTTGATTAAACGTGTTTGCAATGGTGAGAACATGCCATACGCGCACATGCTCACAGTCTTACACTTGAAGTGATTTGTGACTTTAAAAATTTACTGAGATGTTATTAATAATTCCAATTGAACCCAAATATCAGAGTGGACGTTTTACTCTGGGTTTTTGCACTGATTTCATCCACATGTATAAGTCATGTGGATCTGGTGGGCTAATGCTTTGACCAAACTAAATTTTGATGTATTATTCAAACACTATGTGGGCATGTATGTCATGAATCTTCTCCCTTTTTTAGGTAAATGCAGCTCAGGTTAAAAGTATTTGCCATTAAACCTGAATGACGCTGGTATACTCTCCAAATTCAACTCCACAGAGATCTGAACCACTCAAAAAAAGCCACATACTGGCCTGCCAGTTACAGATTGGGACTCTAGGTGGTTCCTCAAGCTCACTGTGTTATAATTACGACCTGGAGATTTGCACAGACCTACTTAGATAATATAGACATCGGGATATTCATCAATATGAGCCTGTCCTGGACACTGATAGATGCATTCTGTAATTATACTTGTCCCATCTCAAGTGATCCCGCAGTGTGTGACGGCATGCAGTGTGCATTAGTGAAACCTACCTGTGTATATTAGTCTCTCAGTGAGGTCTGTTTGTGATCAGACCAGCACTTTGCTTACATTTAGCTTCATCTCAGACCCCTCAGTATGTGTCCCTGACATGCAAACATTATACTCTGCACACAGGCATAGGGGAAAAAGGGGGGTAATTGTGCCAGTGGGTAGGTTAGGTCAGCCCTTTATCTAGGTAACATTTTTTTTCATGTTACTATATTTCTAGAGAGTTTCCACCATATATACCATGTATGTTCATTGAGTCTAAAATAATACTCAAAGATTTTTTAGTAATTTTTTTTTATTATTAAATTATAATTAATTAAAAATGTATGAGATCATAAAGTCATGCTTATCTAAGAGAAATAAAATTATGTTTTACTTCATATATCAAATGGATTATTTGAATCTTTTATTCCATGCACTTTTAAAATTAATAGTTTATTTATTATCCTCCATGCTAAAGCTGGCACAGAATAAACAAAATTATAAAACCAATAAATTAATAAAAAGACAGAAAGCATTGCACAACTTAGACTTTTTTTATTTTCTGTAAATGTTTACAAAAGGTAGGCAAAATTAATTTTATTCCAAATGAAATTATGTTTTAATAATGTACCTAATGTGTTTAATTGTAAAATAATAAAAAATATATATAGAAATAACTAATATAAATTACCTAATGTGCTTAACCATAATATACCATAATAATAAAAAGGAATAAAAATATACTTTAAAAAAATATTAATCATCATGATAATCATAAAAATTAATGTGAGATAGTCCCAGAAAGTTTTAATCACTATGATTTCCAGAGGATTGACAGCATAACACTTCTCTCATTAGTAAACTGATTATATTCAAATGGCACAGTCATTTGCTTCCATCCACAATGCATCTCTGAAAAGGCCAAAAAGATGATTTCTTGTCATTTTTGTTCATAGGGAGTTTCTTTAAATATAATTAAGTATATTTTACCTCCTTTTCTTCAAGCCTAGAGGACAACTTAAGGAAAAAATGTCAAGTCTTGCCCCACTAATAAGTCTTACAGGGTTCGGAGATTAAAACAAGAAATAAAAAAGTCGTTAGAAAGAACATATAGAGATAAGGGTGAATTATTCTCATTATGAAGATTTGATGATCGCAACTCATTATGCTATCTGAGAATCATACTAATTATCCTTCAGCTGTCTCCCTCTCTCTTCCTTTATTCGTATCTCTCTATCTATCAGATACTGTCACAGTTTAATGCTTCTATGTAGGAAACAAGTTCAGGCTCATCAGCAGTACACCCCATCATGAAGCGCAACATTACATTTCTAACTAATGCTTACACACACAATCAGAGGGGTGCCTGCTTTACAATCGGCTTTCACACACTGACACACTGCAGTCTGACAGCAAAGCAGACGGTCCCCTCAGCAGGATATCCTGAGACACAGTCCTCGAGATAGAAGATGACTGTACGCTACCATGCGCACACATCCATTAATACACAAAAAGACGCAGAAAACATAAACCCCAAAGTTTTACAACTCTAGCTGAACTATAAGATCAGGTTTAAAAAAAAAAGTCTAAGGGCAGAATCAAATCCTGATGGTGTAACGGTGCTGTCTAAACTGTGACACAACTCCTCGTATGACTTGAGGGTTTCTATACTGAACAGGTCAAAGCGAACATTCCAAAAAGATCACCAAAAGTAGTTATGCTTGCATGCAACTGAAGGCTTAATGGGACTGAAAAGTCTTCATGTAAACATTTCAGTTGACCCAACTGAACTCCATCTGAAGGAACTTTCAATTGGATTGGAGGAAGAGGTGTGGACCTGAAATAATTTGATCAATTAAAAAATGTTTACATGCACCCATATAATCAATTTATGATCCATTTGATGGGTTAGTTGTACTTCAAAAACTGAAGAAAAAAAACCTGAATGAAATGTCGATTGGATTGAAAGGAGTTGGTGTAGACCATAAACTGGTCAGTGGAGGAGACGGAATATTTACTAAATATTTGTTAAAATAATAGTAATAATAATAAATGACAGATTTCTTTTTAGATAGATCACAAAGACAAAAACAACAATTCAACAATAACTCCAGTGACATTATCGCGGTGGCTTTCTCCAGTTCTGAAAGTGGCAACTGGGCACTATACTTCCAAGTTTTGTTTCATTGTTTCATTTGTTTCATTTTGTGTTCATTCTTCAGATTGGATTCAAAATGAATGTATTCATGTAAATGCTTGAATCTGACTATTCCTCAATCCAATTCAAAAATACCAGTGCCATGGTGTGCTTTTTATGTCTCATGCACGTGCATGTGTTTATTTTCCTCTTTCAAACAGGGCTGCCTGTCCCAAAAACATTGTAAGAATAAGTAGATCCTACAAATCATTGGCATCAATAATCTCTATGACCTATTTAGACGCAGGTCAATAATCTGAAATTGGAATGGTATCATTTGGATTGACGAAAATGAATGCATGTAAACATGCCCTCGCTCAGGGCCAGTAGAAGACTTGGGAATTTTTTAGGGAGTGTACTGAAATGGTTTTAACAATTCCCTGAGCAATATTCTCATTACTGAACTAGGGAGTGGATTGAGACGCTCCCATGCTTTTCACTTCTAAAATGCCTTTATTGTTCATTTAATTGTCTCTTTGTGTTTTCTTGAGTCCCTCTCTGCTTTCTCCCCTACAATCTGTCCATCAGTGGAGAGGAAGGACGTACCTGAGATGAGGGCCATGTTAGGGTGTGTTGTAAGGCTGAGCCCTGAGCAGAGCTCAGCAGATGGTACAGTCAGGACTGTCACTGCTTCTCCCCTGATGCCCAATCACTTCAAGCCACATCCCTCAACGGTGTTCACTCAGAAACAGCCCCGGCAGACAGCATTAGCATGACAAGATCATTACAACCTGGATTCATCTGCGCACGTTTTCCAAGGACTTGTTATTTCTTACACACACACATCCCTGACCTTGCGCTTTCCGTTGTACCTAATTTTCTTGCGTCCTACTTTTTCTAAGGTCAATGTTTTCACTCTTCACACAATGTTGGGTCTTCCTTATTTATTTAAAGTACGAGTAGGGTTAAAAATAGACCATCAGGGTCCTTGAGAAAGCTCTTGTTCTAGAGCTGAAAAAGCTTCTGAAAGGCATGCACTTGACCATTTAAAAATTTTGAGAAAATGTTTAAAAATGTGTACAGTACTGAAATATATTTACATTTATGCATTTAGTAGACACTTTTATCCAATGTGTCTTAAAAACACGCATTCTGCATTTTGTCAGAGCCAAATATTGTACTATGCCAGGTTTATTTAACCAGCCTGCTTTGATTTAACATACTGCCATTTTATAATGTCGAACCATTTAGTAGGGTTAGGGAGGCATTTTGATTAGAAAGAAACCTAAGTTAAGGGTTTTTCTTAAAGTTTAAAAGGATTTGTGGTAATGCAGTCTCAATATTTCAGAAGCATCATATAAGAGGCATCAGAGGCGCTCCATTTTGGAATGCTTTGACATTTCCTTTGAAGTAGCGCCATGGGGAAGCCCACTCATAATGATGTAATTCCTTTAAAGTTTTATTTAAGGCAGAGCGCCATTCCATTATTGAACTTCTGTAATTTCCTGATATGCAGCAAAGCATTCACAAAGAAACTGGTCATGCTATAGCTTTTTGTGAAATTATGGATTTTTCAGTTCCTTTTAACAAGACGATATTCACAGCATCTTTTGCTGTGGTTAGTTTTCTATTTACATGCTTTCTTTCATTAAAGGTCAACATTTAGTTACACCTAAAAGCAAAACCTAATGCTAAACCCCATTGAAGAGTTAATGGAAAAGGTTTTTACAGAGGCGCAGACATCAGTCACCTTTAAAAATGTGGACAGGTCGGCTTATCTCATCTCCAAAGTAATTTCAACTTTCGAAGTTTGCTGATATTGAGGTGTTAGTTGCAAATCTTTGATTTCACAACTCCTACACTTTTCACGTGCAACACAGATTGCATTCGTGAATAAATTCACAGGGAATTTTGAAATATGTCAGCAGGAGCACCACAGAAATGTTTGCTTTTTTCACAGAATTCCCATTCCTTCATCAGGGCTTTGGATCTCAGTTAAAAGAGTCTGCTTTATTATTTGTTTCAAAATGCAAGAACATGCTTAGATGTCTGTGACAGTCTTCACTTCTGTATACCCCTTGAGACTGATAGAGCAAGAAGAGATAAGAGAGATGAGAGATGGGGATGGCATAAATGCAGATACACACCTGTTTATTTGCTCAGTTTCATCAAAGAAGGAAAATGGGAAGTGTGAGAAATGTTGACTAACTAAACATTTTTTTTGACAGACTGTCAGAAAGGCACAGTTGATTTTAAGGACAGAAGTTGATGAGCACAACAACCTGTGCTTGGGTATTTTACAAAAGGAATTTCAAATGAAATTTCAGAAGGAACATTTCATCATTAACCAAATTTCTGCTTTGCCACAGCCCTATAATACAAATTTAAACATGTAAACTCAAAATATATATATATTTTTTTTTTATATATATATACTAAGCAAATAAATAAGCACAGTATGTAATCACACTAGCAGGTGCATGTACATTAAGTAATTAACTTAATAAAAAAAAATCATAAAACTGTAAAATGTGTTTATATTTATAAACATTTTCATGTTTTCGTTCTGTGTAATATATTTCACTTTCTTTTTCTCTGTTAATGTACCCCGTGGCTGACTGTATCTTTAAAAACTAATAAAATAAATAAATAAAAAAAATAGCTTTTTCCTATGACTAGAAACATCCTGCTCTCTCCACTGTGGCAGAGGAATATGTTATCTCTCTTCGTTCATACCAGCTCATGTGCGGCCCCTGGCGTTGCGGATGTATGGAATGCAAATTACAGTAGCGTTTCACTGAAGAATGTCGGCGTTATTTAGCAGAAAATGCATACAATTTACTTTATAAAGAATGTAAACTTATAAGAATTAATTTAGATTCCTCTGAATATGCTCACAGTTTGGACTAAAAGCCCTAATGGAATTTATGACATGAAAAATTCATCAGAACTCGCATGACTGAACAGGTATGTGCTGCTACTTTATCACATTCTAAAAGTACTCAGCTGGGTTTTAATTTTGCATGCTGTGATTTGTACTCTTGATACAAATTATTATATATGTGACTGTACGATTTATGTCATTGATAATGTTTTTTTGAAGATGTTATTATAACATCACAATGATGTAGGCCTATATTTGTCACTTCAACATGCAGTAAATGTAAACAAACCTCTTGTCTGGGGATGTAGATCATGTACATTATGCTGAAAGGATCGCACTTTATATTGAATTGCGAGAAAAATACCCGTTCAGTCCAATTCACTTGAAAATTACACTAGCTGTAACCTATGTATGAAAGCCTATTTCCGCCACATAAAAACAATCTTGGTAATCATAATTATTTTTATTTCTTTATGTCATTGTGACTTTTTATGTCATAATTATGACTTACCAAAGCATGTGGCAGAAATGTGTTTCCATATTTGCAGTAGGCCTATAAACTGGTTCTTTTTAGAGAATCAAAAACACACAGTGGGCCACCAGCTTACTTAGATTCACAAACAAATACAACACACATATACTTGTACCAATGCAGTCTGATTGATGAACAAATGAATGAATGAATGCATTTGCCTCATTCATAACTCATATGATCTGCTTAATGTAACGCTAAATACAAAAAGACTCACAAACTCCAGTTTGAATCAGTCTGGCAAATTCTTCACTGAATGAACTCACTGTATATGGGAATGACTTGGTGCTCTTGACTGTTTTCAGTTGGAAAGCAGTGATGAATATAAGGTTGTCAGATCAGTTTATCAGTTCATATGTCAAAAAATATTTAATTGGTTAAAGTAGTGAATCTAGCTACATGTTAACGTTTTGACAACACTGCAAACAATACATCGACAAGTGAATATGTGGGTATAGGTGTTATGTTGTGGTAGTACTGTGTTTCCCATACTGGCATACAGGAGAAATTATTCCATTCAAACAAAACATATGCAAAAAACAAACTGTAGCGACTGTCATTATGGATTGCAAGTTATCTAATGCATCAATTTGTCTGTGTTTGTATAGCACTGCATGCCATTCCATCAGCCCCTAAACTCTTTTCTCTCTTTCTCCATCTCTCATTCCCTCCTCCTCACATACAAACATCCCCGACTCCTCCATCTTAAGTTGTCTCCCATTTTTTAATCGATTGCTCTATCACAGAACAGCTGTTGTGTTGTGTGATCCATGAGCTCCTCTACACATTAGTTATGCCACACACAGACAGTATCTGGGTGTCCCTGAGAGCAAGACAGCCCAATCCATCGCTGCCGACTCAAATTCTCTCACTTCACGTATTCAGCAGAGCACATCACCGTGAGCTGAGCCTGGAATCGCAGATAAACCTTCCTCTGTTTGGATGCATTGTCTGTATTCCTGTAATGTCAGGTTGTTCTGCTGTGTCAATGCTGTGTGCTGAATTAGTTGCTAATTAGACTAGGAAGTCACTGCAAAGAAGACACACATATTGAACCTCGGTTGTGTACTTCAGATTCTCTGCAAGCAAACCGAATGTGGATTTTTTTTCTAATACTGATCAATTTTTGACTGAAGAATGCAACATGTATTCCTAAAGTCGATATGTATTTCCTACTTATTTTGGAGTTGGTTCTGCTGTAGATTTTCATACAGAGTGCGTTTTCTTTGCTTTTTTACTCTTAATACCACTTCTTGTGGTAAACATGGGCATTTGATTTGGCTGCCTTTTGAATCATGAATTCTTAAGTATGGAGATTTTCTTTTCAACTGCTCCTCTGTGCTTTTGAAGAAGTGCAGGCGTCCGTCTTAACGCTCGCTCCCGGGGTACAGAGGTCTGGGGTTTTCTGTATTCTCCTGATGCCTAAGTCCTTACTTGGGGGATCTAACTGCATTTCTACTGCCCTACTTTGCAAAGCTGCACTAAATGTGTAATGATGCCCTCGTGTCCTGCAAGATTTCTGTTTAATTTAGGAAATCTTAAATTAAATTAGCACTGCATTGAGAGGAGGGAAAGAGAAAGGAAGGAGTATATAAGTGTGTGTTTGTATGTGTGCTGAGCAGTGTGAGCTTTTACCAAGTCAAACGTTCCTCAGTGATAAGCACATGTTTAGCTGCAGGACTGTGAGGGGGCAGAGCAGCACTGGTGCAAACCTGATAGCGGAGACACACTCAGGGATGCAGCTGTTTCTCAAGAGTTTATGCATGTTTGTGAGCAGTGTTGGGAAGGTTACTTTGGAAATGTAATAGGTTACAGATTACAAGTTACCCTATTTAAAATGTAATAAGTAGTGTAACTTTTCAATTACTTTATTAAAGTAATGTAACTTATTACATTTGATTACTTTTCTAAATTTCTAATATTTTCATAGATTTCAAAAGTAAATAATTAGACACAAAACACTGATCTGAGTTGAAATATTTGAACGCAAAGCTTCCATGAAGAAAGCAGTTGCTAGTAAGCGGCAAGTTCAAAGACGGACATTTAAGGGATACGGTACAGTCAAACCTTTTTTTATTGCACAACATTCCACCACATAAATAATTAAGTAGGCTACTAGTACTTACAGTACTAGTTTGTTAGTTATCGTACAGTGTACAAAACAAAATGGCAGCCGCTGCGTTTGTATGAAATGAGTCCACAATACCAGGATGACAGAATTAAGAAATTGGACGCATAATATTGAATTGAGTTTTAATATTTTATTAGCTCACCAAACGCAAAGCTTCCACCAAAAAAAACCTGTTCCTAGTAAGCATATAGCGCCAACTTAAGTTACCCCGATGAGCCTGCGTTATTAGTTTTTACCAGTTGTCATCGGGGAATAACAGACCTTGGAACGGCACGACTGACCAATCAGAATCAAGCATTCCACAGAGCCGTGTAATAATTTAATTTAAAGCACAGCCACCACAAAATCAAACTTAACACCTCTTATTTACTTTGAGATCATTCTGAGGTTAAATACAGATTTAAAATAGTAACAAGAAATAGTGTAAAAGCTATGATACTGGTTTTGAAATCAAATGTTTGCATAGCTATGACAGGAAACACTGGCATCTAACAATGCCTTGGAAAAAAACAGTTAATCTAAAAAAATAAAGCATATGCATAAACCCAAATAGGAAATAAAACAGTTATCAAATAAGCATGTGTCCTGCTCTGTGTCCTAAACTCCTGGAAGATTGGTGTCTCATTTTAGAGCAGTCAATGCAATTTATCAAAGAAGTCAATTAGATTCAAGATTTTATTTGTCACATACACAATTATATAGAGAGTATATAACCAGCAGTGAAATGTGAGTAAACGTTACATATCTAGAGATGCTCATCCCACTCTAGATCCAACTGATTGGTCTATTGTTGTACAACCGATATTGATCTGTAGTTTTCAGTTTTTTTCTTGACCCAGAGTCTTAAATGCTGCAAAATACAGTAAGATTCATGGATAACCTTGCAGTAATGATATGATGATGAAAGGCCTTTAAAAATGGCTTATGCTTCATACTAGTGGTATTTAAATAAGAACTACAAATTTAGGTTCCTGGAAATGTGACTTAAAGGCAAGAGATCTTAAAGAGGTACTGCATGTTTAGACCTTTAATTAAAAATTAAATCTGTGTTTATGTTTGTGTGTGTGTGTGTGTGTGTGTGTGTGTGTGTGTGTGTGTGTGTGTGTGTGTGTGTGTGTGTGTGTGTGTGTGTGTGTGTGTGTGTGTGTGTGTGTGTGTGTGTGTGTGTGTGTGTGTGTGTGTGTGTGTGTGTGTGAAAATTCAGATGTAACCCCCTTTGTAATCATTAACATTTTCTAAAGTAACTGTAATTTAATTACACATTTTTTCTCAGTAACTGTAACTAATTACAATTACATTTATTTTGTAATTAAATTACGTAATTCCGTTACATGTAACTAGTTACTCCCCAACACTGTTTGTGAGGTAAAGAGCGAGTGTGTGTTATATGAGAGGAATTGTCGTTTACTAGATTACCACAGTCGAAAATCATCTTCCTACTAGATGTACAACTTCTGTCGAAAATATAAGTGGTGTTTATCAGTGCGAAGCTTGCTGCCATGATGCTAGACTGCTGTGATTGGTTGTCAGGGTGTCGCCAGGTGGTTGCTTACTGGTCCAAGTCAAAAGAGCCTGCCCCCAAATCTTTATTTTATTTAATTTTATTTTATTTATGTATGTATGTATGTATGTATTCATTTATTTATTTATATATCTATCTATATATCTAGATATAACTTGAGTCTGAAAATACAATACTGATGCAGTTACAAATTATTTTTATATTTACATATATATTTTTTTTATAGTATATAAAAACATAGTTTTATTTCTGTTAAATGGCATTTTCTGAAACAAAATATTGTTTAAAAACTGAATTATTTGTTTATTATTAAGAATAATAATACTAAAATGCACATAATCATCATCATCAGAAAAGTGTGGACATTTTAGTAAAAAAAATATTGGTCAAACAAATGTATTGACCTATTGCTCTTTGGGTCCCTTGAGGTGAAGGTGCAGTCATGTTTACCATTGTTTGGAGAATTTTCATGGCTGAATCCACATGAATAGAAATTTTGTGTGAAGGCGAAATATTTCCAAGTTGGTCACACAGGTTCACCTGCATTGACCAACAGACATTGCTTGGTTTGAAAGTGACTTATGTGCTTCATACATCGCTACACTATTCACAGTAGACAATTAACATTTTTGCCTGTGAAATTTAAGTGTGTGGGATTTTTATTTTTAGCATTTATTGGGAAAAAAAATTGTCTGTACGATCTCTATTTTTTAACAAAACTTTATAAATTGAAATATAAAGCTAGAATGTCTTCATAAAGGGCAGCGCATTTCCACAGACAGTAAGTTCTATGATGCAAGACTGTGAACATTTTAGTTTTCATTTTTCCTTTGGGTTGACCTATCCGATGTAGGAAAACACTTGATGTGATCCATGCAAACACTCTTAAAAGTTCTCAAAGAAACATCAAGTGTCAAGTTGGTTAAGTTGACCACATATTCCCATCCAGCCTGACTTCCCATTGGCCACACGGCTTCCCAAGTTCCACTTAATATGAAAGGCATTCGGTTTTGAAGTGCAGATGTGAGCGTGTAAGGATCATATCCTGTTGTGTTTGGCGTTCTGTTTGTGTGCATTCTACATTCCTCCGGGGAAACTGCCCTGCGCTGCAGAAGGGCTGTGGAGAATGAAATACCGATGTTCTAGTCACACACATACAACCATATATTTTTACACGCTTACTTGTCAAAGTTTCGCCGGTCCCAAATTCATCTCCCCTCTGCCTTGAGTGAATTCTTATCTCGGGAGACTTGGGTGACTCTCTTGGCACATTTTTTCCACGGCTTCATGTTTCATAGTGACGGTTTGACAGCCGATTTCAAAGCCTGTAAATCCCCCAGAATGCCGTTTGCCTGGTGCTTTGAGTGGGCATGAAGCATCTGCACGCCGACAAACAGCCAAACAGACACTACAGCCTAGGGATGGAGAAAAGGAAGGAAAGATGAGGCTAGAGAGGCTCTGTTGGCGCTGGAGGGGATGAAGGGGTGATGGGGCAACGCATCTCTCCCCCAACACTTCCTGACAGCTCACTTGCCGTAGGGACGTGGAGCAAGGTTGGAGGGTGCCCCACTTTAACACCCCCACAGAGCCCTAGCCCTGAGTGTATGGATGTAAACACGCACACACACACACACTCAGGGGAACACTCCTACTCATCTCCAGATCAGAAAAACAGCGAGTAGAAAGAACAAAATGAAAGAAGGGGAGAAAGGCTAAAAGATTCAAAACATTTTCTGCCTCTTCGTCTGTCTGTCAGAAAGTCTGTGTGAAGGTTTGCCGCTCTCTGATCCCAGAACAGTTACTGTTAAAGCAATAGTTCACTTGAAAATGAAAATCTGTCATTATTTACTCATCCTCATGTCGCTCATCCAAACCTGTATGACTTTTTTTTTCTACCATGGAACCCAGAAGGTGAATTTCTGAAGAATATCCAGGTCACTCTTTTCAATATAACGAAAGTAAAGGGGGATTGGGGGCTGCCGAACTCCAAAATGACAAAAAATAAATAAATAAGCACCATAAAAGTAGTCCATTTGACAACTGTGCTATATTCCAAGTCTATGTGACATGAAATCTGTACTAGTGCTCGTTGTTAATTAAAGGTCCACTGTCTGTTGATAATAGTGTAGATGTATGAAGCACAGATCACACAGAAGACACTGTTCTGTTGTTAAACATGTTAAGTTTGCACGACCAACTTGAAACCATTGTGAAATCTGCATGGGGAAATATTTTGCCCTAATGCGAAATTCCAAATCACAATGATTCCTATTGAACTGGCTGGATTTCAGCCAAAGAATTTGATGAAACAATGGTAACTGTATCCTTCACAAAAAAATATATATCTGAATGATTAATTCATGAATCTGATTGAGCATGTTCTCAAGTTCAAACAGCAGACACAGTGATCTGCTTGCAGAATTAACAGCAAATGAAAGGAAGCCACACAAAGCTATGAGCGATGGCAAACAATTTTTATTTTACTTACTTTTATGCTCCATTTGATCCATTGTACATTGTACGTGAAAAAGAGTTACCAGTGCATTATTCAACATCTCTCTAAAGAAGAAAGTCAGTCAAATAGGTTCGTAATGATACGAGGGTGAGTAAATGATGACAGAATTTCCATTTTTTGGATGATTAAAGGGAATCTTTTTGCTATAGTGAACTGAAAAAAAGCATAATGGACCAGATTATCACAAAATGGCCAAAATTTCCGTTTCATTTATTTCTAAGTGATTGTGTAGCTCAAGCATAACTAGACACTGCTGATGTGTGTCTGCACACAAAAGAGACACAGTCTTGTGCGTTTTAGTTAGAATGACTGTATTAATAATGTGACCTCAGGGGTCTTTCTTTTTCCAGAGAGTGCTGGTCAGTTTTAAGGTCAGTGGTTCCTCAAAGGGATTCACAGGATAAATAAATAAACTGCCTTTTTTTTTTTTTTTTGAGGAAAGATTGCTTTTATCTAAAGCCCGGGACCTGGACGGAGGGTTTTCGATGTGTGTGTGTGTGTGTGTTGTGGATGTGTGGCAAAGACAGTGACCTGAGGGCTGCACCCATCCGTCAGTCAGTGCCGTGTGAGTCACAGCCTTTTTAATGATGAGGGAAGAGGGCCTTAAGAGCTGTGGAAATGTCGCGTTTTAATGGCTGAACTCTTTTTGGTTGATTTGGCCCTGGGTTCTCTGGGCATGAGCATAATGATGTGAAATCCATTTAAGAGCTGAGAAAGAAGTGGCGCTCAAGAGGAAGTTCTGAGTGCCATGCCACACACACTTACACACATAAGCTCACACAACAAGACGTTAACACTCCTAAAGCCAGTTTTCATCCAAATAAAGGCTTAGCATGAGTCCCCAGCTAGACAAATTGACCTGTATAGTCTACTTGATATTCAGATTTTACCAGATATCATTTAGTGACAGCTGTTAGAATGGTAATCCATGTTAATTAGTTCATTCGGACTTCATGGTACTGTACTGTCTGGTCACTGTGGGTAATGTGCGGATGCATGCAGAATTGAAACCTTTTAGTCATGCTTGCTAAGCAGCCAGTTAAACTTTCTTTATAAATCCATTGAGGAAATGTCAGTGGAAGAAGTGGAAAACACCGTTAACGGTGCCTAAAAGTAACCAAAGCCTGAGCCTAAAAGTAACCAAATTCCTTAACCAACTGAATAATATAAAAATATTTTGGTTTTGAGAGAATATGATGCCAGTTGAACATTCCCTTTAAGCATAATAATGTAGGCCATTACAATATATTGTTGTTTTCAGTTGTCTTCAAATATGAGTAACTATTAACAAAAAAAACAATAGAATGTCATGTAGTTAACACATTTACTGTGAAATCTGCTCTGGTAAACAAACTGGTGACAGTGTCATGCCCTAGGGACTAAGATAAATAAATTGACAAAATAAATGGGAAAAAGTCACTTGGTATATTTCAAACATTTATATAGCCTCTAAATGTAGAAATCAAATTACTGTCTTGTCTAATTTGTTTATTAATTAATTTAGGCTAAGATAATTTTAGAGTGGATAATTTGTTGTTTTAGTGGTCGTAATTTCCACACTTCTTTTAAAATAAGTATCAAAACTAAAAAGTTTATTTCACTATATTAATAACTGGGTTCTTAATATAGTCTAGCCTCACAGTTAGCCTTTGCGCCCATGGGGAATGGGCTACATTGCGGTGTAAAAGTATACTTTATTCTTGACAATATTAAGGCAAATTACAGTATGCAACGAATTGCACATGCTAATCCAGGAAAAATAATCAAACATATGAAAAATATGTCACAGCTTATTAAGTTTTGTACCCTGAAGGCTAACATGCCACAATATATTTGCAGCAGATGGCATGGTACGTAAGGGTTTTATTAAAGTAAGGAAGCATATAACCTGTATGGGGAAAAAAATCACAACAAACTCTGGGAGGAAATTGTAAGGGAATGGGTTTTTAAACTGGGGAAACAAATTAACATTTCTCATTTTCATTTCTACCAAGTGGCCCGAGGTGGACAAAACCCTGTCCTAAACCTGCTTCCATTGATGAAGATTGTTAGAAATGGTGTGGATCCTGTATTTCATTTGTAAGTGAATTTCCATCAAGGTCCTGAACCCCCTTGTCTTGGTTTGTTTTGGAGTAATGACCAGCTCACTAGACATCGTCAAACTCATAGCTACCTGAAATATTGATATATTTGAGTTTAGATTGAGTTTATTTTTTTATTTAGGCCTATGTGTGAAGAAAGGAGAATGAAGCAAGGTGAAACATGGCTGTGTAGCATCTTGTTTTTTTTGGGGGGGGGAAGCTGGCGGAAGCTTTTTTGGAAGGTAGTTCTGCTTAAGAGATTATATATGTTTTGATAAATGTCTGAGATATGGTACAGTAAATGCCCATTGAACTGTAATATGCCACGTTCAGTGGTGACCACCAAAATAGCTAAAAATAAGAACCATAAAACCATATTATAAGAATGAATACATTCTATCCAACCAGTGAGAAATCACACGAAAATGCAAAACGCTTCTGATATTGACTGGGAGCTTTCAACTGTGCACTCATTAACTCTGGGTACAGTTGTAGATGTTTTGCTGTAAGGCTTTGTGATCAGAAAGTCCAACTGATGTTCCAGCTGCTATCATCTGCAAAGTTTGTGAAGTGATTTTGTTTGTTGAATCTTAAGAAGAGAGGCTAGGCCCTGCAGTTAAACCTACCTTCTTTATCCCCAAGATCTGCACTCACATTCTGAGTAGAGTAGGATTTTGTTTAATTTACCATAATCCAAGATTAGCTTCAAAGAGCCGCGGGGCCTTCAAACATGGGAAGAACTGTCTGATGCTTCATACTGTCAGACAAATGAAGTATTCAAATGAGTTTGATTTTTTCGGGAAATAAAACTTGTGCCCCTACCACATACACCCACAACCTCCTCCTCTTGTTCTTTTTAAGCGTGCAGCACATTTTCATGCTCTCTCCTCAGTTTTAATTGGTGCCAGAAGAGAATAAAAGAGAACAGAGGGAGTGCGGCACGTTGATCGGAGGACCCTAGAAAGACTCCTTCCTGTGATCTGAACAATTGTAATTGTGTTGGACTTTTAGCTGGGAGTTTAGAAGAGACAGCTTCAGTTCAATTACTGCTGTCACAATGTCAAGCCTCATCCCTAGGTGTTTCCCTTGGCTCATGCGCTCTCTCTTTCTCTATTTCTTTGCCTCTCTCTCTCTCTCTCTCTCTCTCTCTCTCTCTCTGTTGCTCGCTTCATCTGTCTGTTTCTCTTTTCCTCCAACATTTGTTTCATCCTGTGTATTATTCCATATCCTGCAGCTGATGTTGTGCCTCATTTGAGGTGTGACTTCATTCACATCCATGCTGGCTTTCAAATTGTCTTGCTATCCTTCTCATCAGAATGCCGATTATTAAAATATGCAGCATTTTTTTAGTTATCTGCTCCACAGAAATGCAGCAAATAAAACAAAGAATTCCTTGCAATGCTTTTCAGTCACATTAGCTATTGAGAGGCTTTTTATTATTCAGATGTTGCACTAAAATCAAAACACAGGCTCTTAAGGGGCAACCGCTGAGAGCAAGACTTATTTGTTAAGATTCATTGATGATTTTAGAGCTCTCCAAATATCCGTAATTAAACTGAATTCCAAATTAGCGCCGCAACTTCTCGCTGAAAGCCAGATAAATACATTTAATAGAAGAGAAATGTGGTTCTCACAAGCATGAGTGGTAATGACCTTGTCTAACTGTAGTGCAATTTGAAGAATGTTCTAGCTTGCAGTGTTGTATAAAGTCATGGCTGTGAGACAGGAAGCCGCCACATTTGGCCATATGAGCAGTGACCCCTCAAAAGTGACACATTCTGGGCATTCCGCTCCGCGTTGGATTCGCCCTCTCGACTTGTGAAGGTTATGACTAGATTCCAGGACTGCCTGTTACTGAGCGGCCCTTTTGGGAAGGTTAATTCTGTATCTGTGTTCTGAGTTTTTTCACCATCACAACACTTTTGAGGGCGAGTGTAAGGTCATAAAGTCAAACGCAGGCAGCAGACAGTGAACATTTTCTGATGACTTTGGCTTTCCAGTGCTCAGACTTTTTTTTCCCATGCAAGTCTACTTTAGATGTCTGATTACACAGCATTAAGTTAATAATATGTGATTAGGAAATAAATCTACGTATTATTTTAGGGATTACTCAGTTTCAGTGAACTCGTTGTCCAAAACAGTAGTCACTGAGACAGTGTTTACCTTATGTAAATGACACACCATGACACGTCAGCTGGAGATTGTGTCCTGCGTAGTTGGGATGATGGAGGTTGGAGTCCATTTTTTCACACATCTTCATTAAAGGAACACTCCACTTTTTTTTGAAAATAGGCTCATTCGATCTCCGAGCACTTTTAGCGTAGCTTAGCATAGATCATTGAATCTGATTAGACCATTAGCATTTCGCTCAAAAATGACAAAAGTGTTTCGATATTTTTCCTATTTAAAACTTGACTCTTCTGTAGTTACATCATGTACTAAGACTGACGGAAAATGAAAAGTTGCGATTTTCTAGGCTGATATGGCTAGGAACTATACTCTCATTCCGGCGTAATAATCAAGGAGTTTTGCTGCCGTACCATGTGATATTACGCAGCGCCTGAAATAGTCTAATATCATTGCGCCTGCTGCACCCATGGTAAGCAGGTTGCATTGTCAATTGTTAAACATGTCCCATGTTTCTATCAACATCTGGACAACACTTTTAGACCACTGAACAGTTGGTTTCAGGTGTGTCAGAGTGACTGAGAAGAATGTTGGATTGCATGTGAGTAAAGGAAAGTACACTTCCTTTCAACAGTTTGGGAGTAGTATAAGATATATTTTTTTAAAGAAATGAATATCAGCGAGGATGTATTAAATTGATCAAAAGTGACAGCAAATACTTTTATAATGTAAATATTTATCTTTCAAATAAATGCTGTTCTTTATTTTTTTTATTCATCAAAGAATCCTGAAATATATTTATCAAAATATTTTATACATAAATATTTATTAGTGCTGTCAAATGATTAATCGTGATTAATCACATCCAAAATAAAAGTTTTTGTTTACATAATATGTGTGTATGCTCTATATGTATTATGCATATATAAATACACACATATACAGTATATATTTTGAAAATATTTACATGCATATATTTATACTCATATAACTTGTATCATATATAAATATATTTAATATATAAACATATTTTCTTGAATGTATACGTGTGTGTGTGTGTATATATATTAGGGCTGTGTATTGGCAAGAATCTGGCGATACGATACGTATCACGATACAGGGGTTGCAATACGATATATTGCGATATATTGCGATACATTGCGATACTGTAAGCAAGGCGATATATTGGGATATTTCTTATTTTAAGAATAGGATATATTTTTAGGAAAGCTGTCATTAAGAGCACACCACCATATGCAAACCTTAGAAATAAATAAATACATAAAAATTGTTTAACCAGAACACACTGGGATCTGCATTTGCAATAATCAGTCCCTGTAACATTCAACGTTATTGAACCACTTTTTGTGCAGTACGACTCAAGGGGGGAAAATTAAAGTGCTTGCAGGATTCTTTACTTAAATGTATGTATAAAATGTATTTTATAAAAAAGACCATATATATTTTTAGACCCTGCTTTAAAGGTTCACAGTTTAAGTTTACAATTGTAATATACAATGTCATAACATTTTGATCTGAACAAAAACTGACATCTGCTTAGTATTAATGAAAAATAAAGTGCTTGCTGGATTCCTAATGAAAACAAAACAAATGTAAACAATAAAATGAATACAGATGTTGAACATTCTCAGAACCTTTCAACTTGGATTTCACAGGTTTTTCAGTTTGTATTTGTTCCGCGTGGAATCAGCGAGACCGCGACGTGAACACTGCCCAACTGCACAAAACACCCCCGACCACAGTTGCCAACTCTCGCGAGACAAATAAGCAACCGCAGCTTCAAAAACAAGCCCAAAACAAGCCCAATATTTTTTGATGATTTATTATCATCAATATTATTTATTATCAATTATTTATTACCAATAAATGAGCCTGCAACATATTACAGTGGAACCACTCTTTTATCTATTTTACAAAAATTAGCAAACTGCAACAAAACTGGGAACAAAACTCATCTTCACCTGTGAGCAGAATAGGATTGGAGAGATGGAAAAAAGGAGAAAACCACAAGAGCTTCAAAGGAGAGCTGTAACATAGCCACATATTTATAGCCTAAAATATATTGGGATCATTCTATGGAAATGTCATTTTTTTCTGTCCCTAGCCTTTACAGAAATATTACACTTAAATACTTGGTTACAATTTTTTTATATATATATTTTAAAATGAAACAATGATGTGTAATGAATTACACCTTCTTGAGCCATCAATGTGGCAATATTTGTTTTTAATTAATTATAAAGAATTCCAAGCACCACAAAACTGCTCGTTACAGCCATGTACAGAGGGAAAGTGCTTTATTTTGAGGTCAAAAACAGGTTTTTCTTCCATTTAAAATAAAATAATGTATACATAACTATCCAATAAATGACATAAAAAACAAAATGCCACATAAATATTATAGTTATTATAGAAAAGTTTCTAATAATGTGGTCATTAAGCATTAAAGTGTATTTGAAGTCAAAAGGTAATCTAATAATGTGGTCTGTTTAAATGTTAAAAAAAGAAATATATTTTAAGACATCTTGCCATACCAGGCTATTTGAACCAAATGTATTTACTCAGTATTAGGATATGACTACATGTTTTGTTTATTACAGCTAAAAATTAATTAATACATTACAAAACATTGTAAAAATTAGCTAAAAGAAAGAAACTCATCTCAATCTCCAATACGTCTACTTCTGTCATCGCTTGGATTACTCTACGGCTCTTTTTGAATGTGATTTTTCTCCAATGAGGGGCGGAACATTGGCAAATTACTACGGCTTTTATTATTGCACTGGTTGGCTATTAACTGCGAGCAGACAGAGTTCAATAATTTTGGAGAATTGAACCCAAAGTATAATACAAGTTTTGTCAATGCATGTTTTTTCACACGCAACTGAGGTGGAGCCTCCCGGGGCGGATTAAGGCTGATGCCACACTCAGCTGGAGCTCGCGCCAATGGAGCCAATTAACATAATTCTTTCACAGTATTTCCTGTCATTTAGAGATGTGGTGTGCTCTAATGCTAGTATTTCCTGTCACTGTTTAAGTTCAGAGATGAAGACTGCCATCTAGCGGTCGGGATATGAACTAAAAACGAAACAACTGCCATGAATCTTGTATGATTTTTTTTTTTAAATATCGATATTCCGTTTTTGAGAATCGATACAGTATCGCCAAACAAAATATCGCGATACTCACGTGTATCGATATTTTCTTACACCCCTAATATATATATATATATATATATATATATATTATACACACACACAATAAATATACAAAGTACACATACTCTGTAAACAAAAAACTTATTTTGGATGTGATTAATCACAATTAATCATTTGACAGCACTACTATTTATACAAAAAATATGAAGCAACACATCTCAGTTCATCATGAAATCAGATCATCACAACAGTCAACAGTTATTGTATTTTGATCAAATAATTGCAGACTTGGTGAGCATACGAGACTTCATTCAAAAAAACATACCCAAGCTTTTGAATGTTAAAGTAACTCTATGGGGAAGTCGTGGCCTAATGGTTAGAGAGTCAGACTTGTAATCCAAAGGTTGCGGGTTCGAATCTCAGGTCCGGCAGGGATTGAAGGTGGGGATTGTGAATGAACAGCACTCTCTCCACCTTCAATACCATGACTGAGGTGCCCTTGAGCAAGGCACTGAACCCCCAATTGCTCTCCGGGTGCTGGAGCAATGGCTGCCCACTGCTCCAGGTGCGTGTTCACAGTGTGTGTGCACTTGGATGGGTTAAATGCAGAGGACCAATTTCGAGTATGGGTCACCATACTTGACAATACATCACTTTTTTTTTTAACTAATTGTAGTGACGGTACTGTACTTTTCTAACAAGTAGTTGAGTTTCCATTTTATTTTGTCTGCAGTTTAAACCCTGTTTTTTTTTTTTGAGCAGTATATCTTATGAAATGGCTCAGTATAGTTTTCTAGTTTTGTTAGTTTAATTTATTGCTACATTTTAATGATGTGTTTGTGCCTATTAAGTGCTCTAAATGGAGAATTAAATAATGTCACAGTTATTCATGTGGTCGAACTAATCGACTACTCTTCACAGCCCTTGTTTACAGGCTCATTGTGTGCCACGGTCATAGAGCTGCTTTCCAGTCCACCCTCAAGGATCATCCGCATGCTGCTCCTCTGAGTCCCATGATCATCATGGATGTGGCCATCGTAAATCCCAGATGAGCCTCAGACACACACACACAAACCAGCAGCAAAGCAAGCAGCACAGAAATCTTCGACTTCTGTAGACGCACATCAGAATAGACAGTGTGTAACGGCATTTAAGCAGTGACTCTCTCACTATACGATGCATTTTTCATTATATTTTTGTGTCATTAGATACAAGGTTTGTTTTTAAAGTGCTATTTGAGCGGCATTCATCCAGCTACAGATGTAAAGCAGTGGTGTGCTTGTGCAGTGTGTTTGTTTTTGCGGTCGAGCTCAGGTGGGCTGATCATTTGGAAACAGGTAACTAAAGCAGACACGGGACAGTTGGGGGGCAGCAGAGCTGCACTAATACTTTCAGACAGCCGGGTGAGGGCCAGCCAGCCAGACTGCATCCCCAGGGTGGGCTAGAACAGAGAAAAGTGCAGGACAGGGACCGATAGAAGCACAGAACATTAAAAGTCAGACAGATAGCATATTCATATATTTTTTTAATGATATTTTCATAAGCCTGGCTGTGTGGTACTTCCCTAGTGACAGAGAAGCACAGCAGTGGTGTGAGTGAGTGTTTGCTCCATGACAATAAGAATCTCTTCACTGATATATTTTCTCATTCTCCAGAGGTCATCCACATAGTAATATCATTTCTGCATCTGACATTTAATCCATTCAAACAAATAACCCGAGTGGGCAAATCTATTCCTACACATCTTCATCTATATGTAGCACTGGCAGTAAAACACACTCACACAAGAAAAAAACACACACAGAGACACATTACAGATCACACACTTCTAAAATGAGGCCTGGGGGACTTTAATGACCCCCCGATAAACATAAACCTTGTTTATCATCTTCATCACATTCTGTCTGTGGAGAGAATGAATCTGTAAGCACACACACATTCACAGTTTCACAAAGAATCTGTAAGTATTCCAGGGATCTCATTAGAAGTTGTGTATGTGCATTGTGCAGTATTTTATTACACGCTAAGATGACACCTGATGATGTCCTTACTACCTTTCTGGGCCTTGAACGTGGTAGTTGCATTGCTGTCTATGCAGGGTCAGAAAGCTCTCGGATTTCAATAAAAATATCTTAATTTGTGTTCCGAACGAAGGTCTTACAGGTTTGGAGCGACATGTGGGTGAGTAATTAATGACAGAATTTTCATTTCTGGGTGAACTTTCCCTTTAACAGTATAAATAAATGCAAGTTTTGGTTATTGTATTGTTAGTTCATGATAATGCATTGGCTAGTGTTAATGAAATAAACCTTATTGTAAAGATGTAATTGAATTGATTACATTATCAGACAATTATTTAATCAAATTAAACACATTTATTTGCAAATATTAATAATGACAGAATAGCTCCCAAATTAACATAATTCTGAGACATTGCATTATTGTGCAGACAAATTGCATATGCTTGGCTTTAAAATTGCTTTAGAAGTTGATGTATTATTTTTTATCATATAATTAAAATCCATTTTGTAGTTGATTTTGTTTATCAGTCTGCCTGAGACTTATTGTTCTTGTGCTCTGTGTGCAATATTTGTAATTGTTGGTCTTTGTACACATACAAATGGACGTCTTTGACCTTGTTTTTCATAAGCTCTACTTTTTTAAGACATTGTATGTTAAAGTGGTTAAACTCTGAACAATGTTTGAGACCTCTACATTCTGTTCCGTCCTGTTGCTCTCTGTCCATCTGTTGTTGTTTTTTTTATCAAAATTAACATGTTGTTGCAGATACATAATGACAGGATGCCACATATTCCTAAAGCCTACAAGATTCCCATTGTAGTTATGAAGATGCAAAACCTGCATAGGCTGTCAAAACAAGAGACAGTTTTTTAATGAAGATGTATAGTGCTATCCTCATCACTCGGTGAAGACAGTAGACGATGCACTTCATCATTTTAAGAAACCGATCTCAAGGGGCCCATGTCCAGTCTGAAATGGTTTCAAAGAACTTCACCTTTAATGTATCACTGAGGTCCATTACAGTTTGTGATGTACACCAGGAATAAACACATATTTTTGCTGATCTATGCTTGGCAACAGCCTTTGGAAACACATTGCCCTAGATACTAAAAATGGAAGATAATAAGTTTGTTGCTCACCTCTTAGGACATCATATTTAAGAATGCTGACTTTTAAGACCTTTTATTGGCTACCTAATGCACCCAATCAGGTCCTAGAGGATCCCTGTCCCTCCCTGTTCTTAATTATACTGATTCTCTGCAGTCATACAGCAAAGCCAAGAAAAAAATAACAGTCATTTCAGGTATAACTATCTTTTCCAAACCAAATTACTAAGACAGAAAAGAAGATTGTTTAGAGATAGATATCATTTTGGTCCCTCCACGTGGCTTCCTGTATCCATTGCATTGTCCTTGTTAGTTCACTTAGGTCATGGTTGCTGTATTATGTAATTTGGAACTTGTAAATTAGTGTCTTTTTACTTAAAGTTTGTAATAAATAGCCATATAAATAGGTGTACTTGTGTGTTTTTAAGGAGAACGTAACAAAATGAGGTCATGTCTTTAGGTGCTTCAGATTTATTACCTTGCAAAGATAATTACACTGGGATTTTAGTAGGATTTCTTTTTCTTTTTTCCCTTCAGTACTGAAAATGCATAGATACAAAAATATAATATACCCAATTTATACTATTGATACTAATTTGTCTAAATTGATTAAAAAAAACAAAACAATTGACATCACATTATAATGTACACTATGAAAAATGGATATTCATTTTGAGAATTGCTAAAGATGATGGCAAAATTCTGAATATTTATATTAAATTAATTGGCCAGTTTATATTAAATATACATTTTAAAAATCATTAGGCCAATAACTGATATGGTACAGAATACAGATATTGTCCATTCCTACTTGACAGATTGCATACTGAAGTAATGAAAACTAAAATAAATAAAAATAAATAAAATGAAAAAGTCATTTTTTATATCTTTGAGAGCTGGGCTCAGTGTGACTGCAGGTTAACAGTTGTCCCAACTCAACATCTGGGGCCACCAGTGGAGAAGTGTGTGAATAAGATGTAAAGAGACATGTTGATTGGAGCTGTTTTAATATTCATGCACACATTTTGAGTTAGTCAACCGTGAGAGATGGAAAGAGAAAAAATAGTGACACATGCACAAGCAGACCATAATATCTAAAGGTCTGTAGACATGTTGAGGTTGAGTCTAAATGAAGGTGACAGGTGAAGACTTTGTGGTCCACCCTGTAGACAACTGCCTAAGGGTGAGGGGTAGGTGGAGAGAGTATCTTCAGAGAGTAGAGTTTAAAATAAATGAAGTTTGCATGCACAACCAAAAAGTATATGAATTTCTCCGAAGACAGTAAAAACAATGGGAGCATTTGTCTGAGGGTACTGGGAAGTTTCCAGCTGTAGCGTCACTCCAATAGATGACACATGCAGATATAGTTTTCACATGGCTTTCACATGATGCCTCTTTTGTCTACACTAACACAAATGTGTGTCTCATACTTCTAGAGTTTGTTTCAAAGGCTGGTTATGATTCTGACTGTATTCTTTAAACAAGATTTTCAATAGAGTTTGTGTGTGCACGTGTGCATGCCATGCATGTATGTGTGTGGATGTCTCTGATAATAGAGGAACTTTCTGTGTCCTTTTCATGACAAATGAGTACTGCTGTGCACAAGCAACAGGGATAAATAATAATGCAATATAAATAATGCACATGCTGCGGTATTCACTGTTACTGTACATTGGACAGAGGAGCCTGCAAACACACAAATAAATCATTTTATGTATAAGGACGCACATAAACATCATAAATAATTTAATATATAACAAAGACGGAAGGTTTGAAGGTTAGGTAGCATATGGGAAATTAGCTTGGACATTCAGCATCACTTTTGATTGGATGATAATATAATTGGATGAATACCCTTTTTGCAGTTTATTGTGATTATTAAGCTTTAAAAAATGGCATGAATCTTAAAATTTCAATCTTCTGTGTTTTTATACATAAGAATTTATGCCAATTGCATGCATAATAATTTTGTAAATATTTTACAGAATTTAGCATGTCACACTACAGGACAGTGCTGTCACTAGTATGTCATATATCCTTATGGATCTATATGTATATACTGTATATATAATGCACACACAAAACAAAACAGCAGTTATTCTGCAGGTGCACTGTGAGTGTGCAAGTTTTTCTAATGGGTTTAAGGTCTTGGATACCATCAGAATGTTCAGTGTCAAACTCTATTGCTGTGTATGTAAACTACTATATATGAACTCCCATAAATAAAGGCATGACATAAACATGTTCTTCCTTTATGCCATTAAGATCGGGTGAGTCGCATGCATATATCTGCACCATCACAAACAACACACATGCACACACACAGACACCCCAAGGCTGATGAAATGTCAGGGAGGCGTGAATCACTCTGTAAGAGATGGAGTGTAAGTAATTTCGGTGACTTTGTCTGCCAGTCACAGCATAAAAACGTACACAGACACACAGATTTATACAACGGACAAATGGACATTCACAATATAAATGTGCAAGTCATGCACCGAGACAGAAAGTCATAAGCTCTGTTACACAGACAATATGGAAACAGACCATGATGGAGCATGTGATCATTGGTTAGTCACCCTGCGTCTCTTTTCATATTGTCACCACACACTCATAATACCTTAATATTCTTATTTGAGATGGCATATATCTTAATGTAGTGTCAAACAGTCAAGCATGGTGCTCACAACACCGAGATCATGGAGAATGCCAAATGCATAAATGTAAGCAGTTTAGATCTAGCATTTCACAACTGACTGTGAATTATGAGCAACCTTAAAAAGATCAGATTTAATGCATTAATGAATGCATTTACTTAAGCTTGTTACACATGCGAAGTGTGCACATGTTTGCCGAGCTGCAATAACGTGGGCCTCGCTATCTCATTTCATGTCCCATTTCTCCAGTTGATGTAATTGAGATTCCAGTCTTCCTAAAAGAAACCCACTACAGAGGATTGTGTGTTACAAATAACAGGCGTCTGCAATTTGTTGCTGCAAATGTTAAATTTTTAGTTAGGCTGTTGGATGCATGGAAGAAGCCCAAAAATCAAGATTTGAAAACTTTGATTTTCAAAAACCCATTTTGATTGACCACTAATCTAAATACTGAAAGCAACACATCCCTCTTCACGCCTGTGGTGGTTACGGCCCTGGATGGATGGTTTATTAGCTGTAAAAGTGTCTGAAATGTGAAGGCAACCAGAGGTTTTAAAAGAGAGTGTAGGAACGTGTAAATCAGTCCCACTGTCTTATTGTCAGGCAGAATCATGACCCTGTCTGCAGGGACCGAAGGAGCCGTTGATCTTCGACGTGAAGCCGATCACGGAGATGAACGAGTGTGCAGATGCGCGGATTAGAAAATGCATTATAGATCACAAAGTTATTTGTTGTTGTGAGCAGCAGCTGCTGTGTCTAACTGATCGATGGAGATCTCACAGTACACAACCTCTTCTTAGCTCTTTCATGTATGGAGGCCTGATTGTTGAGCTTTACTCTATCGCCCCCATGTGACAGCAGCTGGAACTGCAGAAGTAACCTATGGAAGAAAGATGACAGGAAAATGGTTGAAAAGCCAGCCTGTCTTCATGATAATAATATTTATTTATTTAGTTAGCAAAAAAAATGGCTGGTGAAGGAAATACTGACAGGTGAAGGAAAACACTTTGTCTCCACATTCCATCATTTTGCACCTGTACTTCTTCGAATCATGTTAAAGTCCATTCTGATTCCTTCTAGTCATTCCCATTCTGTCCCTTTTAGTGATTTCTAGTTTAGCATGGATAACTATGTTCCCCATGTTCCAGTGAAGATTGTAGGGTTCCCAGCATAACTCTACTAACCAAGCTGTGCATCTTCAGACTGTGTGAATGAACTGCTATGTGCAGACATGCTCCTTCTTGTTGTAATGGCATTATGCCCATCTCTGGAGCTGGCCTCCTCTTGATGTTGTTGTAGCGGGCAGTTGTCCAACAATGGCAGGGATGTATGTTCACTCAAGTGTGTTTGCATGTGTGTGTTAATCTGTTGGGCCATTGCTATTATCTTGGCACTCAATCCCGGTTCACCAGCTTCAATTTATTCACAAAGTCATTTGAGCTGTGTTGCCTGCGATATGGGACCCCTGGTGGTGCCAACACACACACACACACACACACATGCACGCACATATACTGGTGCTGAGTATAATACACAAGCATATCTCACATTGATATTGTTGTGTGGGTGAAGTAAGGTTTTCTTTCTCAGCCGTCTCTGTTTTCTTTCTTACTGTATTCTCATCTTCTCGGGGAGGCTCAGTAAGCGGTTGAGGTATTAGAGGAGTAATGCAATCATCCTACTGGAATGGATCAATCATTCTGCTCATAGATCCCTTCAAATGCCAACAACTTATCCGCACACACAAACACTGTGAGTTGGGTTTTGCATGCTACTGTTATTTCATTGACTGGTCTCTTTCAACAACTGCAGACTCTGTGAAGTGAGACCTGTTCATTGATCAAAATCTTCACAGTGTGACACAAGAACACATTTTCTGCTTTCAACATTATATTTCCTGTCATGTACAATCGACGGCCCCACTATACACTAAGACATTCTAACCACTTTTAGGTCATGTTAGGACATCACATGGTCCAGATTACCACTCTGAATGTGATTAGACTGTAATTCTCAAAGAGAAAGCAGTTTGTGCTAAATTTTGACTTTTATAGGCTTAGTGAAGAGTAATCTATAATTAATCTATAATTGCACTGGTAGATGGATTGAGTTTTTTGTATTGAGTGTGTCGACATCCAGATCAGCTAATGCAGGACTCCAAAGTATGACTAAAATGGGCACAAACTAAAAAAAAAAAAAAAAACTCACATTTGTGAAAATAACATCTACTCTTGAAACGTTGAATCTTGAATAAAACATGTAGACATTTGTGAAAACTTAAGTGATTTCATTACAAGTTATCATCATTGTTCCTTGTTTCCATTGTTTTTGTCTGATTTGCAACCAATTGACTTTTATGAGAAGGTTCTTTGTAATGAGTCGGACAAAATGACTCAAAATGATTCTGTTTCAACCCCACTTGTGAGTTAACAGTTTGAATTAGAATCAATGAATTCTTTATAGCCATTATCGAGTTCACAACTGATTTAACAATGAGTCAGTTTTTGGTTATATCCCATTCAAAATAAACCAGAAACCATGATGTTTTAGGTTTGTCCATTATTGATTGGATGTTCATATGGTAGTAGGCCTATGTCATGAAATATGCATGTTTACAACAAAGATTTGGTGTAAAAATGAATACTGGTATTCTAAAAAACATTAATATATATATACAGTATATACAGTGTATATATATATTGAAATAAAGTGCCTCTGAACAATCATGTTTTGAGCAATTCTCTAATTTGTCAACTTTTGTTTTTTTCCTGTAATCAGACAACATCATAGAAACATTTTCTTCAGCAATAGCAAAGACAAAGGCAAATAGATTTATTTAATTTGGTAGAATTTGTCATACAAAGTTTGCTCGTAGCTTTACAAAAGTTGTTTCTACTGTAGTAGTCAATATAGTTGTATAAAATATGCTGTACAAAAATGTACCAGTGAATGTAAAAGTGTATCAAACACTTTTTTTCTAAAACAGTATAATAATATAACATAATACTGATTTAATTAAACCCAGACATTATCAAGTAGGCTGCTATCCTATCAGGATATACATATGTGGGTGATTTAGTATTTAAACACACACAGTGTTAATGTGCAAAATCATTACTGGCAATTCACTTGGGAGTAAACTGATCATAAATAAGATTGATTTTCAAGTTGAATGGGCGAGTAAGTTGTTAATAGGTTTAAAAGCAATTCTGGAGCGATAATCAACATAAATTAGTGCTCTGTGGAGTTCTCCTGCATGGTACAATAAAACAGCATTACAGGCAATAAAAATATCAGATTATCCAGTGTATCGTATACAGAAATATCACTGTAGTGTATATGATATGCTATTGGTCAGACAAGACCCTACAAAATAGCCATACTGTCATAGCCATTATTCATTTTGTACATGTACAGTCATGTCTGTATAACAGAATTTCAAATATCTCAGCCACTGAGGAGAGTGAAACAGATTATGTCCAAATCCCTGGCTGAGCCCATTCTTGAGTCACACCTCAGTGGAATCACTTATGACGTCTGTGACATTGACGTATATAAAGATATAGCAGTGCAAATTGAATAAGTGGAAGAGGAATGTTGGCCAAGGTTCAAAATCACCAGTAAAATGCATGGACTTTATGTCAGTCACGTTAGGTGATTCACAGCATTGGAAAATGAATAATTTGTTGAAATGACAGTGTTACGTCTCTTTCTCAGGTGGACTGAGGCAGGGACATCTGAGATATTGTATTTCATTTTGGATATACGACAGCAGTAGGTCTCAACTGGTTTTGCTTCAGTTGCATTTTAATATTTGCATTTAGGATTGTTCTCTCTCTCTGCTGTTACTCAGAAAACACTTGCAACCCCTTTTTTTGGCAGTGACCCACAGTTGAGAACTACTGTACTAGATACTACATGCATTAACAGATACTGTATACCCTACACACACATACATGTGCAAAGAAAAAGGATAACGGTTAGTGTTCGGCAGGAACCACTTCTAGGATGATCTGTAGTGATCTGTTCACAGAGTCTGAGAAACACAAGGGAAACAAACATTAATAACCAACCTCACTAATTAGCATATGTATATGATATGGTATGGAATATATTTCCATATATTTCATAATTTGTGCATAATGAGTATTGTATTTATTCATTTAATTTCCTGTCGGCCATCATTATAAGAATCATTAATGTGTAACTAGACAAAAATGCATATTCAGAAGTTTTATGCTGTTGCCATTTACATTCATGTAACCTCTGACCTGACAATTTCTGGAACCATTTGGGTTTTCTTTCGAAGTGGATGAATATGTAGTACGCAGGGATGCCTGTGAGAGAGATGGCGAAGCCAATCCCTGTATTAATTGGATCCGAATATAGAGAAAGGAAGACCATGAAGAAACAGGTGAAGGAGAACACAGCAGGGATGAAAATAGGGACCTGAGAAAGAGAAAAACACAAAGATAAAGAGGGACTTTTCTTTGCACTTTAGAAAGTGCAATAAACCGCATGTGTTTTCCAGTTTAGACTGTATGTAGGTCTGTTCCTCATAAATCATATGACTCCAAAAGACGTATGGAATGTAGTGAGCAGATCATTTTCATGATCCTTTATTGTGCTTGTGTGCCCTTTTATTGTGACCTGTACAGTTAGTGTTTTGCAGAAGTAGAGTTGGAATATCATAAGTGTGAATTTTCATTTCCTTTAAACAACATGTTTGTTTGCACTCATGGATATCTGTAAAATCTTCAATTTCATTTTCAAATTCATATCTAAAGGGGATCCACAGCCGTATCATAAATTAATTTACATGTTTACACCCAGCCTCTTCTAGTTTAATCAGCTAAACTTTTTCATTACGACAAATTAAATGCTTAGATAAGACTACAGGGAAAAACGGGCACTCAATGCATCAAAAATATAAGCTCAGTTTGTTCATGGTGACTTCACAGTATATTGGGTGATTGATTTTTATCCAAAATAACCACCAGTTGACCAATCCCAGCAAAAGCCCCCTGGAGCAACCTAAGATTAAGTGGACACAATAACAAAGTGACAGAGTACAATTGAGATCTCAATAGCTTGGCTCACCTCTGCTCCTTAGAATTAAATCTGCTGTGTTTTCCTAACCGCTAGATATTTAACCGTTATATTACATTAGAGATGTATGAGATATGAGATAATAGGCTGCCAGCACAGAAAAGCGGTTCACCTTAAACGGTCGTGGCATATCAGGGCGTGTGTAGCGCAGGTAGATGAGGCCGACCACAGCCACCCCGATGAACAACCAGCGCAGGAAGCTCATGAAATTCAGCAAGCTGTAGATGTCCCCTAAGAAGAGGATCAGTAGTGTGATCGGATACTGAAAGAAAGATAAAGTAGACATGAAAAATACATGCTGACAAAAAGTGGTCCTGTAAAGTGAAAGTTTTTCTGTTCCTTTTTGAAGATCTTCTGAGCCTTTTGACAGTGTGAACATATTTATTTTGAAGCTTTCAAAAGTGTATAAGCCTGGACTGCCATTATGAGTAATTTCTTATGTTTTTTTATCATCACTGAACATTGATACTTGAAATGCTCAATATGTGGAAAGAAAGGATGCTGCAAATGGTTTTGTTCAGCTGTACAGGAGTATCAGTTCAGGTGACCATTGAGTGGGACATGTGTGCGTCTATGACTCACCAGGACAATCACAGCAGGTAATGGCGTGTGTCGGCGTATGTGAATCATAGAGAGAACTTCAGGAAGCTGACCTTCTCGAGAGGCCACGAAGAACATTCTGTGAAAGAGAGAGACACAATGTTAAAACCTCCACTGTAAATACGAACCAAGATCTACAAAAAGTCAACATTCTGAAAGTTTGAAAGATATTCTTTGAAACACCTAGTGAAAAATAAATATGCTAAAATGTATTTGAAATACATTTATTTCATGCTAAGTATACTACAAATACATTTACATATTTATGTACTTAATAAAAATACCCTGCAGTTGTACTTTTGGTATACTAAACTGGTATACTTAAAGTCTAAACTAATTTTGTACTTTAATTGTTTGGAAGTAGTGCTGAAGTCCAACTAAAGATATACTGAAATATGAATTTTTATTGATTTTTCATATTCTAATGGTAATTGTCAACACACTTTTGAAGCAATTTGCAGGTTTTCTCCCGAGATCGAATTGGTACTTTTCCACTAAACAGATACTCTCCAAATATCATTAAAATTGTATCCTGATTTCCCTAAAACTTTCATCACTCTATTTTAAAATAAAAATCAGGTAATGTAATCTGAGACCCAAAACTGGGACGCACACCTTGAGATAGCAAATAGGCATCCATTCATGGACCCAAAACAAGACAGAGCCACAAAAACCGGAACTGCGAATGAGAAGTTTCCCATCATCTTCTCTGCAAATGTCTGTTGGGAAAGATGAATGGAAAGAGAGGGAAGAGATGAAAAGAGAGTGAGAAAGAGGAGCTCATTTTGTGAAGCAAAATAGGAAAACAACATTGATCTTCAATTTTTAGGCTTGTTGGCGTTTATGAATAATCAGTGCAGTAAAAAGGCTTTATATTTTCCATAAAGAGTGAGCTTGTATAGAGACACACAGTCTATAAATGAATGCATTACAGACGTCTAACGAGATGAGAAAGCTTTTAGAGCGTTTCAGAGCCTAGCAGGAGATCTCTGCACACGGATTCTGATGCTGTCAGTTATTTGTGAAAGATATATGATTTGTCCAGCAGAGAAACAGACAGGCATTTAGAGCCACTGGCTTTATGTAATCACATTTACTTTGCTGTAGAGGAAGGTGTTGACTGTTACATTCACTATTGCAAATTGCTTGAACTCATTTATAAAGCTAGTATCTCTTTCTTAAAAGAACCAGTTACTGCTGCTACATGAAAAATGTTTGAATCTTGGATTTTGCCACTGCTGTTGTTAATGAATAAGATGTGTGATAGAAGCAGACAGGGAATGACCCACCACAGCTACGGCATCGGAGGCTAACAGCTCTTCTGCTGACATCACAGTGTAATATGCCACGTTTGTCAGTGTGTAACAGATCATTACTATCACCATGGAGATGCAGATGGCAAGAGGCACCGTCCTGGGGAATGGAAATTAACACCTAAGTCATCACTGCGGTTTGGTTTTCCATGCTAGAAACAGCTGAATTAAACCATCAAACCTCTTCAGCAGAAATAACATTTGTTATATCCAATCACTAACCTCTCAGGATTCTCCACCTCCTCAGTCACGAAATTCAAGTAAAACCTGTATGAGACCAATAAATGTATTCAAAGACTTTATAGGCATTATGGGATTTGTGTGGAATTAGAAGGTGGGCTCACCAGCCGGCATAGGCGTACATCCCTGAGTAGAAGGCGAGAGGAAGTCCTGATAAATCTACGGTGTTGACTTCAAATGCATTTTCAAAGTTTTTGGTCTCCCCTGCAGAAGAAATCAGTGACGAATGATTAGCATTTTGGTAAGCTAACACAGCCTGATATTATCTCTATTTTTTGTTTTTCCTGAGTTGACCCTTAATTAGTAATAATAATCAAAAGTTATATAAATGGAAATGAAATATGAAATGTAAACAATAAATAAATAATTGATATTGATTAAAAAATAACAACCCTATACACTACTGTTGAGGTTGGTAGGATTTATCTCAGGATTTTTTTAATTAAAGTTCAAAAGAACAGTGTTTATTTGAAGAACAACTTTTGTAAAATTATGTCTTTAAAAAAAATTATAAAAATTATAAATGTAAATAAATTATAAATTTAGATAAAAAAATCTTACAGACCTCAAACTTTTAAACGCTGGTGTGTATAATTTTAATGCTGTCAAATGATTAATCATGATTAATCACATCCAAAATAAAAGTTTTTGTTTACATAATATATGTGTGTGTACTGTGTATATTTATTATGTGAATGTAAATACATACACATACATGTATATATTTAATAAAAATGTTATGTTTATATATTAAATATATTTATATATAATATAAATTATATAAATATAAATTTATACATGTAAATATTTTCAAAATATATACTGCATGTGTGTGTATTTATATATACATAATAAATATACACAGTACACACACATATATTATATAAACAAAAACTTATTTTGGATGCAATTAATCGTGATTAATCATTTGACAGCACTAAAAAAATTTAAATATAATAATACAATTTTTAGATGTGTACATTTTTATTTTACTACTGCATTTAGCTCTTAATAATCAAGAAACCACAGCTTTTTTAGCATTAAAACGAAATACCTTTGAAGAGTTGGTATAATCCTGGAACAATGATAATGGCAATAGCGAGCAGCTTGCTAAATGTGAGGAAGATTTGGATTCTGGCAGTCCAGCTTACACTCATGCTGTTTAAATACATTACCATAGCTGCAGTGAAGAGGAATACACAATAATTCATAGTTAATATTGCACACATTAAACCGTACATACACACACTGTCATCAAGCAGCACTATTTTTATATACGAATATATAAATTATATCAAGCTTACTGATTCCGATTGTTGTGGCCAATTTAATGGCAATTTCAGGAACTCCACATGGCATGAAGATGGGCTCTAAAATATAGCGTCCAAATGCCAGAGCGATCACAGCCAAACCTGCAGGTCTTCAAGATGAGAAAATAAATGCTGAGCACTGTGTCCTGCACTGAATATCTTGAAATCACTCAAAAACATGGGTGTTCTGATGATGTTTTTGATGAATCATGATTGCAATAGAACATCTTATCTTGCATTTTTCTGTTAAAATCACTGAACGAGTCCCACATGTACCCTACAAAAATCTGAGGTGAAACTTTGCCATGAACGTGCTGTACTCTCTTTCATGTAATGCTGGTTTGCTTTCAACAGATATTAATCTTGATGATGTTGTGATTAAATATGAACCTGCTGCATTCCAGCCCTTGAGCCTTTGCGTGAGAGCCTCCATGATGGCTTGTTCATTGTCATAAGACACTTCATCTCTGGTTTTTATTCTATGACTACTAGAGCCCAGCAGTAATATTGAGAGATCACCTTCATCTGGGAGACTTTGCTTGTGTTTATTTGGGGCATTGTAGGGATTGTGTTTGTTTATTCTGGCAGTTCTCCAGAGACCTGACAATGAAGACGGAGGATGAATGAGGATTTACTGACCTTATGGCAATCATGTCGACCCACAATCGCACAAAAGCCACTTGCGGACCAAACGCCTCCAGAATGTACGTATAATGGCCGCCAGACTTTTTAATACAGGTACCCAGCTCAGCATATGATAGAGCCCCTAAAAGGGACAAAAGGGAGAAATAGCTGGGAAAAATGAAGGCAAAACTTCTATACTTTGGCAAAATGAGATGACAGTGGCTGGACAAAGGCCAGTCTTGGAGAGCGAGTGCCATTACTATTCAGGAAGGTGGCAAGATTTACACAACACCTGCAAAGCAACCCTAAAGGCGCATGGTTAAGTTAGTTCATTAGGACCATCTGTTCGTTCTTTGAGAGGGCAGTTACGCAAGCTCATTTTAGTTCTATGCATTTTAACGTTTTAATGAATAATCTGTTCGAATCAAAGCCTGCTTCACTTGCAGCCCCTGACTTGTGAACTTCAAAAGGCAAATGTAAAGAGAGCACTAAACAGGCACAACAGGAGAGTTCAGAATGCAGATTTGAGAAATTCTGTCTCTGAGAGAAACTGTGGATGAATGGGCAGTTTTTTTTAAACGGCGGCTCAGCTTTTCCTCAAAGCCTGCGGGCTGCGGCACACAAAAGAAAGCTGACAAGTGTGAAATGACTCCTGACATACACATGAATAAACACACTGTCAAACAATGCTCTTCTTATACACAAACTAATTCTTCTTCGACACACACACGAAGCCATCAACTTCCATGGTGTCAGACCGTGCTCTCCTCACCGTCAAAGGATGGCTTAAGACAATATCAGTCTCTATCATGCATGGACACACACATTACACATTAGAGAGGCCCTCTGTTCAGGTTCTTCATGCGTAGCCTGAAATTCTTGCTTAGAGACGATCCAGTAAAACCTGAACTTCTTAATAATGTAATGAATTAGGGGCAGCTCATCTTCAAAATAGTGCTTATAGTGGAGCTTCATTGGATGATGTATGTGTCATGCATCAATAGCCAAGTAAGCAGATTTAGTCTTTGGATTTTATAGTGATATTATTTAGTTACAGTATGTTATCTGAAGCCATTCGGGCAATTTCCCATCAATTTCTTTATTTCAGCTGTTTGATATATTGGGCTTCTTGAACCCAGTATTTCTCACTTGCATCCATGTAACCGAAGGATTTAGCCCCAAATGTTGACTGAAAACGATCTACAGCAAATTTAGTGTAACAATCAAGTGTGGGTTTTGTCATGTCCCATTAAATATTATGGCAACATTAAAGACTATGGTAACAATTTGTAATGCCATCAATTTGTTTACATTAATTCATGGATTAGGTATCATGAGCTAACAAAAAAATATTTTTGCTGAATTTATTTAAGGGGTGGTCTAATGGATTTTTTCGAAGGCTTGATTGTGTTTATGGGGTGCACAGAAACATTTGTTCATGCTTCGTTTTTTTTAAAAACACATTATTTTTCACATATTTTACCTGTATTGTACACTGCTTTTCAGCTAGCATTAAAACGGCCGGTTGATTTCCTGGTTCTGTGAAGGCCCTCCCTCTGAAATTCGCAATGGGCTCTGATTGGTTAGCTGGCCGAGTGAGTTGTGATTGGCTAAACCGCCTCTAGTGCCGCTCTAGGGACTAAACGTCCCGCCCCTCACCTCGGCAGCATGTGCTCCAGTTGTATTGTAAACAGTGGTGTCGTCTATATTGCTTATCAATCTGAGCCCGATTAAGACCCAGAGGATATTAGTGAAGAGGATCGCGCAGAACCAGTGCAAGCATGGCTTTTAATTGTAGACCAGGCCTATGTTTTTTGTTTGTTGTTGTCTCATACTTTTAGATGCGCTGTTATTATGCTACTGCTTATGTTAGCTTTTAATATAAGCCTATATTTTTAACATGATTAAAGCTTTAATACAATACAGCAACCGCATGCGCGTCCATGTATAATGCTTCTCATAGCTGTGTGAAAATAAGTGTATAAATGGAATAGTTCATTGTTGGAGCAGCTGAGCTGATCTGAATGATAGAGAAAGAGAGAGAGAGAGAGAGAGAGATGCAGAGCAAAGCGTGTGCAGAGCAGGGTGACGTGAGGAACAGGATTGAGAACCGCTGCTTTAGAACCTTGATTTTGAAACTTGTGAACCCATTAGAATCGTTAGAAGACAGAATCGCGATTTATACAGTATATGAATAGATTTTTACGTGCACCCCTAGTTTTCTTCTTCTCCAAAGCAGCGCAGCATGGCCTCGCCCCTTCCTTGCATGTTCCCGTGGGCGGGGTTTATCGGGGTTTATGATGTCACTAACCCGGAATTATTTTGTTGTAGTCCCTTACCAGCCGTTCACTGTAGGCGATGCTATGCTAATTCTGTAAAAGACAATTTCTCCCTTTGCATTGAACTTTGAGCTCCGTAACTTTGCAGATGTTGTTTATGCTCACTCAGCTACATTACACACTAACAAATGTTAAAAAGGTGAAATCGTATTATATGACCCCTTTAATCTATAAATTAGCATGAACCAAGATTAATAAATGCTGTGAAAGTTAATTGTTGATTGTTAATACATGATACTCAGTACAACTCATTGATACTCAAGGTCAAATGGGTTCAACTACAAAAAAGGTTTGGGAATCCTTGTGTTAACAAATTGAATCTTATTGTAAAATATAACCAAATATTGTGTAATTTCAATCATTGATAGAACACTTTTCAGTTTGATGTAACAGGACCATGAGTTGGCACAATCCATTTTTAACAAGGTGTTGGTGAAATGTTTGCTCTGACTCAGAGTTATAAAACTTGTCTAAATATTTTTACAATGTACAAAATGATCAACCACATAATGAGCAAGTACACAATGTGCAAGTACACAATGTGCAAGCAAGACAGGTCTTTCCATCTACTATTTGAACTAATGCAGTTTTATCCACTGTGCCAAATTTTCAAATAGACCTACTCATTCTTCTAAAGGTGATTACAATCATCCGGACCTCCTTTCTTTTTGTCTTTGTGACTTCATCAGTCAGGAAAAAGGTGTTATGGAGAGTCAAATCAACAGATGTGCAGTAAGCAGGTGTTAGAGTACACATAAAACCTGTATGGCTTACTTTCTGCTGTAGAATACAAAAGGAGAAGTTTAGCAGAATGTCCAAGCTGCTTAATGCCATACAGTGAATCTGAATATAGATCATGAAAAACAAGTTTTTTTTAGGATTTTGTGTGAATAATGACTTCTTCACACAAATGTATCAAATGGCACTAGAAAACCTGTTTATATGGTGCATTTTTTGTCATTTTTATACAGCCCCTTTTCTCCATCTACTTTCATTGTGAGGAAGAGAACAGCTGAGACCTGCTAAACTTCTCCTTTGATGTCCCTTGGAAAAAAAATTTGGAATGTCATGAGGCTTAGTAAATGACATTTTAATGTTTTAGTCAAATGTCCTTTTAAGAACACTAATTTCTTTCAGTTGGCATAGTGGTGTGTTCTAATGAATGTCTGTGAATGACGTCAGCAGAGCTGTTAGTTTAGTCACAATATAAAAACCGCATACAAATGGTTAGTCAGTGTCTGTACAATTCCTCAAATTAAAATGCAACTGTTGCTTCTATCAGGAACCAAGAATTCAATTGTTCTAGAAGAGTGGGAGAGATATTTGGGTCATTTGTCAAAACTGTATAATGTGTGTGAAAAAAGATGAATGGGAGTCTGTGTGTGAGATCATATGCACACGTTAACACACTCATGTTTGCATATGTTAAGGTATGTGTTGTGTGTGACACTTACCGAAAAGAGAGAGAATCCCACAGGCAATCCACACCACCAGTGACATTCCCACGCTGCCCGAGTTCTTCAGAATTCCCTTCGGAGAGATGAATATTCCCGCTCCAATGATCGTCCCAATGATGATAGAGATTCCTCGGAGCAGTGTCACCTTCTTCCGCAGTTCCACCTTCTCCTCGGGGGCTACGGCGTGGGGGTCTCCATTTGAATTGAGAGGGTCTTTCTCTCCAAAATTACTTGGAGTTGGATCCCCGTTGGGATGGGGAACTGACACAGTCCTTCTAGGCATCTTGTTCGCTCACTCACAAACACACACACATTGACTTTACCAGTGGCACTGGCACACAAGAGGCCTGAGTGGAAGGTGTTCTCACAGCAAACTTCTGATACGCTGTGACAAGTCTAAACAAATATGTGAAGTGGCTTCTCCCTCCTCTTTCCTCTCTCTCGCTGGTCTTTTTAGTGTCTCAAACACTCCCCTTTTCTCTCCTTTACCGTTTGTCTTCCTCTTTTCATCTTGTCCTGTAATTTACAGGGCAATGTGTGAGTAAAGGAGGTGTTTCCTGTTGTGGTTATGGTGTTTAGTGGCAGCAGCATAGCCCCGAGTCATGATGCTTCAGCAATAGTATCCGATTCTCAGCTTTCCTCATGTAACATGCAGATCACACAAAGGCATCCGGCACTCACTTTAAACTCTCACTGTTTTCTCTCGTTCTTTCAAAGGCCCATTTCACTGCACTTGTTATAGACGTGTTCTGATTAGCAAGTAAGCAGACCTTAGACTGATAACAAACTCCTGTTTCCAGGATTGTGAACTGACTGTGTTATCTTTTTTGTTATACTTAATGTTGACACACGGTTTGAAAATGAATCTAGGTCAAACCACATGGCATTAGTTACTGTATGTGTGTGTGTGAGAAAGAGAGAGAGAAGGTGTGTTAGTGTGTGTGTGTGTGTGTGTGTGTGTGTGTGTGTGTGTGTGTGTGTGTGTGTGTGTGTGTGTGTGTGTGTCGTGTGTGTGTGTGTTTTCAGACAAAGCCATTCCAGTCAAGCCTGATACGGTGTTCTGTAAATAAGAGTGAAGAGGAAGTGAGGCTGATGTAACGTTACATCAGATCGCCCCAGACACACCGCTGAGATAGATTCAGTGTTGTGAAACCAGCACTTCTGATGACTTATAAGTTTTTACACCATAGCTGAATTTTGTAACCTGTATAACTGCCACAAAATGTATGACTCTATATGAATGACTGTTTGAATCATTATGACTGTGCAGAAATTACATAGTTGTGGCTACACTTTTGTAATTGTTCCTCTGAAATGTAACTTCCTTTTTTGAGTATGTCACACAGATTTGTAATAACTTGATGCCATTGGAGAATCGTGTCACACAAAGAGCTTTTAAAATAGTTTTTAAAAAGATAAATGTACAGTAACATTAATTGTATTATGAAAAAAAATATTTTGATAGTTTTTTTTTTATTTCAATGTATATTATATATACACATACACATATATATTTAAAAGATCCGGGTCAGTAAGATTTTTAGAATTTTCTTATGCTAAATGTTTCTTACATTCGTTTTCTTATATTTTCTTACATGCTTAGTCATTTGGCAGACGCTTTTATCCAAAGCGACTTACAATTGGGGAGTACATAAAGCGATTCATCATGAAGAGGCAATCAGACAGAGGAAGTGCTCGTAACACCAAGTCTCAGTCATTGTTCAAATAAGTACAAGCTAGCAAGGGAAGGAGAGAAAGATAAAGGGAAAGTTTTTTTTTTTTTTTTTTTTTTTTTTTTTTTTTTAAAGTTTAGGATGAAGTCAAGTAGTACCGAAAGAGATGAGTCTTCAGTTGTTGCTTGAAGAGTGACAGGGATCCAGCATTCCGGATAGGGGTGGGAAGATTATTCCACCATCCAGGAATGGTGAATGAGAATGTTCTGGAGAGTGATTTTGAGCCTCTCTGTGATGGTACCACAAGGCGTCGCTCACTAGCAGATCTCAGACTTCTGGAGGGGATGTAGATTTGTAATAGTGCGTGGAAGTAGGAGGGTGCTGAGCCTGTGGTCGTTCTGTATGCAAGCATCAGTGTCTTGAACTTGATGCGAGCTGCCACTGGTAGCCAGTGCAGTGAGATGAAGAGAGGTGTAACATGGGTTATTTTGGGCTCATTGAAGACCAGTCGTGCCGCTGCATTCTGAATCATTTGTAGAGATTTGATTGTGTTTGATGGAAGACCAGCCAGAAGGGCATTGCAGTAGTCCAGCCTAGAAATGACAAGGGCCTGGACAAGAAGTTGCGCAGCATGCTCTGTCAGGTAGGGCCTGATTTTTCTGATGTTGTGTAGCGCAAACCTGCAAGATCGAGCAGTCTTTGCAATGTGCTCTTTGAAGGTCAGCTGGTCATCAAAGATTACACCAAGATTTCTGACCGAAGTTGATGGGGTAATTATTGATGTGCCTAATTGAATCGAGAAGTCATGCTGTAGAGTCGGAGTGGCAGGGACGACAAGTAGCTCAGTCTTTGCCAGGTTGAGCTGTAGGTGATGTTCTTTCATCCATGCCGAGATGTCCGCCAGGCAGCCTGAGATCCGTGCAGCTACCGTTGTATCATCTGGTTGAAAAGAGAGATAGAGCTGTGTGTCATCGGCGTAGCAATGGTAGGAGAAGCAATGTGCCTGTATGATGGGTCCCAGTGATGTAGTGTATGTTGAGAAGAGGAGGGGTCCAAGAACCGATCCCTGAGGAACCCCAGTGACCAGTTGATGTGCTTTGGATACCTCCCCACCCCAGGCCACCCTGAAGGACCTACCGGTGAGATAGGATTCAAACCAGCGAAGTGGAATCCCAGTGATGCCCAGCGATGAGAGGGTGGACAGGAGGATCTGATGATTAACAGTGTCAAAAGCAGCAGAAAGATCGAGCAGAATGAGGACTGATGATTTGGAATTGGCCTTTGCGACTCTTAGGGCTTCAGTGACTGAGAGTAGCGCAGTCTCTGTTGAATGGCCACTCCTGAAACCTGACTGTTTATCATCCAGTTTGTTGTACTGTGAAAGGAACAGTGAGAGCTGGTTGAAGACAACTCGTTCGAGTGTTTTCGCTACGAATGGAAGGAGAGAGACAGGTCTGTAGTTTTCTAAAAGAGAAGTGTTTAATCTAGGTTTTTTGAGCAGTGGGGTTACCCGGGCCTGCTTGTACGCTGTGGGGAAGATGCCAGTGCGGAGAGATGTGTTGATCATGTGTGTGAGTGCCGGTAAGAGTGTGGGAGAGATTGCTTGGAGAAGGTGAGAGGGGATTGGGTCAAGAGGACATGTTGTAGGATGGCAGGAGAGGAGAAGTTTGGATACTTCCGCCTCGGTGAGGGGACAGAAGGAGAAGATGGGAGTTTGAGCAGTGGATGTGGTTGGTTGGAGGTCCTGTGTGTGTGGAGTTGAGAACTGGTTACCGATTGTTCTAGTTTTGTCGGTGAAAAAAGTGGCAAAGTCGTCAGCTGTTATAGAAGTGGTGGGCGGTGGTGGAGGGGGACAGAGGAGAGAATTAAATGTTCTGAAGAGATCACGCATGTCTGGAGCACTGTTGATCTTGTTGTGGAAGTGTGAGGATTTGGCAGTGTGGACTTCAGTAGAGAAAGACGAAAGCAAAGACTGATACCTAGTCAGGTCCGACGGATCGTTTGATTTGCACCATTTTCTCTCTGCCGTTCTGAGTGTGGTCCGATGCTCACGAAGAACATCGGATAACCAGGGGTTAGAAGGGGTAGCCTGTGCTGGCCTGGAGGAGAGAGGACAAATGTCGTCTAGACAAGAGGTTAAGATAGAGCATAAAGTGTCAGTAGCTGCATTCACATCCAGAGATGTGAAATGGATAGGTGAGGGAAGAGAGGAGGATACTACAGAGGAAAGAAGGGTGGGGAAAGGGAGCGTAGATTACGTCTGAAAGTAACCAGTAAGGGAGCTGGTGGCACCTGGTAGAAAAATGTAAGGTAAATGTAATGAAGAAATGGTCAGAGATATGTAGTGGTTGTACCAGAATGTTATCTGTAGTACAGTTGCGTGTGTAAATTAAATCAAGTTGGCTGCCTGATTTGTGCGTGCTAGTAGTGGTAAGGCGTTTGAGATCAAATGAAGCTAGGAGTGAATGGAAGTCTGTAGCATAAGGCCTGTCTAGGTGAATGTTGAAATCGCCAAAGACTAGGAGTGGAGTGCCATCCTCCATGAAAGAGGACAGCATGCCGTCCAGCTCCTCTAGGAAGGTAGCTAGAGTTTGGCCAGGGGGACGGTAGATTAGTACTATCTGGAGTTTTATAGGAGCCGTTACAGTAATCGCATGAGATTCAAATGAGTTGTGATTGCCTAGGGGAGAATGGGTTGAGTATTTCCATTTGTTTGAAATGAGCAGACCAGTGCCCCCACCCCGGCCAACCTGCCTTGGGGTGTGAGAGAAAGAGAAATTTTGAGAGAGAGCAGCCGGGGTAGCGGAGTCTTCTGGACGAATCCAGGTCTCAGTCAAGCCCAAGATGCTGATAGTGGATTGCAAGGAAAAAGCAGAAATGAAGTCAGCTTTGTTGACAGCTGACTGGCAATTCCAAAGACCCACAGAGAAAGAAAGAGGTGCAGTAGAAGATGTAGCGATCGGGCGCAGGTTAGCAGGATTACGTTGCCGTCTGCGTGTGATTTTGGAGCGTGGTTGGGAGAGAACCGGAATGGTTTCGAAACACATGATAGAGGTGGAGGGATAGAGGATATGGAAGGAGAGTGTGTGAGGGAAGATAGAAATGATACTTAAGTGTGTGCTCGGTGTCGTTGCTCGGTTGAAGTCGCGCAGGAGAAGTCGTCTGTCTTTACACTCGTTGGTCTTCACACGAGGAGGCAGAGCACGATGGCTGAACGCTTCCGCAGACGCTTCCGCGTCAGCGCACAGACGTCAAATAAATACGGTCTAGGAGACTAGAGTGAAAAAAGCTGAGGCCGGCTTCTGCTCAGCACAGCCAATAACCTTAAAGGACTGCTAATTGCTGGATACGAAACTAAACACTTCGCACAATCACACACGCTCGTTCTTAGCTGAGGTGCAAATTATTCAAATTGCCAGCAAGTGCAATCAAACATATAAACCTCAACGAAAATGCACAATAGAAATAGGTAGGAAACGAAGTATTCCTTCCTAGCAGCAAGTAAAGAATTTAAACAACAGAACTGCGAAAAAGTATTACAAACTTACGCGAGCTGCCGTCCTTCTCTTCTGGTGACTAATCGGCTTTCCCGTTTCCCGACATTCGTTTTCTTATATTTTCTTACATGCTTAATATTGTGAAAAATTAAGGCAATCTAAAATGTTTTCTGTGGAAGCCCGTTTCTGCCACTAAATAAAAAATAAAAAGAGGTAATTGTGCGTTTTAATCTCACAATTCTGACATTTTTCTCACAATTGCAAGTTTACATCTCGCAGTCCTGACTTTTTTTCTCACAATTGTGAGATATAAACTCGCAATTGCGAGAAATAAAGTCAGAAATGCGAGATAAAAACTCACAAATCAGACTTTTTTTCTTAATTCTGAATTTTTCTCTCTGAATTGTGAGATAAACTCGCAATTGCAAGTTGTAAAAGTCCAATTCTGAGGGGGAAAAAAGACTGATGCGTTCTTAGAATTGTGACTTTAGATCTCACAATTCTTACTTAATAAATAGCAATTGTGTTATAAAGTCAGAATTGTGATATATAAACTTGCAATTCTGAGGAAAAAAGTCCCAATTGCAACTTTATTTTTTTCTTGCAATTGCGAGTTTATATTACGCAATACTGACTATAATAAAGTTGCAATTACCTTTTTTATTTTTTACTCAGTGGCGGAAACGGGCTTCCATAGTTGTCTGCTTTTACAGTGTAATCTGTGAATAATTTTTGTGCTCAAGAAATATCATTTTTTTATTATTAATGTTGAACAGTTGTGCTTCTTAATATTTTTGTGGAAACCCTCATACTTTTTTTTCAGGATTTCTCAGAATACATTTTTTTTCTTTGTATAGAAAGTTCAAAAGAGATAGATAGATAGATAGATAGATAGATAGATAGATAGATAGATAGATAGATTATAAGGTGTAATTATTCCTTACAGATAGAATATTATAGATGTTTACTTTTTCTTCCAAAAAAAAATAAATGTTGATCAAGCTGAGAACACAGTTTAGACTAGTTTTCCTCCCCTTGCCTGTGGCATAGATCTATGCACATAAGAATCTTGAGCTGAAGGTCTTCTTGCTGCTCAAAGTAAACTTGTGATAATCTGTGGTACACAGTGTGTAGTTATTGAGAAAGGACAAACCATGAAAGGACACCATGGCAGTAAACAAATATATCTTATACACTCCCATACCAATTTTGAACAACTGACCCCAAAAACATGCCCTTGGTCGGTCCTTGCACTTGTTTTCCAAGCTGGAAGAAAGATAGAAAGAACGATATTCTCAAGAAACATCTCTCCTGCACAGTCCAATAAACTATAATACGATGAGGGGGAGAAGAGATCGTCATGGGACAGAAAGAGTCAACAGTGAAGAACATGTATCACGGTTTCAAATCTTTATCTGTAAGAAGAAAGCTGTGCAATTCTAACAATATTCAACAACAAGCACACAGCTTGACATAAAGACTGCAGACTAAAGGAGTCTTTCCCTACTGTGTACATATACTTTGATGTGTAGGTCTTCTAAAGCCATTCAATAGATTTGTGTGAGGAACATACTGTAATTTAAAGGGATAGCTCACCCAAAAATGAAAAGATTGTTATTATTTACTCACCCTCATATCATTTCAAACCTATATGACTTTCTTTCATTTGCAGAACACAAAGGGTATTTTGAAAAAAATTTGATAACAGAACTGGTTACTATTGAGTTCCATAAAACACCGAGACATTCATCAAAATGTCTTCTTTTATGTTCCACAGAAGAAAATCATACAAACTTGGCATGAGGGTGAGTAAAAGATTTATTTGGGTGAACTATTTTGCCATGTTTGATACAAGCAGTGGTGACAAATTTTTGATTTTTTTTTTCTTTTCAATCATTCAGTTGATTGATCTGAATAATTTGTTCATGAATCAAACTTGAGTTCAACTCACTGACAATAACTAGTGGTAATGGTTGTCAGCTTAGTAGAGCAGAAAATTAGCAATAAATAACAACTTAAATTTAAATCTGTTCCTCACACAAAGCTATTACATGATTTCAGGGGAATTTGAATGTTGCACATAAGTCATATGGATCACTTTTAACGTGTTTTTTGTCATTCTGATGCATTACAGTCCCTATTCACTTTTATTATAAAGAGTGTCCAGGATATTCACCTTTTGTGTTCCAAAGAAGAAAGAAAGTCGTACAGTTTGAACAGCGTGAGTAAGTTTTCATTTTGGGGTGAGCTTTCTTTTTAAACTCATTTTCTTTTCCTTATAAGTTTCTTTATGGGATATATTTGCAAGTATTAGTGCCACAAAGCCCTCCTAACCTCTTAAGAAAGTAAGCCAGAAGACGCAGTCCACATATTAAGGTGTCCTTCATCCGTTGGGGATTGTGTACTTTAGGCTGGCTTCAGGGAAGAAATGTGAAGAAGGTTGAGTGGTCGTCATCATTCTAAGATGAGAGAGAGAAATAAGTGAGGGATCAAACCCATCCTCTCCCAGAGAATGGTGGAATCTTCCTATATAAAGGAGGCCCCAGGCATGTATCCAAACATCCTTTAAGCTCTCTTTCTCTGTGTGTATGTGTGAATGTCAGGCTGTGTTTTCAGCTTGAGCAGTGAGGCCTAAGGGAAGCCTGTGGGAAAGTTAACACCTTGCTTTTTCAGTCATCCATTCTACCAGAAGCTATGACCAGACTAACTTACCGAACTTAATGATCAGGAACTCTCAGGGATCCCTTCCAACAAGGATGGAGTTCAGCAAGTTCCATAATGATGTCTGAAGCCCATTATCATAAAAAGCAGGGAGATCTTGTAAAACAGCGTGTACTGTAGCTGTTGCTGTGTGAAGCAGTGGAAGCTGATATAGTTCACCAAAATCACATTTTCAGGGCTCCAGGCTGCTTCTGAAGTAGAAAAAAGTCTACTTTTGTGACTATTTACAATTTAGTCAGTCAGGAACATTTTGTGTGTGTCCATTTGCTGTTATGTGAAATATCATCTCTTAAAGGGGTCATCGGATGTGACATGCACTTTTACAAGTTATTTGAACTGAAATGTGTGTTGGCAGTGTGTGTACACAACCACCCTATAATGATAAAGATCCACCCAGTGTGTGTGTTTTTTTATTTTTTTATCATTTCCCCTTTCTCAAATCAAGCCATTCTCAGATGCCTGTCTGTGTGACATCACAAAGACCAAGGATCTCCCACGATTGTTGATTGACACTAGTGTTTTACCTTAGACCCACCCTGAGTTAGCTGTCATCAGTCAGCCATTGTTTCACCGCCGGACCAGATGTAGACAAGAATGTCTCCTAAGCGATTGAGGTGTTCTGTTGTTGGATCCAATAATGAACATAGCAGTCGTTATTTACTCCCGACATCTGAGCCGCTGAAGATGCAGTGGATTACCTTTGTTTTTGAAGGGAATGCGCCCCCCGATCTACCTAAATGTGTTTATGTTTGCACGAATCATTAGTTATCCAGCCTCACCTACAGAAGAAGTGAGTATAATGTTCTTTTCTGAATCTTTGCAAATCACCTTTCTTAATAACGTGCTAGTTAGCAAGTTCCGCGGCTAAAGTAAACAGTATCGTGAGAATGGCTCGTCACCCCACGGAAGAGAGGTATCTTCAGATCAACTTGTGGAAAATGGACATCCGATGACCCCTTTAAAATTCTGTGCACTTGCTGCACTCAATAACTAATGCAGCTTGAGCCACGATGTCTGATATACAAACAAATGACGGTTACATTTTATATTGATAGACTGTTAGGGTAGGTTTAGGGTTAGTAGAATAAGTTGACATATACTTGCAAAGATTCTAATAATTAGTATGTTGTATGTTGTGGACCCATCAAAATAAAGTGTTAGCAGATATTAAACAGACAGTCTACTAATACTCTAATGACTGCTAGTTGACATGTCGTTGCAAAGTTACTTACTGTTAGTAGAATGTCTAAAGTGGACTATCGAAATAAAGTGTTACCCAAATGACTCTTAGGAACTGGTTCTTTTTAACAAGTCAGTCAAAAAGAATAATTTGCTTATGAGTTAGCAGTTTGAAGTATGCTCACTGAGAACATTGTTACAAAAAAAAATCTTTGATCACGGTTGCATTACAGTTTTCACAAAAATGTTAAACAGAATATCTCTTTTTAACAACGATAATAATAAGAAATGTTTCTTGAGAACCAAATCAGCATATTAGAATGATTTCTGAAGGGTCATGGGACACTGAAGACTGAAGTTATGGCTGTTTAAAATTTAGCTTTATCACAGGAACAAATGACATTTAAAAACTGTATTCAAATTGAAAACAATTATTTTAAGTTGTATTAATATTTCTGCTTTAACTGTATTTTGATCAAATAAATCAGCCTTGATGAGCATAAGAGATTTATTCAAAAACGTTTTTAAAAATCTGCTTCCAAACTTTTGAAGAGTCATGTACAGTATATATTTCCTTTCATCAAAACACATAACAGTGACTTTTTTAGCTGTTCACTCATTAAACTACCCTAGTAAAAAAGTAATACATTTAAAATACATTTATTTCATACTAAGTATAGTTCAAATCTGCATATTTACTTACATATTGCTCAAGACTAATTGATATAAAAATTAGAATTAAACCTTATTTGAAGGACTACTTGTGCACAATGCACATTTCTTAATATTAAGCCTAAATGTTTTAATGTCATGATTGATGATGATTTGAATGATTGATGAGAATTGTTTGATCTTTGAATAATATCAGTCTTTATATGCAAGATATTTAAAGTGTACCTAAAGTATACTTGCAATAGTTCCACTTTAGTACAATGAAATATACTTCAGTATATAGTTAGTTCGTTTTTAGCACTACTTCCACACAATTAATGTGCATTAAGTACAAAATTAGTTGTTCCAATTAAGTATACCAGTTTAGTATACCAAAAGCACAAGTGCAGGGTATTTTTATCAAGTACATAAATATGTAAATGTACAGTATTTGTAGTATACTTAGCATGAATTATATGTATTTCAAATACATTTTAGTATATTTATTTTTCACTATAGGGTAATGCTGAACAATTCTGTAAGTTTGCAGCTAAATAAGGAATTTGGCTCCTATATGTTTCTGTTTGGAAGCTAATGGCTCCCTTGTCTTTTTTTCTGATTTCAGAGCCCTGATTCAGAAAACCTCTTGCCTTTAGTGGTATTTGGACTCAGGACATTGTATTAAATCAAAAAGGAGGCCTATAGCACTTTTCATGTGTTCAGTAGTCACTGCTAGATATTGATCTTATTACAGTCTGCTGGCCAGACCACTTTGTTTACATGTGCTTACTTCCCAAGGTCTATAGCCCCGCAGGTTGTGTGAACGGAGACCTGTTCATTCACCAAGGGTCTCAAGAGCTGCAGTGATATAAACATGCTTCCTTTGCTTTCACTTGCTTGTAATTCTCCTGTCATATCCAGTCCCCAGCATACCACAGAAATACATAGGCTACCATTTAAAAACACGCTCTCATCGCCCACATAAGGTCGGTCAAGATTCAAGGCTTTAAACTGTAAATAAACGCAACGGTTTGATTGAAAAGTTCCTTTATTTCCCGAATGGATCAAGACTAACTGGCTCAGGATGTGCTGTATCCATCTAACTGATGAAATTTGATGTAAGAATTATGTTCCACTGATGTTGTTAGTATAAACTGAACTGCATACAAAACTAGTTTTGTTTCAATCACTCCATGGTGACTGTCACTGCATTTCGCGCATAAACCAATTACAACTTTCAACCTCAATATGTCTGCCTTGTTTGCGATCCAATCCATCTGTGACTTTCTTGGGGATTCGTACCCCTGCCAATGTCTCCTTATACATGAGGAAATAGAAGGAGATTGATGAGATGCAAATGAACGTTCTTTCCTCCATGGAAATAAAACAGACAACATTTATCTACAGTCGGCTAGATGTGTTTATGAATAATCAGTGCAGTGAAAAGGCTTTAAATTTTCCATAAGAGTGAGCTTGTAAAGAGGCGCGCAAAGTGAAACAGGCTATAAATGAATGCATTACAGACGCCTAACGAGATAAGAAAGCTTTTAGAGTATTTCAGAGCCTAGCAGGAGATCTCTGCACACGGATTCTGGTGCTGTCAGTTATTTGTGAGAGATATATGATTACTCCAGCAGAGAAACAGACAGGCATTTAGAGCCACTGGCTTTATGTAATCACATTTACTTTGCTGTAGAGGAAAGTGTTGACTGTTATGATGGAGATTGAGCACAAATTTCTTTGCAATCTATTGTTCTGTCACATACATGAACATATAGTACTTTACAATGTATATATATATTTGTGTGTGTGTGTGTGTGTGTGTGTGTGTGTGTGTATATGCAGTACCTGTGCTAGCACAAATCCAGTCTATTATAGTCTTAGTTACTGTTTTCAATGTAAAAAAAAAGTGTAATTTCCCTATTTGAATGAACCACAGCAGACGTCAGGTTATTGTCATGCCGGCTACTGTCAGAATGCTTTTTGATCTCGTACTGAATGGTTTCAGGACCAATCTAACCGCCTCATTTTACTACAGGATTTCAATGCATTGTGTTTTGTGGTGTAATAAGAAAAGCACAATATAATGCATTCTAGAGGTACTGATGTGGATGACAGTGCGGCAGGTGGGTAAGGGAGATTACATTTGAATACCTGCGCAATGCTGTACGCAGCATGTGATTACACGATTTCCTGCCGTACAGTTCTGAAAGGCTGTCAAAAATGTCCTCAGACTTTGACTGATTTGACAATAGCCTACACGTCAGTAATTCACGTACCTACAGCTGTGCATGAAATACGAGCAAGGCTGAAGGTAACCATTTATGAAAATTCGGGTGAATGATGATCAATGGTCTGTTTGGTGTTTGTACAGCGGAGCTTGAATCTCTCATAAACCTGGCTTGATTTCCACTAAGCTTTTTTCAGAAATTATATTGATTGTGATTTTTTTTTTTCTCTCCAAGAAAATGATTGATTGTGGTTTCGCGTATTGCTGCAATGAGATCTGAGAGTGTGTGCAGGGGAAGCAAGCTTTAAACTTCTATTTATGACTCAAACGCAGTGCCTAGATCTGAAAATAATGCTTCAGTTCTTTTTCTTTTTTTATATACTCATGCCTTGCCATTTACAAACAGATTTTTATGCAACACATGAACACAAAATAGCATCGCTTTTCGTAATAGAGATTGGTGTTTCAGTGGCATGAACACCGGAGGCAATGTAAGTGCAAGCATTTTGCTGAATACAATAAGTTTCATCTTTAAAAATAGATCAAAATATATCCACGAAAACATAATGCACAATCTTTCTAATTTACATTTGTACCTCTAAGGCAGAGGTTCTCAAATGGTGGGTCTGTTATGGTAGTTGCAGCAGGGAAAAAACAATGTAAATTATAAAATTTATCTGATCATATTTGGCTTATTACAAAATATTTGTTTTAAATAAATGCTGTTTTTTTAAACTTTCTATTCATCAATGATTACTAAAAATGTATCACAGTTTCTACAAAAATATTAAGCATCACAACTGTTTCTGACATTTATATTATATCAGAAATGTTTCTTGAGCACCAAATTAGCTTATTAGAATGATTTCCCAAAGAACATGTAACATTAAAGACTAATGTAATGATGCCGAAACTTTCATTCAGAGAAATAAATAAAAATAAATTAATTTAAAATAGGCCTATATTAAAATCTAAATTAAAAGGGCTTAAAGGGTTAGTTCACCCAAAAATGATCCTGTTATTTACTCAGCCTCAAGCCATCCTAGGTGTAAATTACTTTCTTCTTTCAGACGAATCCATCGGAGTTATATTAAAAATTGTCCTGGCTCTTCTAAGCTCTATCAATTGAAGATGCGGGTGTTTCTGTTACACAGTCCAAAACACGTAAAATAAAGTGCGCGAATCCATAAAAAACGTATACCTCACACGGCTCCGGTGGGGTGAATAAAGGCCGCCTGTTGCGAATCCATGCGTTTTTGTAAGAAAAATATCCATATTTCAAACGTAATAAACATATCTCTCTCCGTTCCGGCGGATGTCAGTGTTGCATGATTAGTGACGAGTGCAGAGAGAGAGCAAAACAAAACGCCGGTCACGAATTAGAAGCACAAAACGATGATTTGTAAAGAAAAATATCAGAGGTTTTCCATATAAGCCAAGAGAAGACTGGTTTTCCTTTGGTAAAGTAAGGAAACTTTGCTTCCTTTGCTCCTATAAACAAACATTGGTTTACACATTGTTTTTTTTTTTTTTACAAATTAAACAGAAACACTGCACAGCAGTTAAACTTCGTGGAACAAATTGCATTATTCTGTAACATTGTACATAACATTAACATTGTGTGTTTACAGTAGCCTATGTGTTGCCCTTCTGTGCCTCGGCTGTGCGAATGTACCGCTGTGATTTATTATGCTGAGATATGTCATTTTTCTCACCGTGTCCGATATTAAAATCAGTGCGACACACGTTGCAAAAGGTGTGGGCGTTGTTTACATGGCTTCGAGACAAGAAATTTAATTCTTCTGTCCAGCTGTTGTTAAATTTACACTAATATATATTTTTTTTTTCGCCGGAGCATCACCAGCTGACTCTTCTCCTTCCATTTCTACCACTGATGCTAGATCCAACTTCCCGGCGCGTCTACAACCTGTGCAGAAATCAACTGCGCAACTGGGTTGTAGGTTGCCAGGTTGAGGTCAAAAATGTTTTGAAATTTGTATATTGTGTCGATTGTGTGAGGTGATGCATTTCATACAAGATCTGGCAACTGGACAATCTTAAAATATTTATGTGATTATTCATATAACTAGGTTTGGGCCATACAAATTACGGGAGTTTCCTGGGAGAAATAACAAAACGGGAGGAGGGCGGGAAATGAGTGTGAAATACGGGAGACTCCCGGGAAAAACGGAAGTGTTGACAGGTATTATTCAGGGCACTTTAGTTTACGTGTTTTGGACTGTGTAACAGAAACACCTGCTGACTGCAATAGAGCTTAGAAGAGCCAGGACAATTTTGAATATTACTCCGATTGGATTCATATGAAAGAAGAAAGTCATATACACCTAGGATGCCTCGAGGGTGAGTAAAACATGGACTAATTTTCATTTTTGGGTGAACTAACCCTTTAATTTGTAATAATATTTCACAGTATTACCATTTTACAGTAATTCAAATAATACAGTAAATATGAATGCAAAGAAAGAATAATATACAAAAAATATTGTAAAAGCTTGTAGTATAAATATGCAATATTTTATGCATTTGCAAATTATCAGTTTTCTACTTCAGCCTATAGTATATTAAAAATGTCATCAAGGTAATTTTATTATATTTCAATGTTTGATTTTAAAAACTTTTTTTGTATTTTTGGCATAGGTATTTCTTATTGAATTTAATTGTGAGAAGAGGGAACAGCTGTTGACTTTCGGTATTGCGTGTTGGCCTGCTACAGCTGCATTGACAGGAAGAGTTCAAGGAGGTCTCTGTTAATTTAACACTGCTCTGCCCCAGAGCCAAGAGCCATTAACCCCAAAGAACCTGTTACACCACATATGCGCTGAAGATCTCAGGCTAGGTCTTTATCTTCAGATTGTGAGCACACCATGGCTTACCTGTATAAGAAATGAGGCCGATTGAGTGAGTCTTTCAAACAGGAAGTAGGTCTAGTGATAAATAATGCGAAGATAAGTGAGAATTAATGTTTCAAGGGTTAATTACTAGTAATGTAGTCTTAATTGCTGGTATTTAGTCCCTGGTGGGGGTACCTTTCACTGCTGTTTCTGCCACTCTTTCTCGCTGCAGGTGAGATCTAATCATGTCTAGTTTTGTGTTAGGAGCTGATTAAATCATTAAACACTCTTGCACAACATGCTCTTTCCTTCTGCATTTGAAAGATGTTAATCCTTTGGATTGTGCCGTTTATATTCATTTTCATGGTAAGAAATTAAATTCTAAGAGCTATATGGGAATGTTATCATTAAACTCACTCAAAGAAAGAACAAGAAAAAGGACTTCAAAATCAGCACATATGCCTTTTTACTGACATTTAAAAGCGGTTTTGAGCTTTTGATTCATTTGTTCCTTGTAATCACAGAGATTGAATCAGAGCTGACAAATTAAAAAAACATTTTTTTGAACATTAAACATGTTTGCTGGAGGCCGTTATTTGAATGAAACAAGCACAAAGAGCTGCCTTCAGTAGGTCTCTGTTCAAAATGTGCCTCATTTTTAAGCACAGTGCTTTTTTAGTGAGTAGTTAGTGAAAAAGGTGCTTAAACTTCATAAAATGTAAATAAATAAATGTATGTATGTATATAATTTAATATCCCTGCAGCTGGACACTTGCATGTTCACGCAGGAACCCTGGACATCTTTCTTCTGGTGTTTTTATCTTTAAGATTAAGATTTATTTGTCACATACACGATTATATAGAGAGTATATAACTAGCAGTGAAATGTATTCTCTGCATTTAACCCATCCTAAGTGAACACATACCCGGAGCAGTGGGCAGCCATGTTACAGCGCCCGGGGAGCAGTTGGGGGTTCGGTGCCTTGCTCAAGGACACCTCAGTCGTGGTATTGAAGGAAGAGAGAGTGCTGGTTATTCACTCCTCCACCAACAATCCCTGCCGGACCTGAGATTCGAACCCACAACCTTTGGATTACAAGTCCGACTCTCTAACCACTAGGCCACGACTTCCCCAAATCTTTCAAATATAGTATCAGGAAAAAAGGAATGTTTCTTTTTTGCTGAGTTTATTTGTGCTTTTAATGCTTGAAATAAATGCTGCAACATACCATATTTGTGAGATATGTTAGGCCTACTTCAGCATGACATACACAAACCTTTGCTGTACACTGCTTCTGCTGTGGGTTTAGAAGTGTGCAGGAAAACAAAGGGCATGGCTGTAATTACACACTCACTCTCTGCAAGTTTCCTGTGACACCTAATTTCTGAAAAGAGGAAAAATCAAAGCGACCAGAGGGGGTCAATCAACAGAATCTGTCCTAATTTCCAGCAAAATGATCCTTGAGCGTTTTAGCTCCCTAATCCTGAACGTGATTCTTACAGAAAGCAAAAGAACGGGGCGAGGAGAGTCTGGAGATGAGTATGCAGCTCACATAATGCCATTACCCGCTCCAGAGTGAGACAGAGGAGAGCCGCGGCTCTAGTCTAATCCACCCCAAACCTGACAGACAACACCGCCCTGATTCCACTTTAATTGAAGACATTTTATTAGATTTCTTTCTCTTCGCTTCTCCCCCATTGTTTCATATGTTGGGAATAAAAGCAGGGGCTTATAGCAGTTGCTCTCTCATTTTCTCAGCTGCACTGATCTATCAGCCGCTACATATTAAAGGAGTCATGGGAAAAAAAATGAAAGATGGAGGGAGGGGGAAGTGAAAGAACAAGAAAAAATGAAACGTTAAGGGCTTTTGGTCAAGCTAAGAAGATGTGATCTTGGTCAGACCTATGCTTCTTGCTTTATAGATATAAGCAAAGAAGAGAAAACTTGAATAATTGTTGTGTTTATTTGTCAGAGCAAAGTGCTCGTCAGTATGAGTGCAGCACATCCTCATCATGGAAACTCTCAGAGGACCGGGCTGCTCTTACACAGATGTGTCGGCATGAATTAGGATGCTTGGTGTTAACACATTCATTGTGCATTCCTTTATGGCTTTAATACTAATCAGACCTGTCTGCTTGACATGCAAACATAACAAGCAAAAACAAACGACTGCCCAAAGTTGTTATTTAAGCAGGATCACATGAGCAAGAGTGCTGTTGTTCTGAATATCAACGGGACCTGAACTAGCTGTTGTATAAAAGAATAAAAGGCTTTCTTAAGTGGAACACAAAAGAAGTGAAACGCATTCCAGTGAAAAGTTCTTAAATAAACCATTTTTATTAATGTGAAGAACGTTTTAATACAATAAACTTTTGTGCAATGGAAAGGCTCCATGATGCCAATAAATAACCATCTTTTTTAAAGGTGCGTGCTCTGACTGCTTGCTGAAAACTTCAGTGGTCCAGGCATTCTACTTCTGGTTGAAAACTTTTGTTGTAGAAGAGTTTTACATCTTTCAGTGTGGGGAGAGTTTGGCAGGAAGTTGGGTACCAATGTGGGTTTGAAGTGAATTATACCAACTTACTGTGACAGAGAGAGTAAGACAAAGTCAGAAAGAATGTGAGATTTTTTAAGTTAAGTGACAATTCCTCTTGATTAATCTTCTGAGGGATTGGCATGGCACAGCGAAATAATGAGGATGACTCGGAGAGAACTTCATTGGACACAGCAGTGGTACACAGTTGTCAGACTGGGAGACGTGTGTTGATGTGAGGAAGGGCCAGATAAGGATTTTTCCTCTGCTGTCAATTAATCAAGAAACTCCAACAAACTTTTCTAGTTTCAGAGGGCGCAAGTTCCCTGGATTTGTCTTAATTCCAACTTCATTTGTAATGTGTAATTTGTATTTCTGTTTAACAGTCATGTCAAATTACTATTTATTAGACTTTACAGTCTATTTTTTTAGGCCTTATATGAGTTCTACGTAAAGGCATGGAAGAACCATTGGCTGTATCCCGATTTGCATACTTCTAGAATTTGCATACTTTTAGAATTTACCAGAAATGATTTGCATTATAATTTGGAATGCACTAATCCTGAGCTGGCTTGAGTTATTGGTGGAAAGTATGCAAATTGGCATTAACCCATGCATGCTCACATAAACCTGCCAATCACAGTGCTCATGTATACAAAATGTCTTTATTAATAATTAATCATAAGGAGAAATATAACTAGTTATATGAGTATATGTATTATTATTTTTAGTTTTTATTTATATAAATGTATATTTCTAGATATGATTATTAATTATAACAATAAATAATTATTATTACCATTATTAAATGTAGCATAATTTATCATCATAAATTTATCAGTGCTTATGCACTCACATGTACTGCTGTCTGGGGAGTAAATCAAGAAACATTTGGTGTATCTGCTTGTCTGCACAAAAACCTGTAAATGTTTGTGAGTGTGCGTGCATGTGTGTGTGTGTGTGTGTGTGTGTGTGTGTGAGAGAGAGTGTTTAGGGAAGCAGAAAGCTAGTGTAGGTTGAATGGACAGTTGTTCTGTCTGTTCTCTCAGACATTGTGTCTGTATTAAAGCCACTGGGCTTTGTCTTTCTCAAGCTTCATTACACTCCTAAACACACATCGAATACAGGGGTGCCCACGCAGAAATTGTCAGTGTTTTCTGTGCGAGCCAAGGTCTGGGTTGTCGTTTTCACATTGTATCAAACGCTGAAGAAACAATCATGTTTTGACTGCCAAAATGCAATGCCTCGCTTATCAGGACTTGACAGCTGTCCTGTCACACGTTCATTTGAGCGGCTCCAGTCGCTGACTCCAACACTCTGAACCTTATTCTTTCCAGCTTGTTTGTTTTTTTCCCCTTCCCTCTCTCTCTTTCTGTCGATCTCTCTTTCTCAGCAGTGGGCAAGCAGGTGGGCGTTCAGACAGGTACTTTTCCCCACTCTAGTAATTACTCATTCTGCTCTGACGGCGCATCTCACACTTTGTGGTTCATTTTCACAAGCCGCTTGCAAGGAATTATGGAAGTGTTAGTCCCAACTGTGTGTGCGCACATATAACACAAAGTTGTCACTGTGTATGACAGGTATTGTGATGATGAATGTTAAAAAGTACTGTGAGATCGCATGACTCATTAAAAGGTTACAGTATGTTGTTGTCACAGTGGGTGCGTAGCTAAATGTGGCAGGAATGACTCTGTAATAGTTCATCGTTTGGCCTACAGTGAAATCCAGTCTAAGGTTTGGTTTTGACTGCGGTCATACACTTTTACCTCAGTACCGTTTTACACACGTCCAACTAGATTAAACATCTGACTACAGGAATCTACGTCGGTTTATGATGCTGCAAATACTTTGTCCGCGGCCCTAATTTATCATCATCTGACATAATGAAAGCTGCTCTGCTGTCATATTAATGCTTTAGCATATATCACAGGAGGGGATTTGCTTCTTAAACACTGACATTTACGTGAGGTTAACAGATAAAGCGGCTAGTCAAAGCTGCTTCGGTGTATTCCAGTCGTCATGCTCCATATTTCTATACACGTACACGCAAACACACACACTGAAGAAGTGTGTTTCATCATGGATGTAATGTATGCACTCTGACCTCATTGTTATGCAGAGAGGGTTTATGTTATTGTGTGGACTCTTCAAGTCCAACAGAGAAACTGCGGAGAATGCTAGCCGTGGGCCACTGGAGTGCTTTTCTGAGGAGAGGAAATGGAAATGATAATAATGCACAAGAAAGACGGAGCCAGAAAACATGGCACGGCTAAACTAATTGGTGGAGTAGGGATTTGTTATGCGAATACCATGCATAATTCTATTATTCCACATTAGGAAAGGAGCATCGCATTATTACAGGAAGCAAGCTTGGAGTTCTCGCACAGAGACACGTACAAAATCTTGTGAACACTGGCCTAATATGTGAAACAGACTAATTATATGATGTGATGTAATACTAATAAATATTCGGAGTGTACTTCAGATGCAGCCGTGATTGTGCGTGTTCATGGTTTGAGGGATATTAATGAGAAGAAATGTTCACTTTGAAACTCAAAAAACTGGGATCTTGAACTTTAAAACATCTAATCGAATTTCATTGATGTAGATTAATCTGTATTTAAAGATTTTTTGAAATACTTATATCATAGTAACTGACCTTTAAAAGACTCATATCTCATGTCCAGTTTTTGTTTTTATTTTTTTCAAATTATTTTAAATCACTGTACGATGTACGATGACCTGTGCTTACCTACAGAGCTTTGGGTATCCTGGCAAGAGAATGTATGAGTGATTTATGAATGAGAGAGAGAGAGAGAGAGAGAGAGTTTTAAGGAGCAGGGATCACTCAGCACTGAGCAATGATTGCATTTAGACTGATTGGATTGGATTCTGTTGAAAAGGCCCATAATTAGTACCACCTGCCCGGGCTATGACCCCCATTTGGTAGCAGGAAGAGTAGGGAGGGGTAGGTAGTCATCTTCCGGCCCACCTCATCCCATCTATCTCTCTATTTCTTTATCAGTATGAGTGTGTTTCTGAAGCATGTCAGAGTATGCACTGCATTTGAGGAAGAATTTACTTTTCAATGTGTGTAGGTTGTTTTTGTGTTTTTTTGGCAGTTTTGCCTTTATTTTGATAAAAACAGGGTAGAGGAGACAGGAAAGGAAATAAGAGAGAGGGGGGGGATCAGGAAAGGTCCTCAATCCGAGATTCAAACTCGGGATGCCCATAGCACAACAGCGCTTTATGTCGGCGCATTGCCCACAAGGCTATTGGTGCCAACCAAAGTGTATAGTTTTAATAGAATTCAGACACAGTACAGCTTCCACCACATTGCTGTTTTCCACCAATTGAGGATTTGTATCCTGGGCCTTATGGGATAGTAAGGATTTTCACAAATATTTTCATAAATATAAATATTTTTATAAACACAAATAAAACGATGTCCTTACTGCCTTTCTTAGCCTTGAACATGGTAGTTGCATTGCTGTCTATGGAGGGTAAGAAAGCTCTCAGATTTCATCAAAAATATCTTAATTTGTGTACAAAAAATGAACCGATGAAGGTCCTACGGGTTTGGAATGACATGAAGGTGAAAAATTAATGAAAGAATTTTCATTTTTGGGTGAACTAACACTTTAATATTTATATAATTATTGTATATAATTATTTTATAGTAGACAACATTTGAAGTGGATCACAAAAGTTCATCAAAGTTGATGAAAGGTTTTGATCCACTTCAAATGTTGACTAGTGCAGTTTATGGGGTAACGCTTTAGATTACAACCCGCAACGTACTGCGTAAGTAAACAGAATTTACAGTGTAACTTTTTTGTAATTATAGTGTAGGCTACCTATTCAGTACCTCTGTGTAATATAAGGGAATAATATGTGAAGTTTGGGGAATAAAGGGGTAATAACCTGTAAAATTACAAATTATTTATACTGTAAGTATTTTGAAACTAAGTGGTACCTGTTCTAATATTACTTGGTATGTAGGCTATACAACAATCTTATATTTGCAAGCGATTTAGCAAAAACATACACTGTGTAGGCCTACTTTTTAAACACGCTGGTTTATTGTTTCAATCCAAACGCTCGGTTGAGACTGTTGGGTTAGGAAGCTGACTTGATTTGACCCAATTTGGGTTGATATCAGTAATGAAAGTAACCTGACGGTCCTGGGTTGCCAAGTCCACGGTGTTGCCAAGTCCGCGGTTTTCCCGGAATTTTTTACCGGTGAACCCCCATCGAAATGCGATTGGGCTAGTTTGAGTGGCAATTGGGTGGATTTTGTTGTGAAAACCTGGCAAACCTGGCGAAAAAGATAATCGAAGCACAGACAAGGGACAACTTTGAAACTGTGTTCGTTTAAAACTGGAGCAGTGAATGTGGTGATCGGGAACTGGAAACAGCTTGAATGGCTCTTGAGACGAGTCTATCTGTGTTTGCGGTGCTCAGGAATATGTGTCGAAAATACAAGAAAACTAATCGAAGCGAAGAGGAGAGAGATTTTTAAAACTGACTGGAATGTGTTCTTTTAAAACTGGAGGGTTTTGTCCGAGTATGTTCTCACAACATTGAGCAGTAAAGCCGGGAACTGAAGTAGTCAAAATGTTGCTTGAGGACGTGGATCACAACGGTAAAATCAAAGACGGTAAAATCCTGTCAGTTCGCTATAATGCATAGATTAATATTGACTTTCAGTGTTTATTACTGTGTGTTTATTGACGTGATGGTTTGGCCATAATAGTTTAACTTCGTCAGTGGGTGAAAAACATGAACAAATTGAACAAAATCTTAAACAAACTTTTCAAAAGAATTTGGTTTAACTGTATAAGCTGTATAAGTATAGTTGCTTTGCTTTTGAACTGGTGTAATAAATTTGTATCCTTTATTATCTGTTGCCTGTGTTGTTACTGTTGTCATATTGTGTGTGATTTTAATGTAAAAACCCAAATTTCAAATAATATTTGAATTAAATAAAACAGTCACCATGTTTATTGATATAGTACCTGATATATAATGTATGACCTACTGTATAAACAATCGTTTTAGAGCAATTTGTTGTAGCTACTTACCCTGTAACTACATGGAATAAGGGGGGAACAAGCACCACTTTAATTTACAGCCCGCAAATGTTGTATTTACCCTGTAACTACATGGAACAAGGAGGTAACAGAGCACCACTTTAATTTACAGCCCGCAAATGTTGTATTTACCTTGTAACTACATGGAATAAGGGAAGAACAAGTTGGGCTTAAACACAGAACAAGTGTATATTTGCACAGTAATTACAGAGAAAAATATTGCACTAGTTTTAATTTAATTGTTTGATGGCCAAATTAAACTCTACTAAAAACGTCACAGTATACATCCACTGAAATACAAATGTTGTATGTATTTTTTCTGCGAACAGCTGGAAAGAGGTAAGCTTGTTTTAAGCTGCTTTGAACCTTGATGGTATATCATGCAAAGTTATTTGGTGATAGTGGTGTTGGGAAGTTGCTGGAGTGACTGAGATCGACGAATAAGCTTTCATAAGGTAAGTAGACTTGTGAATTATAAATCATAGCAGAAACTCATTAACTAATTTCACTAGATGTCCAGTTTTGTTGTTCAGTAATCATCATGTTTCCTTTAATAATAGAATGGTTAAAAATACCTAGGCCTATAATAAAATTCCAATATAAAATTGTAAAAAGTATATTGTCTTTCTAAATCACTCCTAAACATAAGATTATTGTTTAGGCCATACCACGTAATATTAGAATAGGTACCCCTTAGTTTCAAAATACTTACAGTATAAATGATTTGTAATTTTACAGGTTGTTACCCCTTTATTCCCCAAACGTTGCATATCATTCCCCTATACTACATTATAATTACAAAAACGTTACGCTGCAACTTCAGTTTACTTACGCAGTTCTTTGCAGGTTGCATATCTGGTTGTTACCCCCTTATTACCCAAATGTAACATATTGTTCCCTTATACCTACACGTACTTTCTTTATAGGTACACTATAATTACAGAAACGTACACTGTAAATTCAGTATACTTACGTAGTTCTTTGCGGGTTGTAATCTAAAGCGTTTATGGTAACATACTAACATAATACTCTTACTATTTCTGGCATGTGGCAGAACTAGAGCAGCTTGCTATTCATAATTCTATGTTATGTTACATTTTTGTCACATGCAATGTGCTCTGTTGTATATTGCTCATACTCACATATACTGTGCAGAGTGTACATACTACATACATACTGCAGCAGCAGTACGAGTAGTATGCTATGCTGAACACAGCCGGCATCTCCTTGGCTTCCTCTTTTCTCTCGCGCCGCTCATTCCAGCTGTGGCAGAGCCATCAAAGAACAATGTAAGACTCCGGTCTCTCCGGTTGCATGATTGCTAAAGCAATATTCAGCCCCACTGAGAAAGACACAGCAGATGGAAGGAAAGAAAGTGAAGAGATTGAGACCAAGTGGTGTAATTATTTTGGAAAGATTGGAAAAACCCTATTCCAAAACTCAGGCTACGACATGCAGCGGGAAAGAAAGTGAGAAAGAGATAGAAAATGAAAGCCGGGATGAGAGAGACAGAAAGGGTGAGGAATATCAAGAGCTCTTTTTTGAAAATAGCAGAACAGACGCCTCGCTGCCTCATGCATACACAGCGGTAGAAGAGGAGTAGACCACCTCAAAAAAAGTCAAATTAGAATGTTCGAATTGGAGTGTTTCTTCTCAAAGCCTCATCTTGTTCATCCATTTGAGAAGCCAAATGCAGGGGCATAGCAAGAGAGAAAGAAAACTTCCTGATAGCATGAATAAAATATCCCCACCTTCTCTCAGGCTGGCAGGGGATCTGTGGGCACCGAGCCAAATGGAGATTCATATTGCAAGATGCCTCTCTGAGCTCTGTGTCCATTTATTTCCTCATTTATGTTTTTTGGTAATGTGAAACATGCATTTCATTTGGAAGATGTGTTTGAGAGCGAACCAAGACGACGAGTTCATTTGTAATCGTGAATAATTCGGAGCTCGTGTACTGGTTGTCTTCTTGTTTTGTAGATGAGGTAGACAAGGTCTCAACCTGCTTCATTATTAACATAAGAACAAGTGCTCTGTGAATATCACAGCATTATGAGAGAGCTATTTAGAGGCCTCCAGTGTCAGCTGCTACCATTTTGGATAGCAGTGCGGTTGAGTAACTGAACAAATTATTGAAAAATTATGTTTTTTTTTGGTTATCAAAATGTCAGCCGGTGTCATGTGTTTTACCTTATAATTAGTTATTTTTCTTTTACTCATGAGAATATCTTATTACTGCTGATATGGCCTAATCAAGCATACTTCCAGCAAGCTGCTCTCACATTTCTGATAACGGTGCAGTTTTGTCTGTTGCTATGAGGGGTCTGTTTCTTCATTGGAATGTGCTTGTTTGGAAATGTGCTACGATTTCACGTACAAATTATTCCTATAAAACACAGTTTTTAGGTTTTTAGTCATGGTGTATATATATATATATGTATTTATTATATATATCAATGTTAATGTTCAATGTTATCAATGGTCAATGTTAATATTGACATGAGTCAAATAAATATTTCTTGAGCAGCAAATCAGCATATTAGAATGATTTCTGAAGGATCATGTGACACTGAAGACTGGAGTAAGATTTCAGCTTTGCCATCACAGGAATACATTTTATTTTAAAATATTAAATAAATAAAAAACTGTTATTTTAATTTGTAATAATATGTTTTACATAGTTTTTACTCTATTTTTTTATCTGTAAATGCACTCTTGCAACATTTTAAAAGTTGATTACAAAAGTCAAACTTTTTGTAAATGCTACCATAATTTTAATAAGTGTTAATCCACAAATTGGTGCTTATTCAGAAATTACAGTAGAAATAGTCATTCAACATGTTGAATCTTTCCCAAGCCTTACACACCCTCTCCCTATTCTCTTCCCACAGTGCCTCACCCGTTAGATGTGCTCAAATGAGAACTTTTTTGATATTTTTTGTCTTTTTTCACATGAGTCTTGGTGAGATTTGCTTGTAGTTCTTTAAATTGCATGCTGAAACATGCAACAAGAACAGTCTGTTCACAGCATTGTGTTGTATGCACAGGAAAGGAACACTGTAGTCATGCCAGATATCATAATGCATTTTATACACACTCATTCCATGCTATAACTTTCTTCTGGCAAGGTTTGAATCCTACTTATTTGTAATTAATCTCCAAAATGTAAGCGTAAGGCTTTAGTTAACAACATCTGAGATGAGAGGATGTTTCTGTACTCCTGTCTTGTCTGAGTGTATGCCTATTGATTTTGCCACAGGTGCAAACTAATAACTGTAATCTACGTTTTGTGTGTCTAAGTGCATTACATTTGTGTGTGTGTGTATGTATGTGTGTGTGTGGTCTTCATCCCATCTTCATTTGTTGCAATCACCTATCAGAGAAATCCTTTATCCGCCTCTGAGGAAATCAATACCACAATGTCAACTCGGATTTTCATTTGACACAGACAAGCTAACAAGACACAAAAACAGAAAGATATCAAAAAATGCATCACATGGATAAACGAACACACGTAGAACTATTATTTGGAGGCTATCACATATTCTTATCATCTTACCAAATGTAAAAGGATGTAAACAAGCCATTATACATGCTCATACAGATATATGCAGATAGGATTCAGACTGTTTCAGTGTGACTCTTCCACTTTGTGCTTTGCCTAAGAAGCCATGAAGCCCTGGGGCACACTGGAATAAGCTCATCCAACCTTACCTGCCCAAAAAACCAACAAGTGGGAACGACCTTTCGGACAATAGATGTACGACCAATCTTGTTTTGTGGACTAGATCCAAAGCAAAGTTTGCAGGTCAGTGCATCCGTTGAATACAAATAAGACACCCAATGTGCAACTCAAGCTCCTCCTGAAATGGTGACTGTTGATGATAATTAATTAGCAGGTCCTCTGTTTTGTTAGATTTTTTTCATATACAGTATATGCCTGTATTCATGCCGGTATATTGCGGTAATTCAGATGCAAAGTATTATTATCAGAGGCACTTCAAAATACTGTGAATAATTCCAGGTATCTTATTACACTTACACACTTTGCTGTGAAACAAAAGAAAATGCAAAATCCACTCTATGTCAGTATGAAAAAGTACCGGTAGTAATAGCCTGGGTTACCTGATACATAGTGCTTCTGACAGCAGCTTGTCATGTAGAAGAAGGGAAGTCAAAACTTATTTTTTCAAACGCCAGTCAGATTTTTGTATTCGCATTGGTGCTTATTAAAACACTTGAAATACTTAACATTTGTTTACACTTTCTTTAAACTTCTATTTGCACATTTTAATCTTGACATGCCAGCTCAGAAAAGATATCTAGATGTTGGTTGAAAATGTTCTGATTCTTTATTACAATTCTTCAGTTGTGCTTTTTTGCACATTATTTCCGTTTTAAACATTTGTTTACTTTTTTACATTTTGTTTTATTGTATTTAAATTTTAAAGGTTATTTTTTATTTTAAAAAAGTTATTAAAATTGTTAAGAAGACATCATTGAAGTTTGCATATATTTTCATCCTATTTCTGTAATGTAATTCAGTACAGTGATTATACTATATAGATTAAGGTGCAGTATGTAATATTGACAGCTGGTGGTTAAAAATAGGTACTGCAGCCCAAATATATTGGAGATAGTCGTTTCTCTACAGTGGCCTAGAAGTGCAAAACAAATCACAATTCTGAAAACAAAATAACAAATTACAAACGCAAATCCAAATATAAAAAACAAAATAACAATTCAGAAAACACAACAACAATCCCGAAAACACAATGACAAATCCGAAAACAAACAACAAGTCAGAAAACACAACGACAAATCAGACAAACCGGAAGAGGTAGGTATAGTTTGAGACAGCGCCATTGGTTTGGGAATAGATTACTCACCGCTGACTGGACGAGACATCTGTCAATCAAGGTACAGGAAGAACCACAAGAAGCACAGCAGAGTCAACTGAAGCATCAGCTCCAGTGGTGCAAATGGTAAATCACAAGTCATGTCTTTTTGACGCGATCGACCAGTGGTTCGATCCCACCTTTGGCCGATTGGCCAAACTTTTTTTTTTCTCTCCCTTTTCAAATCTCATATCGCATCGTAAAGGCATTTATTTTCAATAAAAATGAAGGAAATAATCAAAAAGTTGAAAATAAAGTATCGGGTAGGGCTAGGGTAGGTGCAGAGAGGGCTTTATATTGTACCAATAAGGCGGCATCCATTTAATAATTTGAATTAAAATTATAATTTACACTCAATACCTCATTATTGCATACTGTTTTATAATGTACTACAATACTGAAGTGCAGATAATTGCCACTATTTGCAACAAGTAACGTTAGTATACATAGCAGAACATCCTGCTATTTTAACATAGTGTAAAACCCTACCCGATACTTTATTTTCAACTTTTTGATTATTTCCTTCATTTTTATTGAAAATAAATGCCTTTATGATGCGATATGAGATTTGAAAAGGGAGAGAAAAAAAAGATCGGCCAAAGGTGGGATTGAACCACTGGTCGATCACAGACATGACTTGTGATTTACCATCTGCACCACAGGAGCTGATGCTTCAGATGACTCTGCTGTGCTTCTTGTGGTTCTTCCTGTACCTTGATTGACAGATGTCTCGTCCAGTCAGCGGTGAGCAATCTATTCCCAAACCAATGGCGCTGTCTCAAACTATACCTACCTCTTCCGGTTTGTCTGATTTGTCGTTGTGTTTTCTGACTTGTTATTTTGTTTTCGAATTTGTCATTGTGTTTTCTGACTTGTTATAATGTTCTCGGAATTGTTGTTGTGTTTTCTTAATTGTTATTTTGTTTTTTATATTTGCATTTGCGTTTGTAATTTGTTATTTTGTTTTCTGAATCGTGATTTGTTTTGCACTTCTAGGCCACCGTATTTCTCCCTCCTCCTCAGACTTGATGCTCACATGGGTTGCCAGATTGAGGACACAACAGGAAACCGCGCAATTGACAGTGGAAGGGGATGAGCTTTACACTATAAGGTAATGAGTAGATTTATCCACAGAGCTTTTTAGATGGATGTTGAGATTGTTTATGTCAGATAGAATCTGCGATCTCTGACTCAGTTCGTTTTGTGTGGCTGGTTGTTTTCCACCAACCAGAATGCACATTTCAATTTAGAATAATTGGCTGTAGCATTACTGTTTTTGGAGAAACAAATATGTGAACTGTGCTTGTTTCCTAAATATCTGCAAACATGTAGTGGTATTTTTTTTTTCCTTTAGTACAGTCAAAATTACATGCAGCACCTTTAATCAGGTTACACACCATATTGAATTTAACACCGATGAAAACAAGGCTGGGATAGATGGTACAGTATTTACAATGACATGTCCTGTATAAACGTCCTTAACAGTAAAATCTGAATGCATTTTACTTCTATCCTTCATAGCTTAGTTTTCATTTCTGTCAAAAATTAAATATGGCACTACCCTGACTAAGGTCTAATGCTTCAGTAATTATTGTGATATGAAAATTTGATACCATCAAATGTCTAGAATTTAAAGAAACAATACAGAAACATGGTCTGTTGGCTCTGTCAGAAGGCATGATGTTCAGTTTCTCACTGTGGTTGACTTGTGGTCTGAGACGTCTCCCTTCACCACTGCTAATGTTAAATGCATGCCTCCTCTCCACATGGCTGCGGGGGGATCAATATTAGTACTAGGCCTGCAGTATAGGCTCTGAACCATCTTTAACCCCAGTCTCAGGTTTAGGTCTCTCGGAGTCCCCCCACCCCCAAAAACTGCCTGTGAAGCCCTGGAGGCCAGTCTGGAACCTCAAAGACCTCAAGGCACAGTCAATAACAACAGATTTAGAATTTAGTCATGAAGAGCACGAGAGAGCGAAAAACCACTCGGCTACTAAGTGTGAACTGACTTTAGATCATTTGAAGGGATGGGTGATTTGGAGAAATGGTGGTCCATTTGCAACATGGGCTATTCTTGGTGTCATATTCTATAGAGGCCATTGATGAGTTAAAGTGCAAATTGCAGACACATGTACACGCACTCCCACGGTTTAATTCATAAATGAGGGAGGAAGGGCTGCTTTGGCTCTAAGGATATTTCTCACAAAGCAGTAATAGCCTGGCCCTTCATTAGCTGTTTTAATTTGTGAATAAGAGGGTAGTTAACAGTAAATTAACACAAACAGGCGTACTGAGCACCTTGGGACCCGCAAGTCTCAAACAGATACCCTCGCACACATAGACAGAGTGCACAGCTGTATGTTTTTACATGATTCAATGAGAGTCCGTGCTCTTAAAAGAAAAGTTCACCAAAAACATATACATTAATATATATATATAAAGACTTTTCTTATGCTCGCCATGACTGCAGTAAAAAATTTAATATTGTCAAATATTATTGCAGTTTTTATTAGAATGGTATTCTATTTAAATATATATTAAAATATAATGTATTCCTGTGATGCAAAGCTGAATTTTCAGCATCTTTACTCCAGTCTTCAGTGTCACATGATCCTTCAGAAATCATTCTAATATGCTGATTTGGTGAAACATTCTCTATTATCAGTGTAGAAAAAAAGTTGTGCTGCTCTTTGTGGAAAGTTTGAAAGAATAGTATTTATTTGAAAACATATATTTTTTGTAAAATTATAATATAAGAAAAATGCCACTTTTTTATCAATTTATTGCATCCTGAAAAAAAATAATAATAATAATGATTGGGGTCATAAATGTTATTTTTATTATTATTTATTTATTTATTAATTTTAATATATATTTTTTTATTTAATATTTTTTTCTAATAAAAAAGAACTAAAATAAATAAATGAAATAAAATAAAAATTTGATGAATGTTCTAAATTTGTATGTCCATACAATAAAAGTTTCATAGTATGTGCAAAAAAAAAAAAAAAAAAAAAAAACCCTGAGACATTTTCTAATAATCTTCTGTTGTGTTTTAAAAAATATTTTGAAGAATAAAGAAAGTCGTACAGTTTTAGGGCAACATGAGGGTTAGTAAAATAATGACAGAAACTAACTTTTCTTTGGGCGAACTACCCTTAAAGAATCCTGGACAGCAGCATGCAAATCACAAAATAGCTGGTGGTCTACATTGATCTTCTGTTTATCCCTGGTGTTTGTAGCTTATGAATCCAATTAAGTGTTAGTATTGGCCCAGATTTAGTGGCGTATCAGAATTCAGCTGGAAGCCAGAAAAACAAGCTGGACAAGTTAATTTGACTCTGTGCCCGGCGCACTAATGGAAAAGGCATATGGGCCATGCGGGTTCAGAGTGAGTTGGCGCAACCCATTTAGTGACCCAGCACAGGGATTTCACAAGGGACCTCCTGTGAGCACCATCAATACACACACACAAACATAAACCCACTCATAAATTGAGTGATACCTGATGTGGGCAGGTGACAGAGATCTCTGTCAATAATTTGTTAGAGGAGGTCACGAAGAGGCTGGTCACACAGAGTCCTGAAGCTTTCTCCAGAAAGAGAGCGAAAATCACACGAAAAGCTAAAACACCGCATTATTTGTCACCTCACACACTTTAAACTACAGAAGGTCCTGTCAAGACTTTTAGCTGAGTTTAGGCACTTTAATGTCCTTTTAGCTATTACTTGCAGTCTCACACAATTGGTCCCCAAATTGTTTCTGATCTCCCCTGTGACTGAAAGAGTTTTAGGGTTTCCACAGCATCGGAAGATAGAACGTTTCTTATGCTCAACAAGACAGCGTTTTTTAAAACAAAAATACATTAAAAACTGTAATATTATGAAATATAATTTCAGTCATTTCGGCTTCTATTACTCAAGTCTTCAGTGTCACATGATCCTTCAGAAATCATTCTAATATACTGATTTGGTTTTTAAGATGGTTTGCTGGTCTCACAGCTTGAGCTCAGACCATCCTGACCAAGCGGGCAGACCATCAGACTAGCTTAGGCTGGTTTGAGTTCTTTTTCCTTTTTTCTTTTCAACTGGGAATGGTGTCTCTAACTTTCAGGCTTATATTAGTTGTCTTATGTAATAGCTTTGTAACCGAATATGCCTTTTGGTGAAGCCTACACCCCTCATTTCAATTCTCCATTGCTTCAGCCCTCTCCCTCATATCCATCGCTGCACTCCTCCACCTTTTGCTGTAGTTCTCAGATGAAGTAGTTGGAAATGTGGCTGTCACTCTGATACCACAGTGCCATCTATGGGTGGGAAATCGAGGCTGCATTAAATGGTGATGGAGTGAAAAAGAAAGACAAAAGGGGGGATCAAGCAGAAAAGGTAAATATTTAAACTAAAGTGAATTGAGTGGCTGGTCAGAAATGAAGTTGAATTGTAGTAATGGCTGATATTGACAGTTTGTGTGTGAAAAGGAAAACAACAGGGGAACGAATGTGCCGTTGTGTGCATTATCATCTCTTCAAGCACAATCCTATAAGTGACCAAACAAGGAATAATGGATATGTTTAGAGGCAAATATGCAGTTCTGTCTGGTCAGAATACACAGACATCTCTCTCTCTCCGCTGTCTCTCTGCCTTCCTCTATGCTATCCCTTTATCAGTCATAGTTAAATGTAAATAACGCTGGTGTGATGGACGATGCTGTCAGGTTTCTTCAAAGCCCCCTCGCCCATGAGAGCCCGGCTCCCGGATGGGTAGAGCGTAAACGGATAAAGGGAGAGAAGAATGAGTACAGGGATTCCCATTCAGACTGATTACAAAGTCATCTTCAATGCACCATCATTCAAGTGAACAGTAAACATATTGAAAATGAGCTACATGAAAGAACAGGAAATGGATGTGAGGCAATGACCGATAACTTATATCCAATTTTAAACAACAGTGCGTCATTTCTTTGTCACTTTGTGTGAGTGTGTGTGTGTGTGTGTGTGTATAATCTTCACTGGGTTAAATAAATCATTCTATGTTTTTAGTATTGACTCTTTAATAAATGATTTTCCCCTCTTTCCCTCTAACTGTGGAAACTGGAAACAACTGCAACAACAACAAAACAGAGCAAAGATTTACCTGCTAGTTTCAGAAGACAACCACAAAGTCCAATGAAATTCAATGACCAATGGGGACAGATAAAAATATGTTGTTATCAAATAAAATATGAAACAAGCTGATTCTTGTTCTGGATTGACAGTCCACAAAGGATGCATTTTTAAAAGTGTTTACACTTAAAAATAAAGGTTCTTAAAAGGTTATTTACAGCGATGCCATAGAAGGGCCATTTTTGGTTCCACAAAGAACCATTCAGTCAAAGGTTCTTTAAAGAACCATCTCTTTCTTACCTTTTTATAATCTGAAGAACCTTCTTTCGCCACAAAGAACCTTTTGTGAAACAGAAAGGTTCTTCAGATGTTAAAGGTTCTTTATGGAACCATTTAGACAAAAAAAGTTTCTTCTATGGAATCGTGAAGCACCTATTTTTAAGAGTGTATTTTCCCTTTTCTACTCTCTTCCCACCTGAAAAGATGAAGATGAGGTTTAAAAAGCTGGACTACACAAATGCAGACACTGGGATCTAAAAAAAAAAAAAGTATCCGTTATATGTCTGATTTTGTAAGTCAGACGCATTTGAATATGCATCTTGAATTTGCATGTACTAATAGTTCTGTGATGGTATTTTTATTCATTATTTATTTACTTGCTAGATGCACATTGTGTTCTAATGTTTGTGTCAGATAGTATATTGTCACGACACACCCTGTTAAAAGAGAGGAGAGAATATCAGTACTACAACCCGAATTCCGGAAATGTTGGGACGTTTTTTTAAATTTGAATAAAATGAAAACGAAAAGAATTTCAAATCACATGAGACAATGTTTTATTCACAATAGAACATACATAACATAACAAATATTTAAACTGAGAAATTTTACAATTTTATGCACAAAATGAGCTCATTTCAAATTTGATGCCTGCTACAGGTCTCTAAATAGTTGGGATGGGGGCATGTTTACCATGGTGTAGCATCTCCTCTTCTTTTCAAAACAGTTTGAAGACATCTGGGCATCGAGGTTATGAGTTTCTGGAGTTTTGGTGTTGGAATTTGGTCCCATTCTTGCCTGATACAGGTTTCCAGCTGCTGAAGAGTTTGTGGTCGTCTTTGACATATTTTGCGTTTAATGATGCACCGAATGTTCTCTATAGGTGAAAGATCTGGACTGCAGGCAGGCCAATTCAGCACCCGGACTCTTCTACTACGAAGCCATGCTGTTGTAATAGCTGTAGTATGTGGTTTTGCATTGTCCTGCTGAAATACACAAGGCCTTCCCTTAAATAGACGTCATCTGGAGGGGAGCATATGTTGCTCTAAAACCTTTATATACCTTTCAGCATTCATAGTGCCTTCCAAAACATGCAAGCTGACCATACCATATGCACTTATGCACCCCCATACCATCAGAGATGCTGGCTTTTGAACTGAATGCTGATAACACGCTGGAAGGTCTCCCTCATCTTTAGCCTGGAGGACATGGTGTCTGTGATTTCCAACAAGAATGTCAAATTTGGACTTGTCTGACCATAGAACACTTTTCCACTTTGAAACAGTCCATTTTAAATAAGCCTTGGCCCACAGGACATGACGACGCTTCTGGACCATGTTCACATATGGCTTCCTTTTTGCATTATAGAGCTTTAGTTGGCATCTGCAGATGGCGCGGCGGATTGTGTTTACCAATAGTGGTTTCTGGAAGTATTCTTGGGCCCATTTAGTAATGTCAATGACAGAATCATGCTGATGAGTGATGCAGTGTTGTCTGAGGGCCTGAAGACCACGGGCATCCAACAAAGGTCTTTGGCCTTGTCCCTTACACACAGAGATTCTCCAGTTTCTCTGAGTCTTTTGATGATGTTATGCATTGTAGATGATGAGATTTGCAAAGCCTTTGCAATTTGACGTTGAGGAACATTGTTATTAAACTATTCCACAATCTTTTTACGCACTCTTTCACAGATTGGAGAGCCTCTGCCCATGTTTACTTCTGAGAGACTCTGCCTCTCTAAGACATCTCTTTTATAGCTAATCATGTTACAGACCTGATGTCAATTAACTTAATTAGTTGCTAGATGTTCTCCCAGTTGAATCTTTTCAAAATGTCTTGCTTTTTCAGCCCTTTGTTGCCCCGTGACAACTTTTTTTGAGACCTATAGCAAGCATCATAATTGAAATGAGCTCATTTAGTGGATAAAAGTGTAAAATTTCTCCGTTTAAACATTTGTTATGTTCTCTATGTTCTATTGTGAATAAAATAGTGGCTCATGTGATTTGAAAGTCTTTTAGTTTTCATTTTATTAAAAAAAAAACATTTCCGGAATTCGGGTTGTAGATAAACATGCAGCAACAGCACACAAGAAACTAAGAATGTGTTTTGCATATTCAGAAATGCATAGTATACAGTGTGTGTTCGATGTGTTTCAAACGAGGTAAACTGATTTGTATGACGTATGCATGAACTCCATGTATTTCAGCAACATAAGCTAAATTCCAGGATAATTTCTTGTTAATAAAAAAAGACAAAAAGAAATTACTTATATGAACAGACATGCACTATAAAACTTCAAGGAATGTGATTGAAAAGGGTGATAAATCTACAAGAGCAATGCTAAACTACAAACACACTTCTTGATTTTCATTTGATTTGGATGGGAATTATGGGGCGTTACATTATTACAATACTTAAAGCCCTTTGAAAAACTTTTCTCATCTCTTTCTAATCATTGCTATATTGCAATATAGCCCTCAAAAACCATCATCGCAGTTCCCAAGTCATTTCTTTTGTATTGCACTGGTCTATGATAGTCTGCGTGAGTGTCAGCTGTAATATGTTTTCCTCACTCTGACATATGGAGGGAAAGATAAAGTCTGCTGTAGAGATGTCACTAAGACTGAATGAGAGTGAATAAAAAGTATATTTCTGTGTGTGTGTGTGTGTGTGTGTGTGTGTGTGTGTGTGTGTGTGTGTGTGTGTGTGTGTGTGTGTGTGTGTGTGTGTGTGTGTGTTTCAAGGGTTTGTTTTTTAAGCAAGTGGAGCAAAAGGAGAGCTTAAAGTCTGAGAGAAAGAATATAATACTTTTTTAAAGCAATACTTTTTATAATGCGGTTCATGCAAGCTCTTCAAGTCTCTTCTTTGCTCCTTTAATTAGGGCTCCATATTGTAACTAAAATGGTCACAAAAGCAACAAAAAAATAATATTTGCGACAGTAATTTTTAATCTAGTCACCACTGGCCACTGGGACACATGGGCTGCATCTGAAATGACATGCTCACTATGTAGGTGCTTCTTTTGAATAAGTAATTACTTTGTGACTGTTAAAAAATGTTCTGTGCAGTGTGAATGAGTGTAGTTTGAATTTGTTCCAGATGTGTTTTTGCATGTTACTTTGACATGTAAGCTACAGTCTACAGTACTACAGTACTAGTGTCAGGTGTGTCGCTTTACTGCCATTCACAAATCCTCACTTATGGCCTCATGGGATAATAAAGTGCACATCAAATGCACTATTCAGAATCTTGCTGGAAGTAGTAAGTCATCCAGGAACTTTTCACCTACTATTTTATAAACACTGTAAATTCAGACATACTACTATACTCACATAGGGCCTACTGTTATTTGCCTGCTATATAGTAGAGAAGTATGGGATTTCAGATGCATCCTTTGTTTGCTTCAAAATGCGGTTTTGTCAGATGCCGCACTCAGCAAACAAAACCACATATAGCACCTCAAAACCATGGTAAACGTTTTACTATATGGTTTCTAGGCATTTGTATGAAAAATATAGTCTAAATTAATTTAGTATAAATGCACAAAAGCTTAGCTTAATCACAAAAAAAATACTGTAATTATATTCTATTACCCCTTTACATTAATAATAATATAATAAAATTGGATATGAATATCCCACATTTCTGCCACAATACCATGGTGCAGTTACTGTTGGGCTCTAGTAAGTTCCCACTGCGCTGCCCTTTGAAGCCGAGTGGATAAATAGTCTGTAGTCCGAGCCCATAAACATTGTATCGAACATTTATCGAACTCTTGTTATCATTTTATTACGGAAAATTAACTTGCGATAATTATGGTTATCGACCCAGCCCTACTGAGACAGTCATAAATATTCATTTAAAAGCCTCATACTCATTCTTGAGTTATTATTTTGAATCAGCCTCACTTAGTGAATCATTCAGTGCCATTGCAATGTTCAACTGCGTTTCCATCCACCTATTTTCATGCGCATTTTGGATTATCGCATAAAAAAACGCTGTATGGAAACGCCAAGATGCGCATAAATTCTAAAAATGCATTTAGACATTCTCACATTTGAGTAAGATACATTTTTTATCCGGTAAGAAAAAATGTGCATAAACTACGATGGAAACACATTTACTGAATAATTTCTTCCATGCATCGAAAAAGTCATGTGACTTTGCGCTGTGAGACAGGATAACTTGACTAACCAGCGGACTGATCTCGTTCACAGCATCTATAAGTTGGTATGGTCATTCTGAAAAGCCTAAGCAAAGTCTGTCGTCAAAGTATTTCTGTATAATTGTCTTACACGACTGTGTTCCCAAACAGCAGGCATCCTCCTCCGAAAGTAATAACCGCATTTATTGTGTCTCGTCTGCTCGCTCTGAGGTGCAAGTAATTTATGTCATATATGAAAATTATTATATTCAGTGGCTTCTCCTATATTCTTAGTGATATTTAGTGCCACAGTTTACCAGGAAGTGACGATTTTGTTCTCTTTGACTCGTTGGATGGAAACGGTACTTTATTCGCAAATGTTTTATGCGATATTCCAGTTTTGCGCATAAATTTAATTTGAATCTTTGGATGGAAACATGACTGACTCTCTCAGCGGTGGCCAAAATTATTAGAACACTAGTATTTTCACCAGCTAAGAAATGGTCAGTTATTTCTGTTTTTGCTATATGTGTCAGTAGGAAATATCAGTTTACATTTCCAAACATTAATTTTGCCATTAATGATAATAATCCAGTGAGATTTTTGTTTGCACAAAGAGTCTGAAAACAGCCAGTGCTCCACACAGAGATCTGATCTGATCATCATCATTCAGTCTGTCTGGAATGACATGAAGAAACAGAACAAACTGAGACAGACTAAATCCAGAAGAACTGTGGCAACGTCTCCAAGATGCTTCAAGAAACCTACCTGCAAAGCTACCTGAAAAAAAATGTGCAAGTGCACCTAGGGCAAAATGCTCACACCAAATGTTGATTTGATTTAGTTAATAGAAGATAATTGATAAAGAAAATCTATTTATGACATTATTTTTGACAGTATCCTCATTTTACAACATTTTTACACAAGTGCCTAAAACGTTTAACAGTACTGTAGCTTTGTAGGTAGGTTTATTGAAGCATTTTGGAGACGTTGCCACAGTTCTTCTGGATTTAGTCTGTCTCAGTTTCTTCTGTTTCTTCATGTCATTCCAGACAGACTGGGTGATGATGAGTTAGGTCTAGGATGAAAACGTTTTTGGGTGTGAGTCTGTAAGTTTGGTGACTTGTTAGAATCATAATTCTCTAGAATATAATCATTTTTGTTTTTTATTTTTACTTAATAAGAGTACACCCATAGCACTGTTTGTGTATTTCACTGGTTTGCACTATCTACCATGTGCCTTATGCCACTTTATCTATTTTTTTATTATTATTATTTTTTTTTTTTTCTACATGTCCTTATTTGTATATTTGTGCGTTCTACTGTTAGTGTTTAGTGTTATCTGTATGCACCAGGGAGTAAGAGAGTAACGCAATTTCAATTATCTGTATGTATGTACGGAACATGTGGCAGAATTGACAATAAAGCTGACTTTGACTTTTTGACTTTGATAATCAATTTTATTCAATCAGGCAGAAATATTTTTACAAACAGAGTTATATGTAGAGTAGGCCAAGGCTAGTAACATAATCTATATATGAAGAGGAATCAGATGCAAAAGCCTCTAAGTGCCATCTGAAATTTTCTTCTAAAATAGTCATTTTTATCAGGCTGTGTGTAGGTTCAGTAATTTCACATTAATGGCAATGAATAGGTTCTTTTCATTGCTAATAATGCAAAATAACTGAACAAAAACACAGGAGCCTGAGAAAAATGATCATTTTAGAAGAAAATTTCAGATGGCACTTAGAGGCTTTTGCATCTGAACTCTTCATATCTACGTAATGTTACCCTGGGTTTGGAGGTTCGTTTGTGTATTTTGATTTATTGTATCTTTATGTGAGACTGTGTTGAGGAGTGCTGAAGACTTTTGGTTCATAACTTGCTTTTCCCTTCCATTTTCGTCCAAGGTTGGGAAGAGATCAGTGCACAGCAGAACTCATAGAGTTATTAATTACTTCAGAGTTTCAAGGATTCTGCTGAAGCTGAGAAAGACTGAGGTCAGAAGGCAAGTTTCTCTCAAATCTCAGCTTCTGTTCGTTATTCACAATGTGGCCAGTCACACACGAAGCTCAACAGCACATATGCTAATTTGTTCAGGAAATGCCATAGTGATGTATTGGTATGGTCTTTGTAATAGTACCTTTACAAGAGTAAAAAAATTTTTTTTAACTCTTAATAAAATACAAAACAAAGCCGTATTTGTAAAAGGAAAGTCTGCATCTCGCCCACAAACAAAATCAGAACATTTTGTTTATCATGTTTTCGTATTTGTTTTCTTTAATCAAGAGCCTTTGTTGGACAAAATGACTTCCACTGCCGCCCACTGCTTGACTTCTCAAACCCACTGCTGTTATTGTAATAAATGTGGTGCTAGCATAATGTGTAATAATAATTTGTAGGTTTAAAGCATGCAAAACAGTCTCAGCCAGAAAGTGAATAATTCACATACTGCTGAAAATATTAATTCCAGACATTTGTGAAAGCAGGACTTTTCCCTTTTTTAAACTGATCATGTCTGATGTTGTTGTTGCAGTGTGTCTTCACTGAAATGAACTGTATTGAAACTTTTCATGTGGATGCTGACAGTATAAAAGCAGCTCCTCAAAAGAATGTGATTTATCTCGTTCGGCAGTTATCTGTTTTTATTCAACCCTTCCTAACACTGTGTTGTACCTTAAGGGTCATATTAAATTATAAGGTTTGGCTTGAATAAAATAATTTAGGTTAAGTGTTTGTTATCTGACAAAATATTGTTATAGTGTATAGAACATTGATTAACTGCATACGCCGAAAGGTGATTCTCTAAAAAGACAATTGTGAATAATATGTATTCAAAATGAATATAATATTTAATGTAAAAAATATGGCACGTAACCTTAAAAAATTTACACTACTGTTCAAAAGTGTGGGGTCGGTAAGATTTTTTTAATGTTTACAAAAGAAGTCTCCTGAACCAAGGCTACATTTATTTGATCAAAATTACAGCAAAAACTGTAATATTGTGAAATATTATTACAATTTAAGATAACTGTTCTCTATTTTAATATATTTTAAAATTTAATTTATTTCTGTGATGGCAAAGCTACATTTTCAGCAGGAATTACAGTCATCAGAGTCACATCATTCATCAGAAATCATTCTAATATGCTGTTTTGATTCTCAATAAACATATTATTATTAATATTAAAAACATTAGTGCTGCTAAATGATTTTTTTTAACATTCTTTAATAAATAGAAAGTAAAAAAACAGCATTTATTTGAAATATATTAATTCATATAATTAATTTGTGACAATGTAAATGTGTTTACTGTCATTTTTGATCAATTTAATGCTTCCTTGCTGATAAAAGATTTAATTTCTTTAAAAAAAAAATCTGAGCCCAAACATTTAATATGTTTTCAAATATATATTAACCTGACTACATTAGGTTTCACCAACCAAAATAATTTTATAGGTCAAATCAGGTAGAAATATTGCCTTAAGGAAACAACTATGCAGTTTCACTTTCTACAATATACTTAACTAGTGATTCTCCAAGTCTAGGGCATTTAGTGGTGTTTGTTCCTGTGTATGTGTGCGTATGTGTCCTGATGACTGTGTGTGTTGTAAAATGTGCCTTAGGCTGAAGTATAAAGCTGGAGAAATGTACTTTAACTCATCACAGTCTCTTTCAGAAGTTCTGCTGCCCTTCAAGCACAAAGCCCCAAACCAGACCCCTCGCTTTATAATTTACCTCAGGCAGTCGTCTCCACTGCAGGCTACAGACATATCTGAGAGAGCACAGCTACCTCGCCAGAGAGAGAGAAGTGGAGAAAGATAGCTGGAATGGAGAAAGAGAGAGATGTCCCTGTTGGCAAAATTAAAGGCTGACGTTCCTTGTCCTCAGCAGCTCGATAGTTTCTGAAGGAAACAAATACCGCATTGTCTGTTTGAAACGTATAAAACCTCATGTATGTATGTGCTTAGTGGACTCTTTGTGCCTGCTTTCCTAATAACTCAGATATGTCTTAATAAGATTCCTTTGAAAAGGGCTTGCACTCTAGAGAAATTTCCTAAGGACACTTAAATACCGTCTCCCGTCCCCAGCAGAACATGCTTGAATTGCATAGCGCCATAGAGGTGTATAAATGAGAGCGAGCACGAATCGGGCCCTGCGGTGGCATTTCTGTGATGATAAGAAAAACACAAACACTTCTGTAATTGTTTTTATGATGCTTTCTCTTGTCCTGAAGGCCTGATGAAGAAAATCAGCATAAAAGATAATTAAAAAGTTACACTGAAACAGTCCGATGTGTCTGCCATCTCTTTCTCTCTCTCGCCCCGTCTTTGCCCTCCAGTCACAGAAATGGAAATAAGGTTCTAGCGTCGAGTATTCAAACCTGAATGCAGCCATTTCCAAACTCTTTGATAAACGACATCTTGAAATGCTTTCAAGACGAACCGCTTGTGCTTTTTAACATGCAATAAATTATTGCTGCTTGCTGTCTTGTTGCTAATGAAGAATCTCAGCGTTGCATTATTACCTGAGCTCCGCGGGGTATCGTTTTATAGCCTGAATTAGGTTGCTTTTGTATGTTAGGGACCTTAATGCATTCTAATGAAAACCAGGGTCTAACAAAAGTGTTCAAACAGCCGAGCACACAAAACAACGCTTCATCTTTTCCCCCTGAGAATTTCCACGGCATCCTAATGGGCTTATTCACCTAAACCAAAACAGCGTTTTAAGAAGAAAAACGTACAAATGCCTCAGTAACAGCAGAGTTTTTCTTAAAGCCAAATCAACATTGTTTCTGAATGTTTTATAGCCCAGCAATTGAGCACAACTCTGTAAAAGAATAACTGTTCTTAATGCTATTTACTGTATTAAGACTAGGGCATTTCTGTTGTTCTTTGATTGATTATTGAATTATCTCTCAGATGAAAAGAAAATGTATGTGAAATGTGAGCATATTACACATAATGAGGTATTATAAAATCATTCAACCATTGAAAAGCTTAAGATACTCATCCAGCAAACAGCTTCAATGCTTTTGATTCTTTAACAGAATATATAAAAATCTTTACATTTACTGTCTAACCTATTAATTTTCTTTGGTATTCTCCTATCATTGTCATTTTAAAAGTCATCCAAAACTACCAAACCCCTTTTTGATGGATGTCTTAAAAACAGATAATTGATTAATTGATGGGCTGGAGTCATGTGGATTATTGTGTTGTTTTTATCAGATGTTTGGACTCAGTTTGACGGCACCCATTCACTACTACATCTACTGGTGAACAAGTGATGTAATGCTAAATTTCTCCAAATCTGTTCTGATGAAGAAACAAACACATCTATATATTAGATGGCCTGAGGGTGAGTACATTTGCTGCATGTTCACTGCATTTGTCACTTTGTGGTCCAAGTGTTGGGAATTTTGTTGAAATTTAGGTTGACGTGAAAGTGGCAGTCTTTACAGAACTCTTGTTGTTTATTCGTGTTAATTCTACTTAAAGTCTATGGAGTATTTGGGATGTTATTAGATATTCTTTTTAAACTCAAAGACTTGTAACCCGGGAAATGCAAGCAGCCAGAGTTATACTCATTGTAGCATCGTGCCATATGGCTTGCTTAGCAGAAAGAAACGATGGTGTAAAGAGAAATGCTGCAAGACAGCCTGTTTCAGTCTGCAAAAAAAAAAAAAAAATCTCATCTTTAGAGAGGAGAATGCCAATTTGTGATCCCAAACACAAGCCTAAAATATCGGAGTGGCTCAAGAGCAAGCTGAATGTCTAAGAGTGGCTCCAATACACAGGCTGCAACAATAAATTGCAGAGCACAGCCGTCAAACCTGAACAACCTGAGCAACCTTGAGCAAAATATGCCAGAACAAACGGCACAAAATTACTTGAGCCCACTCGAACAGCGTGAAGCTAGTAAAGACTTGCCCCAAAGTCATTGCCAGCCCAAATTACAGTGTAATGATTGAAAGCTTGCATTATGCGAAGGTTATTTTGTAAAAAAAAAAAAAATAGATAAATAAAAATAAAATATCACAATAAAACAATTCACATTCATGTCAGTACCTTGAAATAATATTATTGCAGAGTGCTAAATTCTAGTGTGGGTTTGGCTATTCAATAAAATTTGAAAACTGCTTTACCAAGAAGATTACTGCTTCCACTTCATAATTTCCTGTATACTGGGTCAATGCAAAGTATATGAAGATATAATATGTCTATATGTTTGTTTTTCTTCCCTACTGTGGACTTCCCATTGACATTTTTTATGCGAGACTGAGCTAATAATATAGATATATAAGTAACACATTGAATTAAACATGAAATTTTAAAGTAGAAAGACTGAAATGGTATGAATTAGTGTATTGTTGTAAAGTAGTCCGATAATTTTTGTTTAATTTACCTTTAAAAAAAATTTTTGAAATTATTTTTGTTTGTTGTGCAAGAATGAAATTTTGCTTCTGTTGCTTTTGACAACTTTGAAAACACTGAGATGATGTGCCGCTGATCTCCTGCTCCTGCATCTCTGATTACAACGGGGGGGTGTCTAATTCACATTTGGCTTCCAGAACAGCTAACATTGCTTACAGCATCTTTTAAGCCGCCCTTATGTGGGCGATTTCATGTTTTACTATCCTTTTGAAGACATTTAGTCTCCACAATGTAGGCAAAACCTGACCCACACACACAAATATGACCATTGCTCTTCTGTCTTCTGCTCTTATTAGATCGCAGCTTCCAGCGTACATCATCTGCCAATCTTTCTCTCTCTCTCTCTCTCCCTCTTCTTTCATTTGTTCCTCTCTTCTTCTCTAGCTTCAAATCGAATGACCTCACCAGGGTAGTAATTGCTAAGCTGATCTGTGGCCTATCATTGTGCAGAATGAGGGCCCTGCTCTCTTTTCACCCGTGTCAGGACAACAGCAGTTGCCAGGCACTGATCCGGTTTGTATCGACTGGCCCTGCACAGCAGCTGTTAACATTTGAAATTCATTCCATTATTAAAGCTACAAGGGAGTCGGAATAGAGCTGATATATCCTGCTCTCGTATCTCTTCATATCGCTCAGTTCCTCTTCATTCTCTGAGGATCGTAGGCAACAGAGCAAATTTGAGGCATCCTATAATGTTGTTTTAATTCAAACACATTTGTTCCTCTGACCCCAGTCAAGCGTATTAATATTGTATTGGTTTACTAAACGGCGAACAACATGATCTGATGGACGCCAGTCTCAAATCCCCCGATCTCCAGTCCTAAAACCTCTGCTCACAGAAACTTGAAAGGCACAGCAGAGGCGCCAAGCCACCCACATCCCTCCACACGCCATCGGCTGTAGACAGGTCATCTTCAAATCCTGCCTCTCATCCAGCTCAAATCAGCCTCACTTTCTCTCTCTTTCTTTCCCCAGAGGTACCGACTGAAGGTCTTAGCGTGTGAATAGAGGCGAATAGCAGAAATCGCACCCCTGGGCTTTTGGCCATCATGCGTGGGGGGGGGGGGGTGGAGATAGGTAGAAAAGACGGATAGAAAATCGGAGAGTCTCATCCGATTGGGTTTCCCGCTAAGAGCCTTTCGAAGGCGGATGACTCAATCAGCGGCATTTCCAATGGGAGGCCAGAAGGTTTCCCTGGGAGGCTTTGTGCTTGGAGGCAGAAGGACTTTCAGCGGCAGTCTGAGGTTTAGAGAGCTCAAATGAAGCTTTCTTATTGTTCCAGCTTAAGCCAGACTCACCTGTGTTAAAGGTGTATTTACAAGCAACACCACAAAAAAAGTTTTCCTAAGTACTTGCAATGCATCTTAATCTTATAAACATTCATAGGTATTCATGGCATTTACATGTACAATTTATATTTTTGGCTATACATTGAAATGCATAATATGGACATATTTACAGCATCAAAATAAATAAATGAAAATTGCATGCACAGCGTTAGAAGTAAAAATCTGTATGGAGGTGTGTGTGGATAGATAGATAGATAGATAGATAGATAGATACATCTACAAAATTATTATGTTTTAGATTCTGTCAGTATGTTAATCATATAGATTTCAGTGTCTACGCAAACAAACATTAATTTCCAGCATATGTACTATTTATATATATATATAAATAGTACATATGCTGGAAATTAATGTTTGTTTGCGTATATATATATACTATTTTTATGCATTCTGACAGTTACATTTATAGAATTTTATATTTATGCTTCAGGTTGCTATGTTGCATAACAACCATAACCAGTGTCCAGTTTGGCTAATTAACTAAATTACACTGGCATTTCATCAGAGCAGTGACATTACAGTGCGTTACAGTGACTTACTCCTCACAGCATGCCTAGCAACATCCCTTAACCGTTAAAAAATCACTGTAATGCACTGCCTTTGGCTTATAGCTTATTATGTTGCAGTTTCTTAAAAGAGATAAGGAGAGGTCAGTGCATTGTGAGCGACACGTGGATATTCTCTGCTTAGCTCTAAGTAGAAGCTTTTTATAGTTGCGGCTGCACAGGGAGAATGCGTTCGGTCAATGTCTCCAGTTAAGTAAGGGTAAAAGCCCAGCATTTAGTGTAAGACCATCTGCTGTGCATTCACTAGAGTTGTATTGACCACTAAGATTAGATTTGCCATTTGCTGGGAAAGTGCTGTTTGGATCGGAGGCAGGTGTACAACTGTTTATCATTCTCAGACCTGCAGACCCCGCAAGCGAAAACAGGGCCGAGGGGAACGAGATGTTTGTGTGTGTCTGTGTAGGTGTTTCCCCAATGTTTACACTACACTAAACTGTTTACCACTTTGAGTCCTCCGCACGATTCTCAGGTGAGCATATTCTCCATTTCTAAACGCCTAAACCTGAATAAGTTGGTTTTTAGTTACAGCAGGTGTGCATGTTCGTATCTCCAGAACCGAAATCGACATCTCCCTTGGCTTCCTTCAGTATTTTGTCCAGGAGACAGTAATCTTCGCCCTGTCTTAGAGCTGACAGCACTGTAAGCACCAGCTGCAGGAGGATGAAGACATCTGTCTTTGCTTTTCAATCAGCTTCCTCACACAAACGCTTCCCGCCTCTTTTGTTTGTGTTCATGTTTTTTCATTTGACAGTCTTAGAGGGATCAAATAAAGCGGCGTGCGTGAGAAGATATTTTTTTCTGTTTTGTTTTTTTGTGTGCGTGTATGTTGTTTTCTATCAGTGAGGCTTCTTCCCATTTTTTCCAATTTTTCAGTGGGATTAGAGAGGGGAGTGATGGCTTTGCTCACTGGCAGACGTATCATAAAGCTACGGCTTAGACGAGTCACTGGAGCCACAAAGAAAACGGCACACCTCTAAAACCCCTCCACACACATACACAGCTGTAAGCTGTCACACACACACACCTGATACAGTGAGGACCGGGTGAGCAGAGGGACACAGAAAGGAGGAGTTGTAAACATCCCTGTAAACTGTTAAGTGCAACTCTGTTCTTGTACACTATCAGTGCCAAAGCGGCACTTTGCCAGCCCATTATTTTATACTGTAGTCAACACTAAAGAGTTTTTCTTCTAAACTTTGAAACACTCTTAGTTGTGCTTTTGTGGTTACAAAGAAAATAATCTTTCTTTGCTAACAATTTTTAGTTTAAAAGTTTGGGGTTTAGTAAGATTTACTTAAATTTTTTACCTTTAGATTTTACTTTTTGTGTACTTTATTCAGCAAGAATGCAGTCAATTTTTTAAAAATTACACAAAATATTAAGCAACACAGCTGTTTTCAACATTGATAATAATAAGAAATGTTTCTTGATCCCCAAATCAGCATATTACTAGATTTCTGAAGAATCATGTGACACTGAAGCTTGTAAGAGAAAGGGCTGCTGAAAATTCAACTTTGACATCACATGAATAAATTGCATTTTATTATATATATATATATATATATTTGTGTGTGTGTGTTCAGATTAAAACAAAAAAACATATTTTAAATTGTAATAATATTTCACAAAATACTATATTTTGAATAAAGAAATGCAGCCATGTCAAGAAAGTATTATATTCTTATATTATTAATAATATTAATATTAATATTAATAATGATAATAATAATAATACATGTAAAATAATAATAATAAATGTATTATTGTTATTAGTATTAGTTTTAGTATAACTATAATCATTATTTTAAATATGTATGAATTTATTATTATTATTATTTATAATTAATTGTTGTTGTTGTGCATTTGTAATATAATATAATTAAATATTATATTATAATTATAATAAATATAATATTAAATATTCAGGCTTCCAACTGAGTCAGGACTCCAAATGAAACTTCTCAAACTTTTGAAATGTCTTTGTTTATTTTACTTAGTTAATATAATGTAAAGTAAGATTTTCAGAACCCATAAAATACATACCATTATTATTAAAATAAAATATTTAATCATTTATTAAATGAACAAAAAAAGAACAAGAACTTGATTACATAAAGTTTCAGTTTTTTTCCAATGTGTCCAAACTACACTAGCAACAATAATGTGTCTTAAAACACATTACTCTTCTTTCAAAACATGTTTATTGAAGATGTCTCCCATGTCAGGTAAGCGGCTCCTGTGGGAAGACAGCTCTCATTTGTAAGGAGGGACATCAAAGCGCCGCAGCTCTCAGGGAGAGAGGGACTGTTTATCCTTTGCACAGGCGCTACGTATGAATGCGACTGTGTGCTTCTTTCACAAGCTAATGCTGAATAAATTTTCATCCCATTTAATTATACTACAAAGTCTTTCACCTCAGCCCTTCACGCAAGCCTTTTGAAGCGTGTGTGTTTGTGCGGAGAAGAGTCACTTTTAATGTTTTGTGTCTCTGAGAGACACAGGGGAGGGACCGAGGGACAACTCTCCTGGCTAACTCTGATCTGAGACTGTGGCAGTGTGTGTGTGTGTGTGTGTGTGTGTGTGAGAGAGAGAGAGGGAGAAGTGGGGAGGGAAAACCATTCACTTTCAATAAACATCACGCTTTTCACTCAGACACAGGTAGGATTTTTTCAGATCCATAATTCATGGTATTTTTTTCTAGGTGTCTCCCAGAGAATAAGAATGCTCTTTATTTGAGACCGTACAGCGTCTGCGCGGGGGTTAACGCATGACAGCGTTCAGTGCACATTTAGACTTCAAACACACAGCCAGTCGAGGGTGTCACATTTTAATGCGCCCTTTCGGGGGAAAATAACATAAGCACAGCTACAGGCACAGTGTCATCTGCACTGTCAAATCCTACAGGAGAGGCACTGCATGCACTACTGTATTTAGTCATGAGTGAGGGAGGAAAAGAGAGAGGGAGAGGCATTGAGGAGAGCGCAGTCTTGAATGGGTGCAGAGCTTTTGTGTGTGTTGTGTATTTCAGTCTGATTAGTTTGTGATATGCAAACTATGACATTTTCCATTTCTAAGGCAACATACAGCACACTAACTGTGTGCATCACATGCATGTTGTGTTGAATGAAGGTAGTCCAGATAGAAAAGCATATTTTTTAAAAGAACATGCCTGTGGCTCTCCCACATTTTAAAATAACTGGAGCGCTCTCTTTATACAACGAGCATTCATACAGAATCTGAAACCACCAATTGTCAAGCTTGTGGATTGGTAAAAATGAAAAGGGAGAGTGAAAAGATTTATCACAAGGGGACATATAGAAAGTAAGATTCTAAAAAGTGGTTGTTTCCTGTCACAACCTTGAAAATTAAAATGCAGATTTTTGTCCAAAAAATATTTTATTTTCTATGTTGTACACCTCTCTCTTCAGGAAGGTTTCTTTCTGTCAGCAGCTTCTTTCTGTAAATTTTAATGTTAATAATAATAATGCTGATGATAATTAGGAGAGGAAAAATACATTTGTTGTTGTTGTTACTATTATTTATTATATTTTATCTGATTACTAAACATAAAAAAAATCAAAAAATATAACTCTATGAAGTATTAAAAGCATAATAATAATAATAATAATAATGTTGTTGTAAGAAATATTTTCTTGATTTAAATAATTATTATAGAATTATTATATATTATATTTAATGTTATATTATATGATAATTTTATATTATATGCATAATAATAATAATAATGTTGTTGTTGAAGAAATATTTTCTTTATATAAATAATTATTTTATATTATATATGTGATAATTTTATATTATATGCATAATAATAATTATAAAATTATAATAATAAAAAATAATATTTTCATTTATATAAATAATTATTATATTATATATTATGTACATAATTATTATATATTATATGCATAATAATATATAATATAATAATAATTTTATTATTATTATTACTATTATTATTGAATAAGTAAACTTATTGTAATTTAGTTAAACTTATAAAACTTCATATATTAAGTTTTTATTTTATTAATAAGCTAAATTAATTTTAATAATAAGTTATATTAATAAGTTTCTCTCACATAAAAATTATGTTTCTATTATATAATATAATACCAAATTAATAATAATAAGCTTATTATATAATAATTTCCAGTTATTTTACACCTATTTATACTATTTGCATTTTTCACAGTATTAATGGTTATTTATACATTAAAATATTCAGCTGCCTTCATATTTTAGGAAATGTGTCCCACATTAGTGGATTATCATATTTGGGGGTCCATGACATCAAAGTTTGAAAACACCTGTTAACCTAAAACCTAAAAATGACGTTTGGCTATAATAGTTGTCAATAGATATTCAAACACAGATCAGTGTGTAAATACATCCACTCACAGCCGCGATGTCTTTGCTCTGTTCCTTCCTGTCCAGCAGAATCTATCAGATCACTGTTTGCTTTGTTATGTCCTCAGGTTTTATGGGTTAATGAACTGTCATCTTCATGGCAACTGGTGAACCTGCGTGAAGGTTACCCCGGTGACGGCACGCAAAGCCTGTGTCATCTCAAGTCGCCGCTGATGTCAGTCACACTGAAAGTCATTACCCAGAAGCACTTAGGAGCACGCCTCCCGTCTTAGCAGGTAAATCGTCTGTAATTGTGTCGTCCGGCCGATCAGACGTAACGCTCGTCCCATTTGTGCCTCGTTGTACTCATGCAGCTCACGTAAGCGGAGGTTTTTACAGTCGTTTATCTGTGTTGGTTGCTTTTCGTTATTATCAGTGGGGTTTCCACCTTATTTGTCTCTGTTAAGGGTGACCTTTGATCTTGAGTTGTATCATATTCCTCTTGTTCTACATTTTCTTTCAATAGCCAGCTTGAGAAGGACACTTAAAGAAATAGTTCACTCAAAAGTTATGTACCTTCCCTTTCCCAGTCTTAGATGGTTTAAGCTGGTCTCTCAGCCTGGCAATCTGGTATTTAGCTGGTCGACCAGCTGAAGAGTCTCCAAAACATTGTTCCTGGAACAAAATAACCATAATTACCCCATGATATTAGGCTTAAGGCCAGGTTAGCGTTCTGATTGGATGGCAAACAATGTTGTTGTTCTAAGAATGTACTACTGTTCGAAAGTTGGGTCAGTGAGATTTTTTTAATGTTTTTGAAAGAAGTCTTTTATGCTCAACAAGGTTGCATTTATGTGATCATAAATGCAGTAAAACAGTATAATTGTGAAATATTATTACAATTTGAAATAACTGCTGTTTATTTGAATATATTTTCAAATGTAATTTATTCCTGTGATGCAAAGTTGAATTTTCAGCAGTCATTACTCCAGTCACATGATCCTTCAGAAATCATTATAATATTCTCATTTAGTGCTTAACAAACATTTCTTACTTTTATCAATGTTAAAGACAGTTATATATAATATTTTTGTGGAAACTGTTTTTTTTTCTTCTTTTGATTCTTTGATGAATAGAAAGTTCAAAAGAAGAGCATTTATTTGAAATAGAGATATTTTTAACATCATATAACATCATAAATCTGTTTGCCACTTTTGATCAATTTAATGTGGCCTTGCTGAATAGAATTATTACAGTTTTTTTCAACTGCTTACAAAATCTTTACTTGTCACACAATTTATAAAACCTGCACTCAAACACCAGAACCACACACCAAATCTGCAAAACCATACACTAATTCTCGGCCTTTGACTCCGTTTTCAATTTCATAAAACACAACACACAATTCTCTATGTAACACACAAAAATCTAACATGAAGTATCTTGATTTCCGTTTTCAAACACAACAAATCAAAATGCCACTTTAATTCATCAGTGCCTCACACTAACTCCTCACATCGCTTTACTTAACTCCAACCAATCATGGCTTTAGAATAGGCCTATAAATACACATCTACACAACTACACATGGTTGATGTATTTATTTTCTTTCATACTGTATTCACAACCACAAATGCTTACATTAAAAAAAAAAAGTTTGGTTTCAATCTTGCTTTGGAGTTTACCTTGAATTTTCAACATCTCTCTAATTACTTTTAATCCTGTACAGAAATGTACGTATAGGAACTCATGAAAAAAAGAGCTTTAGGTTTTGAATAACATTGTGTTAGATTGTGCTTGCAATGTACAAAGTAAGACAAATGTTAGTCTCGCGTAGCCAGACCTTCAGACTGACGGCTGAAGGTCTGGAATAGATGGCAGCATTTATTGGCCATGAGGCCGTTTGACCGACATGTCAAACAACCAATCACAGTTCGTTTCGTTCAGCGTCACGTTTCGGTGCGTGGAAATGTCACCACAATACCAGACCGGTGTGCAAAACTCTCGGACGTATTTTAAAGATTATATGCTGCGAACTTTAAATATTTCACATACTTTTGAAAATCCAGCATTTATTTGATCCTGATAAGCGTTCGTCGTCACAGTTGTAAACACGACGGCTTTCTTCTTTTGTGAGGGGGTTTGGCATCACGGCATCTTTGTTTCCAGATGGAATGTTAAAGAACGCGACACACACGTCTCCCGGAAATCCTGTATAATTCAACCAATCCGACGACGACTTCGACACTCCTGAAGTGTTTCCAGATAAGTGTGCCATATGCATCAGACGTTTAGCCAACGGTCCATGGGTGTGACGTCTGAGGCTGAGACTAGACAAATGTTTGCTTTTGAGATGTGTTTGTTATATTTTGAATGCAGTGCTTCATTTTGCAAGAGATGAGAGGCATTTTGCATTTTGTGTGTGCAAATCTTGGATTTGTGTGTTTTGGGAAAAAAGAGGCAAAGTTGTGAAAATGTGTGTAAGCAGTTAAAAAAAAAAAATATATAAAAAAAAAAAAACACTTACTGACCCTAAACTTTTAAATGGTAGTGTAAGACAGTAGTCTTGTTGGGCTAGAAAGGTCCTAAATACACAGTAGAAACTCCAAAAAAGTCAGTTTAAGTGGCTACACGGATGTCACGTGTCTGGGTGCGAAGCAGTGGCTAATTTGTGCAGCATGTGAACATGATGTTCTCTGTGAGACAGCAGGGCTCTCTGCTCTGAGCTCTTATAAAAGCAGCACATTAGTGCTGACACAAAAAGAGGTAGCAGACAAGGGGAGAGCAGAAAGAATGACAGGAGAATCACTCTCACCGTCTCCTGCTCTTTCTCTGTGCAACACCAGTGTGCTGCAGCTGCCTTATGGAGCACAGGTGTGACAGCACTGACAGTTTTATTACCACACCATCAGTTCCGTGTCATCTCCTCACATTTTTAGGTCTTTGCATCTCACCCCCTCTTTCTCTCTCTTTTCAGTCCTTTTTCGAGCATCGACGGGTCACTTCTACCATTATCAACTCGCTACTTTAAACCCATTTTTGTGATTGTTTTTGATTTAACTCCCCCGTAGTATGAGGACCACCATTTAGAGCCCAAAACTGTCATTGTCTTGATTTAACAAGTGTAGCTTTGAACCTATTTTATGTCTTCCCTCACACTCCATCTGTCTCTCTCTCTCTCTCTCTCATCGTGGAAGGTAATAATTCTGTGCCCTGTGTGTGAGTTCGGTGGATGGTGTATAATAAAAGCTATTGTCATGAGCCTTCATGCTGTGTATACGGTGTGTGTGTGTGTGTGTGTGTGTGTGTGTGTGTTGAGTGAAGACTGCAGGGAGGTCTGAACGCATATAATTTCCTCTCCAGTCATTTGTAATAGACAGTCAATATGAAGTCTCTCTTTTTCTTTCCCTCTTATTTTTGCTCACCCATTCACCTAGTTCTCTCGGTTGAAGAGCAACATTGCCCCCTGTAGGCCAAGTGCTGTTGTTTTGCATCAGTCTTTAGTTGGGAAGTGATAAGAAAAAAAAAACAAGTCAACTATAAGTTAAAAAGTCATAATTAAGATAACATTTCGACTTCATATTTATGACTTTTTGTGTCATAATTATGACTTAGTATTGCATTTTGTCAAAATTAGGACTTGTCTTCTTGTAACTGACTTTTTGCCTTTTTTTTTTTTACAATCATAAATAAGAATTATTAGCATCTTATCAAAGCATGAATTTATTTCTTATGTGAAGGAAAGAGGAGGATAACAGAAAGAGTGTGTGTGTGTGTGCGTGCGTGCGTGCGTGCGTGTGCGTGTGTGTGTGTGTGTGTGTGTGTGTGTGCGTGTCCAAATTTGTCATAAAAACAAGTTTGAAGTCAAAAGTTGAAATAATGAGATACTAAGTCATAATTATGACAAAATTACAACTTATATTTAGGATCTCATAATTTAAACTTTTACCATCATCAATGTTGTCATAAGTTGTAACTTTTTATCTTATTTTGAGTTTTCATAACTTCAACTTCTCATCATAATTTCAACTTTTTAATCCATTTTGATTTATTATCTCATATATTTGACTTTTTATTTTGTAATTAAGACTTAGTATCTAATAACTTGGACTTTTTATCTCATAATTAATATTTTAAAAAGCGTGTGTGTGTGTGGTACATTTTGTTTTGACGTTTCTTTTGACTCTTGTTTTTATAGAGAGCTGATGATGTATTTGATCTCCCTACCCATAAATCTAACTTTCATAGAAACCTTTTTTTTATTATTATTAGGGTTTATGTAGTATATTTATTAAGACAGTTTTTAAAGTTGGTCCTCACAATGTGGATGATCTCAGTATCTGCTATCTTTCTGGAGTCATTTGGTCCAAATAGTATCTGCTAAACCTGACCCACACATACAAACACACTCACAGAGAGATGATGGGTATGCAGCAGGACCAGAGAATAAACCATTTCCTGCCATTTGTGAGATGGCCTGTAACTGCGGGTGCGTGTCATCAAAGAACTGGCTCTAAATAGTGTTTCTCGAGGGTCACTGCAGCTGCTTCAAGTATGTTCAGCATGCAACAGTTTGAGCTTCAAATCATGAAGACTAGTGTACGATCTTACCTCTTAATAGAACATCCATATTTCAAGGCCATTCCAAACCTGACTTTCTTTTATATATGGAACACAACAGAAGAAATTTAAAAGAATGTCTTGGTGATTTTTTTTTTTCCTCCATACAGTGAATATGTGAGGCTCAATGTTCTTGAGGATGGGTAAATGATGACAGATGATTGCAGGCTCTGCAGTTAACTGTAATGGTGAATGGTGGTACTGGTGTTTGGAAATTAAACTGTCACTTTCAGACCCTTTTAGTTGCATACAGTATGTCATTATAGGAAATGTAATGTACTTTTTCCCATTTATTTAGAGCTGAATGAATCTGTATGTTCACTCAAACCGAGGCTCTTTTGATTTTTTTTTTTTTAAAGTGCACTGAGTACAAAATGTGAAACCCTAGAATAACCAATGAGAATTTAGTAGTCTTTATTTTGCACACCACTCAAATCAGTTGTGTAGCTTGCTCAAGAAAGCTGCTATACAGTCTGAACGTGTTTCCCAGGACTTCAAGCTACAGTAAAAGATTGCACTTTTGCAGATTTTACTATGATCCTTGTAGATACAGTGAGTGGAGCCAGTGCATCTTACACATCTCATTAAAGTTTCCACCCTTTCTATCAAAGACGTTCTATCCAAGATAGAAATAAATTACATTTTAAAATATTAAAATCTAAAATAGGTATTTTATACTGTAATACTGTATAAAAAGTATTACTGTTTTACTGTATTTTTTTTTTTTTAAATGCAGCCTTGGTGAGCATAAGAGACTTCTTTCAAAAGCATTAAAAATCTTACCACTAAAGCACACATACAAGATTTATGAGAAATACAGGGCATATCCAGGAATTGACTCCTATTTGCCTCCTTTTATGCATTGTAGGCTTAAGAACAGATGTTCATGTAATAGACAACTGCATAAAAAGACAGTAGGTATTTTGTCTCATTGACCCCCTTGAATACACAGGGTTCCAAGGCTCGGAAGTTTGGATTTTGCCCAGAGCAACATCCGAATGTATCAAAGTGTTACTGTGATCTAGATAGCGAGAGTTCAAGAAGCATAGCACACAGAATAGCGAACACAATCCATCACTTGTCCACCCTATTCTGTGCTGCAGTGTTTTGATGGAGATGCTCATATTCAGCATCCGTTTCACATGGGATACAGATGCATAAACACTGCTCCACAGAGAATAACATAAACAGAGAAATGCAAGGCAGAGAAAATGATTTCGTTCTCCTTCATCCATACAGACATTTTGTTCGCCCAGTCGCTGACACAGAGAGGGCAGAGAGCACAGAGGATCAGCTATCACAGCCATTACCAGGAAGCCTCTAGTTCTTCCTTGTCTGAATAAATGAAAACGCACCCACACATTTGTTATGTTTCACTTGCTGTTGATAATATATGTTGAAAAAAGGAAAACAAAATAATATCTGCTTTTTCTTGGCACACGCATATGCATGCAAGCACACGCGCTTTTCTCCCAGCGCTCTGTTTCTCAAGTGTAAAGGAACATAATACAATGGCACACGTCAATCACATAAATAGGGCAGAAATATGTCAACTTGATTATTCTTTTAACAAGCACCACAATCACTGCCTTATTTTCCTCTGTCAGTGTGACACTCCAAAATGTCAAATTACCATACATGACACAATCAAAATTAATATTGTGAGGTCTGGGTGGATTTATTTGTCTTTCAATTTAGCGTAATGAGCAGCTTGCATTGTTTGATTTCTTATCTTCTTCGTGTTAGCATTAGGTCTCTTTGCTTTTTGCTTTGCTTTTGATTCGTGTTCCCATTAACAACAGAAATGCTATGGCTATATGGTACTGCTCACAAAGTGACTCCAAAAACATGTTTGGACACTTAACAGAATAGTTCACCCAAAAATGAAAAAATGCTGAAAATGTACTTACCTTCAGTCCATCCAAGATGTAGATGAGTTTGTTGCTTCATTGTAACAGATTTGTAGAATTTTAGCATTACATAATTTGCTTACCAGTGGTTCCTTTGCAGTGAATGGGTGCCGTCAGACTGAGAGTCCAAACAGCTGATAAAAACATCACAATAATCAACAAGCAATCCACATGACTCCACTTTATCAAATATCATCTTGTGAAGTAAAAAGCTGCATGTTTGTTTTTCTCCATTGGAAAAGTTGTCACATCTGAATCAGGAGAGAAATATGCAAAGATCAAGCACTGTTTACCAGCGGGGGAAAAGTACGTCTGTGGATTTTGATGTGAGAGAACAGCAGGAGATGGACTTTTTCACTGGAGGAAGCATTATTATGGATCATGGACTGGCATGTTGGTCAGAAGCAAGTTTAAAATTAAAAATCCTTTATTTCACTTTTTTTTTTCTAATGCAATAACATTCATACAGCTTTAAATGTGGCCTTAGGTTCCAAATATTTATTGTGACCAGTTTATTATGAAAATTAAAGTGTTTTAATTTTACTATTGGTTTGAATAAATTCAGTAGCATTTTAGCAAGCTGTATTTGTATGTACTCAATGATTAAAAAGTTCATGGCTAACTGGGCTTTATTAATTGAAAAGCCTTCTCAGCCTTCTGAAAACAGAGCGATGCTTTCGCAGGTTCTGCTCAAACAGATTGCTTGCTGCACATTAACTCCCACATTCAGCTTGAGAGTCACGTTGAAAACCTTGAGATAGTGGATAGTGAATGCATTTCACATAAAAACAAAGAACGTAATAGAGCGCATGAATACACAATCAAAACCAAAAAATGAAATCAAATATTTGATAGAAATGTTAACCTAGGTGACAAGAGTTTGAGAAAAATAAAAATATAAAGACCTTTGACACACTGTCTTACTTTTGACAGCTTGTGAATGAAACATTTTAAAAATTGCACTTTTGACATTAACATTGAGTATATAAAAAAATAACAGTCAAAGTAAAGGAAAGAAAAAGCTGATGAAAAATGTTACCTTTTCATTTGGGATTTTGTAAAACGTCACTGTGTATTTAAGGTCATTTATTTACACAGGTGAAGGTGACTATGCTTGTTCTGGGTAGCATTTTATTTGGGTTAATAGGATAGTTCGGTCAAAAAGTAAACTTCTGTACTGACCCTCATTCCAAACTGATGTGACTTTCTTTCACCTGTATAAAACAAAAGGAGAAATTCTGATATTTATAATGGTCACTCTTTTCAGTCACACTTTTTATTTTTTGGGGTGAACTATCCCTTTAAGAATTTCTCAATTTGTTTCATGCAAGAGAAAAAGTCAATCATTTTAAAACTGGGTTATATCTTAACCACATTTATAGTCTGTAGCCTATAGGTATTGTCCTAACCATGGCAGCACCAGGGAAGTGCGTGTAAACACTTGTCTGTGTGTGTCCATTGTGCTTTGTCTTCTATTACGCTGTTATTTTTAAACCTGGGAGGCATCACATTATGTCTGTTTCTCTGTGTAATGTATTTAATGACACAGCGCACTTTCTTTCCTTTTGAGCCATTACCAATCTCTAAATCCACTAAAGAAGCTCCAAAGGTCACAGCACCATGACAACACGGTCTTCCCCCCCACCAGCCCGAGGTCAGCATGCTCCAGCGAAACGCTGTTAATGATATGCTTCTTGTGACATTAATAATAAGCTTCCTATTTAGTTTTAACATGTCATTTAATGCTGTTCTCATCACTTTGCGGTGTGTCATTGCATATAAATATAGTAATATTTTGTGAGATGGCAACAAATGAGCAATGCAGTTCCATGTTCAGATATTGTCCTCTTAAACCTTTTACTGTCCTGTATTTTCTCTGTCCATCTATATGTCTATTAACCTCTTTTTGTCACTTCTTTGGACACTTTAGAAAAGTGGTTCTCTTTCTAAAATGGGAGATCTTGGAGAGGCCCAAAATTGCATGGCTATGACAATAACAGGCACTTTTCAGCTTGACACTTAAGAAAAGTTTTTAAATGTATCTTTTGAAAGAATAGAAACTAGCTCTAAATTCATGTACAAATCATTTCAAAGACTTCACAAAGAGAGCAACATGTTGCAATTCAGTGTTTTTAATTTAACTATAGATTAATATGGGTATTTAATTTGGATACAGTATAATTCAGAAAATAATAGTTGATCAGTTGATCTAAAGCTTGTTTCAACTGAATCATTCAAAATATCCAATTTAAAGAACTTTGGTTGAAGGATTACAGCATTACAGCATTACAGTATAAAATGCATAACATCCTTTTAGTTAGTCATTTGATAAATCTAGTAACTGTAAAGTAATAACATCATTTAGGGGTGAGCAATATACAGTATATCGGTAGACATGATTAACCTCTGGAAATTTGTCAACCGGTAGAGATTTTGGACTATCGTTTCTATCATGGTTACACGACTTATCGTTTGCACACGTTTTGTGGTTTAAAAGTGATTTAAGCCATTGAAATGCAATCAGCATTTCTAATAACATTTCAAAAATAACTACGTATATTGTGATATATACTGTTATCATGAAATACAATTACTCATATCGTGATATAAGATTTTGGTCATGTCGCCCACCCCTATAATTAATTTAATGTATTTGACCAGTTTATCTGATTCACTTCAGCCAGTAACTCAAAAATCAGACTGATCTCAACTTAAAACTCATCAGTTCAACACGAATCAGGTCAACTTTCATTACAAAGAATCTGTTGAATAGAAGAAAAAAAGTCTCACAAATAAGATAAAAATAGATAATATCATTTTAGCACCCAATAAACCTTAAAAAGCATCATGGAACAATTAATGGATGCAGATAAATGATAGTAAGGGTGTTTGTGTTTCAAGAGTACTGTAATGAAGATCTGAACATTCTAATCAGTGTGTTGAGTATTTTTTTTACTTTGTGTAATTTTCTCCACATTGCTGAAATTCTCTCCTCAGCTCCATTTCTATTCGCTCTCTCTCTCTAATAGACCTGCCTTGAGGTGTTCTGTAATAACTGAGAGGATGAAAAAAAGTGAACTGGAGCACCTGTCCCCGTTTTTTCCTTTCCGCCCTGCACTGCTCTCCTTTCTAGCATTCAGTTCATTTCAGAGGTAATGATCCCTCCTCTCCACTTTAAAGAGAGAGACAGAGAGAGGACAAGAGTGTGCTAGGAGCTCGCAGGGAGGGCAGGTTAGTGAAAAGACCTTATCCTGTTTTGTACTGGAGGAGGACAGGGGCTGCATCTGCTCACATACGAGCACGTCCATCCTTATTTCCCTGCCAGCCCATGCAGCAAGACTCCATTAAAGAGTGGGGAAGAGAAGAAGAGAGAGATAAAAGAGGTGATGTGAACATGATGTCCTTGCATTCTCTAAGTGATCTCTGCTGCCCTTCTTCCCCTTTTCCTACTCAGCCTTATAGGATAATAGCATGCCTCTGATTCAATGCCTGAGAAAAGAGGTTTATGAAGAGAGACTGAAAGGATAGGGAGGGTCAATGGGATACCTATGGCTCTGGACACACACACACAAAAAAGAAATAAATAATTCTTGAAGCTGAAGGAGGTGATGAATAGAAGAAGTTCATGTTACCTTGTCCTAGAAAGAAATGCAGAAAGTAAGTATCAGGAATGTGGTGGTGGTTGGAGTGAATGGATAAGAGGATAATTGCTCACTTCTTTTTCCTTGTTAACAGATTAGGTTCTTCCATTCACACTGGTAACAGGTCAATGTCCAGCTCACCACACTCTCACTGGAAGTTCTGTCCTATTTTGCATTACTTTTATTCCAAACGGTGCCTAACTACATCAGTAGAACATCTTCAGCAGGTGAGGAGGAGGAAACTTTTTGTGGTTCATACCAAGAAAAAAAAAAGTGCTTTATTTTTTTCTCAGAAAATAGCATAATTTACTTATTTATATAATTTACTGAGATCAGGTTTTGGTGTTTTAGAAAGAATAGGCATTCGGAAAGGCTTTTAAGCACTTTACTTTTAATTGATTCATTCGTTTGTTGATTGGATCTACAGTATTTAAAAGAGTTTTAAAGTTTCTTAGTTAAATATGTTACCTTTCAGTTAAATATATATAAATATATCTCTCTTTTTCTTACACAGGATCATGATTCATATAATCACACATTTTGTGTGTGTTGGTTTTTATGACTCTTTTGCAAGGAATATAAAAGATAAATTAAAAAAGATAAGTCATTTAAATAATTCTGTAATTTTTATGAATTATTTAAAACTGTGATGCTCAACATATTAATAGAATCTTCTGCAGTGTTCTTGATCACTTTAATCAGCAGCAGCTGTCCATACATTCAAGAATTTAAATAAAATGTCACTTGCTCATTGGGAAGGCAGACATATTTTAGGCGCCATACTGGACCACTCTCTTTTAACCCATTTTTAATGGCTATGTAACTGACTTTATTTGTTTTAACTTTATTTGCAACATAACTATACACACATGTGGTGTAAAGGATAGAGACATTTTTATGGACTGTGCTTTAGGATTTCCACTAGACGTGTAAGCACACGGTCACGCACACATTCACACTTAAACCCCTTTTACTTGATTATAGGTTGCATGGAACGGTGAGATTGCATTAGTAAATCACATTGTGCATGCTCTTGTGTGATCTAAGGCAGCACTCAGAGCCCATGGAGAGCATTATTACACATGCTTACGGCACACATAAACTACCGGCACTCACCGTGTTCTATTTCAAAACTAGTCCAACTGTGAGTGACTGTGGGAGAGTAATAACAGTCAGGCTTCATAAAAGGGCTCAGTAATGTGTTGTATAAGTCTTCATGAAGTCTTGAAAATGAAACCAGTAATGTGTAACACATTTCCATATGAGTGGTGTCCACAATTGCAAACTGTTTCTGTGGGCCATCTGACCTCCGTCTGGATCTTTAAGGTTTATTTTCTCTGCTCACACACACACACACACGTGTGTAAATACTCACAGGTGCGTATACGAACTCGCAACAAAAGTGATGCCATAAAGCTAGACAAATAATGGCTAAGGCAAAGGCAGAAAGCAGAATGAACAGTGGGTTTAAATCAGAGCCGTCTATGTATCTTGAATACAGATTTTCTTTCAATCCCTGCAAAGAAAGGATGAAAGATACAATCCAAACTCAGTTTCGCGTCCAAAAAATATACATATGAATGCACTTATATCATGATTAGATCTCACTGCCACCGAAAGGCACGTGTGCGTGTGTGGATGTGAATGTGTGTGTGTTCTGTGAGTGAATGCCGGATGGTTTGTGGGGTCTGAAATAGCAGTGCAGGCTGGGAAAGGCAAGCAGAGTTTATAGAGTGATATTATCAGTTTACGGCTGTACATCATCTCCCAAATCAAATCACCCCCCAGGGGGCTTTTCCCTGGCCTGCCCCCCCGCCTCAGGCCCCTCTCAGAGATGGAGCTTTTTCATTTCCGTAATCGCCTCGCTGCCATACGCCGCCTCAGCTGCCAAGAGCCCACAACTCCATTACTGCAGTGACTGTGTGTATATGCACGAGTGTGTATATGTATATGTGTGTGACCGTCAGAGAATCAGTCCCACAGGAGACAGACGTGAACAGTTTATGACTTCGGATGCCTATAGAGTGAGATTTTCTGAGGCTCATTTAGACAAAATGGGAATGGGAAGCAGCATACCGAAAGACAACGGTTAAAGTTATAGTTCACCTGAAAAATGAAAATTCTGTCATAATTTACTCACCCTTGTGTCATTTCAAACCGGTATGGCTTTATTTCTTGTGCGAAACACGAAAAGGGAAACAGTTTTCCATGTGAAAGGATACAATAGCACCATTAAAGGTCCATATGATTTATGCTCTATGTTACAAGTCTTCGGAAGTCATACAATGTATGTTGTTTGAGGAACAGAATTTTAGTACTTTGGCTTAAATTTACTTCAAAACAAAACTTTGTTTAGTTTTAGTTGTTCGTGTAATATTTATATTTTATTGTATTTCAGCTTTATTTCACTTAATGTATTTTTTTAATAACTACAATATTGTTTCTCAAACAAAGCACCCATATTTCTTCAGAAGACTTGAACTATAGTGCAAGAGTCATGTGAACCACTTTTATGTGTCCTCATTTTTTATGTTTGCATGGAAACTGCAGCACAATCTTTAAAAATTCTCATTTTGTCTTCCATCTGAGAAAGAAAGACATGAGGGAGAGTAAATGATAACAGAATATTATTTCTGGGTGAACTGTTCCTTTAAGGACATTTGTCTGTGTTTCTTTTTGAGAATTGTCTCATTTGTGTGTCACTAATCTTGCAGAAGAAAGAGTTCTGGTATTCCCAAGCGGAAGTTCCTGAGGTTGTAGAATCCTCCCGGGTATTCAGACAGCCTCCGAAGCCAAGAAAGACAGATTGTGTCTCACAAACAAATGCTCTGAAAGAATAATCCGTAAATTAAGCAGCTTAATATCTAATGGCAGGAAGTGTGAAGGTGCAGTGAAATCAAACTTTGAATTAAACTAGTTTTTCAAACGCTGCACAGTGGCTTTTAATGGAACGAGCTGTCGTGTCCTTCAGGCACAAGTATTCGTCTCCGGCTCTGCAGAATTGTTTTGCAAGGGTGGTCCGAATGAAGATGGAGTGTTGTGTCAGGAGGAGCGCTGCCTCATTTTTAGGGTTAGTAATTCTTATGGAGATGAAAATGGCAGGCCTTTCCCATTCCTCTATACGGAAAAGATAAACTCAAAGCCATTTCCTTTTATGCTCGAACGCGAAAAGCAACCTCCGCACGTCCACGTGGCCCCTGAATCATAAACAACCTTCCTCTGATGGGTTTCTGGGTACTTTTCTTTCTGATTTCCTGTTTAGACAGAATATGTTAGTGAATGGGAAAGTATATGAAAACAAAAACTGCATAGGTTGGGTGGTTAAAAACAAAATCCATCTGTTATCATGCAGGATGTCATAACGTGTAGGGCCCTATGATTTGAAATGTGATGCAGAAAACGCGGACGGAATCGCAGAATCCAGTCATAAAAACAAAGTTTACTGTATAAAGTGGAATTTCACGCAATTTGCCAATAATAAATCAAAACTGGGTCAGTACACTTGAATCAAAATGTGATATGAACTAGTGTCTGTGAATATTAAGTCGCAGAAAGACTATTTAAATATGAATTCTGCATGTTCTGCGTGTCTCTGTGTGAATGAATGGCACACATCCGCGGTTTCGTTTACTGCACATATACTGAAGCACGTGATGTCTTCAGCCTCTGCCGTCTCACTATATAAGTACATGAACACAAAATAAAAGTTTGATTTAACTTGAAGAAACTGTGACAAAAATATATTACTTAATGCAATGATAGTACTACTACTAATAATAAAATTATTATTAAAACATTATTCTTTTTGTTAAAACATTATTTTGCAAGGAATATTTACAAGAAAAAAAATTATATTTACCAGAATTTTTTTAGCAAAAAAGTAACAACAATGTATTTTGGGAAAATAAATAATATAATAAAGTTTTTTTGTTTTTTTATATAAAATCAATTAATTAGAAATTCTTTTGATTATTCAAATCTAATTAAACTATTAAAATGGAATCCAGAAAAGTAATGGAAAATAGAATTTGGTAAAAAAAAAAAAAAAAAAAAAAAAAATGAATTTGAGGAAGAAAAATAAATCAAACATTCCATAGGACCTTAATGTATTTTTGTTAAACTTTTAATAAATTGCTGTTAAATTTCATGATTTGATGGTTTTGTTTTTTTGTTTTGTTTTTATTAATAAAATTTAACTTAACTATAAAAATGGAGTATCGATAAATTAAAACTGAAAAAAAACGGAACCCAGAAAAAAAACCTGAAAAAAACAACGTATAATTAGGAAAAAATTAAAGGGAATTTGAGAAAAAATAAAACTGATTTCATAGGGCTCTAAACTTGACATGCCATTTTTATTCTTCAATTCAAATGTGCTTTTAAATTCAAAAAGACAAGTTCTTCTAGATAAATATTATTAATAACTAAAATAAATTCAGATTTACATAAATCCTATAGCCTGTGACATTATGAATTCAGAATGAGTTGTGAATAGATATAGAAAGACAGAGTTTCATATCTGATAGGTCTTACTCTCATTCTCTCACTGAAACATCTATGTTATTGGAAAGTACTTTGTTTTTTAAAGATGTATGTGGAAGAAGCATTTTGGCGCTGGCAGATGTTGTGGCAATATGAATGTGGAAATGAGGTTTATAAGATGCGTAAAAAGAGAACATGCCAACAATGTAATAACAATGATTCTGCAACGCTTTGAAAGCTTTTCTTACCCCAAAATCAAGACCTCTCCTTTTAAGAAAAAAAATTATAGATTTTTGATGACAAAAAAAAAAACTTTTTGCAATGTTGCTGTGCTAGCTGGCAGCACTGCTGTGTTGTTTTACTGTGACTTGGAGATTAATTTTTATTCTGCTGTGCTTTTGACAGTTAGTTTCACAGTTGAACAATGTAGTTATGTGAGCAAGGTTAATGCGGATCAACCCTGTCAGCTGCTAATGCAGAAAAACGCTGTCTGTTTTTGGAATATTGATTCTCCTCACTGTCTCTCAGTGATTACCGCTCATCGCGCTTGGTGGCTGTCTTTACAAGTGCACTCCTGCTGAGCCTGGCAGGTGACATTTGAATATTTCTATACTGTGCATGTGAGGAAACAAACAGCAGCACTTTTGTATGATAGAAGATAAAGATACATTCTCGATTACAGCATGCGGGCTGTTTGCTGGATAAACATCTCTCTTGAGTGTCTGCTAGCACATTGGCTAATTAGCTGGTAGCTTGGTTTGGTGGATAGTGCACTTGAGCCCTCATTACATGGGATGCAGTTTCAGATCTTCTTACACAGAGGTCTTTTACATATATTTGACCTCTGTGCAAGCATATGTAAATCTGTTACTGGCAGAAATCGGCTCAGTGCTGATGGCGTGGCTAAAGTTTGGCTTGGGAGTAAGCGTTCTTTGATGTTAAACAAACTGTAAGCAGTCTCCCAAGGTCATTTGAGGGATATTTTGTCCCTTGAGCACATTTATGGTCTAATTAGGTGTTGTTGTTTTTGTTTTTCTTTCTGACAGTCATCAGCAAGAAAACGTTTAAGAGGCAGCAGCCGTGAAAGCCGCGCTCGCTGACTACCTAGAGACATGAAGGAGCTGACGATGAGGCGTTTTATCTTTTAACATTACTTGCAAGACTTTTTTTAGAATATAAAGCATAATCATTTTACTTTGATTGTACACCAGGGTAGTCATTACTGTGGCCCCCTGAGAAAGAATGTAAGAACATAACCAGACAGCGGCTGGATCAAAACCAGTCATACATAAAAAAAAACATGTATGACAAATTCATACATGTCAGAGCCAAAAAAAATAATTAAAAATAGATTGAGTTACAAAGATATGCATTCATAAATAAGAGGCTGAATGACACACAAATGTATGGACTATAAAATCTGTGTACGCAGATTGTCCAGTGTAAATTTAGCAAACAGAACAACAGAAAGGTGCATTACGCTTTTTCTGTTAAATAAAAGGTTTTTTTGATGTTTGGTTGGGCTAAATTGGTTGAAGCAGAATAAAAAATAATTATGTGTGCTAACAAGCAAAGTGATCTTATTTATATTCACAGATATTTATAGTAATGGTTCTAGCACTCTATACATTAACAAAGATACACTGACAAAATCTGCATAGGATTTACTTACACCACTGAAACAGTTTTGACTTAGAAACTGCTAGTAAATTTCACAATTAATTAAAAAGAATCCCAAGTAACATGATAAATTAAACATGAAATGTGTAGAAAGACTAAAATATTATTTTCCAATAATCTTTGTTTTATTTACAACTCTTTGTATTTACAAGAAAAGGCGCACAGTATCCGTGTATTGACAACATCTAAAATGTAAATTATTGTATGTATGAACATTTTAGAAACATACAAATGTTTGTAGATCTTAGTTTATTAATTTAAATGTTATATTTATAGTAAATATAATTGAATTAGGTTAAAGCTATGCTATTTAACACATTTTGATAATGTAACACTATAATGGTTTAATGATGTGACCATTGAAACACACACACAAATTTACATTTACACTTACATTTAGGCATTTAGCAGACACTTTTATCCAGAGCGACTTACAAATGAGTACAATGGAAGCAATCAAAATCAACAAAAGAGCAATGATATGCAAGTGCTATAACGCGTCTCAATTAGCTTAACGCAGTATACGTAGCAAGGTTTTTTTTTTAGAAAAAGAATAGAGCAAGCTAGTGTTAGAGGCCTTTTTTTTGCTTTTGTTAATTGTATAATAAATAAAAAGAAAACAAATAGATAAAATACAAAAAGATTAGAAAAGCTAGTGTTAGTTTGTTTTTTTGTTTTTTTAAGAATATAATTAGAAGAGAGTTAGAGAGTCAAATAAAGATGGAAGAGATGTGTTTTTAGCCGATTCTTGAAGATGGCTAAGGACTCAGCTGCTCGGATTGAGTTGGGCAGGTCATTCCACCAGGAGGGAACAGTTAATGAAAAAGTCAGTGAAAGTGATTTTGTGCCTCTTTGGGAAGAACAATAAAGTGACATTCATTTGCAGAATGCACATTTCTAGAGGGTACATAAGTATGAAGTAATGACGTTAGGTAAAGGGGTGCAGAGCCAGTGGTGGTTTTGTAGGCAAACATTAATGCTTTGAATTTTATGCGAGCAGCTATTGGTAGCCAGAGTGCAAATTGATAAACAGAGGTGTGACGTGCATTCTTTTCGGCTCATTAAAAATTAATCTTGCTGCCGTGTTCTGGATTATTTGTAAAGGTTTGATAGAACTGGCTAGAAGACCTGCCAAGAGAGCATTGCAATAGTCCAGTCTGGACAGAACAAGAGCTTGAACAAGGAGTTGTGAAGCATGTTCCGAAAGAAAGGGCCTGATCTTCTTGATGTTGAATAAGGCAAATCTGTAGGACCGGGCAGTTTTGGCAATGTGGTCTGAGAAAGTCAGCTGAACATCAATCATAACTCCAAGATTTTTGGCTGTTTTTGAAGGAGTTATGGTTGATGTGCCTAACTAGATGGTGAAATTGTGACAAGCAGTTCTGTCTTGGCAAGGTTGAGTTGAAGGTGATGGTCCTTCATCCAGCAAAAAATGTCTGTTAGACAAGCTGAGATGCGAGCAGCTATCATCGGATCATCAGGATGGAATGAGAGGTAGAGTTGAGTGTCATCAGCATAGTAGTGGTATGAAAAGCCATGTTTCTGAATGACAGAACCTAGTGATGCCATATAGACAGAGAATAGTGGTCCAAGAACTGAGCCCTGAGGCACCCCAGTAGTTAGATGTTGCGACTTGGATACCTCACCTCTCCAAGATACCTTGAAGGAGCTATCTGATAGGTAAGACTCAAACCACTGGAGTGCGGTTCCTGAGATGCCCTTTGCCAATAGGGTTGACAGGAGGATCTGGTGGTTAACCGTGTCAAAAGCAGTGGACATATCCAGCAAGATAAGTACTGAAGATTTGGAATCCGCTCTTGCTAGTCTTAGGGCTTCAACAACTGAGATCAAGACAGTCTCGGTTGAATATCCACTTCTGAAACCAGACTGGTTGCTGTCGAGGAGGTTGTTCTGTGTTAGAAAGGCAGAGACTTGGTTGAACACAGCTCGTTCAAGTGTTTTTGCAATGAAAGGAAGAAGATACAAATAGATACAAATCTATTAATGTTAATGTTATGGCAACATGAACTGTTTTACAGCTTGTACTTTTTGTGATTTTATGGTAATTAAATGAAGCGATAAAACTTATTTTTTTCATTTATAAATACATTTGCAACTGAAAAAGTTTGTTCTATAATTTACTCATGAAATGAACAGTTCTCTAAAAACAAGCTGTGAAGCTAGTTCCCAACCCACTCTTTGAAACTACCTTTTTATTTCAAGACTATACAGAATAAACTTAAAGACCAACATAAAACAAAACCAACCACAACAATAACAAAAAGCTTATAATCAAAATGACATATCATTTGGAATTGTTGTGTGTTTTAGGGTATTCACTACGTATTTTTGTCTTCCTCTTCCTAATAATAATAACAATAATACTAAAGGTATTATATGATTTCTCCATCAGTAAGGCTACCCACACACTTTCCATTGTACATCTTTAAAGATGTACATGACTAAAATAATTTTCATCAGTATGATGAAATTGTTGGTTTTGGTGTCTATTCAAACTTAGAGAAAAAAAATAGCTATACTTTACATATGAATACCCACAAATAACAATGAGAACATCCTGGAACAAAACAATGACTGCTTGTACAGAAATCACATCATTGCAAGGCACAAGCACGTGTACACGTGTACACAACATATGCACATCAATACTCAAATGTATCCGCCACACATATTCAAAATGATTGAGTACTCATATGCACATCACAACAAAGGAGTGTCTCTGAATTGATTAAGGACTCACCAGCGTGAAATAAGAGATTAATTTGGTTTTGAGATGAAAATCACAGTTACCATAATTATGGCAGAGTGAGTAATGGAGTGTGTTGTGATTGGGAATTGCTCCACAGCTGCAGAGTACCTGCCAGGTCTCTGAATACTGTCAAATCAACCTAAAAACACAACACACATCATTGCTGCAATTATGAAGTACAATCACTGTTATACATCAAATTATTCATGAATCCCTAAATGGGAGGACGTGTCCATCATGTTCTTATTGGGTGTTTCCTTATAGACACTTGGTAGCTGAAGTAATCTGTCAACATTATTGTTGATTACCACAAAAATAACTTTGACCAACTAAGTCCATTGTTTTCTTAAAAAAAATGGAAGCATTTAATTTACCTTAATTCTTAAGTTAAAGTAAAGTTTTTTTTAGAGTTTATGGCGTCATATTGTCTTGGTAATGAAGTTGTAAAAAGGGGTTTAACTTAACTTGTACTGAACTGGAATATTCCTTTAAACCATATCTCATAGCTGGAATTATAGCTCCTCCAGACCACAGATTCTTAGGCAAACTATAAAACAATCACTCAAAATTCACTCTAAATGACTAAATTGATGCAAAAACATCAAAGAGCTCCAGAACTTTAACCCAAGGCATTATTACTTCTTCCAATCATAGACCTCCTAGAATTAAAGATGTAAAGTTCTGCCCTAATCTGAAACCAGCTGAATACTTCATTAGGTTTCATATTAGGAGAATTGGGTTTGTTCATCTCATTCCGGAGCTCCAAGGAGAAAAACTAACTTATACAGAAATCAGTGTTTGATTGCTAACAGTACAAATGAGTCAAAGTGACCTTTTTGTAAGTCAGAAGCAATGAATGACAAACACTTGACAGAGCGACACTCAACCACCGTTGGGGAACAAGCCTGATGAAGGGGAAAGAATCTGATTTATAATTTGATTAGAGAAACTTATTCATCAAAACAAATAATAAAAAAAGACTTTTATCTTGGCATATTCCCAGAAAATGGATCATCATTAAGATAACTGGAATAGAGAGTAAATCATTTCAATCAAATATAGATTTAGGTCATTTGGGGTGAAATGGTGTGCGCGATATGGTTCGCTAAGTTAGTTTGTGTGTGTGTGAGTTTGTGTGTGTGTGTGCATGAGAGTGCGCACATATACAAGAGCATATGTGTGTTATGCATAGAGAGTTCAGGTGCTGAGCAGAGGAGAGGAGGTCACATTGTCCCAATCTAACAGCCATCAGCCTAATGTGCTATGAGACATCATTAAAAACCCATCCTAGAGGCTGTCAATCATACCACTAACGTGAACACGAGGAGGAGAGAGAAAGAGTGAAAGAGAGGCTTAGGGAAAGAGAGAAGCTTAGGGAATAGAAAAGAGAAAAGGAAAGCAGTTTCTGAAGGTTAGTCTCCTCCCCTTCACTTCCTGAGAAATGATAGTGTGATGGCTTATGGCTTGAGTGGGCTGATCATCAGTCCATGTGAAAGGCTTAAGCCACCATCAAAGACACAGACCGTCTTAGTTCTGATCTCTCCATATTCACACAACCGCACAGTTGTTCAAACCCTTATAAAAATGTACTGTACTGATAGCTTCGATAATCAGTGATGGGAATGATACCATGATATTTTATTTATAACATGTTTTAGAATGATTAGAATTAGAATTCTATATTTATATTCTATATTTCTATATAAGGAATCAAATTAACTGAATTTGCATTTTCAGATAGAAATAGCAGTGGTTGTTAAAGGGAGAGTGCATATAAAATAAAAATCGTCATCATTTACTTACCCGCATGTCCTTTCAAACATGTACTGTATGCATTAACACAAAAGAAGATTTTGAAGAATGTTGATAACCAAACTGTAACTGAAAAAGTAGTTTTTCGAAGTCTTTGGGAACTAAAAGTATTTTTTATCCACACAGTAGGAACCAAAACTGTTTAGTTCCCAGCATTCTTCAAATTATCTTCATTTGTGCTCCATAGTAGGAAAAAAAGTCATACAGGTATGGAATGCCATGAGGGTAAATAAATATGACAGAATTTTCCATTTTGGACTATCCCTTTGTGCTGTAAAATAGAGAAAGAAAAATGGTACGTTGTCTGTTTTTGTCAAAAGTGTAGCGATTGACGAAGTACAGCCAAAGTCCCTTTCAAGTAAAGTCTGTTCACTCGGCGGCCATATTTGCAATGCCTCCGGGCAGCTCAAACAAGACCAAGTCCTGTCTAAATGAATGGGGGAATCCTGAAATCTCAAAAATTGCCATATGAACTCACAATTAAAGTGCATATTTCAAATCAGCAACAAAATCTGGAATGAACTGCCCCATGAATGTTGTTTCTTATGCTCAAAAAGCTTGTTTTTCAGGCTAGACCAGCCAACGCGCATGCACAGTTATAGCGTGCAGGTTTCTATGGGAACCGGAGCTCCTAACGGCCGCTGCAGGGACACAAAGACTTTACCAATCAGCAGCAGCAGACCTTGAACGTGAGCAAAATCTGGGGGAAATATTTTGTCTACAACATTTCTGATTGCATGATTTCCTATTGAAATGACAAAAAGTATACGAACAGAGGTAAATGTGACCTTTGTGGTGCATGTAAATACAATGTTTCATTAAAGAAACATTTAATGACATTTAATTTAACTCGTCTCGCCGTGTTTTTTGTTCAAAATACTGTAAATGCAACAAAAATAAGTTTATAATGACACTTTTCACACACCAATTGCAACTGTTCTCATGAAAGTGTTATCTATTTAATGTAATCTACAAATAATTAAATACAGTTAAATATGAAGGGTCTGTGTAATTATTTTATTTATTATTTATTTATTTTATTTATTATTTATTTATTTATTTTAGTTTGTAGAAGACTTAAACGTGGGGTATGTAATTTTTCAAAAACGCTTTAGAAAACTGAGTCGGGGCCGAGTACCAAAACAAACTTGTAGCCAATCAGCAGTAAGGGGCGTGTCTACTCATGATGTGGAGGAGAGAGCGTTCAGTGAACAGCCGAGCCGAGCGACAGAAAGATAGAGATGGCAGATAAAAAACAAGAGGAAAACGTCTGCGTAACGATAAGGCAAGAAGTAGGACCCGTGTAAATATCGGATCAGCTTTCCAGCGCTGGAGAGAACTCAGGCCTGCGATCGGACGCAGAGGTTGCTTTGGTTCTTCTCGATAGGTTAGTAACACCATGTCTACACCGGACGCGGCGCTGCAGCAGCTAAAGTCTGCCTACACTGGACACGATAAAGCGACCGTTGAAAATCATTTGAAATTTGTGTCAGGATGTCATAAATAGAACGCGGCAGCAGTTTTCTGTCAGGGATTCTGCACAGCATCAGTTTAGACAGCATCACTGATTATAATGACTTCTATAGTATTTTTTCGCGACGCTCACGTCCAGTGTAGACACGGTGTAACATTGGTTTTGCTTTGTTTCACAGAACTAATCATTGCCTGGGTTGCGTAGGTTACATATGTGTGGGGCGGAGCTATCAAAATAGGGGCGAGACCCTTTTGGGGTAGGGGCGTGTTTGTTTTGGTGATTTCAAATATCAACATTGGCTTCCAGAAATCGCTTACCCTGCCTTTAACAAGATAAAGGGCTTCCAGCACAAAACTTAGTTTTGCGTTGTGCATTGTGAATGTCAAAAGGTCATGTTTTGTTTATTTGTTGGCTGTTTTTGTGTGATTCCTCCATTGCGCTTTATAAAGGTGGTCCTTAATACAAGTTTTGCTCCCTGTCGTTAAAGTTTATCTGCAGCGTAATAAGATTTATTGAGTGTGTTATATGTGTGTATGTGTGTGTCTGTTATAAGCTGATATTGGTCTCATTTCAGCATGGCTGCTAGGAGATGTCCACACTGTCACCTGTGAATCCCATTAACTTCTTATCATTCAGTGATTAATGTTTGCTTTCAGGCAATACAGGGATTTTGATATCCGCGTTATCCGCTAAATCGCACAATATGTTGACATCATCTTTGACATTCTAATAAACAAAGCAATTACATCTCTGTCAATCTATGTATTGCTTATGATGGCATCCAAAATGGTGATCGGGTCCGCTCTCATACTCAAACTGGCATATCATAAAGAACTTTAGAAGTATTTTGTGCAGTGCAGATTCTTGTGTGTGTGTGTGTGTGTGGGCCGAGAGAGGCAGAGAAGGATGGAGAGACAGAGACCCTCAGCCACGGACTTTCTGGCCTTTTAAAGGTCAACAATGACATCATTGATTAGTATCGTCTGGGGAACGAGACGCTTCAAGGCAAAGACGAGAAAATCTATGACGAATACTTGCGCAATGAAAGCCAGAGAATTTACATCATGTACTGAGCACTCACTTCTAAACCTATTACTGTCAATGTAGATGGATGTGCAAACACTAAACATGAGTGGGATTAGGTACTGTTATGTTTTAACTGGTGAGGCAGAGAAGAGGGCTATAATTAGAATGACAATTCCATGAATCACATAGAAATGCTTAGACATAGGAATTCATTAAACAGGCAATGCAAATTAGCAGGCCATAATTAGATGTTTGTCAGACTAACTGACAGACTTGGTGCTTAAGACACCTGATATTGTATCAAAGTCGCTACATATTAGATACTAAACGTTACAGCAACTCCCTTTTTAACAGGCATGAAATATTGAATGGAGTGGGAGGAATAAAACCTTGTAAAAAATTGCAATGATGTTATCAGATGTGGTGCTATATGGGACTTTAATATATACTGTACCACAGTACAATGTGGTTTAGTATAGGGTGATATGACGTTACAGTTTAAAACAACTTTGTGAGTCTAGAGAGCTTTAAACATTCTGGAAGCTTTCTTAACTTATTTGTGAACTGGAGAGATTGTTCCTGTGGACAACAAATTATGTTTATCGCATATATACCCTGTAATTTGAGTGGTTAATGGAAGAAAACTCAAGCTAATAGATTTTTGTTTACTACAGACCAAAAATGTAATTGCTTTAAAATGGAAAGATATCCAAAGACCTTCATCTACTTTGTGGGTTAAAAAAACTGCAATCTTGCAATCTTGCTTTGGAAAAGTTAACATACACTTAAAGGGAAAATAGAGTTTACAATTTTTTTACAACTTATAACCACTTAGATATGACATTCAAGATAATTTGTTATTTCACTGCTGAGATATGTTATTGTATGGCTGAAGGTGAAGTAGGATTGTGTTGTTCATGTTGTTAATGCCTAAAATGGTGAAGTTAAATGGAGAGGTGTTTTTTTTAAGTAAATTCATTCCAGAAGATTCCATGCAGCTTCCAGAAAAAAAAAATTACATCACATGAATAACTTACATTTTAAAATATATACAAAAAGAAACTGTAACATTGTTATTTTAAATTGTAATAATATTACATAATATTTCTGTCTTCACTGTATTTTTGATCAAATAAATGCAGCCTTGGTGAGCATACAAGACTTTAAAGATGAAAAACCAAACTTTTGAACAGTAGGGTCTATATATTCTGGCATGTTTTATACATGTTTGTATGTAATTTATATATTTCTACTAATGTATTTTATTATTAAAGGTACAGTACCCAGGTTATCTTTCAGTATTAAAAAAATAATAATAATTAAATAACTCTAGTATGATATGAACCGAGACCATTTGTCCAATAACATCTCTTGGTAATGCTGTCATTTCAATCATTATTTAAGTGTCAGCGTCTGATTTTTTAAAACTTTTTTGTTAGTGTGTGCTGTCTTACTTTTAGCGCAAGGAACACAATAAAAACAGAAGCAAAGGCTTTTCACCAAGGACTAGTAAAATATAACTTTTATTGGGTCTACTTACAGAAAGAACCATTACAACTGTATAACTTTCAAACTGTCTGGGGCTGAGCGTGTGTTCACTGTACTCTTAAACTAATTGAATTTCCTCTGTAGACGAGATAGAGCGCCTGAGATACACTGACAAAGTGAGAATCTAACTGCTGGAGAAAAAAGAAAGAGCTTTCCAGGCTTGTCTCGCTGCACCATACAGATAGATACTGCACAGTTCAGTCATGTCTTTCTCTCTCACACACACACCCACATACACACACTTTTTCTCTGTCTCTCTCTCTCTCTCCGCAGGGTAAATTAAATTTTTGGAATGGAGGGGTGTGAGAATAGGCCATGCGAGCGAATAGGGTGATGTCGGGTGAAATGATGCAGAGCGGAAAGGCAGAATGGGATGGGAATTACAGCCGGACTTGGTAATGGGAAGCCTGGAAACAGACCAAGTTAATAAAGCCACCGGCACTCTGGCCCGAGCTCGAGAGTGATTCAGGCAAACTGCCCAATCCAGTCATTAAGCTGATGATACAAATGAGAAGCGAAAAAGGAGTGTGCTTGTGAGTGTACGTGATTGTGTATCCCTGCGTTTGTGTGTGTTTTAGAGAGACACTGCGCAGCAGACTGATTGGTGCCTCTTCAGTGTGAGGAAGAATAGTCTTGATTCTGGCTCCTGTCCTTGGCTTTAGCTTGTGCATCTCATGATTAAAACCAATTACACTCTTGAATCCAACTTCCTGCCCAACAACATACACAGTGTCAAAGTGTTAATGTTGTAAGATACATAAATCTCACCCTTGTACAATGCGGAATTCTTCAAGTTTTAGTGCACTGGGTTGATTGATTGATTGATTGATTGATTGATTGTACCTATTAGATGTGTAATTTTTGATTTCCTTTTTTTTTCCTTTAATAACGATGGCTATATTTGTGTCCAATAGACAATGACTTTTTGTTTATTCTAAGTTTTGTCATCTGCCACTTTAAATGCTCAAGCTCTTTAAAACTGACTCAATTGGCTCTAAATGTTTATATTGTCAACCAGAGTGACTCGAGTGAATCAGTTGAGTGAATCATTCAATGTCTCACGTAAAAAGACTTATTTAATTCCTGAAGGAATCAGTGTTTTGAACGTACCATTTGAGCAGTGACCCACAGACAGTCACTTGTTTTTACTTATGGCGTAACAGTGTAATCTGTAGAAATGTGTGGATTTTTTTTTTACCCCAAAATGCATAGCATTAGGTGGGTTGTTAATGATAGAAATGATGGCAGATGATGAATTAAAATCTTTACAAAAAAAATGTCAAAATTGGACTTTTTATTACCATATTTTGTATTTTCGAATAGTCTGAGAGGCCGTGCCATATAGTGATCATTGTCATGGCTAGAGGCACCTGGTGTGGTGTGTTTGCAGATGAGATAGGACTGTTTTATCTGATAGATGTACACAAACTGGCATCCAGCTGATGATTTTATGCACTGGGGATTTGTGCTCAGTATGGCTATTTGACATTTAGCAGATGTGTTTTATCCAAAGCATTTTTAATGCAAGGACAGTCCCTCTGGAGCAGCCTGGGGTTAAGTGGGCTCAATGGTGAAAGGGGAGCTCAGCAACTCTTCATGTGACCTTTAGGTTACCAACTCAGATCTTTAACCACTACACTGCCTCATTACAAAAGCCCCCAAAACATTGTATTGATTCCCTTCCCCATGGCTATTTTGTTCGCCACATGCATGCGGATGCTTTGAGACATGGTAAACAAAGCTTTCTCTTTTCATATTTAGCACACTAATTGTGTGTGTGTCTTGGTGTGTAGGTGTATGTTTGTTCCTAGGAATGATTATATGGCTCTGATCCCAAATAATTTCCTGTTGTGGGCCTGAGTCTGTCAGGCAGACTGATTGTAACCCAATTAAGTTTCTTTTACATGTTTAATTTAGTTTATTTGCCTCGGCAGTTGCCTGTCTGTTTATTTCGCATTTTGATAGACTTTAACATACAACATCTACAGACTGCTTAAGGAACTAACTCTACACATGCTGTCAATTACAGTAGATGTACAGAATTATGTTGCTTGACAATACCAACACCCAGTTAGTCTTAATTTGTGATTGGGTTTTTATTTTTTCACTTGGCTGTACAAACCCATACCAAAGCTGGCTTATTTGTTTCAATGTGTTTTTTACGACCATTCCTAATAGAAAAATAAAAAAAAATTGAGTGGCATAGTGCTGTCAGACACATTGTAAATATGATTTTTCAAAGTTGTAAATAAAACATTAAGATTACTTGAGTATGTTTAAGAAGGAAATGCTAGTGTTAGTCTTTCCACTTCGAATGTGTTCAGTGTGTTACTTGCCATTTCTTTGTAATTATTTGCAAATTTACTAGCATTTCCTGAGTGAAAGTAAATCCTACACCTGCAGTTTTGTGTAATTTTGACAATGGATTACAGATAGAATTACTAAAAACTGTAAAATATACAATGTATAACATGTGCTGTAGTCATATATTGCAAATGTTGTTTAACAACTGCGAGGGCAGAAAGAGCCATGATTTCTGTGAGTTGTCATCTGACAAGGTCAGTGTTAAGCCTTGTAATTCAGCCTTTGAAAAACCTCCATTGCATCCAGAGAAAAGACCGATGCCACAATGTTAACCTGTGAGGGATGAACAATCATCTGTGACGATGCTCACACATCACTGTTAAAGCTAAACTTTGAATCCTGTTTCTGCTGCTTTTGTCTGCATATAGTCTTTTTGAAAGCATTTTTTTCATTAGCTATGATCTGTAAATTGAAAATGCGGGCCTATTTTTCTTTCTTTGAAGCTGCAATGATGTTCAGAGAAAGTTTGTACTCTATTTAAACCAAAAATAATGGTATAAACAGATGCAACATTGAAGAAGTTAAATTGCACTTTTGTTATGTATGCAAGTGCACTGCGTTTAAAGCCTGTGAATTCCAGCAACTTAATACCTTGAAGTAAAATCAACAGATAACTAATGGTCTTGTACAGTATATAGAGAACTTGGTGCATAAGAAATGTTCAAAGGGGAAGCAACACAATGTGCTGCAAGTCATTTTAGGTAGACGTTTCTCATATTTCATCTTATATCACGCTCCATCCTTTTCAGTATGCAAACCTGGTCTCCACTAGACATCCAGGTGATAGATCTTGTATCCAAAGTCAACACTGCACATTCATTTGGCCACCATGAGTGCATGCATTTGGCCAGAGTTTTGCACCATGTGTGGTATATTGCTTCAAGCTATGCAGAGAGCAACATAGGCTCATTGGAAAAACATGCCTCTACTTACATTTTTGCAAAAATCCAGAAAAAGTACTTACGGTATACATGAAATTCAGTGCAGTGATCACTAGAGGCAGTCAAAAAAAACAACAACTTTAATTCTTATCCACACATATTATGATTACAGGGGCAGATTATCAGTTAATATAGATTTGAATGTGGTGTTAATACTTCAAAACACTTCCAACATATTTGTAACCTAATACATGTTGATGTTTGTATAACCAGCTCCATACATATGGCTCTTCTGACATAGTAAACTTGCTCAGTAGCTCACCTGGTACAGCACTGCAGTGCTCGGTTACCACTCCTGTGAAACGCGATGTGACAAAAGAGCTTGAAGACTTGTAGAAGCATATTAAAAGGGCATGTTACTTCAGAATTTGTGTTTTCATCTCATATTTTCTGCTGTTAACAGAATAGATTAGGTTTAGTGCAGGGTTTAGAGTAGGTGGTATGTTATTTGTAAGCTTTTAGCACCATTCATAGGACATTTAATTTCTAAATTGCTGTGATATATACATAAACCAATGTAATAAAACGTGGACAGATTCATACTTGTCTTTTTCGAATAAAACTGAAATGAGCTTTTAATGCCACACACTGGAAATGTTCAATTTGAAAGTGTTGCGAAACTTGAAAGAAGCAACAAAATATAATTTTACCGAAATGTCCTCAAGCATGTTTTTCCAGTTAATCTGGATGGCGAAGAGATTGGCAGATGGGTCTTTTGGTTTATTTTCAGTCCCACATTACATTTTTAAGGTGGAAAGAACTTAAAGGTTTAGACCAAGAGATAGCTCCACGTTTCATTGTACATGACCAACAATTTATGGGGTTTTGAGTCATTCTTAATCTCTCTTTTCTCTTCATAATAAGTGGCTTGAGGTAAAAAGTTAATTCTGTATTTGAGATTTACAAAGCTATTAATCTAGAGGATCTCTGGCGTTTTGTTCGGTGAGTGTCTGTGTATTGTGTTTCTGCCTAGAATACTGGTATAAATGCCCAAATGTGCACATAGTGTCTGCAGCCCTGAAAATGGCTCACAAGACTTTACAAACCTCAACACAAAGCTCCACATGGACCAACAGTGCCATCTACTGGAGAGATGATAAATTGTAGATAAAGGCACTGTCTGCTGCTCAATGTCTTTTGCTTGTTATTTTGTGGTTGCATTGTCTGTTTAAGAGATTTATTTTAGGTGTGTTTTCTTTAATTCACCTCAGTCTTGTCTCTATTGGTTTTTCACTCTATATCGACGTAAAGCCAAGTAGTGGAACACTGGTACATGGTACACAGGAAAAAAGACTTCATGCACAGAGAAGGGGGAAAAACAAGAGGATTTTTTTTTTCACTTTTTCAAACAAATGATTGCATACAGTATATTGAACATAGATCAAAATATCAACAAATCTAAAATCCTTGAGGTGTAAGATGAGCAATAATTAAAGTGACAAATGAATTATTACAGAAATGACTGGATCGTCATGCTGTACACCGAATTTTAACATCTGTATCTTCACCTCTCACCACTGTGCATGTTCATATGGCCCTCGTCACATTAAAGCAATCAGAACAAGCACTTGAATTCAGCCAAATGCTACACTTAGTCCCATTATACAAACCAGTCATAATGAGTTTTCATAATGGAAGTGTCAACTGGAGAAAGAAAGTAAAATGGCCCACTTGAGTTATGCCAGCTATCAGGTCAAGCGCATGAAAGCTCTTGAGTTTATAATCACAGCACTAACTCCTGCTGCATGGATTCATGCACATTTGTGTATTTGTTGAGTGTTTTCTCTTTTTTTTATCAGGATTGTGTATGCATGAACGATGGAGCAAGAATGCAAGGGGAAGTGATACAGCAAACAAGAGGACACATGGAAGTTGAAGTTAAGGACAGTGTTTAAACGTGAATGAGAAACATTCTTCAGAAACTGTGGTAAAAATAAGTGGTTCAGAAGTTGAAAGGCAAAATGGAAGTCTTATCAGCGAGCGACTCTCAACATGAGGTAGATCATTGTTACAAGGGAAGGTAGGGTGTATATGGAGGACACAGGAGGGGGTTTGTTGGGGTTAAGAGTAAAGCTCTGTAAAGTTCAGATTTGCCTTTTCCTCTATCTTCCTTCTACTTTCTGAGGGGCAGATAGAGACACCTGTCACCTGTGAAACCAGCATGTGAAGCTAAGTCTATTTAAACTATGAGAGTGGCTCTCGTCTGCCAGAAGTGACACATATGCCACTGTCTTTTTCTTAACTCTGCCTTGGTTATTGCTTAGTTATTGTTTGAACCAAGTAGATAATAAGCAATAATTCCTTAAGCTATAATTTCCTCTCTCCCTCTTTGTTTTGATATTGTCAAATGACCTTAGAGAAGTTATAAACTGCTATTTAAACTTTTGGTGTTGATTGATTGATTGATTGATTGATTGATTGATTGATTGATTGATTGAAGTCTCTAATGCTCATCAAGGCTGCATTTATTTGATAAAAACCTGTAAAAAACAATGATATTGTGAAACATTAGTACAATTGAAAATAACTGTTTTCTAATTGAATATATATTAAAATGTAATTTATTCCTGTGATGGCAAAGCTGAATTTTCAGCAGCCATTACTCCAATCTTCAGAATATAATGCATGTAATATACATATATTACAATGTCAAAATGTCAGCAACACATACATTTTATGTTTCAGTTTGGTTTACAAGATGAACAGTGTATTAGATTAGAGCATTTTCTGTCTGTCTGGACTTTGCTTTTAAACATGCACAGACACACACTGCAGAGATTTCAATCTTCAAGTCTCTCTTATCTGCGCTTCAAATATCTTAACCTGATTTACCCTGCATTCCCTTAGTGGCTCAAGCAGAGATACGTGATGCTTAGATGTTTTTCACGCTTTTTTCTCTCATTTTATTTATTTATTTATTACAAATAAACGCTTCATCGTGGGAGAGAACATTTCAAACCATCTCATGCCATCAATCAGTTGTGCACTTTTAAATGGGGCAGCAGCTCCTGTCGCACTCACTGCCAAGGCTGCGCATTCTCCACATTACAAAACATTGGCTCACCTAGCCCACTTAGAAAGATGCCTTTGTCTGATGATTTTCAGCTGCTGCGATCTAAGCTTCTCTCAGGTGGTCTTGGTGGGAGCACTGTCAATATTTACCAAGCCTGTGACAATTTGGATCAGTCTGCAATCAAGCCTAAGGTTTTAAATGCCTTCAAACAGCTCAAATTATTGTGTTCGTCTGGTAGTTTTGACATTTTCCTTTCAGTGTGTCTATGCGCTGCATTGCCACAGAGTTCCAATCGAACATGTCAGGAGAGCAGACAGTTCCTTTCAGCCAGTGTCTAGTCAGCCTTGTGGGATTTGTGTTACTGAAACACCTCTGAAAAGCAGTTTAAACACCATTGTAACAACACAAGACAATAGAAGAGAGTGTCAGTGTATGTGTGTGTGTGTGTGTTTGTAAAGTGCTGAGCCATGCAAGCACTTGCTGAGAGTCGTAAAACTCCAAATGCAACTTTTGGGTGATCCAAAAAGCAAGAGGAGAAAACTGCATGAGAGCAGGGAGGAAATGAGCCAGACTCTCCTATGGCTACAAAGCACTGTTAAATCACCTCCCACCATCAGACTACAGAGTGGGTGGATGCTGAGGACATCTTCATCCCTGATATCTGAGCAGGACTGCCAGGGGGCCACGGGGGTGGTGGGAGACCTATGTGAGGTTTCTCATCCAGCGCCAGATCGCTCTGGGAATCCACATCATGTGGATGGGAAGGAGGAGAGGAAACCGTAAGCCCCCCCCCCCCCCCCCCCCCCCCCCCAGGAGCTTCTGCACACCACAGAATCTCATTTTTGATTCATGAAGAGGTTGCAGTGACATCGAATTGCACAGCTAAGGAGATAGAAGTGGAGCAAACCAGTTGAACATAACAGTTCTTGAAAAGTCAGCCACAGTTGTGGCATACATAAAAAGGCATGTGTGAAAATCAAAACTGCAGTCAAAGCATCTTGTCTGGTAGAATCAGATCAAATGGATAGTTCACCCAAAATGAAATCACTGCCATAATTTACTCACCCCTCATGCTGTTCCCAAACTATATGGATTTTCTTTCTTCTGTGGAACCTAAAGGAAGATATGTTTGGCTATACACTGGAATAGTGGTCACCAAAACTGTTTGGTTGCAATGTTCTTCAAAATATCCTCTTTTGTGCTCAGAATCAAGTAAACACAGGTTTGGACAGGCATGAGGATGAGTAAATAATGACTGAGTTTTCATTTTTGTGTGAAGTACTGTATACCTTTAATGTTTTTGGTGTTTGTTGTTTAACAGATCAGAATTCAAATGATTAACGTCCTAATTTTTTTTAGCCCACAACCCTCACAAAAAAGCCAATGAAATATAGATAACAATTTGGTCTTGGGCTGAAACATTAAAATACTTTTAACTTTATTTATTATTATTTTATTATCTAAGCCAGTGGTTCTCAAAGCGTGGTACGTGAGCTTCCTCTAGTGGTACACAGAGGAATCTCTGAATTAAATATAAATTAGGCCGTGTGTCCACCAAAGCGTTTTTTTTCCCGAGGCTAGTGAATTTTTTTAATTGTTTTAAATGGGAGCATCTTTTTCATGCTGAGCACTCTGGCGTTTTTTTTCTCGGTGCCGAGAGTTGAAGAATGTTCAACTTTGGGTAAAACTTAGCGCTCATCACTGTCACTTTTTAGTCAGCTAACCAATCACAGTGGAGGAGGGGCGGGACTAATACCGTCACACCCTGCTTGTACTACGACTGAACAACAATGGAGAAATTAATATTGCTTGTCTCCGAGTATTTATGCCTTTACCAGATGGAATTGCCGGAGTACCATAATATTGTAATGAAAAATAATGCTTGGAGAAAAATTCATTCGCGATGCGTCTGCCATATTACTTCAGCAGATATTCCATATTATAGCAACCATAGCATCTCAAAATACAAAAAAACTAAAATACGCTGCCCTCTCAAGCGCTCACATCTGGGCGTTTTCAGCTGGCTTTGGTGGTCACGTGGCATGATTGTTGTTACTTGCAGCTACACATACAGCCTGTGTTCATTTAAAATTTTTAATCAAGTACTTTTTTATTTAAAAGTTAAATAAAAACTGTACTGTACTTAAAGATTAAATGAAAATGTATTGTAGCTACTTAAAAGTTAAATAAAAACTGTAAGTTACTGTACTTAAATGTTAAGTACGATACATTTTCTTTTAATCTTTAAGTACATTTTTTTTTACATTTAAGTACAGTACAGTTTTTATTTCACTTTTAGGTACAATATATTTTAATTTAATAATTCAGTTTTTTTATTTACCTGGAAGTAAGCACAGTGCAGTGTTAATGTTCAAACTGTGTATTTACAATGTTTTAAGAGGCTGACAATAATAAATATTCTTATTAGGAATAAAACTGACTCTTTTTTTTTTTTTTTTTTTTTTAACTGTGCATAGTGCTACTGCATTTTAATGTTGGTCATAATGGTGGTACTTGGAAAGCCAAATATTTTCTGAGGTGGTACTTGATGTAAAAAGTTTGAGAACCACTGATCTAAGCTCTTCGGGGCGCTCAAGGAATCTGAAATATAATGTATTTGGATGGGAATGGAGTCTTGATGGTGGTTAGAGACATCACGCACACTTAGAGCACCATCCAGTGGCGGAGACGTGTAATAAAATATAAAGCAAGCTCTGCCTCAGAACATGCTTGAGAGATGGATGGATGTGCTTGTATTAGAGTTAAGGTTCAACAAGCAGGTCAAGAGGGTAAGAAAGTAAAATAAATAAATAAATAACACACAACATGGTTTACTTTTAAATATATATCAATAATGTGTTGGTTTGAATTTGCATTAAAGGTAAATGTTTTACTAGGAAAACAAGACAAGACTGCCTAACTAACACTGCATGTTTTTTTTTTACTTTGAATGAAAGAAAGAAAGAAAGAAAGAAAGAAAGAAAGAAAGAAAGAAAGAAAGAAAGAAAGAAAGAAAGAAACATTGCATATTTCACCCTATCGAAACTGTTAACTGTTTTGTAGTTGTTTCTCCTCTAATGGTTATGGATTGCCATGGCTCGACCCCTACCCTACACAGGTGTAGTGGAGTAGTGTTGGCATCTGTGCGCATACAGGGGGCGCTCGTGTTTAATTCCTGCCGGTCTCCAGCTGTTGTCTTGGAGGAGCGCTGCTGTGATTCACAGCTGTAAATCTTCAGATCTCTCCACGGTCAGGGATGCTGACGGGTCATGTCAAGAGAAGAGGCGAGTGGAACCTAAGTACTCCTGAACTTTTCTTCTTCTGGACAGTATAGCTACTAAAAATCTGAAGACCTTGCTGCTCAACAGTGTTCGTCTCCATCCTTCTATAAGAAACTGATTAACTCATAGTATTAAATCGCTGTCGGCGGACATGTAAGTACTCAATACCCTAACACTACTTTCATCAGGCTCTATTTACACCACATTTACTTTGCAAACGAACGCCTGAACGCGACGCGACTAACGAGCTCATGAGGAAAGCTGCTGTCGTGTTTTAGTTTGTCGCGTCGCAGTTTAGAGGCTATGTAGAGTAAAACTCCATCGTTATGATTCTCATGGTTTCTTTTAGTGACGGGTCATCATAAAATGTTTCCAGAGAGAGGAAGCTGGACTTTTCTCACGGGGGTTTTGATCGTGGCGTTATCTTGTGAAGCGAGAGGTGAGTCATGTTGTCTATCAGTCTTTTATTCATTCATTAGGACATAATTAGAGGCCATTTCCTTTGACGATAAAGGCAAAAAATAGCGGTCTAATGCTGATTTTATATTCTTGGCTCATAAATAACGTATTTGAGTGTAACTTTTAGTAGATCATTATTTGTATGTTTCACTTTAGCCTCTTGAACTTTTGCTCCCTCTATAAACTTCTCTAAACTAAGAAATTCAAGAAGTGTCCAAAAGTGTTCAAATATTACCACAAATAAATACATCAATAAAATCACAGAATTTTTCAGTATTTTACACAGGGTTTTGTATTTTGCCCTGTAAAAACTAGCACTTGCCTATAATTGACTTTAATTAAAATAATTGAAATGTATTGTTTTAATACACTGTATAATCTGTAGTGATAAATTCAATACAATTTTCTTTTTCAACATCTTTGAAGTTAAAACTGACAATAAAATTGTGTAGAAATTATTAGTTAATAAGTATAAATATTAGTTATTGTTATAACTGATTAAATCAAAGATGTTATTATAGCATAACAAACAAAAAAAAACATTTTTACAGTGCTAATGAACCAATTTTAGTTTGCTATAAGGTCGAGACATTAAAAAGTGACCTTTTGCTGCCCAATTTGTTTATTGACTACTTTAAGCACATCAGGGAACGGGCCGGCCGTATTTACTGACACCGCAGACACATATAAAGTCATTCTTTTGAAGTCTCACATATATATCTGCACTGCGGTGTCTCAGACCAAACAAGAGGTCCCTGTTCCTTGAACTGTAACAGAAATTTAGAGGTACATAATTCAGTGTTCCCTGCCAAGTTGAAACAAAATTTACATAAATCAAAGTCTAACTAATGACACCTACTGTGCTGGAGATTGTGTATCGGAGAGTTGAGTCAGAAAGCTGTGGACCTTCTCCACATGTGCCATCACCCTGCTGGGAGCCCAAAGGACACTTTACTGCCTCTCAGAGGAAATAAATTAATGTGTTTGAAAGAAAAAGCCATTTATGTGTGTTGTGCAATATCTTAGTTCATCTTGTAGTATCGTTGATTAAAATTCCTTTAAAATTTATGCTTTGACTCATACTGGGATGCCAGACCTGTTTATCTTTTATGGTGGCTTAGCCATTTATGGTCTCATTTATGTCACTATTATCTGAAACAACATTATTTGGTCTGGCATAATAAATCTGGATGAGTTTAACTGTGGTATTTACTCTGTTAAAGGTGATTACTATTATTGCGCCCATAAGAATGCCAGGTTAACCCACAAGTCAGAGCCTGACCTCTACTAAGTAAACAATCTATTGTCTTCTCTGTTTATTGGTCCATTTGTTTACTTTATCCCTCATTGTGTGCTATGAGCACTTCTTGAGGGGGGGGGGGGACTTCTCAATCTGTGTTGTCCTTGGATTGCTCTTCCTTTTCCCCTATCAGCCATTCTTGGAATTCTGAGTCCCAGTTTTCCCACTATCTGTGTGTTAAAGGTAGGGAATAAAAGAAACAGGAGTGAGATATATGGCATTTGAGTAAACTGGCTTTGCAGTGGTAGCTTAATGAGGTGTATGTTGGTGGATTTGCTAAAACAGTGGCATTCTTCAAGCTGTAATATTCAATAAACAATTAGGAAATGTTTCAGGAAACCCTTTGTGCTTTAATAGATTTTGTCAGACACAACTGCACTTGGTTCATTTAAGAGGGTTCATTGTTAGGTGAAGTGACTATTATGTTGTGGAGAAACACGATACAGAGCTTAAGGCAAGACAGTTACTGGATGTGTTTCCAATGAAACTTTGGCACTGTGAGTTAAGATCATTACAAAAATCATGTGACAAACACTTGTCCCCTAGAATTCTGGAAGAGCAGAGAAATGACTTCATTGTCATTTACGAGAGAAAGGGGGGAAAGCAGCTTGAGCAGAGCAGGTCTTTCCTGATTATATTTATATTTATATACTTTTTGCCAGTACCTGCTTTTCTTGTGAGAAGTTAGAAATTAAGCAGGTGTATCTGTACTTTCAAGATCATGATATTCAGTAAAATCTGGAGATCATATTTAGAAATAAAACCTTAAAGCAGCACAACCTAAGCATCCTCATATAGTACACGGTTGCATAAAATAAAGCACAAAAGTTAAGATGCAGTGGGATTTTGCCATTGATCACACTGTGGATGTCGCTGAATATATTTATTGAATGGTCAATAAATCTTGTCTTATCATCTGAACACCAACATTTCTGAGATTTATTTCAACTACTGTAAGTAATGTAATTTTTTACAGAAACCATGTTTTTCCTTTTATTTTTATTTTTTATATTTTATTTTATTCAGACAGACTGTCAATATGCATTAATGGTGTGGCTGTTTAGTGATTCATTCTGCTGGTTACATCGCTTCGACAAGTTGTCGACAACTTTCTAAGTGAATCATTGCCCTGCTAGATCAACTAGTCTATTCAAAAACAGTTATTCATTCAAGAATGAAACAAGAGACTTCATGAATAAGTCATTGAATCATCCGTTCAGCCAATTTGTTTAAAACTGTGAATTATTCAGGAAAGAAAACAACAAAACTGTGTGTTGATCAGTGTTGTAACTTGCAACAGTTCGGTTGTGGCTTTGTTTGGAATAATTTTCATTGGTGGAGCCACTGTATCTAAAATGTAAGTTACTCAACATTAACTTCTTGTTTATGAAAACAAAGTCACACAGGTGTTCTGTGTCTCTGTTACTCAAATAACTAAACGGCTGCTAGTTGTAACATGGCATTTTCAAATTAGTAATAATTAGGGCTTGAGATTTACTTTTTTGCTCACCAGCCACTGTGGCTAGTGGTTTCCCAACATGCCACTCAAAATTTAGTTGTTAGGAAATTAAATTTTATATGATTAAATTTGACTAATGCATATACTAAAATGGGCTTTTTGCAGGTTTCCAGGTCATTTTTTACCTAGGTAAAGGGCTGTTTTTTCCTAACCTTATTAAATGTATGCATCATCTTTCATATCAAATTCTTAAATTTTTGTGTTTTAAATCAGTTATTTAATATATAAATACGACATGTTGTGAGGAAAATGCAATCATAGGCCACTTTTACATATGAAAGTAAACCACTTTTAGGTGGAAGTGCATGATTATCATAATGAGTGAGTCGTTGAGTCATTCATTCAAATGATTCATTCAGATGGCTGGTTCATTCAAGAATGAAGCAAGTGCCTGGCTGCATCCGAAATTGAATACTCTCTTGGGTAGGTATTTTCTGAATAGTAGAAATTACTATGAAGTAATTACTTCCTGACCACAAAAATAATCTGTTCTAAATAGTATGAATGTGTGTAGTATAATTGTAATCTGGATGTCCTACATTCACCATGTTGTCATTGTCACGTGACCTACCATCAGTTGTCACATCATTGCAATTCATAAATCCTCTCCCGTGGCCTCATGGGATAGTGTCCACTGAATGCACACTTCAGAATCACGTCGGAAGTAGTAGGTCATCCAGGGTTTTTTTTTTGCCTACTCTTTTATTACTATGAATACGTACATACTTCTTTTGTTACATACTGTTTTTCTATATAGTATATAGTAGGGAGTGTGCAATTTTGTATGTAGCTCCTGTCTTTATGAATGGGATTTGAATCATTGAAGCAGTTCATTCAAAAACGCTGAATCATTCAGTAACGAAGCATCACTGTGTTTTACTCAGAGATGCGCGACTGTTCTGCTGTGATCTTTGTTTGGAACTATTTTCGTTAACCAAATCGAGCAAAAACGGTCAACATAAGTCACTTAATATTTACTACTCATTTGATCTCTTGCATAAAATCAATGTTACATTTGCAATCAACCTGCCAAAGTGGCGAGTGGGAGAGACTGTGTTACATGCCACTGCTAAAATCCACCCGCATTTGGCGGGTGTTAATGTCAGCATATTTTGATGTAGCAACTGCAGACCATGAATCAATGATGTAAGGCACACTAAACTGTTTTTTTGGGAGGCTGTTTGGTTGTTCCTTACTTGGTCACATACTTGTTTGTATTTTTTTAACAGCATCTTGGTTGAGCTGTCCTAAAAAAAGCCTGTTGAATAGCAGTTTAATTTAAGAATTATTAGAATATATTATTCCTTTGTATAATTTATAGATTTATATAGTGTAATCTATAGCTTTGTCCAGAATTCTGTTATTCAGATTTTTCTGTCGTTATCCAACTAAAATGTGAAAATGCTTATATTTACATAGAATATTTCGAGAATCTGATCACAGCTGGGATAAGTGTACACTAGTGTAGGCTACTTGCTTTAATCTCAATACCTCATTGGTTTCTATGAGTATGGACAGCTCAGATTGGCATGACACTCCTCCAGCAATCCTTACACACACAAACACAGCAGTCAGCTCAGACAAAGTGTGAACACAGCGGTTTGAAGAAATGTTCTTGCATCCCTGTTCTCTCGTGTGGTCAGATATTTCCTGTTTCTCACTAACGTTCCTGCTGGTGGAAAGAAGCTGACTGCTTTCTCCCAAGAAAATGTTCAGGTTCCTGTGGCACGGCGCCTGGCTGTTATAAGCAGCGCAGCTTGACATTTGTCTGTTTTTTTTGACATTTGTTCTGATCTGGCAGATGATTGCTGCTGCAGAGCGTATTCTTGAAGTTGAAGTGAAACAAACCGTATCCATGCTAATAAATATAGCTCTGATTTACGCACTCTACCGGTCGTAGAGTTCGATGAAAGACAGAATTGTGTATCCAACAGTCGTAGCAGTTACCAGCTGTTTAGAGTGGCACATGTATCAAAGGCCTGGATTGTGTTCTTTAAAGAGGTCAGATACGGTAAAACGTGGTATATTTGCAGCCACAGGAACATCAGGAAAAGTGTTTATTTTTCTCTCCTCTCAGATATTTAAATCAGTTCCAGACTCTGGGGTTGTAAGGAGGAGATGTTGGCCCTTATGCTCCATTTACCTCAATGATCTACCTTTTAAAGTAGAAATAGCATTGATAAGAACAGACTTCAGTTATGCAGCTCTCCCTTCAGCTGGTCTCTCAGCAGGTGTCAGGATCTCTGGGTTTATTAGACAGATAATAGAGCTCTGCAGGCGGGCCATGCTTATCAAACAAATGATAATGGAGCAGCTCTGTTGGAGCCATGCTGTGTCTGTGATCTGCCTCTGCAGGACAACAGTAATGAAGGCGTCAGTCTCTGGCTGCTTTGGCCAAGTTACAGAGAAGCCAAATGCAATGGAAAAGCATAGGCTGCTTCATATACTTTACTTTGAATGATTAGTTGGCCTGTGCTTTAATTTAATACAGAATACTAATGGCTGTAAGTCACAAAGTTCTACACATCCTGTGCCGCTTATGTGTTTTTTATTAAATATTTAGTCAATTAACTATAAACTACAAATATAAATAAAGGCCCGTTCACACCAAGGACTATAGCTATAATGATAAAGTTACAAAAATCATTCTAATTCTGTGAGAATAGGGATGTTCACTCTACCTTCATGTTGTTCCAAACCTGCATCAATATAATCTTTCAAAAGGAGAAATTTTAACAAAATATGAATGATGAGCTCTGAAGAAATGACAACAAGCACCATAAAACTAGTCAATGTAACTTGTGTGCTGTATTCCAGGTCTTCTGAAGCCATAACATATTTGTGAGGAAGAGACCTCATTTCAATTTAAAGAGACCAAATTAAAATCTTGTAAACCAAACATCATTCTAAAATCATACTTATGAGTCTTGTAACCAGTCTTAGTCTGACAAACATAAACATGTGCTTATGCAAATTGCATAAATAAGGCCAGCTGTCCATGTTGTTTCTCTTGGGTCTGCTTATAAAATGTAAATGGCTATAAAAGACGTAGAATATAGACTACTACTTTTATTATTATTATTTAATTCTTATTTATTGATTGATTGATTGTCTTATTGTCTTTTCTAAAGAACTTGATAGTCTCTGGTTACCATTCACTTTTATTGTGTTAAAAAGAACAGTGTTTTTTATTTACAGAACTTTCATGTTTGGCTAAAATCACTTTAAATCAATCCTGCAATCTATGCAAATTCAGTGGGGATTAGTGATTCAATATTTAAAATAGTAAGCTAAGCTATGCAAACATTAATTGTGTTTGATTTAACCATCAGGGGCCTTTTTGGGCCCTGGAGATGTTTTGACATGCCCTGACATTTGTGGTTATTTCAGTTACTTATAATATTTTAATGGCTAACGTCTGATGCAGCTCTGTAAATTAGCATGTCTTTGGTGTAGTTCTTTTATAATGCCTTCTTATAGATTCTCTATAGAATATTCATTCAAATAACTTTACTTGCATATTACTATAAGCACATTTATGCAGTTTCAATGAGCTACACTTAGAATTGAGTTGTACATGTTCCTGTGTTAGAGAAATTATGCACTTGGCACAGAGTTGAAAATGCCTAAGGATACAAACAGCTGTAACCAGAGCTGCTCTTATCTGCCTGTCTGTCTGTGTGCGCGGGAGACAGAGTTATTGTCTGCCTGTCTGTCTGAAAGAGCTGCAAACTATATCAGTTAACTGCGGCACACTTGTGAAGAAATCTGTAAAATATATATCTGGAAATGTCATTATTTAGTTCTTTTGAGAGGAACATTATGTTACATGTGTGTTTGCATGCATGTACATGTGTTTTCAATTTGGCCAGTTTTAGAGATAATTAAGATGTTGATTGAGGTGATTTCACTATTAACACATTTTTCTGCTAAGGTTTGTCTTGCCACAGGAAGTGAGCATTGTTTAGTGTACCTATGTGGCAGTTGAGTTTTCAAAAAAGGATTATTTGGCAAATACCTCGGTCTGCGTGTGTGTACGTGCGCACACATGCACATGTGCGTGTGTTCCTTGGCATTGTAAATGCTGAGCAAGTTAACCAGCACATTTCAATCGGGAAATAGTGCAGTTGTTAAATTTGAACATGATGTTCATAATATCAGGTCCTGCAGTGAGTCCAAACACACACGCACACACTAAACATTAATGTCAGGACAGCATGAACCCAGTCTGGCAAAAACTGATGCTATATTTTACCCCATGTTTTTTAATCGCAGATGAAAACCAGAACCATTAGCCCATTATTCTCCTCTGAAGTCTGAGGGCTTTTCTTTGTAGTTTGTGATCTATGTTAAACGTGCGCTCACATCACAAAAGCCGTCGGTTTTGTGGGTGAAAAGTCAGTTTGCGTAAACAAAGCAGCTAATGAGCTGCATTTGTCGGTGCTGTATTGCATCGACGCGGCTCTTTGAGTGTCAGTATTTATGGAGGAGGTATTAAAACACAAAGGAAGCGTGCCAAGCCTTTGAACATTTTTTTTTAATAATCTGAGCTTAGTTAAAAGGTTCAGCGCTTGAATAGTTCTGGGAGTTCAACTGTGTTTCATCCCCTTCTTGTCTATGTACCTGTGACATACCGAGCTGGAGTGTTTGCACAGGTGGGAGAGGGCAACTCGTTTTGAATGAGAGATTGAGAGCTGCCATCCCACCTTTGTTCTCCCTATTCCCGTGGACTGAGCTTGTCGGAGCAGTGTCCTCGTGCAAGACCAGGCCGATGCGTTCGTCATGTGCAATTTGCTATGTATGGGCGGTTCACTGTTTCGATACAGGAGGCTCTTGGGAATTTCTTTATCCCCTGTTTAAAAGAAGGATTAGCTTGTGTTTTACAGGATTACAGGTGTCCAACACAACAAGGATCAACCTCAGCTGCGAGAGATGCACTTCACTGTCACAAAGTGAATCCAAGATCCCATGTTGTGAGCTCTAGCATTCCTGGAATTTAAAACTTGGACAGAAGGGCCTCTTTTCCTTGCTGTTTTTAATGTTTTCTCACACTTATTGCTAACTCGGGTGCACTTTTCCTAGGTTCATTGCAATAGGTCAAAGGTCAGGATGGGAAAAGCACCGAGAGCAGGAATATAAACAAAGATCAGTGGCCTCGAGTTTGTTTCAGCATCTGGGAAATAAAAGAGAAGATAAAAGGAAATGGGTGAACTTTTTGTGTTCTTAGTGTAACATAGGGTCAGATGTGATTAATAACGTGAGCTCGGCAAATGTGTTGTGTGCAGTCTTGTCTTTTCGCGAACAGCTGTGTCTGCTCTGGCACGCGATTCTGTCAGTGTCATTGCAACAGCAGTAGCTCATGCTGCAAGGCATAACTTAATATGTAAACACTCATGAGAAAGAAAGAAAGAAAGAAAGAGAGAAAGCAATAGAGAAAAAAAAGAAGCAGCAAAAAGAGAGCCAAATCAGGATTAGAGGCCTTTGCGTGTGATGGCTGTCGGCCGGGATTTTTGACACAAAGGCCGAGCTTAATAAGCAGGTGCTCATTACGGTGCTGGAGACCAGGTTACTCAACATTACCCCCGAAACCCTGCAGAGATGTGGGTCTATTTATGAGGGTGGGTTTGGCGCGCTGCAGTGTCCTTCCCTGTGGTCCAAATTGCTGGTGGTCCATATGAGAAGGAAACAAATAGGGAATGCTGTCCTACACAGAAGAAATTGGAGATGATGTCCTGCATTGGGTTTCTGAGGTTGTTGGATCGCAACCTCACTTTGGGGGGTCTGAAGTACTGAATAATAAAGCAGATAACCATCATAATTTCAGCCAGTGTGAGCAAGATCAATCTCAGATCAGCTTTGTATCCATAATGAATCATACTCTATAATTACAGCCCACAATGAAACACCAGTCATGCTTGAATAGGGCCTTTTCTACTGAATATACGGGAGCAATCTATGGTTTGAAACCATTGGCAATAATCTAACATCTTCTCCTTGTAGATCATTGATGACAGACAGGAACACTTTAGGTGCATTTACAGTCATGGATGCTACTTCTCTTTTCCAGCTCTCAAAATATCTCTGTCAGGGTGAGGGTTTGGCGAGCTTGATGAGGCTGGACAGTCTTGAACCAGATTCCCCAGCTGGCAGTTTAAATGTCAGGGGTTCATCTGAGATCCTTGGCATCAGCCCCTTTCTAGCAAATGGACTTAACAGGGTTGCTATCGTAAAGTTAACTAAACTAAACCAGTGCTATTATTATATTATAAAAGCAATAAATAAAATGTACTGTAAAATAAATGAATTAACTGTATGAAATATTAAGCAGCACAACTGTTTTCAACATGCAAAAAAAAATGCAAATCAGCATATTAGAGTGACTTCTGAAAGATCATGTGACACAGATGACAGGAGTACCGATGCTGAAAATTCAACTTTGCATCACAAGTATAAATTACACTTTAAAATATATTAAAATACAAAACCGTTATTGTAAATTGGAATAATATTGCACAGTTTTTACTGTATTTTTGATTAAATAGATGTAGTGTTGGTGAGCATAAGAGCCTTTTAAAAAGATTTAAGAAATCTTACCAACCCCAAGGTTTTGAACGGTGATGCACATTTCAAGTTTGAACGTAGCAATAAAATAAGAACAGAATTTGAAAATGCAAAACTAACAACCTCTTGGTGCTTAATTTGGTAAAATGTACAGGAGGTCATCTGAATTAAGACAAAGGGAGACCAGGCGGCCTGGGCTTCGCTGTGTTTAATTTAATTAATGGATCAGTTGATGACGGGCAGCTGCTCTGTGTCCTCTTCAGGGCACAAAGAGCAGTCCATGACCCACAAGGAAGTCTGTGTGGAATCGCACACATAATGTCAGACTTCTGCAGTGCCTTATTGAGTTAGTTTGGCTCCAGAGGCAGCAGTTGGTCGAGGTACAAAGTCTGGCTCAAGATCTGATTACACTTGGTAGAGAGACAGCTGTGAGCAGTGGCGATGACAGAACCACAGCTCATGCGTTCACATTACCAGAACTAAAAGGGAGAGGCGTAAGTGAACCTGTTTACCTAGCAATCCTGTGTAGGAGGCTCTGTGCAAACAGCATCAGGCCTCAATCTCTGCCCATTATCTCTCTTCCTGATAAAAGAGTCACATTCCATTGCCAAAGACCAGTGCTGCAGTGTTTGGTCTATCTGTCTCTATCACTGATCACATGCCGAGTCCTATAGCAGCCCTCCTCTCCTTTTGCAGGAGATTCACCATTAAGAGAAGATAAAGCTGCTGTGTAGATCGCATGAGAGTGGTAGATCAAACTCTAGATGACCTGGCAGAAGCTTGACTGCCAGTGCTGTTTGTATTGTTCATAGAGGAAAAGAGTGTTGTGTCAGAACATCCACATGCATTTTTTAATGATTTACACAATGTACTAAAACTAGTAGGGCCTACTAGTTGTTTCTTTTTAGATTATTTGGTAACAATTTACATTAAAAATGAAAAAAATGAAAATTGTCATCATAAATTCACTCTAATGTTGTTGCAAACCTTTATTATGTAATTGTGACGAGTGGGGCGGGGCCGAGAGCCGTGGAGCAGAGCGAGGCCGGTGGAGTTAATGATGATGAGCGACACCTGCACCACTCACCGGTCTCGAGTCCCACGGAGGAGCTCCGGAAGGATAAAAGGAGGAGTGACGACAGTGGAAGACGAGAGAGGACCAGGCCTGGACTTTAGTTTGTGTTTTGTGTGCGGCAGTCGTCCGTGAGGGGCTGCCGCTTTACTTTTGTGTTTGTTTATTTGTTTTATTAAACATGTTTGAATGTTCGCCGGTTCCCGCCTCCTTCTTCCCGATCTACGAACTGTGTTACATTCAAACAAGTTTAATAAAACAAATAAACAAACACAAAAGTAAAGCGGCAGCCCCTCACGGACGACTGCCGCACACAAAACACAAACTAAAGTCCAGGCCTGGTCCTCTCTCGTCTTCCACTGTCGTCGCTCCTCCTTTTATCCTTCCGGAGCTCCTCCGTGGGACTCGAGACCGGTGAGTGGTGCAGGTGTCGATCATCATCATTAACTCCACCGGCCTCGCCCCACTCGTCACAGTAATGACTTGTGTTTAACACACACACAAAAAAAGATATTTTTGAGATTTTGTCCATACAATGAAAGTCAATGGGGTCCAATTTAGCTTGGGCCACCAATGTTGTTTAAAATATTTTCCTTTGTGTTCTACAGAAGAAAGAAAGTCATACCGGTTTGGAATGACGTGAGGGTGAGCAAATGATAACAGAATATGATACTTTTTTTTTTTTCATTTGATAAATATTATCATATTAATAAAATGTGAAAGACAGTATCATTTAAAAGTTTAAAAAGAGTAAAAAAAACTTGTATTATTCGTTCATAAAATATTAACTAATTTATACTTGAACTTGAAATTTCAAAAATATGTTAGTACTGTATGTGTACAATACTGTTTAATTTCTTTTAAAGAAATTAATACTTTTATTCAGAAAGGGCACAATAAACTGATCAAAAGTGATGGTAAAGACTTTTACATTGTTACAAAATGTTTCCATTTTAAATACATTCTGTTCATCAAAGAATCCTAAAAACAAAACAAAAAAATCATGGTTTTCACAAAAATATCAAGCAGCATGACTGTTTTCAACCTTGGTAACAATAAGAAATGTTTTTTGAGCACCAAATCAGTATATCAGAATGATTGTGAAACTGAAAACTTAAAAAACGTTTCAGCTTTGCAATCACAGGAATAAATTGCATTTAAAATGTATTAAAATAGAAAGTAGTAGTAGTCTATCAGAATGTATTCACTAGGAATCAACCCCATGACCTTAATGTTAGTAGCACCAAGTTAAGCTACAGGAACTAAAATGCTATTACATGTTTTATTCAGTTCCTGTTAAACATTTTTAATATGCGGTCATAGGCTATTTGTAACAGCGGCGGGTGATTTACAGCTGAGATAATCCCCGGGAACGCTGACAGAAATGTGCAGCGTGGTCTCTTGCTCTCATAATGGGCCGGACTGTGTGTACACGTGTCCTTTGACAGCAGCAGTTAGTGAACTGGCTGCCATGCCTGGACTGCTCATCCAAGTCTTCAGTGTTACTCCTGTACCTTCTTCTCTTACACACTGCCTTCTCTTTCTGTCTTTCTCTCTCTGTCTCGGCCTTTGATGGTCATGTCACTTCCTCTATTCTAATCATTTATCCATGCAGCATGCCGTCAAGCTGCGTTTGAAGCTCTCCGTGTGACACCAGTGATGTTCATCTAAAGCTGTGGAGGCTGCCCAGGCTTCAAAGTACTTCCACTGCGGTCTGTAAGGCCTGTTCATAAATCCTTTGAGAAATCAAAAAAACCATATCAAGATGTCTGAGACAAAACGGGCCAGTGAAGGAGTGCATGCTTGGTAGCTAGTAATCCATATAGTTTGGTCTTCTTTTTGACATGGAGACAGTGTAGATTTAACTGGTCGTGTGTCTAGTCCAGTCTATAGATCTAGACAGAAATTAGTAATTTTTGTCAATTTAGTCATTTATTGTACAGTCAGGGTGGCAATAAATGTGTATGATTTTTTATGGAGCATCAGTCCATTGATCTTGTCTTCAGTGTTGTCTTCAATGTGGTGAGGGTGTTTCCTGGGAGGTCTGTTAAAAACGCATTGCGTGCGACGACTTCACATGGATGCAAGATGATGTCTCTCTTTCTCTTTGTTGCTGTCTTTGTCTTGCTCTCATTTTCTTTGCCCTAGAGACGCAAAATTCATTATTCAATTATTATTTTAGAATGCACAGATATTGGGTGAAAGTGTCTGGTTTTAATTAGATAAGACTGAAAAGTATTGCTAAAAATAGGTCCATTAAGTATATTTATATATATATATATATATATATATATATTTACTATTTTAACTTTTTTTTTAGATTCTCAGATTAATCGTTAAATTATTACATTTTGATGCCAAAATGAAGTACACTACGATTCAAAAGTTTGTGTCAGACCTGTGTTCCCCATGTCTTGTGTTTCCTCTCCCCTCGTGCCCATATTTGGTCTGTTTCCTGTTCTCGTTTAGTTCTCCTCATTAGTTATTAGTCCCCAGCCTTGTGTGATTAATTATCTAGTTTTCCCCAGTGTTTATTAGTTCTCTGTTTCCCTGCCTCTGTGTCCGGTCTTGATCGTATATCCGTGTTGTCTGTGTCAGAGTTTGGTTTAATAAAATCTATGTTCTTTGAAGAGTTCCTCGCCTCCTCGTTCCCTTGCTCCCAACGGTATGTGACAGAAGACCGGACCAAAACAAGAAGTGAGCGGCGCCTTTTTCCTCCCGTTTTATTTTCCTCGTTTTTTGAAAAGTTTTTTGTTTTCCCGTTTTCCCTGGATCCGCCATGGGCTCCCCGAATCCCTGGATCCGCCATGGGCTCCCCGAGCTCCCTGATCCCTGATCCTTGGCCACCCGAGCTCCCCGCTCCGCCGTGGGTCCCGGAACGGGTGCCACCCTGGAGGCCTCCTGTCCTGTCTCCGTGTCCCCTTAGGTCTCCAGAGTGCCCCCCCCCCCCCCCCGGATGTGTTCGGGAGGGGGGAGTAATGTCAGACCTGTGTTCCCCATGTCTTGTTTCCTCTCTCCTCGTGCCCATATTTGGTCTGTTTCCTGTTCTCGTTTAGTTCTCCTCATTAGTTATTAGTCCCCAGCCTTGTGTGATTAATTATCTAGTTATCCCCAGTGTTTATTAGTTCTCTGTTTCCCTGCCTCTGTGTCCGGTCTTGATCGTCTATCCGTGTTGTCTGTCTCCAGTGTTCCCTGAGTTTGGTTTAATAAAATCTATGTTCTTTGAAGAGTTACTCGCCTCCCCGTTCCCTTGCTCCCGACGGTATGTGACAGTTTGGGGTTGGTGAGATTTATTTTAGTTTTTTAATGTCTCTTATTTCACCTATTCTACATTTAATTAAAAACAAAAATGTAAATATAGTAATACTGTGAAATATTAATATAATTTACAGTTTTCTACTTTAATGTATTTAAAAAAGTTTATTGTTTTGCCTGTGGTGGTAAAGCTGATTTTTTTTGCAGTAATTAATTCAGTCTTCAGTGTCACATTATCACTCAGCAGTCATTCTAATATGCTTGAGATTTGCTGCTTAAAAACATTTCTTGTTATTATCAGTGTTGAAAACAGTTGGTTTGCTTAATTATTTTTTTTTTTTTTTTTGTGGAAACCAAAATACACTTTTCAGGATTTGTGAAGGTTCAAAAGAACAGCATTTATTTGAAATGTAAATATTTTGCAAAGATTATAAATGTCTTGTAACATTATAAATGAACAATTTAGTTCATCCTTTCTGCATAAAAGTATTAATGTATGTTCAAAAAAAAAAATCGCACTGCCCCCAAACATTTGAATGGTAGTTTATCTTGGAAGGCAATGGATATATGACAGTAGTAGGTATTGGTGGGCAAAATGGTTGACTGGTTGATCCAACAAAATCAATTACTGACATCAGCTAGTTCATCTAGATAAAAAAAAAATGTTAGCTTTAATATTTATTTGTAATTGTGGTGCCAGAAAGGGCATGAATTTAGAGTTGCAACTTCTCCGAAAGTGCAATGCAACTCAACCAACCCTTACCTTAAAGGGATAGTTCACTTTGAAATTAAAATTTGGTATCTATCAGCTTACCCCAAGGGCATCCAAGATGTAGGTGTCTTTTTTTCTTCAGTAGATCCAATTTTGATGTTTTTAGGTCAAACCGTTCTAGTCTGTCAGTCATATAATGGCAGGTATAGGTCACTGTCTCTATAAGAGGGAAAAAGAACATGCACAGAGAAATCCAAATTAAACAATTCCCCATCGTAACTACACATTGATGGCCTAAGACACGAAACGAGCGGTTTGTGTGAGAAAACGAACAGTATTTATATCGTTTTTTACCTCTTGTATATGGGATCATATTCCCGCCAAAAGTATTGCAGTCAAGGATAAAAAAATAACAAGCGTGAAAACAAAATTTAAAAACGCAAGTAAAAATATATTGCACAAGATTTAAAAATGAAAGCAAAGTTTTCAGAATAGCAAGCAATGGTCACGGATCGAAAAATAATAAGCGTAAATAAAAAAAATAATAACACATTTTTAAAACTAATAAGCATGAATCAAAACTTTAAACACATTTAAAATCATATTGCACAAAATTGAAATATTAATGCAAAATTATCTGACTTTCGCACAAAATCATGTTTTCCTTGGTTATATTTCTCAGTTTTTTCTGCTCTCATAAATTTTCTGCTCATATTTTTATTTTTTGTATGCTTATGCTGTTTTTCCCTTCGTGCTTGTTTCCATGTTCTGCGCTTGCTTTCCCAAATGTTGCGGTTAGAGTTTCATGTAAATCAGCGCGGGCTCAAGCGTCTTCATTGGTCCACTAGTTCTAGATTGACAGCTCCTCCTCAGCCAATCAGTCGAAGAGGGGCGGTGACGTCACTCCAGTGCGCCTCATTAGCTGCCGATGCTCAGTGTTCGAAAGGGAGCAGCCACAATATGCACCGGCCTCGTGAAGTCACCGTTATAGGTGTCTTGCTTGCCCATACCTGACTAATAATAATAAGTCTTATGGTTATTACTGTTAGGAGAGGATAATATGAGTAAGAGTAATACATCCCAGTCACAATTGTTTAGTTTGCTGTATATTGCTCATGTGGGCAATATTTAGCTTTTTTTTTTTTGTCATGTATTGTTTTTTGTAAACAGCTATTTGCAGCGTTTTCTTTCATGCACAGTATGTAATTGATAAGGTTGATGGTTTTGTAAGATTTATCACATTTTGTGTTACACTGAGATTAGAAAATGACATACAATTAAGCAATATCACATCAGGAAGAGTGTGTTCCCCGAATATCAGCTCCATTGAAAATCTTTATTGAACTGTAGTATAATCAATATAACAAGAAGGAAAATTTGAGTGAGATTAATATTGTAACTATTTTCTCATTTTGCTCTATTTTGACAAAGCCACAGCAGAACAGCACCTACAAGCAACACACAGCAGCTTTCATATTGAATGATTCACTTTATTCCTCACTGAATGAATCTGCCGTTTGAATGAATGATTTAATGTCTTACTCTAAAGATACTTGCCGCCACCTGCTGGCTGTTTTACTTTCATATTGTTGCTGTATTGTAACTTTATATATTTAAAACATTAATATGATAGTGTTATGCAATTATATATGTAGCTTGTTGCATATTGTGTTTATGTAAATAAACACAATATACAAATGAATCTTATGCAAATGAATCATTGTGTATATCAAATCCAACTGGCCTCTGTAACTGTCTCCTCTGTAACACTATCGCTTTCATTGATCAGTAGTCAAATCTAGCCTAGTCAATGCAAAAACATTACATTCATTCATTCATAATTAATTTACTCATTTAACGTTAACGGATCGCCAGGCAGGCGTACACCAGTGACAGACAGACACATATAACAGTGTCCTGTACGGAAATATGTTTCCCAGCTGACAGTAATCCATTTTCACCTGTACAAGTGAACAGAACACTGAGCATCGGCAGCTAATGAGGCGCACTGGAGTGACGTCACCGCCCCTCTTCGACTGATTGGCTGAGGAGGAGCTGTCAATCTAGAACTAGTGGACCAATGAAGACGCTTGAGCCCGCGCTGATTTACATGAAACTCTAACCGCAACATTTGGGAAAGCAAGCGCAGAACATGGAAACAAGCACGAAGGGAAAAACAGCATAAGCATACAAAAAATAAAAATATGAGCAGAAATTTATGAGAGCAGAAAAAACTGAGAAATATAACCAAGGAAAACATGATTTTGTGCGAAAGTCAGATAATTTTGCATTAATATTTCAATTTTGTGCAATATGATTTTAAATGTGTTTAAAGTTTTGATTCATGCTTATTAGTTTTAAAAATGCGTTATTATTTTTTTTATTTACGCTTATTATTTTTCGATCCGTGACCATTGCTTGCTATTCTGAAAACTTTGCTTTCATTTTTAAATCTTGTGCAATATATTTTTACTTGCGTTTTTAAATTTTGTTTTCACACTTGTTATTTTTTTATCCTTGACTGCAATACTTTTGGCGGGAATATGATCCCATACTTGTACACAACCATGTCCAAGTGATCTGAGTGCGCACACACATCCGGTGTGTGACGTGTGTGTGCGCGCGCTCTGGCTCACGCTGCATTCACACGGGGCGTCGGCGTCAACGCTTGACGGAGGGCGTGTCTGAAGCGTGGTGCTGACGCGCCGTCATAGTTACAACAACCAATCGCATACTTCTCTGGTGTTGCATGAACGGGATTGGGTATTTGCATGAGGCGATCTGATTGGCTGACGCCTCCGTTGGTGCTTGAAAAGTTGCGTCAGCACCACGCTTCAGACACGCCCTCCGTCAAGCGTTGACGCCGACGCCCCGTGTGAATGCAGCGTGAGCCAGAGCGCACGCACACACACGTCACACACCGGATGCGTGTGCGCACTCAGATCACTTGGACATGGTTGTAAGCTGATAGATACCAAATTTTAATTTCAAAGTGAACTATCCCTTTAAACTCAAACACTTAATATTCTGCCTAAAAAGACAAAGACAAATAATCTCTCAGCACACAGTGTGGTTATTTTCACCTCGTGTAGGAGATTTATTTTGCCACCCTGTCTGCCATCAGCTTCAGACATGTTTTTTTCTGTATGGGGCGTGTGTGTGGCCTCAGTCATCTTTTGTCTTTTCCACTGTTATGGGCAATATTTGTCTGTCAGCACGTATGACACCTCTCTCCGCCTCACATCAAAGCTTTTCGGACAGCTTAGACACGGCTCTGTGACAAATAGTTTGCGAGCATGATGGAAGGAAGCAATTTTAAATGACAGTCCCAGGCTTTCTCTAAGTCACATCTTTCTTCTAATGCATTCTTTATCATGTGCGTGATGTATGCTGGGTGTGAAGCGTGGCCTGTGAACAGAAACTTCTGCTCTATGGTATCCACCAGGTTGTTTTAATATCCTTAAGCAAACATTCAAAAGTTACCCTCTTCTTTTCTATTCATTCAGCCACCAGGTTCATCAGATCTATCTCACATGGTCCATGCAATCCATCTCCTCTCTGCTGGTGAAAAGATCCATTGTTTGTTCAAGGAGCCCACCAATAACATTAAATCTTCATTATTTTACACAACTGTTTTCCTTTCCAAAGCCTCACAAATGTTTATTAAGCCACCAATAGCTTTATACGCTTACATTTGTAAATTAAGTGCATGATTCATCTAACATAGGCTTCTCTCCAGCTGTGATGTTCATTTCCACCTTTTTTCTGCTCTATTTCCAGAGAGGAATTTTTCTGCCATTCTCGGCCCTTCTCAGTCTAACATTCTGGAATTTACTGTAATTTAATTCCAGCACCAAAACAACCTTTTCTTTTCCCTCCCGCGTGTTCTCGTGGCACTTTCCTGGATGGCAACCAGCAGCTTCAGGTGAAAACACTTCACTCCAGCAGAGAGACTTGAAGGGAAGTAGGGAAAAAAGAACGAAAAAGTACATTTAGGGCCAGTGTCATTTTTCAGTTTATAATCTTGGTGGTTCTCACAGCAGCTGCTAGAGCAGCAACAGGATGTGACAGTACCAGGCATGAATGAGAGGTGCCTTCCAACGTACACACACGCCAGTGCAAAGGAAATGGAAAGCAAGTGCTCATGGGAGTCTTTGCGAGCTGCAAGGAGGGGATGAAAAGGACCTTGTGCATGCTAGGACAGAAATTCCCCATAAGATTCTTGTGCCTAGCTTTGCCCCTCATAATATATCTTTGTAGGGCTAGATGAATTAGGAGCTGGAGAAAAAAAAAAAATGTCAGAAATTTTGTGCCCATGACATTTTTGGCAGTTTTGTCTGTGCTTATTGTAACATTTCAGGCTAGGGCACATGTATCTTCACATACTGTACCTTTCCCTCAGCATGAGTATGCCAGAATAAATGGAGGAAAACTTTACCTGCTGGTCCGGGAACATTACATAGTATATATAGCAAATACTATATATAAAGCAAATAGGTAATACATTCACAAAATTTCTAATAATAATTATCTTTTTTTTTTTTTTTTTTTTTTATTAATAAAATTGTTATTATGAATATGCTTCTTCTTATTATTATTATTATTATTATTATTATTGCATTAAATCAAAATGCACCACAAAGATACAAATATTTTATTAAGAACAATTATTTCAAAACATTAATAATTGTCATTAATAATAAAATGAAATTAATATTTATACAAGTTGTTTGTTAACAAAACATTAATAATTATCATTAATAATCAAATGAAATTATTTATATAAGTTGTTTATTAATTTTTTATTATTATTTTCATAATTTATTTTTATTTGCATTAAAGCAAAATGCACTAAATATAAAAGTGTATATATATATATATATATATATATATATATATATATATATATATATATATATATATATATCTGTATATATACATAAATATATAAACTATTAACTATTAAATTATCTTCATGAAAAAATAACATATAAAGAAAACAGTATTTCTAATTTTAAAGGGGTCATGAACTTCCTTTGTTTTTTATTTTGTACTGTTCTCTGAGGTCCACTTATAATGTTATCAAGATTTTTACATCAAAAAACATCATAATTTTGAAGTAATAGGCTATTTTCTGTTCTGTTTTTGACCCCCCTCATCAGAACGCTCTGTTTGAATAGGCGTGGTGGATTGTAGACTCGGAAGTAAACGCCCACTGCTTTGATTGGCTAATAGTTGTGTATGTTTGACAGCCTACATTCCTCATAGGTGGACTGTGATTTAGGTCCAAAATGCATAAATAACAATGCCTTCAAAATAAGCTGTTTTTAGACTAACGACAAAGTTTTGGATTCTGAAACTTACAGGATATTTTTATACAAATTTATGTCAAAAGATCAAGGGAATTTTGTTATCTCAGTTCATGACCCCTTTAATGTGCACTTTTGCATTACGCTCACATGTTAGGTATGTGGTTATTATTTGTTATGTAAATACACATGCTATACTATTACTTAAGACAATGTATTTTGCTCCAGGTCCTCCATGGGTGAGTCGTCAGGTAGAGGACAGACAGACAGCAAAACTGGGCCGTACGGTTCGACTTCCATGCCCGGTGGAGGGTGACCCCCCTCCGCTGGTCCTGTGGGTGAAGGATGGGCGGAACGTGAATCCAGGCTTGAGCCGCTACAAGGTTCTAAAGCAGAGTCTGAAGATTAAAGAAGTGGAACTGGAGGATGCCGGCGTGTACATCTGCCGCGTCACCAATGGATTTGGCAGCCTCGCCCTCAACTTCACACTCATTGTAATTGGTAAAGACTGCCTCCCACGCCATACACCACAACCCTTTATATCTCAGTTCTTTATACTTTATACTTTATGCTCACCCAGAGCATTTGTAGGCCACATCAGTCATCCAGGCTTAATCAAAACCTGCACCGTTGCACACGCACAACAGTTTGAGGTAGTGTTTTAGGGGGTTAGTGACCCAGCTAGACATATGGCATATCAAAACAGCAGAGCTGAAGTATGAGCTTTCAACTGCAATCCGAAAAGAGCAGGGCAAGATGCCCTCTCAAAAGGCTAATTGTGGCACAGGAAAGCAGTTGGGTTTATGTAAAGCTGCTCCCAAATCATATTTGACAAAACTGACATGACTGGCAAGGTACTTTAAAGCAAGCATGGTTTCATGAACGTAACATTAACTCCAAAAGCACAAGAGAGCATTGTGCTGATGGAAATTTATGACTTGTTAGCATTTGTTGGAGCATATGGCACTGATGCCGTCTTGCATTATCAAATCTTGAGAACAAAGAATGGCTTCATGTCGTCCGTCACACAATACCTGCAGTTGTTTATGTAGGCTGTAATTTAATACCAAGTTCGTACTTTTACCCAGGTAGTGGAGACTTTTTTTTCCCACTAGAACCTGACAGGCAAGGAAATGAATACACACCTACCTGGATGGATGGAAGGAGAAAGAAAATGAGGTGTAGAGGCACATAGCTATTGTGAGGCGATGGGGGGTTTGTGTTGGACTCTTGCAGCTCTGAGCGTGTGGTTCTCCTGATGACTGCTGAGGGACTGTGGGGCAGTCATTTCCAGCCAAAACGTCCTGTACAGGGAGAGGAGACAGAGACGACCTGCTGCCTTCTCTGCCATAAATCTGAACTGGTCCAGTGAAGTTGAGAGGCCTTGAGGACCCAGAAGTCCTTGGCTCTTCCTGTGTAGCTTGCCACATTTGGGGAGGCAGTCGAGGCCTAGTGTGCGGATGCAAATTATGATTATTCTGCTGAGCGAGGCAGCTGCTTAATTGGCTGAGCCAGTGTTTTCTGGGCTCCCTCCCCTTGATGTCTTTGCCCTGGGCCTTCTGTATGGGGAGTGATGGCGGCCTGCTGTTTTCCTGTTTCGTCCCCGAGAGCTTTGTGGAGCTCAGAGTTGTGGTGCATTGGACTGGTTCACTCCCTTTGGAATATAGTTGCAGAGTTTACTGAAGTCATTAACTGCAATGACCAACAGCCCCCGAACAAAAGGCCCATTAGACCCTCCTGTTGCAGTGTTTGAGTGTTTAAAGCTGTGATTTTTGCTGAAGGGAATGACACTATTAGTTAACCAGAGAAGGGTTAAGAGGCGGCATTGTTTTTCAATAAAGATTAGTGGACCCTGCAGCTAAAGAGTTAAAGGGGTAGTTTACCCAAAAACGTACCCTTTTGTTGTTCCAAACCTGTATGACTTTCTTTTACTTTACAACATTAGACTATATTCTTTACAAACATTAGACTATATACTTTATGGACACTGTCCATACTGTATGGACAAAGCTGAGATTTTGTTTTATTTTTCAAAGTGTCGTCTTTTACATTCCACAGCAGAAAGAAAGACATAAAGTATTGGAATAACACGAAGGTGAGTTAAAATAATTCATTTTTAATTAAAATTTTAATCTCTTTAACTAGGTGTCTTTCAAACAAAATTGCTTTATTTTACCTTCTCTAATTTGACATTTTCATCATTGAGTAGTGAAACATTTTAGAAGAACATCTTATAAGTTCTTTCATATTTCATCATTGCCAGCATTTTTTTCTATCTGTATGATGATTATTTATTTATTTTATAATTTTTTTTCTTTTTTTTGCTATTTATTGAGTGTGCCGTTTTTAATGACATGAATGAATCGGTTAAATTAATGAGCAGAATTTTCAGAAAATCTGAAAAATAATATGCATTTAAATGTCTGTGTGAATGAAACACTGATTAGTGAAAGTAATAATAAAATTGTAGCAAATTACAAAATTACCCCTAACAGGTGTTTTTTTTTTTTTTTTTTTTTTAGAAATCCTCCTTTAATCAGCTACTTAATGTAAATTAATGTACACCAAAATCACAACAGGGAAACTCCAGCCAGGACTGACTGTATCAGGAGAGAGGAATTTAGTGACATTCAATAGCACCTGTTTTCATCAGTGCAGCTGTAATCTGCAGCAGGATTTGCACTCACGGCAAGCATGGGCAGAACCGTGCCCTCATATTTTAATGTGCGTGCAATCTATACCTCACTTATTTCCTCATGCAAGTGTAATTTTAGCTTTTAGTTGATATTCTGCCCCTATCAAACCAGGCAGCTGATGGCTTGGTGTAATCAGTTGGCAATAAACCTAAGATGAGGTAACAGCTATAATTTAAGCCTTCAGTTTTTCCTGACCACAGTCACCGAAAATTCTTTGTGCTTTTCACATGCGTAAATAGAAACTTTTTTTTTTTTTAATCATGTCTGCAATTGTACATGAGAACAACAACTTGAGTTTTAAATATAGACAGATTAGCGCAGCTTTACAGCTTTAAGGCATTTTAATAGGATCGTTAACTTGCTCTCCAATGTTGCTCATATTCAGTGCTTTTTTGCAATCTGGCACAGGGAACTCTGGGAATTTGGGTTTGTAAGAATGGCATATTGGGCTTTAAAGGTCACAGTGAAGGTGTTGTTTACTAGAAGGTGTTAGAAGAAATGCTTCACCACCATCTCAGGCAGACCATTCTCACATTTACTGATGTGTTAGGGAGTCAAATCAGTCTCTATGTCATAAACCGCTGTACTTTAAAATGTCCCACAGCACCTGGGCCTCTCCCTCTTTCCCCCTGTGGTGGTCCCAGACCCTGCACCCCTGCTGTTTCTAAAGAGCTCCACACACTGCCAGCATTGTTTTCTCACAGCTCTGCTTTGCAGGAGTCCAGGGTGAGGGATGCTTTTCTCTGTTGTCTATATTGTTTAAATTGATGTTGGATGTATGAATCTGTGAGTGGAGTAGAAGATCTCAAGTTTATCTCCAAAAGTAACAGACTCCGCTCACAATTGCACTGTTGTAGAGTCTTGGTTCCTGGGCATTGGCTCCCTCTTGTCTGCATTTCTCACCTATCGTATAGGAGGTCGTACTGTGTACGGACGCAGCGGAGGGAGACTGTGGCTTCTACTCAGACGGTGGTTTGGGCTGCCTGTTTTATGAGGGGACTGGTGGAGAGCTTCCAGCAGTGGCCTTTTGTTCTTTGTTTGCAGGCCACGGGTTACATGTGTTGCAGTTTAGCCAGCGTCCTCCTCACCTAAATGGATAATTGTATCAAAATTACACTCATAAGCCAACCCAAGACTGCAGAGGGACGCGGTAGGTGGGATAAGGGAGGGGTGGCACGTTTGGGACAGCATGGATATGCCTTCCAGTCTTTGGGTCATACCACCTTGGCCAGGATTGACTTGAGTGGGAATCACGGCACTGACGTTCATTCATTCGAGATGATTTGTTCATAACCTTTCCCGCTGCTGAACTCTTACACAAGCTCTTTTCCATTCCAGTAGACGTGCGTTTACTCATTTGCCATGGCTGGTCTGAATGCAGAACAACCTCACTGCTGCAGTATTTATGTTTGGTCTGATTTACGCCTATTTTCCACAAAAGCTCCTCTTTTGGGAAATGCTTCTCTCCTATTTAAACAGTAAAAGGGGGAAGAAACACGAACTGGGTCAATTAATAAAACAGGCACTTTTTGCAGGTGATTGCAGTTGATAAGTTGCTTACATTATTTTGATTGATTAATTAATTATATACAAATAATTTAATAATCCATTAATTTAATTAATTAATTAATTCAAATATATATATATATATATATATATATTACAGAAGGTTCAAATGCTCACTGATGCTCCAGAAGGAAAAACCATGCATTAAGAGCTGGGGGGTGAAAACTTTTTGAATTTGTAGATCAGGGTAAATTTAACTTATTTTGTCTTCTGGGAAGCATGTAACTATCTTTTGTAGCCTCTGAAGGGTAGTACGAAATGAAAAAGTATGATATTTAGGCAAAATAAGAAAAATGTACACATCTCCATTCTGTTCAAAAGTTTTCACCCCCCGGCTACATATATGTATGTGCGTACATATATATTGCCCTTACATAATATTATGGCTTCAAAAAGGTACTCCTTTTCAGTAATTCAAATGGTTTGTACCCTACTGGCAATCTTAAGAAAACATAAAGTGATTAAAGGGGACCTAACGCACACAGTTTCACCCAATCTCATGTTAATCTTGAGTACCTATAGAGTAGTACTGCATCCTTCATATCTCCAAAAAGTCTTTAGTTTTATCATATTTATAAAAGAAAGATACAGATTTACGATTCTCTCTGAAAAAAGCCGAGCTCCTGGAGGCGTGCCGTGTGGGCGGAGCTAAAGAGTGATGAGCACTTGCGCCGATTGCCAACAAAACAGAGACATTTGATGCCGTTTCACTTACCATCTGCAGTTCTGAATCATGACCAGGATCTTTTATAGCTGGGACCTCTCCATCTTTCAGTATCAAACGATGTGCAAATCCAGCGTCGAACTTGGCCTTGTTTATAAAACGTTCGTCAACAAAACACTTGAGAAACTCCATTGCTGCCCCGGAAAAACAAACTATATCCACTGTTCACGTAACGGTGGGTTCTTTTGGGAAGCTGAACAAGGTTATCTTTCCCTCACAACCAAAAACACACTTCTTTAGAGACATTCTTCCCGAGCGAGTCCCGTGCTGCCAGCCTGCCGATTGAAGCGCATTGATGGGCGCGCTCTCACTCTCACTCTGGTCGATGCGTGCACGGGCGCGTTCTTCCGGGAGAAATGCCCATATAAGGAGTTCCACCGTCGTTTACGTCATCAAGAACAACGATCGAAAAAAACTCTCCGAAACTTGTACGAACCCGCGTTCATCACTAATCACTGGCGCATGCGCGACATGTACATCCTACGTCATCCGTAATGGCTTGCATGCATGACAGTCAGCAGAAGTGAGAAAATAAGTATTTAACATTTTAAATATGGATATTTTTCTTACAAAAACGCGTCGTATAAGGTTAAAGTATAAAGAGAGCTACATACTAGCTTTTATTTTCATGTATTTTGTTTTCATTGTGGATATTTTTTAATATGCAGGATGACGTCTTTTTTTACACAGATGTATGTGAGAGACACAAATGGCACACGTTTTCTAGAATGACTATTAGTATTTTAAAGACTAGAAGAATACAGTAGAATTTATTTATATGATGTCAAACGTATCATAAGAACCAACCAAAATGCTTTTAAAGCCCTACTTTGATCATGCGTCTCTCTAACACTGATGTAATTCGTAATTCTGATTACTTGTAATGTGACACGGAGCTTCACAACTTGGGCTCTCAAGAGCGTGTTTGTTTGATTTATTTCATTGTAGAGAAATAAGCTCAGGCAAGTTCAAAGAACAAACACATATGGACACAAATGAATTCATGCTTGTGAGTAGCTGAAGAAAAGCCATGGTTGAAAAAAGGGAAAGATGAAAGGATGCTTGATGGAATTGAAACCAGTCTGGACTCACATGAAATTAAGCTGAACAGAGAGACATACAGAGTTTGAAATGGCACATAAGAGTGAATTCAGGCGGAGAAGTGAGAAGCATAACTGAGAAACAACAGTCTGTAACGTTAGCAGCACAAGAACATAAAATAACAGATGATAAGGGAATGAAGATGTAAATGTAAGCAGAGGAAACAGTTTCTGCTGATTTAATGTTAATATAATTGTAGTTTGATATAATAATAATATCGATTGTATTTTATAATTCCTTTATTTAGATACTTTGTTCTTTAGATTAACAGTTCAAACCTATAATGAGGTCCAAAGTATAAAATCTAGGGTTAATAATATTTACAAAAAAAAGAAAACTTTGAAAGAATTATTTCTTATTAATTTTATATCATAATGTTTAAGATTTTGAACTATTTCTTGGTCACTAGAATGACTAGCAGCCATTAAATAAAAAGGAAACTCAAATTGTATGCACTACCAAAATCTGGGGTCGATAAGATTTTGTTTTTGAAAGAAAGTCTCTTATTCTCACCAAGGCTGCATTTCAATCATGACAACTCTTGGAAGATTTTAGCATGGTGATGGATATGACAATGTTAATGTATTTGGTCTTGGCTGAATAGACCTGCTACGCTGCTGCTGAATTGCTGCTGCTGTTGGTTATTGCTGTATTGCAAGTACAGGAACTTGCTACTGCCAATGCGTATGGCGATACGGTGCCATGAGTATTTAAGACATACTGCTGCTGCACAAATAGCATATAAAATAACCCGTAGCAGATCTACACAGGTGGAGCTGGGGAAGGTGGAGGGTTTCAGAGAAACTCTGAAAGCGTGCTGCAAGAATCTCAAGTGAATGCTAGCCAGCCATATAAATGCAAGGAAGTAAACTCATTGGCTGCTTATGCAGCATGAACCAGTCAGCTTGTGCCAAGTCATTTAACTCCGTAACAGTAACAACCCATCAGCCTGCGCCATCTAGAGTTTCATGACTGAACTATATATTTATCTGATCAAAAATGCAATAAAAGCAGTAATAATGTAAAATACTATTACAATTTTAAATAAGTGTTCTCTGTATTATTATATATTTTATAATTCCTATAATGACAAAGCTCCCATAACTCCAGCCTTCAGTGTCTCATTATCTTCTAATATCATTTTAATATGCTGATTTGGTGCTAAATTAACATTTCTTATTTTTATCACTGGTGAAAACAGTTGTGCTGCTTAATATTTTTGTTGACATTTATTATTTTAAATGGAAATCCTTTGTAAAATTATAATGTCTTTACTATCACTTTTTATCAATTTAATGCATCCCTGCTGGGAAAAATAATAATTCTTTAAAAAAAAAAATCTAACTGGCCCCATACTTTTGAACGGTAGTGTATAATTTGCATTTAAAAAAATATTAAAATAGAACATTGAAAAAAAGGCTCTCAGACGTTTAGACCCCATTTTATGTCAAATTATAGCATCCAGTAAATGCGCTAAATATTTTGACTCCAGTATTTTATGATGTATCTCATGCCCACCCTGCCTTTCCTTCTATGTGCAATTTAAACCAGAACCTAATCACATCATGGCTTTGGTTTCATGGTGTACAACTGAGCCTTCTTTGAGCTGCAGGGGGAGCAAAGGTTTTAATTAAACTAAAAGGATGCAAATTACCCACCTTCATCAGAGCCACATTAAAGGGCCTTTCATCCACCTCATTAGAGGGGCCATAGGCTGGGCCGGGCCCTCTGCAAGATGCTCCGGGCCCACTCCACTCACAACAGAGAAGAAAAGAACACGGGCACATTAGGTTTGGCCAATTTCCTCCCGGGTCTCCATACGACTGTTGCTGCAAACCACTTATGGCCCTATAAAAGATACAAGGAGACTTCTAATTACCCTTTCTCCTCTGCTTCTCTCTGTCTTTCCCTGCTGTGAATCAACCAACAGTCTCTAATTTGCCTCTTCAGTCAGCGCATAGAGATATGCCAAATATACAAACTGAAATGAGATGTATGTGTAAAGCTAACAAAAATGGAGGTACCAGATCATATGCTTAAATGCATGAAAGCTTACCTACATTACCCATCTGATTTGATTTTTTATTTATTTATTTTTTATTGGCAAGAATAAGCACTTGCTTTTATAACAGCTCAGTCTATTCTTTTATATTTCCCTCTCATCTCTCTCCAGTATTTTTGAATACATTTGAATACATGAAAACATAACCGTGCTTCTTTCAAGAAAGATTAGAGCTCTGTAATGTTTTCATCAAGAACAAAATTATTTGAAGAGCTCAAAAGAACTGGAAAGCATTCAAAAGTGCAACATGTAGCCGATCAGTTCATACCTTTTCCATCCTTATGGAACTTCGTGAGTACTATAATCCCACTATAGTAAACAGCATTGGCTGTGTTTTCCTTTGATTTACAGGAAGAGACATGGTTTTAGTTAGTGATAGGCTATAACCTTAAAAACACAGCATCACTCTCAGCCAAACGACTCAGTAAGTTTCTCCATGATCTTCAATCTTCATTACGTCTTTGATTGAAAAAATGGTAACGATGCCTTTTTTCCTTTGTTTATTTTATTTAGATGTCGCTGAAAATCAGTAGAAACGTTTCAGCCCGCTTTCTATTCCATGTTTGTTTTGCTTTGATTTTTTTCCAAGCATGTGGAGCGCTCCATAACAGATCTACAGGAATGTATGTTTGCTCTCACAGGTATGAATGGAGAATGAACCTTTTTGAAGGCACAGCTTTCAACCTCATCCCGGTTGGAAAAAATAATATGTGAGCCTTATTAACACTCAGTCCACATGAAGATCATTTGTAAGCTGAGCTGTGGGGCTGCATGTGGACCTCTCTGGACCAAACCCTCCTTCTTTAAGCAGCCCCCGCTTTGAATGTATCTCTATAGGGCTGCAGAGAAAAAGGAGCCCCCTGTCCTTCAAAACTTCAGAGCTCCTTTCCCGCTATTTTCCTGTCCTAATGGTGCAAAAACATCACTGAGAGTAGGTGAACTGTGAATTGATTCCATGAGAAGCATGCATAGTAATACCCATAAATCTATACAGCTCCAGAATGCCCTGTCAGGAAGAACCTGTCTTTTTGGACACCTGTTTAGAGAACTCGCCCTTCACAGACCAGAGAGCAGGGAGTCTGGGGTCGGGCTCTCAGTAAGACTACTTTAGCCCTCATAAAGCTCCGCTGATTCCACTCTGCTGCTGCTGAATAGAGCGGCAACGGCTTACTTTTGCTCCTACACCCCAGGGCCAAAGGTAACAATGGACTGAAGGCTGGTGAGAACACTTCTGCTTGCTTTGGCCTGGTTGTCTGTTTTGAATATGCAAGCCCTGTGCTCAGCATATGAGGCTTAGCAGGGACAAAGGTGCAGTGCTTTACTCCATTGCTGCTATACACACACAGCCTCAGGACAGCAAAAACTATAGAAAGAGACACAGAGAGTTGGGAGGCTTTCCTAGCTGAAGAGCCATTGCCAAACTTTCCTTGTCCTGTTCAGTAATGTGGGCATGCACTATGATTCAAAATCAGTAAGTTTTTATTTTATTATATTTTTTAGACAGAATGAAACAGGACAATAAAATGAACGAAAAAATAATATGAAAGAATTAAAAATGATAATAAAACAAAACAAAATTTTGCCATTACAGGAATTATTTTAAACTATATTAAAATATAAATCAAATCTTTTAAATTATAATAAAAAAATACAATATTTCTGTTTTTACTGCATTTATGATCAAATAAATGTAGCCTTTTTGAGCGTAAGAGACGTCTTTCAAAAACATGAAAAAATCATTCTGACCCCAAATTTTTATAATTTATTTGAACAAAAACTACTTTCTTTAAGATTTTTGGACCATGAAAATCAATTGAGGTGAGGTTTTTCCAACAAAGTATTTTTATATATTTTATGCACTTAAAAGAATATATTTAAGAAAATAAACTTATACCATTTTTAAAACATCTGCTAACCAATGTTTTTTTTTTTTTTATCATTTATTGATACCATTTTAATTTACATTTTATAATAACACCAAGCAATGTATATGGTATCCAAATATTGGTACCAATCATAGTGACACTGCTGTAGGCTTTAAACTCTGTGTCATTTAAGGGGGAACAGCAACCTTATATAATCTTTGGTTTCACTTTTTCTTCCTAAGTGAAGAACTAGCTGTACCAAGCACTGATGACGCTGGCTGAACCCAATTATGGAAAGTATTCATAAGGCATTTTATTAAGTAGTTTCATCACCTACCCATGTGTGGACCATTTGTTGCCAGTGTTGATTCATGGCTTGTTGATTTGGGATTGCTCAGAATAAGTAATGTTGTGTACATAAAGATGTTGTGCTGGGTTCATGTACACACTTGTGTGTGCCGACGATCCGTCTGCTGTGGATTCAGGGAAGTGAGAGGGTTCTCTGTGCATTCCTGTGAGCCAAGCCAGAGAAAATTCATCCCAAACAAAGCAGGGCTCTCTGCTCTGTCTGCACAGTTTAGGTTAAAGTCAGTTAATTGGTTTCCTGTCCAGGGTTAAGTCAACAGGGTGTTGTGTCTTAAACAGTGTGGAAACCGGAGAGAAGAAACAATATAGCAGTGTTTGTTCACCCCCAGCGCACAAACCCCTCTAAAATAATACGTCGGTTCTGCCTGGTTATCGTTCCCATGGAGTTCTGAAACGTCACCGGTTCTGAAACAAAACACAGAATCCTTCACACACCTCACAGTCCACTGATCTCCAAGTGAAATCGCTCATTTTTCGGCACAGAGGGGTTCTGTTGGCTCTCAAAGCACTACAAATAAATCTCACCAAGTGTTGGCCTTTGCATTGACCCGCTCATTCAACATGATTTACATGACACCATTTGCCGGCATTAATAGTGGGTATGAAGATGAAAGAGCTCATATTGCTAGAGAAACATCTGACCGTTGATTTATGGACCAATATCTAAACTATCCTTTAAAGTATGCCTGAGATCATGAGGATTTTTGAATTGACGAGTTAGATTGGGGTGCTTAAACAAGTTTAAGTGGTTTTACTTATGCTTTAAAAAATGAAACATTTTCATATTGAATTTAATCCATTACACCTGAAACAAGCTGACATTTAAATTGCTCCCTGAGTAGCAAAGATTTGCCTGAAATCATTTGTCAGCAAGTCTTTATAGATACAATATAAAATATTTTTACATGTTAGTATTAAAGGTACAGAATTATAAGAGAACATCTTATTAAAAGAAAAAAAAATTGACAGTTTTGGCCACTTAAGTCACATTTTAAAATATTATAAGTGGCAACTAGAAACAATACTGCATTTTTTCCCAGACATTATTTTGTGATTTATTTTTTTTCCAATGATTATGTAAAATCAATTAACCACAGTTCACCACTTTGTTTGATATTTAGTTATCCAATGCAAAGATATTCATGCATTTTTTATATTAGGTTTAATTCTCTAAATACTTTAAAAGCCATGTATATTTTAATGTTACAGTAAGGTAGAAATGCACAATGATTCATTTCTAAAAATTTGTTTCCTCCACAATTCCTATTGATTATTTGAATAGGAAGCATGATGAATATCATAAGAGCAAATATTTCTCATGATTCATTACTTTGGATCGTGTCTTGCAGATGATGGAGCTGTGACTCAGAACCAGCCTCCGCCAGATGCAGCAGAACCTAACGCAGATCTGACCCTACAGGACCCTACCGGAGAGCCATTGGGTAAGTATCTGATACACACCCTCCTCATCTTTCACTACACGTTACTCAACGCATGAGATCATCAGCATGGGCCGTGTCTGTGCCCGCGTCCTTAAAGAGCTTAAGAGAGTTCATTTAATCACTGTTATGTGACTACCTAACAGAATATGTTTTGTCATCCAGCCGTAACCTCATGCTGTAAATGTTTTATTTCCTCTGCAGTAAAGCCACGCTTCACTCAGCCCACAAAGATGCGCAGGCGTGTGCTAGAGAAGCCCGTCGGCAGCTCGGTGCGTCTCAAGTGTCTGGCCAGTGGCAATCCAACACCGGTCATTACATGGTGGAAAGAACAGAGCCAGCTGCCCAACCCTCACCAGAGTAAACGGCCACAGTGGACACTGACTCTGAAGAACCTGCAGCCTCAGGACAGTGCCAAATATACCTGTCACATCTCCAATGCAGCTGGCCATATCAATGCCACCTACAAAGTGGATGTAATTGGTGAGTTTGGAACCCAAAGTGGATGTTTAACTATAGAATACATACATTCTCTGTATGTGTGTATGTACGGTACAGGTGGCAGAATTGACAATAAAGCAGACTTTGACTTTGACTTTGAGAATATGTTTCTATGTGGAATATGACTCAATAAGTATTCAGTATGCCATAGTTCCAACCACTGTTTCTGTTGACCATTACACCATAATCAGTTGCAAATGTGATGTGCATGAGTAATCTCATGTTAGTTTAGACAAAATATTCTGACTGCTTTTAAGTTTCGGTCTGTTTTCTCCACAGAGCGTACCAACTCCAAACCCATTCTGACAGGTACCCATCCTGTCAACACGACTGTGGAGTTTGGTGGAACAGCTTCTTTCCAATGTAAAGTCCACAGTGATGTAAAGCCTGTGATACAGTGGCTGAAGAGAGTCGAACCAGGCACAGAGGGGCGTTATAACTCCACGCTGGAGGTAGGAGGCCAGCACTTCGTGGTGCTGCCCACTGGGGACGTGTGGTCCAGACCTGATGGTTCTTACCTCAACAAGCTGGCCATCGTCAAGGCACGCGATGAGGATGCTGGAATGTACATCTGTCTAGGAGCGAATACCATGGGCTACAGCTTTCGCAGCGCCTACCTCATCGTTCTCTCAGGTCAGCTCCTGGAATTCTTCCTCAGATCTAGGTGGATTTACAGCACTAATATTTACTGTAAAATGATCATAATATTCATGATAAAATGACTGTAAAAACCGATTCACTGTAAGTTCCATTACTATATACTGTGAAGAACTGACATTTCATATAAATTTACAGCACAATATTGTAAATACATTATTGTAAATATTGTGATAATTAGATATGAAAAAACAAGTCATCTTTTAATTTACAGTCAAAAAAAACATAAACAAATTGGCATTCTTGGAATTCCCTGTGACGCTTCACATTTGATGGATTTTCTTTAAAATAAGTGTTTCTTTGTTTTTTCCTTGTCATTATGCACATTAATATTTTAATGTTACATCTTAAACCATACATAAATGGTTTAATGATACATCTTATGCTTTTAAATAAATGATTATTGCATTATGTTAGTGTCATGTTTTTGTATGACACTATGTGCCAATACTTAAGGAAAAAGAAAAGGTACAAAAGCTGTCACAATATATATTTTATTACTTTTAGCATTAGTATTATTAGCTCAGCTTGTGTAACAGTTACTTATGATGGACTTTATCACCTATGTTTTTTGGTGTTTGTCAGTATATTTTAAAGGTAGAAAACAGAATTTTGTTCTCCAGTAGGTTGATATCACATTATATCCCTTATAGCACAAATATATATTTTTGACTCTATTTTTTAGTTCAATTAATGAAACCAAAAATTGTTACCATATTTTTATTGTAAAGTTACAGCAACCAAAGCTGCCAGATTTACCAGATTTTTTATTTACATTTTTTCAGTGTAGCAGTAAATAAATGCCTCTGTTTTTTTGTTTTTACAGATCCCAAGGTGGATAAGGACGTCATTCCCCGCCACATCAGCCCCGGTCTTCCCTGGCCACTGATCATTGGGATCCCAGCTGCTGCCCTGCTCATCGTAGGAGCCATCGTGCTCTGGTTGTGCCACAGCCGCAGACGCCAGAGCGCTTTGCCTCCCCGGCCGACAACCTATCGAGACCACCACATTCCAGACAAGGAGCCCAGCACGGCCAACGGCATCAACCCTGACCTGCCCAACCAGAGACTAATGGGAATGGGGCCCCCAGCTCTCAGCGGTCCACCAAAGATTTATACCAAGGTCTACACAGACATGCACACTCACACCCACACACACTCCCATGCACACATTGAGGGAAAAATACACCAGCATTTCCATTACCAGTGTTAACAGGTTACCATCAGGTAACCCATGCTGCTGCCTCTGTTCTCATGAGCTAAGGGCCACCACTCGAGGACCACAACCGTACTGTTCTGATGGAGCCCATTTACCTTGAAATGTCTCAGGTCAAGGAAAATGTCTCACACTCAGTAGAGCTGCAGTGGACCTCAGTTTTCCTTTAGGTTCTTCGGAGTTCAAAATCAAATAACACTGAATCAAAGCAACCCGAGCAAGTGCTAACAATCCAAGAACAATACTTGGACCTTTTTGCTATTCGAAAGCCAAGCATTACATAGGAAGTAGAGCGGAGATATTTTATATTTGGAGAAACTGTGATGATCTGTGTTAAGCATACTGGTGGCCCTGTTTACAATGTGTTCTGTCAGTAAATTAGCAAAGATGTGGTGTTGTCTTTTGTTTTTTTCTTGTTTGTTTTTGTTTTGCAACATTATATTGTGAAGAAATTATGCAAGGAAATGTCAGGGAAAAGAGATGGATGAATAAATGGAAAGGGGGTAAGGGCTTCTGTTGTATTACCATTAAAAGGTGCTTTGTGTGTATGTATTCAGCTCAGCTTTCTGATGATTGCAGTATTACGTAATGTACAATCTCTCTTTGTCAATTCAGCCTCACTGTTTGCTAATTACAGTTGAGGAAGCTATATTTCAAATTCATTGTGTATCATTTCAACTTACAGATGAGCTGTAAACATGGCATTGCTGTTTGATGATAATATATTTTAAGACTCCACCAAAAGCTAGTCAGCAGGGTCTTTAGAAACCCCTTGTGAGCCGATATACAGATCTCTTTAAAATCTATAAATGTGACATGTTTATCTGAGATACTGCATGCTGCGATTTATACTTTGGTGCTCATGTAAGTGTATTTTAATGATATTTTTGTAAGAAATAAATAATTTTCTATTTTCCGTTTACAGTTTGACCCCCAAAAGCGTGTGTATTTTCGGTGGGAATTGAGCGTTGGATGCCACCGCAGTGGCTCTAGACTCTCCTCACCCTCCCTAACACGGCCTCAGACCACTGTTAGTTCAACAGGCTGAGGAATGCAATGAGAAAATCAAGTTATTCTTTTCAACACCAGAAAAGGAGGGAAATATTCCCAGCTGGATTTGATGGGTATTAATATTCGGATAGGGTTACAAAGAGGGGGCTACAGTTCTTAAGGCCGTTTCCTCTGTGTTCCCTGTGGATGACAAAGGCAAGAAAAACTCTCCAGCAACACCAAACGCCCCAGAGGTGAGCGCTGACTGAGCACTGGACATTTGAACTTTTACAAGAAAAAAGAGAAGGGGTTAGACTGTTTAAATGTAATGAATCAATTGTGTGAATTGAGGGACTGTCAGTACCTGCCAAACCAATTGTAGGGTAATATGGATAAGAACAGGGTAGGCTGCCATCTAGAGGCCATAAGTAGTGTTACCACTCAATGTGCAATAATAGTGCCTTTTAGTACTATTAATACTTCACCAAAAATGTTTTATAAGCTCAGAACTAAAATCAATTAAATTTCAAGTTGATATGTAAAGCTATAGGCATCTTTAATGTGATCATTCAAGGTTAACTAAAGTTTAACTAACTTTTAGATTCTCTGTTGATTGGTCTTCCAAGTGTGTGTGTGTGTGTGTGTGTGTGTGTGTGTAGAGATAGATCAATATCTTGCATGTTTTTAAGCTTTTCATCTTAAAACATGCATGCAACAGGAACAGCTGATAATTTTTTTCTGTGGCTTTGTGAATATAGTGGGTAAAATTATGTTGTTTTTCTCAGTGGTTTAGCAACCACACCACAATAGTTTGTCTATATACTCTAAAAATAAAGTGCTAATAAGATAGTTTGCATTGCATTTAAAGAGAAACTAGAATTGATTGTGCCTCAAGTGCTTCTTATATACTGTGTAATGGTAATTGCATTTCAGACAGGACTGCAAGAAAAATAATGTTTAAAATTATTAGTATTAAATGTTAAAAGTATTGATTTGCATCATACTCATACTAACCAATGTTAGTGTAAGAATAAACATAAAACATCTGAGACAGAGGAATGAGAATTTCATTTTTTATTTATAGGAAGCTTATAGTTTCTATTTATATGGTGTTTTTGTGTTTGTGGTCTTTTTGTGTTGTGCTACGTGGTTTTGACTTTGCAGCAGATGCATATCATACTTTAGTTCATCTAAAAATAAAATGCCCTTCATACTAAGACTCAGTAAGTTATCATAAAGAACACTCCTCCTTTTTGTGGTTTTGATCTGTCTTTTGACAAAGTGACCATTAAAAACATGCCTTTCATTTACAGAACTTTAGAAGGGTTATGTTTAGCACATTGAGCAGGAGTGTCTTATTGGTGTCATACAAAAAAATGCATTATTATTATTATTAGATTTGGGGAAATTATTATTTTACTCTGATACAGCTAATAGTCATGTGATGCTATGAAACTTTTGTGGAAAAAGGAGGGGCTTCAAGTTTTATCTTAGATTTGGACATCGACGCATCTTTAATATGAGACTTTTCTATGTTCTTCTGCTTTTGAGCGTTGTTTGTAAGTATCATCTTATAATGCTTTAGATCAAAAGGAAAACAAACAGAGGATTTAGTTGTTGTATATTGTACATTTAGAACATAATGGTTATATTGTTACGGTTTGACTAAAACATTTTTCGGCATGAGAAATCACTTCCTTTAACGCCAGTATGTGTTCTTTTAAGGCTCTGAGATCAGCGGCTCAGGTTAGGAAAAATTTAATTCTAGATGCAACAATATTTGAAATAAATAAGCACTATGCATTTTATATATATATATATTTATTTACACACATCAGTGGTTATATATTACAAATATTGTTACAGTTGGGCTGAAACATTTTGTGTATGAGAAATCTCTTGCTCATAAAGCTAATATGTTTTCTTTTTAGGCTCTCAGACTAACTGCTCTGGTAAGGAAAGATTTAATTAAAAATATATTTATATATAAAAATGCATCTATCTATCTATTTTGACAAACCTATGTTCTGTTTCAGATGCTTGTTGTCAGACAGGTAGGGTTGTGTTTTATTTGAAACCCTTTTACTCTAGTAATTTTCCATTTTCTCTGTAATACCATTCTACATAAGATTATTTTGTGTGTGTGAAGCTAGTTTCATCATTTCAATCACATAATTTTTTTTTAATGTCTCAGGTCATTGCAATGGAAACATTTACATTCCTATCATCGTAATTCTCTGTGAAGCATTACTGCTTTCTGTTGCTGTAAATGTCTACTTCATCTGCATGACAAGACATAGAGACTCGTGCCAGAACTTTTACAGTATGTAACTTTTATTTTATTACTATTACAAAATAAATGGCATTAGTTATTACAATAAAAATAGCAATAATTATCATATGCTCTTTTTTGAAGATAATTACATTGCTGTCTGGTGTAGACGTGGAACAGCAGCTGAGCCTGAGCAATCAGATGACCAGGTACAATTTTAGCACATGCAAGCATTTTTATTATTTACACTTTTTGTTTTCAAAGATCTTTCATAAGTATTTCGTATAAAATGTTTGTGAATTATGTACATACATAATGTATTTATTATATCCATATACTGACTGATATACTGTGTTTACTTGTAGGTTCCAGACGACACACAATACTCTGCACTGAGTGTTTTCAAAGACAATAGAGAGTGTGAGGAACAATCAGAAGTGACCCCCACCGACTGTGTGTACTCTGCTGTGAAATGCTAGAAAAGAGGAGAAAACAACAAATGCTAAAATTTATGATACATTCTGCTTTTTTTCCTCTCTCTGTGTGTTATTGTTTTGCATTTTTGTTTTAATTTTCATTTAGTCTGTCTGTAATTTATATTTAAGCTGATGTTGAATGGCTTTCTGAATATTTTAAAGTTTAAAAGTGGGGAACAGTTAAACAGTTAGTTAAAGATGCTTGTGAACTTCTGTCCCAGCACAAGAGTCGAAGAGCTGAAGTCTAGTGGATTGTTAATTGTATAACCACCTCACTCACAATTGACCAGTTTTGGACGGACAGTGATAGTAGTTTTTGGTTGTTAATTGTAGTAGTTGGCTCTTGGCATCTCAGTTCACTTTTGGTTATCGGTTGGTATCTATATCCTCTGGCTACATGCAAATTAGTATTTAACACATTTCTGCATGTGGTTGCATGAGAAGCATGTTCTTCAAAGAAACTGGTTGCTGTCAGCAGTTCAAAACATAGCAGATGCATTTACTATTGATTTGGCCTTTGTGTGAAGTAGGCTTTAACGTGATAGGTTTGTTTTCTTGTTTGTTGTTTTTTTAACATACATCTGAAAATTTGATTTCATCCAGGGTAATGCCGAGTTTAATGTATGGATGATGTAAATTTACAATTTAACAGGTCTGTTTAAAGCTGTTTTAAAATGAAATGTTGTGTGTTTTTACTGTAATGCTCATGTTTTGGAGACAATAAATGCTTAACAGCACAAGGTTTGTCATTACCTGCAATCTCAAAGCTGACCTTATGAGGGCAGCAGAACTCAATAAATTTAAAAAGGTTGAAAAACTATATGATTCTGAATATAATAAGCTTATTTAGTAAATTGTAGGCTATTCTTACAATATTATTATGTAAAATGTTCATTAGTATTACACTAGAGATGGTGGGGAAAATTGTAAAGAGATTAGCGTGATATCTACTAAACTGCATTTAACACTTTCTGTGCTTGATCAAATTTTCAGAGAATTTTCAGATGCATTATGAAATTATTTTGTCAGTGAACACAGAAAGATCTGCCAGATCTCAGATGAGCATCACAGCCTCCTGAAGCTCTCAGATAGCGTCTCCTCTCATGACTGTGTTCTTTGAATCTGCTGGATGACTCAGGATGTGCATGCTTGACCCCAGAGCAGCCCCAGACGTGACAGACAGTGTTGGTGTATGCATTAGGCCAGAATAAAACCAGTCAAGATGAAAGGCCACCCTAGTCTTACAGTTTTACGTTTTTATTTATGGACGGCCTGCGATATGTGCACACATAACAGTAACAAAAAAATATGCAATTTTTCACCCTTTTTATCAAGCCCTACAACACATGCAACATTTTATGTGGTAATGGTATGTCAGCCTTTGTTTCTTCTCAATGAGGCAACTGGGCTCACTTTCATTTAAAATGAATAGATTAAATTCATATGCAGTCCCAGGCTGGATGGTGAAGAAGCCTTAGTAGTAGTTATAATAATAGATTAACATTTTTTCTACTGCTGTACCTTACTCATTTTAGATTTTAAAGAAAATATTTACATTTAGATTTAAAGAAAAAACACATAGTGACGCTATGTGCTTAGCTGAACGTAGAATGGAAACTTGTGGTTTCTCTTTAACACCTCCATCACACCTTGACTAATGAACAATGTCTGGTGAAAGGTCTGTCACAGAAAGAACAGGAAGACCACAGCAGCAAATGCATGCGTTATGCTGTATGTCTCAAATTTATTATCGTGTTACAAATTATGTTTGTCCAGATTATCCAGGTATTTGTGGTCTTTTATCTTAATATATGTAAGTGACATTTTAGCCTGCAATTTTTTTTTTATTTAGACAGCAGCAATAGACTTTTAAACCTGAAAAAAATACCATTATGCATTTTAAGTCAGTGCTTGTTTTTTTAAACCTGGTGTGAATGCTTTTGTTTCTTTATTTCAGATTTTACTCACTGCACGGTTCTTCATCAGCCTGACTCTGTTATCCTAGTTGACCCTGGTGCCAACGTGACTCTGCAGTGCTTTTTCGCAGAAAACTACAGCATGTATGACATGTTTTGGTACAAGCAAATCAAGGGCCAGCAGCCCTGTGCTGTAGTTAAAGCTGGAGCAGTTGCTGATCCCATTTTTCATAAAGGATATATGAACACACGCTTCAATATCACCAGGTCAAAGAATAGACTTTCTCTTAGCATCATTAACATTAGTCACTGGGACGAGGCGGTCTATTACTGTGGAGTGGAGATTTTCTTTGATATTGAGTTTGGAAATGGAGTATTTTTGGCTACGGGTGAGTTCTTGTTTTATGAGCTGAAAACTAAATCAGATATATTTGCATTTCTTAAGTTCTTCAGTGTGCATGTAAGAGTGATTTTAAGTCATAAAATGAATATTAATTGCACTGTTCTGTTTGTTTTTCAGCTTTAAATCCAACAGAAAGAGATTATCTTATTGCAGTCGTTATCTTTCAGTGCAACATTATTGTAATATGTGCAGTGTGGATCATATGTCTGTGCATCACGATTAAACAACAAAACGGTCTGTTTTGCTATATTTTATATGATGCATTACATATAATCTATATCTTTTTAATACTCTTCTGCACTCCTATAACCTCAAATGATGTATCTGTTGACCAATTGACCAAATTTACAAAACTCATAACATTGTAGAAAGAGTAATGTCATTCTTAATTTGTCTCCTCAGTCACTGTTAATATAAATTAATTTATCTTTTTTATAGCTTTATCTCCAGTTTCTTCCGTCCCCAGTCAGCGCCATAGAGGACACATACCTGTCCATATTGAAATGTCTGATGCAAAGGTAAATTAATTGTTTTGTGTTTTCCACATTTCTGTTTGTGAAGTCAGAAGATATTTTATGAATACAAAGTTTTCCATTTGCTAGTAACAAATGATTCAGAGGAGCTTGTCATCTAAACCAGTCATAAATATCCACAAACTGATGCTTACACGTACTTCTGTATTTTTAATCACAGTAAAATTAATTAAAATCACACCAGACTGAGAGCTTTGATTTTAACAGATGAAAATCTAAGATTGTGGCCTATATATTCTGGTTTTGCACTAACCTCTTGTTCTTTTATTATTTTTTTAACAGAGTCACACGTCCAGTTTTTGATGCTAATCAAGATCAAGAAGCTTGAAGAGACAACGATGCCCAATAAAATGAGGATCATTTGAGAATGAATCATCTTGGTCAAAAAAGATGAAAAATTAGCCATATTTATTTAATAAAGCATATTTGCATATGTATAACATATATAATTCAACATTGTTTGTTCAGTAGAATTTACAGTTTGAATAAATGAGCGTTGGCAAATTGTTATGTTCCATTTAAAAGGGATTGCAAAATGAATTTTGTGGGGTTAATAAAAAATGTAATCAACAACTGTGTGAATTCAAATATGTTGTATGTACACAATTTTATTAGAAAATTAGATGCAATAATGGAATTTGCAGAAAGGCACAGCTAGTTAGTAAATAAATCACAAGTTAAATTTGCCGTCTTATTCTATACACTTCTGTACTCAGCTATGCTAGGGTCAGTCTCGTGGGGGTTGTTGATTTGGCTGTACACACTGTCTTGAGGTGTTTCCCCCTTCCTTCGCACTCTTCTGTTGTTTCCCTCCTTAAAATGCAAAGCAGCATAACTCACCTCCACTGCATCATGGTCCTGTGAGAGTAAGATGTGGTTAAAAGAAAATGTAAGAAAAAATAAATATATTTTTACTTTATATAATTAAATATTAGATGTACACTTAAAGAATACAATTAAAAATAAAATTAAATAATTTAATAATATGAAATTGCAAATGACACCGCCCTGCATCATATTTGCTAAATGAAATCCAATACTTGTTTCTTAGTAATTTCGGGGTGCTGATTCCAAAAATAGTGCCGTTTTGCTCTAGCACATCAAACTTTCTCACAAAATATGATGTGCATTTTATTGCATTTTTGTTTTTGGCAACCATTCCTAATTTGAAAAGGTCTTGTAATATCCCTTAAAATCCTTGAAAAACTGCCACAAAGACATGAATCATATCTTCGTCTGAACAAGGTTACATTTGTTCAATTCTTTCAATTCAATTCTGGTTTTCACATGTATGAATGATTCTGCAGACATCATTTTATGCCTAATCTCAAGGTTTCGAGGTTAGAATTATGGCCAGTGATAGAAGAAAATGCAAATGATTTTGCTACATTTGTGGAGTTTTTTCCACATACAAGCAGCAACAGAAAATGTACATTACAGTTACATGTGAATTTTGTGAAAAAGCTTATTTATAAACTTTTATGTTGTTTATGTAATATTCTTTGACATTTAATGAATACTTGAACATAATTTTCCCACTCCTTTGCAGATTATAAGTTAAATGATACATTTTGAACACTTCTTTGATGTATACTTTATTAATATTGTCATGAAAACCATACATATTTTATGGGGGAAAACTACACGCTGGAAAGTTTTCACTGATATTTACACTCGGCATCATCAAATTAGGTAATATAAGTTTATTTTATTTTTTTAAATCAGCAGATTTTTTGTTTGTTTGTTTGTTTTTTCAAGATGCAGGGCTGTGTTATCTATAAAATACATGAAACTGAATTGAAATTAATTTATGACGCACACCTGACTGGAGGGATGTTCTTTTTCAATATATTGTAGCCTTTTTTCTGGTTGAAAGAAAGAAAAAAAAACGTTGCAATGGAAGCCTTTGTAAAAAAAAAAATGTTTTATCAGATAACTAAAAAAAGGAAGAAAATTTCTTAAAACTTTTTAGAAGTGTTTCTTGCTAGTCGTTTTAATATCATTGACATTACCCACAAAGAGAGTGATTTTTATTTAAACCCATTAAAGTAAGCCCATATTTTGAAGGAGACAAATTAGATCAAAATGCTCACCTTTGTTATTGTAGTATCTTTCTTTTTTATGACTTAAAACTGCTTGAGCAGTGATCACAATTATACAAACACCCAATAACACACCCAAGATAATCACCAGAGGATCCACTGGCTTTACTGCAAGTACCACAAAACATAATGAATGTACTGTGTCAATTGCAGAGATGTACATTTATGATTTATATTAAACATTTAAAAGAATTGCATGAATACAACATTATACATTAATTAAAATGTTAAATTTAAACATTTCCAATATTTAGTGAATTGGCATATAGAGAGGCTCTGTTTTATACAACAAAGATGTTTTCTTCATCAAAGAACGCATACAGAAATATTTAAAATGAGCAACTCAACAATTTATGATGAAAAACTTAATTTAGTTTCTTGCAAAATATTAAAAAGCCTGAGAAGAAAATAATTTGGCACTTACCCATATTTATTTTTGTCCCATTCCCAAAGAGAATTGTTCCACAGGTGACCACGGCGCAGTAGTAAGTGCCCGTGTCCATTTGGCTGCTAATGTTCTTGGACAGTTTGAAAGTGCAGCTCCGTGTAGAATCAGTCTCACACTGATTAGACTGATTGTAAGTGTAAAGGATTTCTGGAACAGGTTTTCCTGAATCAGATCTGAACCAGAACATCCTGATATCTGTGGTGCTGTGTTCATACAGCACAGAGCACTGCAGGGTCACTGAGTCTCCAGACCGGACAGGTTCTGATTCAGGATGCTGAAGAACAGACACCTTGGATTTATATCGGCTGTTTTTTGACCCTAAACAGACATGGAGACATTTTATGCATATGCAAAATCACATGCTTCAGCAAAGGTCTTATTTTAGAATTTAAATTAATGTGGACTATAATTTTGCAAATAATCATATGTAACAAATACAATTTAAGTATTATAGTATATAAATACTATTATAGAATTATAGTATTTCCAGTATTATTTAAAAAAAAAAAAAAAAACACCCCCAACTTAAAATAATGCTTGTAAGAAATTTTAACAACATCATTTGAATCTTCAATAAATTTATTCCTCAAGGATAAAACACAAACCTTTCAAAGCCAAATATGTGCCTTCAGCAAACTGAGTCTCATACTTTCTCCAGCCACAGTAATATACTGCTTCATCTGATGAAGTGACATTTGAAATCTTTAAATGACATTTGTCTGTGTCTGTCTCAATGCTAAAGCGTGAGGATTTAAAGTTGTCGAAGAAATTAGGAGTTTTGGCAAATTTCTGCACCATCACAACAGCTTGTGGTTGGTGTCCAGAAGTTTGCTTGTACCACGTAACTGGATCGGTGTGATCTATCAGAAAAAAGCAGCGCAGAGTGACATTGTCCCCAACAGAGACCATCATCACTGGATCTGGTTGATGAACAACCTCAGAATGTGTTGAGTCTGTAGGAAGGAAAAAAGAGCAAATAAGAAAATAATGTTATTTCATCTATGTGACAGTGTTATACAGTAAGCTCATGTTTTAGAAAACAGTGTTGTCATTGTGAGTACCATGTTAAAGTTAAATATAGGTATATATAAGTTTTTTAAGCCCCATAATGACTTACATAATTAATTTATGAGATGTTTAACATTTTTTCAATAGGCAAATAAATACTCATAAACAATGAAAAAAAATAATACGTTCTTTGAATAAAACTATTGCATTAGACAGAGAAATATAGCCCTCATTAAATCTATATGAATTATATGTTCAAAACGATTATTTAGAAAAGTTCTCTACAGGGATTTAAAAAAAAACATGAAATTATAGAAAACTGGAGGTGACTTACCTTTGTATATTAAAGAAAATTGTTAAAGAAATGCATTTAGATACAGTATACAGTATGTATTACGCACTTACACATTTCACATAGAAGCATGACAGATATCCACATAACCATCATCATCTCAGCAGTCTGTGAATGATTGGCTTGCCTTCATAAACTACTGCAAGATTATACTGTACACCTCAAGGTTGTACGCTGTATTGTCTGTCCTTTCGTGACATCACAGACTTCCTGTAACCTTTTCTTGTAAACATTACTGTTCTTTGAAGGATAGTCAGGATATAATCTCAAAGAAGCATCTCAGTATGTTGAAAAAAAAACATTGTGAATGGCAGCTACCAAAAATCACTTTGATATATGAAATGTGCTAACTTTTATTCAATATAAAAAGTGCATCAGTGAAAAGGTGAAGTATCGTAAAAACTTTGAGCTGTTTGAAGATCACACTGTACAATTAAAACTTTTAACAGTCTGCTCTAACATTCACGAAAGGGGTCCGTTTAAATATACATACATACTGTAATTATTGCATCAAATTAAGTAAAGACAAGGCCAGAGGTTACTAAATAAATAGATAAGTTAATAAATAAATGCTATAAGTTTGATCGTAACATATAATCATTGCTGATTCACCGTCTGTTTGATTACATGACATTAACTAACTGCTTGATTTTTACTGTACATTTCTGCCATATGGACATCAACTTGAGATAGTCACCAATGTTTAGCTATTACTAAATATAATGTAGAAACTTTAATTTTCTGTAAAGCTGCTTTGCAACGGTTTGCATTGTGAAAAGCGCTATACAAATAAACTTGAATTGAAATTAATTGAATAAATAAATAAAAAATACAAGACTACGTTTTTAAAAACTTTGATTCAAGAAATATTTCAAAAGACTTATCAGTGAGTAAATAAAAGCAAGAATCCAGCACACTTTGTCTGTCAGGGTCAGCTCATTAGTCACTATCTGAAGGTTTGGGACTCTATGCATGAGCTTGGGTTGTGTTGCAACCTGCACTTAAATCATTCCTGCAGGTTGATAGTAAATAAAAGGCTAGTAGGCTAGTAAATAAAAAAAACTCTGAAGCCAAGGTAAAAAACAGAATTTAAAAGAAAGTGTTGTGGAGACCCAAAGGAACTTAATAGAGCCAAACTAACAAACTTAATAACAAAACAACAGGAAGAGGTGGGACATCAAAGTGGGGAAATCAGTACCACAGAAACGTAGGCCTATGTGTGGTAAATCACTTTTTAAGCGTCATAGGGAAAACAGCGTTCACGTTGATTTGAGGTTTCATAACCTGGGTGCTTGTGGTTGTGAGTTCTCCTGTCTCCTGAGTTTGTTTGAATTAAAGACTGTTTATTTTGGAATTCTCCTGCGTCGTGCACATCTCTGCAACCACTGACCGTTACACCGGGAGAACAAATAACAGGAAAGTGTGGGAAAAAGCTTCTTATAGCCTGCTGACGCCGCCGAATGTAAACGGCACTAACACAGCTCATATGTAAACCGTCCCTTTTGCACAACAAATGGTGTTCTGTGGTCTGCGTGTGAACAGTTCATGATACTTATCTCTGTTTAACAACAGTGGGACGGAGAATCAAAAGGAAGGCATCTACGCATTACAAAAAAAATGTATTACTTGGCACGACAAAGGAAAGAGAATAGGCCTACAAACATGACAGAATTGGACAAATTTAATAGTACATTTAATTTTATAGTGGAACATCTAACTGATTTTGTGAACATTGTTATATATCATAAACAGCTGAGCATGTGGTTATTTGCAGTTAATATGAAAGGGAGAGAAAGGACATGATAAAAATAAATGGAAAAAATCAGAATAACAATAGTTTGCATACTATGCGTCCTAAACAGGTGGGAAGAGTGGGGTAAAACGCCCCCCCCCCCAAAAAAAAAAAAAAAAAAAAAAAACACTCTCAGAATCAGAAAGGGCTTTAATGCAAAGTCAGGTGCAAAGAAAAAGTACAGGAAAAGTCCTGCAATGGCTAAAAGTACAAAGTACATATAATTTGACATACATATAGATATACCTATAATAAAATTAAATATAACACTAAAAAATTAAGAGAATAAACAATAAATTAAACTTTTTAAAAAAAAAAACTATATAGTGACAAAAAATATATAGAAAAAAATACCATACTGTACAAATGTGCTATTTAAAGATGACCAGTGTTGAAAATAATTGTATTGTTCAGGTGGAATATGGCCTGTGTAACAGGGCGAACAAGACGTGAGACGTGCGGATCCATGTGCAAGCTTTATTCAACAAACATAGTCAAATCACAGGCAGGGTCAAACAACAGCAAACAGATATAGACGAGGCAAGACAAAGAGGTAGGTAAGGCAAGCGTAGGTCTGTGATCAGCGAACAATATCTAACAGGGCAAGGCAGAGAGATAATCCAGGTACACGAGCAATAATCCAAACGAGGTGCAAACAGAGTCCGAAGGGCAAGACAAAGGGTTAATCCAGGAAACACGGGCAAGAATCAAAACACTAGAGGCCAGGCCAGGCCAGGCCAACTAAGTTGGCTCCGTAGAGTAGCTATCGCTAGGAGAGTGATAAGCGCTATACAATACTCGGCAATGACAGAGAGGAAGTCCAAGGCTTATAAAGCTTGTGTGATCAGCTGTGTAATCAGAGCAATGTGAGATTGGTGACAGCTGTGTGTCCTCAGTGCAATGGATGATGGGAAATGCAGTCCAGTGTGCTGTGTGACAGTAGTGTAGTGCAAGAGTCAATGTGGTGAGCGAGTGACCTCTGGTGGTGAGTTAACGGAAGTTCATAGACCAGATTCGTGACAGCCTGAGGGAAAAAGCTGTCATGATACTTTTTTTGTTGTTGTTATGGAATATCTATCAATTTTTTTCTTCCTCTGCTCCTTCATATCCCTATGCCCCTCAGATACCCTATCCACTCTCTAACTTTACACTCACCAATACAGGTGCATCTCAATAAATTAGAATGTCGTGGAAAAGTTCATTTATTTCAGTAATTCAACTCAAATTGTGAAACTCGTGTATTAAATAAATTCAATGCACACAGACTGAAGTAGTTTAAGTCTTTGGTTCTTTTAATTGTGATGATTTAGGCTCACATTTAACAAAAACCCACCAATTCACTATCTCAACAAATTAGAATACTTCATAAGACCAATAAAAAAAAACATTTTTAGTGAATTGTTGGCCTTCTGGAAAGTATGTTCATTTACTGTATATGTACTCAGTACTTGGTAGGGGCTCCTTTTGCTTTAATTACTGCCTCAATTCGGCGTGGCATGGAGGTGATCAGTTTGTGGCACTGCTGAGGTGGTATGGAAGCCCAGGTTTCTTTGACAGTGGCCTTCAGCTCATCTGCATTGTTGGGTCTGGTGTCTCTCATCTTCCTCTTGACAATACCCCATAGATTCTCTATGGGGTTCAGGTCAGGCGTGTTTGCTGGCCAATCAAGCACAGTAACACCATGGTCATTGAACCAACTTTTGGTACCTTTGGCAGTGTGGGCAGGTGCCAAATCCTGCTGGAAAATGAAATCAGCATCTCCATAAAGCTTGTCAGCAGAAGGAAGCATGAAGTGCTCTAAAATTTCCTGGTAGATGGCTGCGTTGACTGTGGACTTCAGAAAACACAGTGGACCAACACCAGCAGATGACATGGCAGCCCAAATCATCACTGACTGTGGAAACTTCACACTGGACTTCAAGCAACATGGATTCTGTGCCTCTCCACTCTTCCTCCAGACTCTGGGACCTTGATTTCAAAATTAAATGCAAAATTTACTTTCATCTGAAAAGAGGACTTTGGACCACTGCAGCAACAGTCCAGTTCTTTTTCTCCACAGCCCAGGTAAGATGCTTCTGACGTTGTCTCTGGTTCAGAAGTGGCTTGGTAGCCCTTTTCCTGAAGATGTCTGAGCGTGGTGACTCTTGATGCACTGACTCCAGCTTCAGTCCACTCCTTGTGAAGCTCTCACAAGTGTTTGAATCAGCTTTGCTTGACTGTATTCTCAAGCTTGCAGTCATCCCTGTTGCTTGTGCACCTTTTCCTACCCAAATTCTTCCTTCCAGTCAACTTTGCATTTAATATGCTTTGATACAGCACTCTGTAAACAGCCACACCTTTCAGTAATGACCTTCTGTGACTTACCCTCTTTGTGGAGGGTGTCAATGATTGTCTTCTGGATCATTGCCAAGTCAGCAGTCTTCCCCATTATTGTGGTTTCAAAGAACAAGAGATACCCAGAATTTATACTATATGGATGGTCATTTATTGAAACTCAAATGTAAATATTCTAATATTTTGAGATACTGATTTTTTACTTTCATGAGCTGTAAGCTCTAATCATCAAAATTAAAACAAAAAAAAACGTTTGAAATGTTTTACTTTACATGTAATGAATCTGAAATTATGAAAGTTTCACTTTTTGAAATAAGTTACAAGAAAAAATTAACTTTTTCACAACATTCTAATTTATTGAGATGCACCTGTACATCTGTGGTTGAACAGCTGATTATGAACTCTACCTCCTCTTCCTCTGTTAGACCCAATACCAACACATCTGCTCAAAAATGCTTTGCCCTGCCTCATTATACCTATCACTCACAAGATAAATAGATACTTTATGACTGGTTATGTACTGCCTGGACTGAAAGTATCCATGATCACCCCAGTACTCATAAAACCTAGCCTTGACAAAACTCTCCTGGGTAATTTTAGACCACTTTCCCTTTTTCTCTAAGGGCTTAGAAAAAGTGGTCGTCACACAACTACAGTATCATTTGGACAAAAATAATTAGCATGAACCTTTTCAATCTGGATTTCGTCCTCTCCACAGAACAGAGACTGCACTTCTAAGAGTAGTGAATGACCTTCTCCTTGCCCCTGATACTGGTGTTGTCAGTCTTCTAGTCCTGAGCGCAGCTTTTTATACTGCTTGCCGTTCTATACTCCTGTCTCTTTTGTCTGTGGTCGGCATTACAGGAACTGTCCTACAATGGCTAAGCTCATATCGCTCAGGCAGGCAACAGTTTATTAACATTGATAAACAGAAGTCTCGTTCTGTCACTTCTTCCTGTGGAGTGCCCCAAGGATCTGTTCTTGGTCCAGTTCTGTTCTTAATCTACATGCTTCCTCTGGGGTCAAATCATCAAGCGCCATGGTCTAAATTTCCGGTTATGCTGATGATACGCAAAAAAAAAATTCTGCACAGCCCAATTCTGTTTTTCTTCCTACTTCTTTAACATCTTGCCTACATGATCTTAAAGTATGGATGGCTCAAAAGTTCTTAAAATTGAATACTGAAAAAACAGAGATTCTGTTAGTTGGCCCAAAATAAATATATATATATATTCCTCTCATCTTGACTTTTTTATTAATATCGATGGAGTTATAGTACATCCTTCCCCTACTGTATGTAATTTTGGTGTACTATTTGATTCTGCACTATGCTTTGAACCCCATATCAACCAGCTTGTCAAGTCCTGTTTTTACCAACTTCACAATATTGTCCATTTACGACAATCTCTAAGTTTCAAAGATGCTAAAACTGTTATTCATGCTTTTATAACTTCATGCCTGGACTATTGTAACTCCTTGTTATATGGCCTACCTAACAAATCCCTTAATCGCTTACAGCTAATTCAAAATGCAGCTGCTTGTGCCTTTACATTTACCAAAAAATCAGCTCACATCACTCCTGTCTTACAGAAATTACATTGACTCCCCTTTATCTATTGTATTCAGTTTAAGATACTCACTAATCCTAGTTTTCAAAGCTTGTCATGGTTCTGCACCTTTGTACCTCTCTGAATTAATTCACCCTTATGTCCTTATGCAAACTCTAAGATCGAGTTCTGAGAATTTGCTTGCAGTACCCAAGTTCAGACTTTCTAGTGTGGGTAGCAGGGCTTTTAGCATTTCAGCTCCTAAGCTTCCTAAACTTCCTCAAAACCTTTGTGCTGTCTCTTCACTCCATACCTTTAAAACCGATCTCAAAACTCACTTTTTTACAATATGTTTTGTTAATTGACTGTCTGTGTCATCTGGTACATAAGATGAAAGTGTGACCTGAATTGTTGAAATGAGTAGTATCCCAAAAGTACCCAAATTATTTACTATTACAGGTGAAAATTCGAAGTGCAGATCCATGAACATGAACAAACATGTACAAAAGTTTAAAAAATATATTTTTCAGTCAATGATGTTCAGGGAGCATGGAAACCATAGCAGCGCCCATGTTCCAAACTGAAGTTCTCAAAACTGGCCACTTCAAAGGGCCCTTCGTTATGAAGGATTTTGGATGAGCGCCTCCATAATTGACAGGAACAGTTTTTTGGTCCCCAGCACCCTTCAGTCCTCTGAAGCTCTCATTTGGAGGAAAAACCCTTCTAAGGCATCAGGGCATAGAGACGAGCCCTTCAGAATGGAATACAGTATTCATCTCTGGTCAAAAACCAGAATGTAAGCACACACAGAAAGAGGTTTACTGTGAAATGTGATTATTACCCAAATACTTAGCAGAAAATTTAAAGAAGCCTATTTTGTTCATGTTTACCTTTCATTCTTTTTTAGTATATTTAAAAATGTATTAATATCTGTGATTATGACAGAAACTGAAAGTGATATTTTAATTGCATGTTATCTAGATTACTTCTTATTTTGCACAACCAACCTTCAGTAATATTAAATAATTTTTAAAATACCCTACAAAGAAAACCTACTAATGTTACAGCATTGTGGGTAACAAAATCTGACAGACCTTTGTTTTATAGTTCAGAAGATAACTGGAAAGTGAAGAGGACTTTTTCCCCTATAGGTGTCTCAACCAATGGTAATTAATATGAGTAAGTTAGTCCAGGAAGTACTGTATATAAGGAACTCCTGCTTTGCAATAAAACTATTACCAGTTTGATGGAGTAGATGGGCAGCAGAAAAATTGTTACATTATTTTTACAATGATTCCTTGGACATTTGTTACTGTTCTTTGTATTTTACGTAAGTCATGTTTTTGACACTTTTGAATATTTATTTTAAATGATTGCTGTGATTATTTATTTAGTTTTTAGAGCTCTGTAGATTTTCTGATTGATTTTCTGCAAGCATATTGTGGATTAGTTATTCATTTTTACTGAATAACCCGTCTTAACATGTGAACATGATCAGTTTTTTCAGGAACTGCACATCTTCGTGTTCATCAGCCAGATAAAATCATAACTGTGGCACTTGGCAAAACTGTGACTCTGCAGTGTTGTTCAGATAAAGACAACATATTTTGGTATAAGCAAATTGCTGGACAAGAACCTCGAGTCATATCAGCATTGCAGAAAATGTCAGAACCCATATTTTTCAATGAATTCAAAAATTATCGATTCTGTGGCAAGAGATTGGGCAGAACCTCCAATCTGACAATTTCAGGCATCATTCAGTCAGATGAAGCAGTGTACTATTGTGGAGCAAAAGCATTTTATATTGAGTTTGGAAGTGGAACACATCTGATCATTAAAGGTAAATTTTCAAAATCATCAAAATCATGTATTTAGCCTATTTTTGAAGATTATGCACATCAGTAAATTACAAAGTAGAATAAGATATTTATGAATCTCTAAAACAATTGAGATAAAGATTTATTTTTATTATATTTAATTATGTATTTATTTATTTGAGTAGGTCGACAAGTTTCAACATCAAAGATCTCAAAGTCTGATCATCTAAGTGACTTCACAGAATGTCATCAAAAATGTTTTGAAAACAGTACAAAACAAGCGAAGAATGGTAAACAAGCACTGCTTTCATTTAATTACCTTTGTGACAGAAAAGTATTCATAATAAGAAACTCTTAAGTGTTCATAATAAATCTAGAAACATTTATTGTGCATAAATTTCAGAAGACATTTCAGAAGAAAGGCTCTGTCCAGCAGTGCTTGTGTTGGCATGTGCTTTGGGACTTTGTGGAGTTCTAATATTCGCTCTTGTGGGTTTTATATTTAAGAGAGGTATGTGTGAACAGTGTCTGCTAGGATTTTTTTCTTTTCTTTTTCCCCCTTTTTGAATTAATCTTTGAAAATGCTTATAGTTGTTTCTGCATCTTTTTCATACAGTGCAAGTTTCTGGACAAGACAACCAAGTGAGAGGTCCTCAGGTAAGAGGATGAATTGCTGTCTATATTAAAGAGGAATCTTTACCTTTAGTAATGTTTAAAATGTAATTTTGATTTGTTTGGACTGCCAAACTAGGATGTTTTGTTTTGTTCAGCTCCAACAACAAAATTGTATTTAACCAATTACTGTTAGTTTTCTAATTTCATGTTGCTTTTTGAAATTAATAAGTGAATAAATGTAGCCTATATCAATGTCACTGTGATTTGCTTTATACGTATAAATGCAGTGAATTCAAATACAAGTCAATTTGATAATTTTGTTAACCTTTTCTCTTCAGGACACTGATGATGAGAATTTGACATATGCAGCCCTGCGATTCAGTCAGAGAAAAATAAAATCTGGAGAAAAATCTCCGGAGAGTGTGAACATATGATTCTTTAAATGTTCAGTTTTTATTGTCTGCCCTGTTGTGCTCTATATAATGAACATAAAATGGTGTGGTGTATAAATATTGAGTGTATTATTTAACAGGTTGCACTATTATTTAGTGCAGGTTGTTTCATTGAGATTATTTTAACATGAAGAGTATTTTTATTAATTGATTATCTTGTTCTTGTCCATTCATTTTCTCTCCACTGCATCCAATCTTCTGACAAGGGATCTGTTATCTCTAAGATAGATTCATTTTACAGTATATATGCTCAATAACATACAGAAACTGACCTACACTGAGAAATATTCGCTGAAGTGAAATAAATAAATAGTCCAAACCTCATTTATGTAAAATTTCCAAAGGACAGTAAGCTGAGATGCATTGCTTATAAGTTATAGGCCTATGTCTTATATGTAGCTGTTATAAGTCTTATTGCAACTAGGTAACAGGAGGACTATAGAAATAAATGTCATTTTTTTAATGTCAAAATACATATGAAAGGTTATTTTGAGGTAAACTAAACATGCATCTAATTGGAACAATACACTTGAAAGAATAAGGTTACTAACATCTAACCAAAATCAGTGTCATGTTTACTGATAAGATTTATGCAGAAATATTTTTTAATAATTTTAAATAGTGTTTTTCACACTCAACAGCCGATTTAGTCATGGATGGAATTTTTTCTGCACTGTTAAAGCAACACTAGCATGAAGGTGTTGTAGTGCAAAAAAATGTGTGATTGCTGCTCTGATGATTGTGTGGTAATAGTGTGTTCCATTGTAGCAGAAAGATGGATTAAACTGGATTGAGCATTTGCTCCAATCTCTGCAGTTTATATTTGTCAGTCCTGTCTTCCTGTGTACTGTGTTCCCCTTCTTCTTGTGCCCATATTTGGTTTTCCTGTTCCTATTTAGTTTCCCTGATTAGTTTATTAGTCTCAGTCTGTGTGTTAATTACTCCCCACCTGTTTCAGTTCTTCCTCGTTTGATTTCCTTGTGTTTAAAAGCCCTGTGTTTCCTCTTCTCTAATGTCCGGTATTGTTCGTCTTACCTGTGCTCCATGTTCCCTGAGGTTAGTGTCATTAAAATATATCATTTTGAAGAACTCCTTGTTTCCTTACTCCGACGCCTTGTGACAGAATACCGGACCAACAAAGAGTAAGTGGCGCCCCTTCTCCCCTTTTGTTTTCGGGTTTTTAAAAACGTTTTTTGTTTTCCATTTTCTTCTCTCCCATGGCTATGGAAGTCGCCGCTCGTTTCCTCGCCCTATCCCGCAGAGATCTCCCCTTCTACGAGTACGCCAGGGAATTCTGTGGGGAAGGTGCTGGACGACAGGGCCGTCAATCATCTGTTCTGGCTCGGGGCCAATTACCATCGCCCCGTGGACTGAGTTGGAGAGAAGGGATCTTCCGTTGTCTGGGGAGTGTCTGGGCCCGAGCCAGGACCAGCCCGCCGTCCAGTCCGTCAGCACAACCCCAATCAATCCTGTCAGCCGCCGCTGACTCTAGCCTGCCGCCGTTCGCGGCTCACCCAAGCCCGCCGCCGTTCGTGGGGAAATCAGCGCCGCCTTTCGCGGCTCCCTCAAGTCCGCCGTCCGCGGGGAAATCAACGCCGCTGTCCACGGCTCTCCCAAGCCCGCCGTCTGCGGGGAAGCATCGCCGCCGTCCGTGGCAATCTCAAGCCCGCCGGCGGTTCTTGTGGCAAGCCTGCCGGTCGCGGCGCCCTCCAAGCCAGAGCCCGTTCCTCGACAGCGCTCTCCAGTGCCGGCCCCTGAAGGCGCTATGCAGTGCCCGCCTCTCCAAGGCCCATTCCTCCAGGGCCCATTCCTCTAGTGTCCGCGCTTCCAGAGTACCCCCATGAGTCCGCGCTTCCAGAGCGCCCCCAAGTGCCGATCGAGCCCCTACTTTCCCCAAGGAAATTTTGCCAGCTGAAGAGGCGGGGGCTGTGGCCTCCCGAATCCCCTGATCCGCCACGGCCACCCGAGCTCCAGGATCCGCCACGGCCGCCCGAGCTCCCTGATCCGCCCCGGCCACCCGAGTCCCCTGAATTGTCATGGCTGCCCGAGCTCCTCCCCTCCCCGTTGGATGTTGCTAAGGCGCGGGACGCGCCTTCCGGGAGGGGGGACTAATGCCAGTCCTGTGTTCCCCTTCCTCTCGTGCCCATATTTAGTTTTCCTGTTACTATTTAGTTTCCCTGATTAGTTTATTAGTCTCAGTCTGTGTGTTAATTACTCCCCACCTGTTTCAGTTCTTCCTCGTTTGATTTCCTTGTGTTTAAAAGCCGTGTGTTTTCCCTTCTCTAATGTCCGGTATGGTTCGTCTTACCTGTGCTCCATGTTCCCTGAGGTTAGTGTAATTAAAATATATAATTGTGAAGAACTCCTTGTCTCCTCGTTCCTTTACTCCGACGCCTTGTGACGATATTGGCCACATTACGTTTCTAAGCCTTCATGTGGGCTGGTGATAGGTTTAGGTGACGACCACCAGAAAGGGGTCAGTCATTTATCTGGTTGAAATATGGCTACTTGCAAGTGAGTGGATTGGGCACACTTTTTAAAAGTTTAAATAGATGAGAAATACAGAACACAATGATGTTAATTTAGTATTCTGAAACCGGAACGCTTATAGTTTCTAATAGTGAAATATTCCCCATAGCATTTGGAATTTGTGCAAATGCAGATTATATTCATATTAATTTCTTCTTTTTGCACTTGTATGATTTTTTTTTTTTTTGGGGTCTGGATAATGTCATTTTGTAGGCATATTCACCATATTACTTGGTGACATTTTACAGTGTTCCAATTTTGTACTCTGAAACGATATTTAAGTTACACGTTGCATGCTATTGTAGTTGTTGAGATTTGTTTTACTTATTTGTTTGTAACATTTTCTTCCGCAAAATAAGGAATTAAGAATGTTTCCTCACTTTGTAACTTGCAGCATATACTGTCCAAACCCTAAACAAATGAAATATAACTAATTTTAGTAATTTCCAAATGGATACAATTGCCTTCCAGTAGAATTTAGAACTTATAGATTTCCTTGCAGAGGTTATTTTATTTTTGCATATGCTTGTATTTAGTCTATACACAGTATGCCTCCTGAATGTGAACTGATAGACTTTCTGTAATTATGTGTGGGAGGGTTAAGATTCAGTGTCAGTTTAGGCTCCGCCTCCACCACAGTGGCTAAAACAACTTTCAAAATGTGCTTTTGTACAGTATGTGTGTTTGCTTGTCCTTGGTTTCACAGGCAGGACATTATTATATATTATACAATTCATATGAGAGAAATAAACACCACACAATAGTCGTGTTGTAAAAAATCCATCCCTCTATCTGTATATGAACATAATTAGTTCTGGCTCTAAAACAGACTAATCATTTATTTTGTATCTCTTGGGACCATCAAATGTGTCAAAGATAAAGATGCATCAACCTGTGTTTGTGTTCAGTGTGCAGTGTTGGAATTTGGCACTTGCATGTGTGAGTGGATGTGAGTTTTATGTGCATCTCTATGTGCAGGAGTGCATCTGTGCTTAAACGTGTGAGCGTGTGTGAGGTATTGTGCAGACTGTGAGACGTGTTATTTTAAGCGGTTTCTCTGCACCGCTCATGTCCTCCTGTCACCCACCACCCTCGCTTAAGTTACCCATGACCACTCATATCTACCGACTTACTCCATCCTCAGTGGGTTTCTCAGTAAACAAGTCACTTGCCACAACAGCTTTTAAAATTTCCACAGGATGTATAGTTATTTTTGCCACTGTTATAGTTAGTAGTGCTCAAATGCATGTTGTTATTTAAGGGAGTACTCAAAAAGGTCATCTCTAGGAAGCACTTAGGCCTAATCGAGGATATTTTATGCTTATGTAATAACACTACAGTTGCAACTAAATTTATATTGCATTTAAAAATACTTGTATTAATCTTTTAATGGAAAACCTGTTCTGTGTTGGTTTTTGTGTGGAAGTGTATAAATATTCTCAACACTAAAACTCTGTGCAAAAGATACAGTCAAGCCTAAGGTTTTCTTTTTAAACTATATGTTGTATGATATGTATGATGATGTTGTATGATATGTATGTATGATAATCAGGAAGACAGTTTGTGTGACCTTATAGCGCTCTGTGTTAAAACCACAATGATGCACAATAATTTTCCAAACCATGGTCACTGTGTGCAGAGACAATAACTGCTGCTCATGTGATTCAAAACAATGACCAACTGCTGTTATGTTCAGACTGGGACTAGTTGTCACACATGGAATTGGTCACAGAATTAAACTTCTTATCTGTAACTTTATTTTTCTAGCAGTGGTATTGTATGTTGATTTTAAAGAGCTAGTTCAAAATGCAAATGCATTGTCCAAACCGAACTACATAAAAATCATAGTTTTGCTATAGCTATTGTGTGAACAAGTGAACACAATAAAACCACATTAACATCCATTCAGAACAAATTCAATTATAATGATTTAGATTTTCAAGCATTAGGTTTTAACCTTTTAAGAGTTTTTTTCCCTCCTCCTCTTTTTTTTTTTTTCATTAATATTGAGATGGGACAAGTTGTCACTTATTATTAATGTTATTATAAATTAAATTTATACAAACTTGTTGTATTGTTTCATTTTTCCTTGAAAGCCTATAACACTGATTAACGACCGTTTCTATTGTGACAAAATACCCCATAGTGTGACAACTATGTCCAGCTACTGGGGCATGTTGTCACTAAAGTCAACACATGCCCAGTGTACTGTATATTTTAATACAGTTTATATATATATATATATATACAACGCCTGTGGCCTGTTTTTTTTTCTGTATATTCAACCTGAAATAAATGGATCTCTTCAGTATTCTTCATAACACCGTTAATCTCTAGCGCCATCTATTGGTTTAATGTAAATTGTGTAATTAATCTGTCCAAACTATTCAGATTTGGATTAAGATAAATAGCACAGTTTCATTTAGCGTCGAAATAGGTATAAGTTTTACAAAGGTATGTTTTATATATATATATATTTTTTTTTAATGGCTCTTTGGCTTCCATGCCGTCTACGGAAGTTTAGTTTATCTATCCCAACTGCACGTGTTGATCTTTCTCATTTGATATTGCCCTGTTGTAACATGTTGATTTTTATCTAGAACTTGACCACGCCTGCCAGGCAATGATTGAGGATGAAAGGGCATGTGTGCAGGTTTCCTTTGCAGGTAAACATTAACTCTCTTTACAGTACAGTTGGCCCTGAGGTGGTAAATCAGCCAAGCCTTATATAATGTGTCACATCGCCTCGCCCTCCTGCAGCGGGAGTTTTTCTTCTGGGTGATATTACAATCTCTCTCAGTCCATATTCAGCTCCAGAGAGGTCCATCATCATGTTGTTCAGTCAGTGGGCTCTCCTCTTGACCGCGTGGATGCTTCGTGTGGAGGTTTCATCGTTTAACGTGGACACGCAGAACGTGATAAACAAGCGTGGAGAAGCTGGCTCTTTGTTTGGGTTTTCTATGGCCATGCACCATCAGCTCAAACCTTCAGAGGAGCGAGTGTGAGAAACTTGTTCTTATTATACATTTTATTTTATTATTATTTTTTAAGCGAACAAGTGATACATGTTTAAATTATACAAACTGTTGTGAACCTGTAGCAATTTTGTATTGTTTTTCAAAAATATCCAATAGTTCAAACCTTAACGCTTTATAATTACCTGCATGCTTATTAATATTATTGAAATATTAAATAATCATCTATCTATCGACAACACTTTCATCTTCAGTTTGCTGATTGGAGCACCTCTTGCTAAAGCACTGTCCAGTCAAAATGCCAATATATCTGGAGGTCTGTACAGATGTAAATTCACAGCAAAATCTGATAATTGTGAACGCATTTCGGTTGATATAAAAGGTTGGTTGTGCCTGACTTATTGTTACTTTAATGCATATTTCTAATATTTTATCAGTCAGTTGCATTGCTGAATAATGACCAAATACGTTGTTTATTTTTTTGATAATGCAAGCAGTTTAAGTATCTTAAAGAGCTTATTCTAATCTTAAAGAACGTCCCTCAAACACTCCTGGACAAGATTATAGAGAAAAGCAATGGCTGGGCGTCCGGGTCCGAAGTCAGGGACGAGGAGGCAAAGTAGTGGTAAAGAAGCATCTTGTGTTAAATCAACTGGTTCTAATTTATCGTGAAAACACTTTAAAGTTGAAGTAAAGCACTTTAAAGTACCCGTCAAACTCTATGTTTTTGTACATATAATAGCTTAATGTGTAAAGTCTATATTCTGTTTTATCTAGACTTGTGCCCACAGGTACCAGGATTGGAGTTATGACAACCGGCGGTTATTGGGCAGATGTTTTGTCCTAGAACAGGACCTTAACTTGGTGACCGATGGAGAGTCCACAAGAGCTATTTGTAAGAATCGGGCACCAGATAAGCACAAGTTTGGCTACTGTCAACAAGGGGTCTCTGTAGCATTTTCCAAAGACAACAAATATCTTGTTTATGGAGCTCCAGGAGCATATGAATGGAAAGGTACTGCAAAACTTTATAGGCAGGTGGTATTTTAGTGATGATGTAAAAGCTTTATTTAATTGTAGTCATTTTTTAGAACTCATTGTAACTTTAAGTCTGTAATATTGAGTATTCCCTTGCAGTCTATCATTTATAATCTCTTTTTCACACTTAAGGCATTGTGCACATGGAGCCTGTTGATGACTTCTCTATAGAGACCTATGAAACGGGAGATCATAATCAGCGTCAACACGAGCTTATTCCTGTGGACATCAGCAGCTTTTTAGGTGATTACAGTCAACCTCTTGGACTACTGTGTACCAGAGGCCAGCATACAGTATAACTGTACTGAATGCAGACCTATTCAAAATAATATATTACTGTAAATATAGATGCTTCATCTTGTGTGATGCAGTGGTTAGAAATGCATTAGAATGCATCAACAAATATAAAATAATGAGGAATACAACTTGATATTACCATGGAAACTCACTGTAACTTTCAGAAGTTCCAAAAAAAAAGGCATTTATTGAAACTAAGCAGCAAAAATCGACTCATTCTAAACATACTAATGTATGGATCCAAGGGAAAAAAAGGCTGTATTAATTTGATCAAAAATACAGAAAAAAATTATAAATATAGAACGAAATAGAATTGGTTTTCCTATTTTAATATACTTTAAAATATAATTTATGAATTTGAATATGAATTTTCAGCATCATCATCTTCAGTGTCACATGATCCTTCAGAAGTCATTCTAATATGCTGATTTATTATCAGTGTTGAAGCTGTTGTGCAGCTTAATATTAATTTGGAACCTGTGATGCTTTTTTCTTTGAATACAAAGTTTAAAAGAATGGCATTTATTTGAAATAGAAATCTTTTCTAACAATATAAGTCTTTACTATCACTTTTATCCATTTAACACATCCTTGCTGAATAAAAGTATTAATATCTTTAAAAAAAGAAAAATTACTGACCCCAAACTTTTGAACAGTAACCTAACGTATATCGTGACACAAAATTTCTATTTTGAATAACACTGTTCTTTTTAACTTTTTATTTATCAAAGAATCCTGAAAAAAAGTATCACTGGTCACAAAAAAAATAGTAAGCAGCACAACTGTTTCCAACACTGATTATAAATCAGCATATTAGAATGATTTCTGAAGGATCATGTGACTAAAGACTGATGATGCTGAAAATTCATATTCAAATTCATAAATTATATTTTAAAGTATATTAATAGAAAACTGTTATTTTAAATTGCAATAATATTTCACAAAATGACCGTTTTTTTCTATATTTTTGATCAAATAAATGCAGCCTTGATGAGCATAAGAAACTTCTTTAAAAAAACATTAATAATTTTACTGATCCCAAACTTTTGAATGGCAGTGTATGTATGCTATGACACTTTTAAATCTGATACCATCTATTTATCAACAAATTTTCTTTTGTTTTGTGTCAGGCTTTGCTGTCGATACTGGGATGAACCTAATGAAAAAAGGAGAGCTGAATGTTGTGGCCGGGGCTCCGCGATCAAACCACAGCGGGGAGGTTTTGCTGCTGAGACCAGAAGAAAAGGCAGAAACAAGGAACCTGAAAGCTGAGTACATCCTTCAAGGCCCAGGTTTGGCCTCCTCCTTTGGCTATGATCTCGCTGTTCTTGACTTAAATGGAGATGGGTGAGTCTTCACTTAACAAGTTACAAAAATGACTAAACAGGATGTGATTGTAAAATTTCCTACGAGTAATAAAGGCATTAAACTTTTACAACACAGCTGATTAGGGAGTTTATGTCTGCAATGCTTCAGGTGGGATGATCTTGTTGTGGGTGCTCCAGAGTTCTCCAAAATAAGCATGGATGAAGATGTAGGAGGAGCTGTGTATGTTTACATCAACCAAGCCAAAGGACAGCGCTGGAACCTAATCAAACCAGTGTGTCTATATGGGAAAAGGGACTCCATGTTTGGACTAGCAGTGGCACATATTGGGGATATCAATCAAGATGGATACCAAGGTTGAATGAAAGGTTATTTTTTTACTTCAGTCTTGGGCCTCAGCTTTACAGTTCATCTGACAGATGATATTTTCTGATTAACAGATTTTGCAGTGAGTGCTCCTAACGAGGATACAGGGAGAGGTCGAGTGTACATATATCATGGTTCAGCTGCAGAGTTTCATCAAAATCCAGAGGTTTGTAAAAGGAGTTACATATGTATAAGCTTTTTTATTTATTTACTTATTTTATTTATTCATTTATTGCATTAGAGTATATATATATATATAATATATAATGACAAAAAAAATTCAAAATATGTGAAAATTTATAATAATATTATATTATTACTCCCAGAATGAATCATTATGGAGATCTTCTATGCCCTTTTGCATTTGAAACTAAAAACAATTTGAAAGTGACTCTGTTGAAACAGTCTCTGTTTATAGGTTTTAGATGCTGGAGACCCTAATATCAAATCGTTTGGTTATTCTTTGGCTGGAAACATGGATATAGATGATAATGGCTATCCAGACCTGGCTGTGGGTTCACTTTCAGATAGTGTGCAAGTTTATAGGTTAGATGTTTCCTACATTCATAAAATCATAGATTTAAGGTTGATCAGATGTTTTGCATTCATATAATTCCTGTGAAGTGATAGAATAACAAGACACACCCCACATTATAAAAATACTTTCATTAAATATCATTTTGTAGTATCTGAACATTTCAGAATACTAAATTATTTATATTTTAATTAGTGTTGTCAAACGATTAATCGTGATTAATCGCATCCAAAATTAAAGTTTTCAAAATATATACTGTATGTGTGTGTGTACATTATAAATATACACAGTACACACACATATATTATCTAAACAACATCTTTTATTTTGGATGCGATTAATCACGATTAATTGTTTGACAGCACTAATTTTAATATTTCTTCTATTTCTTTTTTTAAGGAGTAAACCTGTGGTAAACATAGAAAAGACCTTAACATTAACACCGAATACTATTGATTTCAAGGCTCAGGACTGCAAGAGATATTCATGGTGAGATCTATATCTATATCTATCTATCTATCATCAAAATTATTTTGTTTTTAATTTTCTTTTATTTTAATGCATTTTTAGCAATATTACAGCTCAGTCCTGCTTCACTTACACTGCCCAGACACCTACATACAATCACAAACTGAGTGAGTCCATTCCTTGTTCTCCATCCCGCATGCTTAATATCAAAACAAAAAATGAATGTCCCAGAGCAATCTTTATGAGTCATTCCAAACGGGTGTGTTTGATTAGTTACTATATAACTTGTCAGAGCAATTTCTTTTTGTGCCATTTGAATCCCATCTGATAGTCACCTTTCTGCAGGGATCAAGTACACGCTAAAGGCTGATACATTGCTGATAGAGAGGGGTCTTCGTACACGAGTAGTCTTTGTGAATTCTGAGGCTGCACAGGGATACCAGGAACTGTCTGTCCAAGGCAAACAAGAGTGTATCCAGACCAAGCTCAGGCTGCTGGTACTATCAACTTACTCTCTAATTTGCTGGTTTTAAGAATTGCAAGTGAGAATTCATGATGAAAACCATTTTATTGTGTCTTAGGGAGATATCCAGGATAAGCTAACCAGCATTTTCATCAGCCTGTCTGTTTCTTTGCCGTCTAACAATCCGAAACAGACAGTCAGAAACCTTCCTGGCTTAGAGCCAGTTCTGAACGCTCTGCAAGAAAATGCAACCAAAGCAGAGGTAAATTCCAAAATCTACCATAACACTTGTTGTATTGCTTTAATATTTACCGATCTCAAACTTGGATTTCTTTGTCATGTAATATTTCGTCTCCCAGGTCAACTTTAGAAATGCCGGCTGTGGAAGTGACAACATCTGTCAGAGTAACCTGCAGCTCGAGTATAGGTTCTGCACCAAAGGCCAACAACAAGACAAATGTGTCACGCTAGCCATGTAAAACCATTATTTATGTGGCTTGTGCATGATTTAGGACTGATGTTTTTTCTACAGCTCAAAAATTGCACGATTGATATTTGGCATGAAGTTTGTATAAAGCTGGTGTTTTGTTGCTGTAACTGCAAAACATGTACTGACAAATCTGGACCTCTTAGTTTTAATATCTCTGGGGCAACAATAAAATAATAATCACATTATGTGGGAATTACGCAATACAATTTGCATATTAGCTACATATTTGGCACATTTTGTAATATAGGCTTTAAAAGAAAAAAAAACCTTCTTTGGCATTCCTGAATTTGGCTGTATCTTTGTGTGTTGAAGGGAAAATGATATTGCTGTCATTTCTCCTGGTGATAAGAACATTGCCCTGGAGGTCACTGTAACCAACATAGGTGGAGATGATGCACACCAGAGCCAACTTTCTGTGGTGTTTCCAGAATTTCTGCAGCTATCATCAGTCGAGCCGAAGAAGAGTAGTGTGAGTGTCCCATTTTACTGAAAACTAATTTCTGTGTAATTCTTGACAAGTTTGCATCAAAAAGCCTGACTATGTTTTGTGTTTTACCATAATGCAGTCACATTTGTATAATGCTCTGTTGCATCTGTTTGGAAGGACTGTCATGTTCAGGTCTAGACTTGTACGCTCAAAAAAATAGAATGTCGGATTTTAAGAGGAGTCTCGAGTTGTTCCAAACAGCTGTCGAGTATTCCCTACTGTCCTCAATTCAACTGTATGAACTAAAGAAAGTTTCAGATAACTAGTGGAGCATGTTAGCATGCTAAATAAAAGTTAATAGTTTTGGTTCTTACACATTGTAAACGTTGCCCACACATCTTGCAGACTTGTAATTACCAGTATTACTGTCTTTAAAATATTGTCCAACAATATATTTATCATTTTGTCTATTTTACTCACTTAACAATGACTGAGCAAAGTGAAGCTAACAAAATGTTTTTTAATTGAAGGAACTCTTAAATAAAGTGTTTTAGTGTAACATTTAGTGTACATTCCTTCAGATTTTGGATATACGTAGGTGTTTTCAAATAACTTTTGTCTTTTATCATGGTGCAGGAAACTCGGGTGCAGTGTAACCCAAATGAAAATAAAACACAGGCCGACTGCCAACTTGGAAATCCTTTTAAAAGAGACTCAGAGGTATGAAGAGTAATTCAAATTTTACATTTTCAGTCTATAATCAAATCTGTCAGCCTCCTAATTCAGGTTCTTTTCTTTTCAACACTTTCAGGTTTCATTCTTCCTGATACTCAACACAGAAAGGCTTTCCTTGAGAGTAACAAGCGCTAATGTGACTATGTTGCTAAAAACGTAAGAAGACTCTAGCTGTGATGATATCTTAGCTCTAGTTTAACAATTAATCAGCATAATACTTTTATAGAAGTAGTGTAAAGGTTTATAGCATGAAGAACTTTACAAGCTAATGGGTTTGGAAGTTTAAATCTTTTACTATTTGTTTTTTGGCAATAGGATCAGCATTCAAAATATTCCAGTAGTCGTTGCAGAAGCAAAAATTATCTTTGAACTGCATCTGAAAATCGCTGGGTAAGTTTTGTTAATTGTTAATCAAAAATGTGCAGCAGTCTGCAAGTTTTTTTTTTTGAAGGAATTTAATACTTTTATTTACAAAGGACAAATTAAATTGTCAAAAGTAACAGTAAAGACATTTATTAATTTCAAATAAATGCTGTTGTTTTGAACTTTCTATTCATCAAAGATGAATATTGTTTTCAAAATTGATAAGAAATGTTTAAAATATAAAAAATATTTTTTATTTTCTATTTTTGGTCAAATGAATGTAGCCTAGGTGAACATAAGAGACCTTTCAAAAACATTTTTAAAATCTTACTGAACTGTAGTGTACAAGCATTAATGTGGATTCTGCAATGCTTGTGACTGAAAGTATTTAAGATACTCTTAATAAGAGAATGCTTGTTTTTTCTGATGTATTTTGTCTTTGTAGTCTTGCTAAACCCTCCCAATTATTCTTTGGAGAAGTAAAAGATTTGAAAGCAATGAAATCAGAAGATGATATCGGCTCTTCGGTCCAATATGAGTTCAGGGTTGGTGTTTCAGTCTCCTTAAAGCTACAATAATGAATTACTATGCTTTATTATTCAGCATCATTAACCTTAATTCAATCTGGTTTAAGCTCTTTCGATTTCTAGACATAACAAATGAATGATAATGATATTTTGCAGATAGTAGCCTGTGTATTAGCATATTTATACCTCAATTCAAAATCAATCAGCAGCTTGTCACAATGAGAGGTAGTGCATCTCTGTCTGTTAATGTACAGTATTTGGCAGTATATTTTATTTACATAGCAAGTCCAGTACAATTAAAAGCCTGTTGATTTTGTGCATATGTTCTTCTGTCAGATCATTAACGTTGGTCGGCCTCTGACGTCCTTCGGTTCTGTTGTGCTGAACATTCAGTGGCCAAATGCAACCAAGGAGGGAAAAAGGCTCCTGTACCTTGTGCAGATCAAGGATCATCGAAAAAAAATTATTCACTGTACGCCAGCAAAGGCAATCAACCCACTCCGATTTACCAAGGTAGTTCCTTCAATGGATGTAAAGTTAAATAATGATCATTTATTAACTTCAGCGGTCACTGGTTCTACTTTGCAGCTCTCTGTGTTTGATATATGAGAAGTTCCTTCTGGCATTGTGGGAGAGGTCCCTAATGTTTCCAATGCTCTCTCTTTAGGCATCATCCAGAGGACGGCGTGAAGTAGAGCATGAATCAAGCTTGAAGGCTCTTGCCTCTACTGATTTTTTCCCCTTTTTGGGCAACACAAGAAAGTATAAAACCCTGGTAATTTCACTGTACAGTTGATTTTATACAGTTTCATTGACCATTACTTTTTCCTTTCACTATACTGTCAGTAGTTATACTAGTGTCTTTAAAATCTATATCAAAGGTACTTAAGTTTGTCATTCTTGCAATTGTTTTTCTTTCTTTCACGTTGCCGCCCCAGACATGTGCTGATGACTTAAGATGTGTGGAGATAAAGTGCCCTCTTGAGGAAGTGAACAGCACAACAGCCGTTGTTCTTCATGCACGCTTATGGAACAATACTTTTCTTGAGGTACAGTTGCTGCACTTTTTTCTGCAGTATAAAAATGAATGAATTGACTAAAATATTAATGAAAGTTCATTAAAGTTAGTAGAAAGTTCAACCCAACTGTTTATAGTACAGTAAGCAGAACTAAAACTGAAAGTGCTACTAGAATTTTTGATATTTTCGATTTAAATTTAGTTAGTCATTTGATCTACACACCAAAAATATGTTTGCTGCTAGATCAATCTATGTTGATTAATGCAGCAATAGTCCTCAACATTTGAGTTATGTTAGCAATATGAAGTGATCCTAACTTTAAAATCTTATCTTATCTGTTTGGTAAGCATGGTCATTTCAGTTAGGAACTCATTTAGGACAAAAGCTATTACAGAACAGCATTTCCTAAGTATGTTATCTTATCTTAACTACAGATAGGAAGGGAGTATTGCTGAAACCTCCTACCTTGACAAAACAATCCTAAAAACTGCTGTCTTATCTTCATAAATATTTGAAAGCTAATGGAAAAACCGCTTACAATTGCGCTGTCCAGCAATGTTTTTCTTCACACTCAGCTGTACGGTTAATGCTCAACACTTTCCCGCTCCCTGTCTTTGTCTTCGTGAGAGAGCGAAGCTGAAAACTTACCAAATAGCATCAGCTTTGCCTTTTCTACCGAACTTATCAAAGTTTCAATTTCCACGGCACTGAAATTAAAAGCTCGCTGGTTTTGTTTATCCATTGTTTACCTCAGACCTGAGAGTGGTTTGTCTGAGTTTGTGGTTTGTTACTCGGTGTCAAGTTTTTCCAAGTGGGCTGTCAGTCGCTTTTCTCAGATTCTTATGAATCTATCTATCTATCTGGCCATATTGAGGAAGTAAACACAACATAATTTCTATCTACACAACATAAATATCTATTTTATTTTTTTGTTAGAGGAATTAAATTAGTTAATTTTTTTTAGCTTATTTTTGTCAGTCCTCTTAGGTTTATATTTAAGAGCTTTAAGAGCACTTAAATTAAATCTTTACTCTTTTTTTTTTTTTTAATTTAAATGTTTTGGTCTGTCAACCGCCTTCCTGAGATTGGATAAATTTGTTGGGTTTTACAGTATGAGCATATTGACAAGATGTTTTTTCTTTACAGGAGTATAGTTCATTGAACTACTTGGATATTGTACTGGATGCATTTTTGACTCTTAATGCAACTCGGGAGAATATTGGGATGCAGCCATCCAATACTAAGGTTAAGGGTCCTGTAAATTAGCACTCGTTTATACCATTTTTTTTATTTGATTGTTCAGTAGTATAGTGAGAAAAAGAGTGCGTTTAGATGAAACTAACTGAAATAATATTTCTTTGACTAATATAGGTGAAGCTAACGGTTTTTCGTGAAAGAAAGCCTGCTTTGCTCAGTCGAGTCCCATGGTGGGTCATTCTACTCAGCATATTGACTGCACTGTTTTTACTGGGTCTTCTCGTCTACCTGTTAAGGAAGGTAATGTGACACTCATCTCTAACCTAATTTTAATATTTGGTTTACCAGAAAGATAGGCATTAATTAATATAGTTACATTGTAGCTAGAAAGGCTGAGTGTAGTTGCATGTGTTTGCAAACAGAGTATTAATTTGCTGTGATTTTTGACTTAATTGTATTGTTTTTTTGCTCCTCAGTTTAAATGCTTGAATTGTGGAATGTGTGCTAAAGAAAAGAAGATATACTAAGAATCAGGACAGGAACGTATGACAACCAAACAGAGTTGTGTCTGCTCAGGAAGATGGACAAAACAGGTTTCTGATTCTGTGGAGATTTTATTTTTTCTTGCAGAGGTCAAAAAAAGTTATTTTTTATAGTTGTCTATAAAAAAAATTGAGAATTATAACTAAATTATCTACAAACAAAAAGTTTTAAACATGTATCACTAAGGAGAAATGGTGCTACTCTGCTTATATCACATTTGATTAACATTGTTTGCCATCTTATAATGTTAATCATAAATCTGACTATTTAATGTAGTGAAAGAACAAATTACATTTACATAGTAATGTGCACTGTCTGTAATATTGGTGGTACAGTGAAATTCCTTTTGCGATGTGATGTATTTGACTGGAATGACTCAAGTGTCATGGAGAAGGAGGTGGAGGTGTGCGCAGGAACATCTTGAGGGCAGGTGTAAAGATAAGGATGGTGCCGAGCACAGAGACTGTGAGGAAGGCCCAGAGAAAAATCCTGTCCAACACCTGAGCCACAAACTTCCAGTCCTGAACTACCTGGAAGAGAGAAGGAATGTTCATTATCATAACTATCATGACTGGCATCTTCATCATCAAATAATAGTCAACACTAAAAAAGTCATTAGTGCTAATAAACATCATTTTTATTCCTTTCTTTATTCTTAACATCAACAGTATGCTAGAGCAACCTTATTACTGCAAAACATCATTAAATATATAGTAAAATAACATATTCTGGCCAAAATATATGCTAAATATATATTGTAATCAATGCAGCTGAGGGAAATATATTTTTCAAATGAAAAAATTTAATTAAATTTAAACCGTCAAATGGCAAAAATATATTACAGAATTTACTTCAAGGGAGAGAAAATACATTTCAAAAAGGTTAAATGAAAAAAAATATATAAAATGTTAAAATGTATGAAAATTGTAAAATACATTTTGGGTAAAAATATATTTAACATTTTAAAATGTATTTATTTTTTACATTGATTTTGGAAAAAATAAATATACTTATATGCACCATTGTTTACAATTTTATGTTTTCGAAAGACTTTGTTTATGCTCACCGCTGAATTTATCTGAATAAAAATACAGCAGAAGCAGTAATACTGTAAAAAGTATATATGTTTTTACTATAAATAACTTTTTTATTTTTATATATTGTACAATTTTATTCCTGTGATGGCAAAGTTTAATTTTCAGCAGCCATCACTTCAGTGTCACATGATCATTCAGAATCATTCTAATATGAAGATTTGCTTCTCAAGAAACATTTCTTATCATCAATGCTAAAAATAGTTGTGCTGCCTAATACTTTTTTTTAAAACTGCAACATTTCTTTGGAATTCTTTGATAACAGCAAGTTCAAAAGAACAGCATTTATTTGAAATAGTAAACACATTGTTTCAAAAGATTTCTGTCTCAAATGAATGCATCATTTCTGTATAAAAATATTTGAAACAACCTCATGTCTAGTTTCATTTTTTATTTATATATGCAGTCGTTCATTAGGAACTTTCCTTTACCTTCATCTCAAGACATCTTCAAGCCCTTACCTCCCTAATAAAATGCTCCTTCTTAATGTGGCGTGAGATGTAGCGAACTGAGTTGGTTGCCTGCTCCAGCATATTAATAAGAGCTTGACCTTCTCCTTCAGGGCCAGGTGGCCCTTTCTTGTTCCTGGGCTTGAGGTCAGGGCTGTGAGGCTCCAGCTCTGGGTAATGATAGCGGTCCGTGTTTCCCCTCATGCAGAGCAAATGAGGCAGCCGCTGGAGAAACAGTGAACGCACCCACGGAGACATGGGATGGTAAGTAGCTGAAGAGCGGTGGTGGACGTTGATCACAAAAATCGTCACGATGATGGAGAGAGTGACAAAAATCATGATAAAAAGCAGGTACTCTCCAATCAGCGGGATAACCTTGGAGGAAGAAGGGATGATCTCCTCGATGACGAGAAGAAAGACAGTGAGGGACACCAGGACGGAGGTGGAGAGAGAGACTTTTTCCCCTTCATCAGAGGGAAGGTAGAAGACCAGCACTGTTAGGAAGGACAAGCCCAGGCAGGGAAAAATGAGGAAGAGTGTGTAGAAGAGTGGAAGACGTTTCAGGATGAATGAGTATGTGATGTAGGGGTAGGAGAGGTGGCCGTCTCGTCGACTGCCTTTGACCCCAGTGGCGCTGAGAATCTCCCACTCGCCGTTATCAAAGAAGTCGCTTCGGTCCACCTGCTGGTTGATGAGGACTAGTTTGACCATGTTTCCATCATACGTCCAAGAGCCAAACTTCATAGGACAGTTCTGCCGATCGAACGGGAAGAAGGTCACGTCCATGGTGCAGGCGGACTTGTAGCTGGCAGGAGGCTTCCATGTGATCATGCCGTTGTACCGCACGATGACTTTGGTCATAAGTGAGCCTTCAAAACGTCCATCAGCACTAAAAGTGGTCAGGATAATATATATTAATATTTTAATATTCCAAAATGAGTCATTATTGTTAAATCCACACAAATGGCACAAACTTACTTCTCATATAAAACAATGTCTGGGAGCCAGATGCTCTCTGACGGGACTCTGATAGAGGTGATGCCACCATAATTCTCAGGGTTCCATCGCAGTTTATAATCCAGCCATTCCTTACACAGAAAAAAAAGAATAATTCTGAGTTCATTATAGTTATTTTAGTACATTACATTACACTAAAGGAAAATGAGCAATGTTACCTTGGCAATTAGCTGACATGAATTATGTTTCGGTTTATAGATAGGTAGATGTAATAATGGTTGGCCTTTGCCATAACCACATTGATTACAATATATGGTGATAACTACAATCAAGTAAATAAAATAAATTAAAAATAAATAAATAAAAAACAATTCCTCTATGCGCAGTAATTTTCCATGCACTGTAAACTATTTAATATTTTTTTAAATGAAAAAAGAGTAATAATAATAAATAAATAAAAATCAATCTTAAACTGTTAACTTTTAACTTTAAATTGTGCATGGAGGATTGATTGGTTGATTGATTGATTATTCTTATTATTACTATATTATTATTATTATCATCATCATTATTATATAACTGATAATACCCTTAATAACTAATTTAGATGTCGTGTCTAACCCATTTTTAATTTCCCACACAAATAATGACAGTGATGTTTGAGGTTACATACCAGCCATAGCCACACATTAGTGGTCATGAGTTGGTTTTTCTCATCCTAAATTCATAAACAGAGAAGAAAAAAAGATAACACCATAAGAGATGTATGTGTGTGTGTGTGTGTGTGTGTGAGAGAGAGAGAGAGAGAGAGAGTGAGAGAGAGAGAGAGAGAGATTTAATATATGTTATTAACTCAAAGTCTTAAATCTAATAATTTACAATTAATTCTGGTGGTTGGATTCTAATGCATTTTAAAGTCTGCTGTAAAACAGAATAAGCAGCATAAAGAACCACACTGGGAAAATACTTTTCATCAAACAGGTTTATATTATTACCCATTTTTCTTGAGATTATGAGATATTTGAGGAAGAGCAGTTCTGAGAGGGGTGACTCAGCCCACATAATAATAGCTGTCCTTATTTATTTCCCATAGCCCTCAAAATCATTGGCTATATCTTTTGATAAATGTCCAGCATAACCACTTTTAAAGCCATCTAATACTCTGAATTAAGAGGCTCTTGGGCACCTGTGCCTTTAGGTAGGTTTTAAATCAATAATATCAAACAGGCACATCTGAGCCCTCATAGAGTAAACCACATTACAAGTGTACATGTAGCAACAGCAAGTTGACGTCATCATATTTTGATTATTATTGTGAGGAACAGAAAGACTTGATGGTGCACTTTATATGTTGGATGTTTATTGTTACCAATATATTTTTTTTTTTTTGAAGCAGTAATAAAATACCTTATAATGCTGACAGATTTCATGCAGAATCTTACATTGAAGAAGGTTTTACCAAGAAAACACATAATATACTCATTCAGGCTCAAAGCAGCTTAGATCACTACTGCATTGAATGTTAGTGTGTGTCTGTCCATTTGCTGAAATGAATACCTGCAGCATTTGCTGAGCAAATACATTTTCATCGAAATATGCTGAATTACTATCAGTTTAGTTTGAATAATTTAATCACAGAGGGAAATTGTACACCAATAGATTTTTGTGGGTGCACACTGTTAAAGATGCTACAGCTCTCTGGATCTCTGCTCTTTTAATAATTCAGCGTCCCATCATACGAGTCGTCTGAACAACAAAACCCTTTCAGAGAAAAAGTGAGGCAGAATAAAACCAGGAGATGGGGAAAAAATGGAGGAGGGGAGCTGCTCTAAGGCATCATTTTCTATATATAGACTCTAAAGAAGCAGATGCCCCTAATATATACAGAGATAAACTGGCTTCAAAAGTCAATGGTTTTCAAAACCATGGACAGCTCCATCTGTTGTGTTTCAGCACCATGGACAGAGACCAACTAAGGAGCGTCAAAGTTTCAAATTATGCTTAAAAATTCTGAATCTGTATGTTTGTCTTACCACATCCACTAGCTGAGATATCTTCAAGCCAAAGCGGACCTTCACAGAGTGGTTTGCATGCTGAACAGGCCTGACCCAACGCTGGTACCCCTGAAACAAGTCCCTAAGAAGAGCATCTTCTCTTTCTGCCAGAGATACAAACTCTCTAGCTGCTAAAATACACATATCATTATCATCATCTTATTACATCATTGACATAATTACTTACAACTTACAACCATTGTTTATGCAACTATCTCAATTGACCAGGTATCAATGCTACCTTCTATTAGTTAAAATGTGTGCTTTAATTAACTGCTAAATACCTGTGTTATAAAAGTGAGTCATATGAATAAAGCACACTAAGTGTAATGACATACAGACAAGGACAGACAGAAACCAGACACTTGATAAACATGGCAGTCAGCAGAAGTCCGCTCACTGCGTCCTTCACTACTTGTTTACTGACCTCAACTGAGGACAAGTGCACTCAACTACACATAGCGAACAAATTACATTTTGAGGAGAAATGTAAATAAAATCATGAAAGAGACAGTGATTGGTTTGCGCTTACCAGGCGTGGTGGCGATGCTGCTGCTAAACAGGGTAAAAAGACCAACGACTGCCAGCGTCATTCTGGGAGAAAGTGTTTGGTATTGCGTAACACTAACTAAAATAAAATTGAATGTATTAATTGCTCTTTAAAACAACTTTTCGTAACAAGGGATAAAAGTTTGTAGTTGTTATCTGTTGAGAATAGTAGAAGATAGTAAAGCAGAGGATGTGAGAAGATCACTCCCAGATGGAGTCCATCCAGGCGCGCGCGCTCGGGTCCCACAGCACACTAGCATACGGGAAGCGCGTGCGTGGCAGTTTAAAGGGACAGATGAATGCATCGCTTCAGCAAATATATCACTCAGAAAATATTGCACGGTGCAACTGTCACTCTTTAGCCAAGGTAGCAGTTCTAGTGAACGTGAGTAAACTGCGTAAAGGGAAAAAAAGTAATTAAAAACATTGAAAAAGATTGTAAAAAAGTTAGTGATGAAATAGCTTTTATATATATATATATATAGAGAGAGAGAGAGAGAGAGATATATATGTATGCATATAAATATTGAAAATATTGATGCAATTTTAATGCATTAATAATAGGCCATTTAAATACTCTATGTACCTCAAATGATATTTGTGTGTGTTATGTAAATCATAAGATAGTAGCAACTTCCAATTATAGTTGTCAACTCATTTTCCATCATTCAAACTCCAAAACAGATTTTCAAAAATATGAATTTATATATATAACTTACTATATATCTAACTTAGTCTTGGTAACAGTATGCACTGGTCTAGAGTGTGTTTGTTTACAATCTCACAGACATATTAAAATAAAAACTCTCTTGTGTAAACACTCACATTGAGTCCATGCAGCAGATCAGGCATATCTCCTCAGCGTTCATGGCTACTGTCTGAGCTCAGATGATTTTCTGCTCCAGTTGGAACCAGCTGTGGCCTCCGTGAGGGTTTGTGTCACTTTTTTCTCATACCAATGCATGTGATTCTCTATCATTCGAATATGAGATTAAACCTCACATAAAAGCATGGTCAAATGTGTAAAACACATCAGAACTCTGTCAAAATCAATAATGCATGGATAGAATCAGAAAAATGCATTGCAATAGTTAAAACTTGTGAAGTCTACTCTGGTATCATTGCATTTGGCATTATGATTTAATGGTTGCTGACTCACATTCTGTGCTTATTAGCTTCCTTCATCTACACTGCATATGCATGTCAGCATGCATCTGCACACAGACTGCTGTCTTCAGAAGAGAGCAAAAACAGACTGGAAAATATCTTAAATATTCATACACTCCTTTAAATAATGCATCTCAGCCTCCATTTGCACACTCCCTTGACTGCACTGTCGCCACCTGTCAAATCAGCAGAGCCACAGTCATGATGAGTTAACATTGAAAAACACTAAAAATATCTCTTAGAGTCCTCAGACATTAACAAAGCAAAAATACAGTCCTAAACCCCAGCAAGTAGAATTGGTGATTAATGTGATAATGAGGTGAAAAGACCCCCTTCTGCATAGCAGATGCATGCTTTGATTTTATTTACCAGTGTAGTGTTACAAGCAGTCGTGTGGAAGCATAGAAAAAAATACTGTTTCAACAGATTCCTTTTTTTTTTCTAAAGTTATTTTAGGGTTTTAATGACCCAGAGGTTTTTAAAAGAACAGTTCACCCCAAAAATGAAAATTTGCTAAAAATCTATTCACCCTCAGGCCATCCTAGAAGTCATCTCGTCTGAATAAGGAGAGAAATATGCACAGATCAAGCACCGTTTAAAAGTGAAAACAGTCCTAAACAAAAATGTCAGTGGATTTTGATATAAAAGGTCAACAGGTGATGGACTTTCACTGGAGGGAGCATTATTTATGAAATATGAAATCACCATTGGACCAAAAGCAACACATACTGATGGCACCCATTCACTGCAGAGGATCTATTGGTGATCATGTGATATATAATTCTAAATTTGTGATATAATTCTAAAAACTCCAAATCTGTTTCAATGAAGAAACAAACTCTACATCTTGAATGGCCTGAGGGTTTTATTTTTTGGGTGAACTATTCCTTTAAAAATTGTGCTAAACACACTAAATAATTTTGTTGCAACCAGCATAGAAATATTACTAAGCCAACATTATCAATAACAGATAAGCACAGCTGCTTGCTAATAATTTAAATATTCATAAGCTGCATATAAAAATGTATCTGTAATCATACATTAGCAGCAAAATGTAAGTAAATGAAAGCAAAAGTGACAAAAAATGTGTATGGTTTTAATTTATTCTTTTCTTAATACATCACATAACCATCATAATAAAATAACATCATGATAATAATAATATAGGAATTACTCAATCAATCATTCCAACGACAGCACATGTCCAAAAATCTGTCTGTAAAGGTCAATCAAAATCCTGCTGCAAGATGCTGTTCATGTAAAGTTTAAACCAATCTAAGTATAATAAGGGGGAAATAATGTGAAAATCTGTATTAAAGAACAGTGCATGCACATGTGTGTACAGTATGTTAAGGTGTAAGATCCATATTCCAATAAAAAGCTTATTATTTGACTTAAATAAATACCCACATTGCTACTGAGCTAGGATTGACGTTTTTAAAGACACAGTACATACTGTAGTCCTGATGTGTCAAAGCACCTTAAACACATTACAGATCTATGATGAGGTTCTCTGATGTAAACAAGTGTTTTTTATATAGAAGTGTGCAGATTTGAATGCATCCTGCACACAAATATTCAGAAAATCAGAATATGTTTAAGAAAAACACTCAGTTTTGACAAATCAAGTCAAGGGGAGAGTTGGTTTAAAGCCATTTGGGGATTTTGAGCTTCATTTTCTATGAGAGGTTAGAGAATGTTGAGGCCTCCAGGGCTAAATGTTGTGGTTGAATGACAGCTCTGAAGGGTTTTTGAGTTCGGGTCAGTGTTAGGGCAGCTAAATATTCAGTGTGTGTCCAGTATTGTGCTCTGACTCAACGGCATCTAAGAATTTTGTGATATTGTGCATTGAATGGCACACAGAGCTTAACACTTTATGAAATGTGTCAGGTTTGAAGTCCATTGTTGGGCTTTATTGCTACAATATTAATTGAAATAAAAAGGTTGTCATGTCAAGTTCGTGATAAGACTAGGTTGTGCACTGAAAATAAACAGCCATATGGGTTGGGTTGAAGCTGGTCTGACTTTATGTGATCTACAAATCATCAGTGGAGGGTGTGTTATAGCTATTGAAGAGCGGCTGCATAAAGAGGCCGATGGTTCCTGTGACACACACTAAAACAAAGATCCACAGAAACAGACGGTCGATCACCATAGCCACATATTTCCAGTCCTCGATAATCTGTGAGAAAGAGGGAATATGCAGATGTATTTGAATATATGTTTGATATCTGCACTACCATTCAATAGTTTGGAGTTGTTAAGATTTTTCTATATATATATACATATCCATATACATATTTAGATAGGTCCAATGAACAATTTTATTTTTTCAATTTATTTAAGTGAAACTCAACACTCACCCCTTCATCATCATCCTCATTCTTCAACTTGTCAGCGATATATCGGACCCCCTTCACAGCCTCCTCCACGTCTGCAGAGCACTTTACCGCCATTCGCTTACGAAATTCTGTGCTTTCCTGCAACTCGCCAGGTCTCCAACCAATGTGCTTGGCATCTTCATTGACAAAGAAGGTGGAATCAGTCTCATCCGCCTCACTTTTTGCTGGGAGATCTGATGAAGAGCACTGCTGGTGCTTCCTGTGAAATTTCTCACGTTTGTTGGACTCTCCTGGTCGTCGCATGAATAGGAAACCAGGCAAACAGAACAGGAAGTAGTATTTGACCCACTTGGGCATAGTGTGCGTGCTTGGGGAACGATGGTGCACGTTTAGCACACACACACTTGTAACAATGGAAAAAGTCACCAAGACCATGGTGAACATCAAGTACTTTCCAATGAGGGGCACAGCGAGTGAGGTCGGCGGTACGATTTTGGAAATAAGCAAGAGGAACACAGTTAAGGCCAGAAGAACAGAGATACACAAAGTAATCTTCTCCCCACAGTCTGACGGGAGGTAAAAAACTAAGATGGCCAGTGAAGTGATGAGAACACATGGAATGATTAGGTTAATGGTGTAGAACAGCGGTTTGCGTCTGATGATAAAATCATACGTTATATCCAAATATGTGGCATCATTTGGGTCTTCGTTTTTGCGACCAGGCAAGGACACAATATCCCATTCACCACTTGGCTTGAAGTCATCTCGGCTGGCAAAATCCGACAGCAAGATGAGGTCGATTTCTGTGTGGTCATAAGTCCATGAGCGGAACTTGAGTGTGCAGTTTTGCTGGTCAAAGGGGAAGTCCCGGACCTCAATTTTACAGGCACTCTTATAAATGGCTGGTGGTAGCCAGGCAACCTCACCGTTATTTGACACAACCGCATTGGAGTAGAAAGACACTTCATATGTCCCATCAGCACTAAAAATAACAAACACATTGTTTTAAATTTGCAGTTTTAAATATAAAAAGCAACGTATCCTTTTTTGCTTGTGTGCATGATAAGGTGCATAATAAAGCAAAGTTAAAGCTGATACTCTTATCCTGAGTGCCAGCTCATCATAATGCGAAAAACGCTGTCATTCTAATCTCACTCTCAGTTCCTGAGATTAACGCAGTAACTCTGTCCTTGGTAAAGGTGAAACCCTGTCCAAATCCTGCATTGATGCAGCATTGTAAAAAGATTACAAAATAAGTCTCCTGCTGCAACCTGTATTTTTTATAAGGATTCAACCTTTGAATAAATAAAACCTCTTGTAAATTATTTAAAGAGATAGTTCATCAAAAAATGAACATCGTTTACCCTCATGTCGTTCCAAACCTGTATGACTTTTTCTTCTACAACACACAAAGATATTGTGAATTTTTTGGTCATGCAATGAAAGACACTGAGATCCCGTGTGGTTCTGAACCCCACAGATTTTCAGTGTATCAGCAAAAACAGCTGAAACATTCTCAAAAATATTCTCTTTTGTTTTTGTACAAAAGAAAGAAAGACATTCAGGTTTGGAACGACATGAGGGTGAATAAATGACAACAGAAGGGCTGGAAAATGTCTCACTTGTTGTACAGGACAATGTCAGGCAGCCATATATGCTGGGAGGGAAGGCGAACTTTCCTGATCCCTTCATACTCCTCTGGATCCCACATCAACCGGTAATCATTCCATACCTGCAAAAGAAACATCATTTAGAAAGATTTATTTATTTATTCAAATTACAACCCAAACACAAAAGTTCCACTGCTCATACCTGAGTGAGCCAACAGTTTGTGGTCATGATCTGCTCTCTCTCATTCTGAAATACAAACATAAATATATTACAAACATTAATTTAATAAAATGTGCCATGTGTGGCAGCTCTCCATTGTTTCAACTACCCACCACACTGATGAGCTGGGCGAGGGACACTTGGATTGCAATGGTGACCTGCTGGCTCTTGTTGACTGCCGGACGGATCAGCTTGTTGTATCGGTCAGGGGAGAGTAAATAGTTTATCAAACGTTCCTCCACCTCTGCACACCATACAGCTGAAAAACAGATGTGAATTTGTAACACCTTCAATACAATGATGCAAAATTAAGACAAATTTAGCAAATTAACACAAGTGACAAATGGAGCAAAAATGGGTTTTGGTTGGTAATTAATTTAAATAATTTTTAAATAATTTAAATATATTTTAACCATGGTGCTTTGCTACAAAAACCTCATTTGGGGCTCCTGGTCAATTTCTCATTATGCTATATTATCACTAAATCTTAGATTCAATCATTTGTCAACTTGTTTTCTTTCAATTAGCACAGGTTTTGATACACTGACCTGAGCTTATGAATCTCATTTTTTAGTAAAAAACAAACAAAAAAAAACATAATTTGTGGATAGTTTTGGCAAAATTTATTTAAAAACTGAGGTCAGATGAAATTTATAAGATGCCTATGCAAATTTATAAGACAAGAAGCTCATAAATATATTGAATCTAATACTTGGAAATAATATTGCATAATGAGAACTTTATAAGCAATTTCTTTTAGGTCTGTCTTTTTGACTGTGAACACCACCAGCATGACGCGGTGTGGGAAGAAAACAATCAAGAAACTTTTGGGAAGTTGTTCATGTGTGACCAAAGTCAGTAGGTTTTAGTCCAATGTGATGAAATTAACAAGCATTGTTCAGCAAAAAGAAAATCCTCTCCAGGTCAAAATGACTTGAATAAAACATGAGAGTTTATCTAAATAAAGGCATGGTGAGCATAACAGACTTCTTTCATAAACCTTTAAAATATCTTAACAACCCCAAACTTTTGAACAGTAGACTAACCCAAAACTTACTGTTGTATGTCTTCTAACAGCTTTTACATTAACGGAAAATTTACCATTACCATTAGTTTACCAAACAGAATTTTCTACTGTTTTCATAACTCCGCTATAAATATATATAGTCATAAACACAGAATTATAATTTAAGGAAACAATATGAAGTTTCATGCCAATAAAAACATTTTATGATTGATTTTATTCGATTTTCTACATTTACTCACCATTGGCACCATGCAACTAAAGGGTCATTTTGAATAGGCAGGCCAAAAAGTAAATTTCAGAAAGAAGAAAAGAGAAAGCCCAAAACTCTACTGGTGTTTCTGTGCCCCTGTCTCTAAGAGACAGCAAGTCAGGACAAATGACATCACTCTGTGGACAAGCAGTGCACTGCGGGGACAATGAGTACAGAGACTACAAGATTAAAGTTGACAGTAGAAGCACTGGGGCAGCAGTCAGCATTCAACACACAATCACCCAGCCTGTGCTCAGTGAGACATACTCCATCTGACGAACAGCTCAACAAGTACAGATGAAACATGTGACAAATTAAATGAATGCGTGATAAGCCATTTTGAGAGCCATGTGAGCAAACCAAGCAGAACCAATCTGAAACTCTCCTTGAACTTCTCAAAGCTGAGAGTGAATGTTTTCGTACACAACCATCTATTGAGAACACATTTTTGGAGGTTATTATTCAAAATGGCAGAGGCGTCAGACTGTGTATGTGCACAGATAAATAAACACTTTATTAACTTCTAAAGCTACATATTAATGTTCATTCAATGTCTTTGACCCATCTTTATAATGTATTTATCTTCTGTATTTCTTTTCTCAGCAAATTAATTAATCCACAAATCATATAATTAACTAATTTATTCAACTGACAGCCCTGCTATTAATATTTCTGCAAAATAAGGAATCTCTTTATGCACATGTTGATGCTACCTGTGGTAAATATCTCTCATAAAACTCAAATTTCATTATCACTTCAAAAGAATTAACACATCCATTATTATGAATCCAGACAGTTACATAATGAGCCCCATTCATCTGTAAACAAAATGCACCGAAGCAACAATCCTCATGATTCACGGACAGCATGCGTAGGGTCACAGAAGCCCTATGCCACATCTCTCATTAAGACCCCATGGGGACGATCATTCTTTAATGCCAAACATGAGTCAGCGGTTCAGCCCATCACTGCCCCATCAGCACACATTCTCTTTATCACAAGCTCTCATATTACAGCATATGAAAGCAGAGTCTGACAGTAATTATCATAATGAGGGTTTAGTGAGCAAAATGATATGAACACTACAAACACAGTAACCATGTTAGTTTTCTTTCCCTGTTGTTTCAGGTTACGCATTATGGGCAACATATTGGAACATCTTAAAAATCAAATTACTGGAAGACATTTTATTATTACAAAAACAAAAGTGTTTTGAAGGAAGTAGTTTTTTGTTGGTTTGTTTACTTGCATATTAAAAAACATATAACTACTGTATAACATAACTGTTATATAAAAATATATATGACCTGTATTAAGCCTTTTTAGTTCTTGGTTTATGAGCAATTCTGTATGGAAGTCTGTTTCTTATGAAAGTGTCTTTCCACCACCGGAAAAAAAGGCGACTTTTTAATCTCAGATTTAATCTCAACGTATCCATGTCAGCTATGCCACATGGATCCGATGTTTTCATTCAAATCAAAGCGTAAACGACATAAACAGCATATCCATGTGGCGCAGCTGACACAGAACAGCATACGCTGTTTGCGTTCAGTGGATACTCTCCAAAATGGCGCTAGGGTGACGCGGAGGACACGAATTGTTGAATAAAGTCGTTATTTTTGTTTTCTTTGCATACAAAAAGTATTCACGTAGCTTCGTAAAATTACAGTTGAACCCCTGATGTCACTTGGATTATTTTACCGATCTCCTTGCTACGTTTCTGGACGATGATCGTGTTCATTACATTGCTGTCTATGGGAGCGTCAGAGAGCTGTCAGAATGCATCAAAAATATCTTAATTTGTGTTCCGAAGACGAACGAAACTTTTACGGGTTTGGAACGACATGGGGTAAGTGATTATTAATGACAAAATTTTCATTTAGGGGTGGAGTAACCCTTTAGGCTAAGTAATTAACACAGTTACCCAATTAAATTATAAAAAGAAAAAATTCAGCAAAACAATGGTTCGAGATTATAACATCTTCAGCATAAACACACTGTCTTGTTTAAAATGACTATTTAGCATAGAGGATGCTGTCTAGAGTGGTGACTAATATCTGTGGAAAACCCTATGAAAAAAGTGTTACTAAACCCCCGACTTAATCAGACAAGCCCCGTGTCCTGCTTCAGGGCTCCTCACAAAAACACACACTCCTAAACAACCAAGGCAGGACAGGGGCTTGGAAAGAAACACACACCATCTCAAGATTATACAAAACAACACACACATGCTCACAGTTGCATGCACTGAGCTTTTCCACCCCGGTGCACTTTAACTCTGTGAATAATTCAGCTGCACTAAAATAAAACCTGCCTCATCACGCAGACAGCAGCAGCAGACACACACCAACACAGACAAACACACACAGACCTAGTCTAACTCTCAGAATACTTTACTAGGGATACAAATAATAACATAGGATTCAATATTAGCACTAACACACAGACTCACACACATAAACACTTCCCGTTCTAAGTTAAATACAGTTACACTCTTCTTTTTGACAGGGCGGTGCTTAACCAGTGTATCAGTGTTTGAGTAGCATAAATATCCACCAACTAAATTATTACAATCTACTCCTTCTGCAGCCAAGCTCCACTGCAAACAACTTGCATATATATGCATATACACATATTCACTAGCTATGGCCCTACAGTTACCCTAGTGCCGCATTTCAGTGTGTGAGAGAGTCAAATCCACTTCATGCTACCCTTAAAAGAGCATGTTTCGGTCTTTCTCACACCCTCGCTCAGATGCTTTCTTTCTGCTGAAGGCTTTTCCCCATTTCAGTTTGCATTAGTTTAAGAATCTGAGACTGTGTGGAGGTTTTAGTATAACACACTTTTTCTGGAATCAAAGAACATGTTTCACAATTCCTACAAAGAATGAAACCCCATAATAACACATTGAGCGGATGGCTTGTTTTTTAAATAATCACTTATTCTTTTCAACATATTGGGATTATGTCCAACCTGGTTCAGATAGCCTAACTTCCATTTATTGGGCAGAACATGTTGTTTCAAGCCTTTTTAAGGTTAATACTTTAACACTATACTACATTTATAAAAATAGGCCTATAATGTATTTATTCAGCAAGAATGCATTAAACTGATCAAAAGTGAAAGTACATTTATAATGTTACAAAAACCTAAATAAATGCTGCTTTTATTTACTTTACATTTAACAAAATTCTGAAAAAAAAAACAGTTTCCACAAACATATTGAGCAGCACAACTGCTTTCAACATTGATAATAATAATAATAAGAAGAAATGCTTCTTGACCACCAAATCAACTTATTATGATTTCTGAAGGATCAAGTGACAAAGAAGATTGAAGTAATGGCTGTTGAAAATTCAGCTTTGCCACCACATGAATACATTACATTTTTAGTAAGTATTTCAAGTTGTAATAATATTTCACAATTGTTTGTTTTTAATCAAAAGAATGCAGCCTTGGTGAGCTTAAGAAACTTCTTTCAGAAGCATTTTAAAATCATGCCGACCCCAAACTTTTGAACTGTTCTTGTAATTTTTTGAACAATGTCAGAAAAGCTGTATTACACTTCTCATGCTTTTTTGCAATTTTAAGATGAATTGCTTGCTGTATTCCTCATTTGTAAGTTGTTTTGGATAAAATTGTCAGCTAAATTAAAAATGTAAAATGTAGGGTACATATCTGATTGCTCATGTCATGACCTTGGTTACCTCTGTGTAACTGACTCACTGCTTAATGAGTGGAAATACTTCAGCAATAAAAATCATTAATGGAAGCAGTATAACAGGGATCAATACTGCTAATGGCAATCACAATAGTTGGAAATAGAGCCCAGTGCTTATCCATAGCTTATACAAGGGCTTACTTTACTTTTTGTTAGAATACAAGGTGTAATAAAAAGTAATTAATAGAGCTCACTTAAAACACTGCCTCTACACCACAAAAACAATTTTGTTTAGTTTTTTACTTCAGCCAGCCATAATATATGTGTGCAATTCACGGTTTGATAATACATGGAAGCAATGAAACGACTAAATTAAGGCATTTAATAACAAAATTTGTGTAAAAACAAGACTTCAAAAAAAAGCTGTCCTTCACAGCAACAAGCTATTCTGAAGTCTAGGTTTATTCTGTATGTGTGTGTGTGTGCGCACACGTTCATGAATGTGTTTAAGAGACCCTCTCTGCAGCTCTGACTCACTGAGCAAAAGATCTAATCAGAGTTAGGACAGAGTTAGCAGAAGCATGCCTCAAGAACCAAAACACACACACATACACACACGCTATCACCACGCATGCACTGAAATGGACTGACAAAGACACTCTGATCCTGAATTGTAAATATGCTCAAGTTTCCCTTCACTACTACACAGAGATCAAGAAAACACATGCAACCTTGATGAAAGGTCTATTCTATATACCTATTCATTGTAAATTATCTAACAGCTATTTCATATTCAGTGTGAGACTGATCGATGATTTTAAGTAATAAAGTCATCCTTCATACTCAATGAAACATGATGCACTCACTGCTGTGTGGGCACTGAAGGGATGCTTCACAGTTGGAAACAGATCTGTGAGTGAACTGAGCTATGGGGCACAGAGAGCGTGCCATTATGTGGACTGACCCAATTTAACCCCTTTAATGCCACTGGTTAGAGGTCTAAAGAGAGATGAGAGCAATGAGTTGTCAACTATAAATGAAAGTAGTTGACGTATCAATGTGTCCTATGGTGTGACGAAAAAAAAAAAAAACTCTAACATTGAAGATAAACCTCTCTCATGAAATTTGTATGTTAATGAGATGTTAATTTTTTTTTCTACATTTTTGCTGTCACACCATAGGACACAGCCCAATTTTTATTTGTCAACTACCCAAGTACAGGTTGTGTTGATTTCATGTGCATCTTTTACAAATGTAAATAGTGTCACAAAACCAGAGCTATTTAATGCTGGTTTTCTCTCCTGAAAATGTATTTCTGAATCAAAGCTTCACAAAAGCAAGCAATACCTCCGATAAAACAGTTGCAACCACCATAGTTAGTACATATATTATATAGAAAGAGCTATTAATTTAATAAATTATTATAAATTCAATAAAATTGATCTAGCTCAAGTCATACTCATAATATATAAATATTTCATTGGTCACATATGTGACCATTCAGTGTTAAATAACTGATTGATTTACACTATAACAATGTATAAATGCATAAACAATGTAAAAATACAAATAAACAATCATTTATTTGTATTTTTTATTTAGACATTTATTTGTATTTTCCCCATAACTGTTTTTTAACTGTGCTAATTTATCTTATTTAACAACTGCGCAATTTGTGATCCACAAATTTTGACTGTCACTATTGTGACCAGACGTAAAACACACTTTCACTAACTTTTTAACTAAAAAAAATAAACAATTAAGCACATTTAAGACTTAAATGTATTAAACTAACAGAGGTTAAGAGCGTGAGTTTTAATGATAAAGCAACTGTTCAATGAAAGTAACACATCAATGGAAAAAAGAGCTGCTTGCTTACTCGCCACGGTGAGCGCAACAAACCAAAGTCCTGAAGCCATCGGAGCTGCCATCTCCTGCAGGAGCCCCTCCGTCCACACTTACAGTCAAAGATCGCGTCTTTACAGATCCATTTCCCCCGCACACTTCACAACGAGTCCCTGCGGTTGAGACGAACAGATCTGAGTACGCGACAACGTAGGGTCCGGGCTTCTTATGCCCTCGGATTGTGAAAATTCGAGCGTGTCTTACACCTGGAGAGTTGTTTGGTTCCTTTTTAGTGATAATCAGCCACAAACACGAGCGTTATGATAAAATATCTTTGGGATTTTCTCTTCTGCACGCGAACTGACTCGCGCGCTCTCGGCAGACTGTGCGCTTCTCTTGCGCGCGCGGCAGACTTGACATCCGCGAGCGCAATCAAGCCATCAACTTATGTAAAAACAAGTCTTCAACCACTTAAATAGAGTTCACAGTCCCCAGGGCATATTATTAAAAATATTTCAACAATCCATTTGTCTTTCCCATACCATGTCGAATGACATCGATTTTAATGTCGTTTTAAATATTACACAATTTTAAAGAGAGAGCAGGTGTTGATGGCCCAGTGTGATAAGTTATGATAATTACTGGCTCAAGTGCATATGGTTAAAAGAACTGCAAATTGTCACTGTGTCTTGCATGAGCAATTGGCTGCGTCACGGGGGAGGAGAGTTTGCTGGTTGTGTGTTCTGCACCATGAGCATAAGACAAGTCTTAATACGCATTTACATGAGTTGATTTTTCAGTTTGACTCATTATGGGAGACACTGAGAAGTTGTCAGTAGGGTTATATCTCACAAACTGTTTTGAACTTACAGAAAAGTGAGTTTCTCTATGTTGCTAGTTCAAAAAAAACTTAAATTGAAATAAATTTTGTTGTCAAAGCATATATTTTTTGCAATATACAAAGTATAAATTGAACACCATGAATCCACAACAGCATTTTCAGGCAAGAATCACCTAGCCTATATGATAAATATAATAAAGATACATTTTAACCAAAATGCATTTTCTGTAAGTATTATGTTGGGGAAATTTGGCATATGAGTTTTATAAGCTACTGGTCAAAACAACGGTTCAGTACCATGTACACTTCTGGTCAAAAGTATGGAAGAACTAAGATTTTGATTAAAGAAGCCTCTTTTCAAGGCTCACCTAAAGCTGCATTTCTTTGATTAAAAATACAGTAAAAATAGCAAGATTGTGAAATATTATTATTTAAAATGTCATTTATTCATGCGATGACAAAGCAACATTTTCAGCAGCCATTACTCCAGACTTCAGTCACATGATTCTTCAGAAATCATTCTAATATGCTGATTTAGTTCAGGAAACATTATACTATCATCATCAATGTTGAAAAAAGTTGTGCTGTTTAATATTTTTCTGGAACCTGTGATATCTTTTTTTCAGGATTGTTTGAGAAAGTTCAAAAGAACAGCATTTATTGGAAATAACCTTTTAATATAATCTTTTTATAATCTTTTGACAAGTCTTTACTGCTGATCAATGTAATGCATCGCTGCAGAATAAAAGCTTTAATAGGTTTTAAATGGTAGTGTAACACGCTTTCCAATTCCACAAAACAAATTAAGCAGCAAAAATTGTTCTTCAACATTGATAATAGTAAGACATTTTTCTTGAGCACCAAATCAGCATTAGTATAATTTCTGAAGGATCAGTTATTTTCAATTATAATAATATTTCACAATATTATGATATGTTTGACCACATAAATGCAGCCTTGGTGAGCATAAGAGACTTCTTACCAAAACATTTTAAAACTTACTACTAGTGTATTTTTGCCATTTAATATTTTGGCCTTCACAAATATTTTGGCCTTTCCTTGTTAATTGAGGCTGAAAAGCCTATAGTAGGCTGTCTAGTAGCACGTCATTATTGTGAGAACATGCCCCAGCCCACTAATGTCAATGTGTCACATTAATAGTATTATTTTTTGTGGCCAATGATGGTGCAAATATTCCAAAATATTGCAGCCAAGACTTTAAGACTTCATCCATAGATGAGTGTCAAGTTCAGAATGAAGATAGCTGATTGCAGAGAGCTTTACTGCAGTTTCTCATAAAGTAGCTGCTCACTTCAAAGGATAAATATATTGCTAGAAAAGCATTGTTTTCTTAATTAACTTTCAATGAACTTAATTAACCATGAAAACCCCAATCACGGACGCAAATTAATCTCTCACACCCTGTCACACATGAAATCTCATGAGGAAAGACATCACACAATACGTCGCAAAGCAGTGGACCCTTGAGGCGAGGTGCAAAGCAGACCTGACGTTATGGTCAGAAAATAGGACTCTTGTCGTTCCACAAACCCTCTGCAGTGTATGCATGCCTGAGTGTGAGAAATCAAGAAAGCATGAGAGCAAGAAACAGAGAAAGGACAAAAGTGTGCAGTCAAAGGCTGTCATTAAGGTCAGTGATTCTACAAAGTGGCTGTGGATCTTTAAACTTCCTAAGCCATTCATGCATACACAAATATTTTCATACACAAGCATGCATATACTCAAGCTCTCTCACTCAGCCATGCCCAAATGTTACAGCCATTAGTGTTGGGTAAATGGCTGTTAATTTAATTTAGTCTGAGTGAAAGAGGACCTCACATAATGTTACCTGATACAAACAGAAATAATGAAATACACAAACAATTCACAATATCGATTTCTGCAAAGGCACATTACATGTTTATATGCAGCCTTTCCTTTACGGACATATCTGAAATATATTTTTCTGAGGCTGACAGCAACAATGTTGCGGTAACATTTGGATTAAATAATCTAAACAGAAAACTTCATCTTCCCAAAGCTGATGAATTGTTTTGCTTTATTCTGAGCATATGACAAATCTATAAATGAATGTGTGACTGCATACACATAAACATACCTACATTCACCGCCATTTACGTATTGCCTTTTTCTGACTGTCTGCAGCATGAAGTCTGGTTGGGCATCCCTCTCATGCTCCAATTCCCTCAATAGGAGGTGTTTGGGGACAGAAGCAGACTGCAGTATAAAGATTTAAACGCTAACAGACATTAGCTCACCATTTTGATGCCTTATGTTTACACATCAGAAGCACTCATCCATGGATTTCAATATGTTCTTACACAGAACATGGCAGTTTACCTAACGCATATCCAGGATAAACCACTTTAATCTTCAGCATCTGGCGGGTGATGGTTACTCACTTCAGTCATCTGATCTCCAGAAGGTGAAAATTGCTCCATTCATTCTTTGCTTTGCTTTGGCTGAACACACAAGCCAAATGCAACTGGCTGAGAAAAATTAAATAAAATAATTGTCTGTTTTAAAATAGGCTAGTCTTTACAAAAAAACATTAATAATATTGCACAAACCATGCATGGACATATGTAAAATAAATAAATAAATAAATATTGTTTTTACCTGAAAAGTGTACATATAATTTATCAGAGGTCTATCACAATTTTATCACTACTATCATAATATTCCCACTCTAGTCTTTAACTTTCGGTGTAACATATTATACTATACCGTTTTTTTCATGAGCTTAAAATAAACCACGTGTAAGATGTGCTAATAACCAAATCACAGCGTGTGAAAATGTGCTTAATTTGGAAGACTGTTACAGGGAATGAAAAACACAGGGGAAAGCTAAATCTACCTCAAGAGTGATAAAAGAACATAATGTTGTTTTAACAAAGAAGTCGAATTTCTACCCAATTCATAAAAAAACTCATTTATTTGCACACATAAGGTTTGTTTACTTACGCATGGGTGGCACATTTACGTCTTTTCTTATGGCGCCATCTTGTGGTGAACTAGATACAGTCCAGACCCTGACAGTGAAGATTATCAAGTTTGTAGTTTCTTAGAAAACAAGGATTCAGATTTTGGTCTTAACATTACTGTTACATTGAAGGATTTTTAATATATATGACTTTTGAAGCATATTAGTCTAGATGTTTTAAATCTAAGTCTAACAATAACCAGTTGGAAAATGTTAAACTCTATAAGCCTTAAATTGATTCCACTGTTAGATAAGCTAATTTGAAAAAGTCTCACTTTTATTTAATAAATCTAATTTATTTATTTATTATAAAAAATAAAATGTTTTTGGGAAACTGCGCGTTTTAGATTATTAATAGCATTGTTCCAAACACAGAACAACATTTTTTCTGTTATGTATATTTTATGAAATGTTATGTTATGTAACGTGACACTTTTATTATTGTTTTATATATATTTATTTGATTATTTTAATGTCATATTTATAGCTTTCCCAGTCCTTTATCTTGGTTTGAGGACTTCCTGTCGGGAAAGACTCCACATCACCATCATCACTGTTCAGTTCCCAAACAAACTTTACCAACTCACTCCAATCCGCAACTTTTCCTCCAGCACCCTCCATCGAAAAGTCCCGTCGCCAGCCAGATCCGCTGGGAAAACAAAAGCAGAAATGTCCCCTCCGTCCGCCCGGCTCCAAACCAAACCCGTGATAACGTGCCTGAAGACGTTTCTGATCTCGTACAGTCTGATTTTCTGGGTGAGTTTGTGTTTTCATCAGATTTGCCGTTAGCTTGAGGCGGCTATCAGCACAGCTAACTCACTCTGAACAATGGGCTCAGTCAACGAACACTTCTAACTCTTAGTGTAATCCTAGTTTAGAGTTTTAAGATCTCTTTATGAAAAATAAAATACATTATTTACATGTTTAATTATCTTCTGATTAACAAAAAATACTTACAAAAAGATTCACACACATCCTCTCGATTATCTTTTATTGTTACCGGCTTGCTTAAGGATGCGTCGAATAATTGTAGCTTTTCCCAGCATTTAAAATTTTTATACCAAAAGTATGAAGTGAAACATTAATTTTAGGATAGAGGATTAAATTTAGCCCAGAACAATCAAATACGAAACTTTGCAGCCTTGTGTATACTTTGGGAAGAATAATCACAGCTGTTCAAATATATTTATTGATCTATAAAAAAGATTCAATAAGGAAAGTGATATAAACAGTTCATCAAACGTGGACTAAATGGGTGCGAAGTCGGACGCAGCACTTTAATCTCGAATATTTATTGCTATTCACTGTGATTTTCAGCTGGCAGGAGACAGATGGTCATGTTTATAAATTAAAGTAATAGTCCAAGACTCAGACCCAATCAGTTGCTTATGAGCAAAATTATAACTCTGTCATTTATTTACCCTTGGCAGTAATACACATCACCAAATAGTAAATAGGCTTGTCACTACACCAAATTATTATAAATTGAGCAAAACCTTACCAGGTTTCAAAGTCATCAATATCATCAAATAATAACTCCAGTCTACAACTACTATAAAATATCTATCCTTATCCACATACATACGTTTACCTTTACATATATACTATAGAGTTAATCTCAACTGCATGATTGATTAGTGTCACTAAATGTAAACTATATTATCCAGTTCAAATCTGCTAAATGTGACTATAAGAAGAAGTATATTAAGATATAATACACATTAACATCATGCGCTTCTGAAAAGCTCTTTAAACAGTGTGTATGTGTGAAAAGCACTATATAAAATGACTTGACTTGGTTTTTATTTATTTTGACCAGTTTCTAAATAGGTCAAGGCTTGTATTTGCTCAGGACAGTTGTCTGGAAACTCCCTGATTCCCTGTTTTTATTTAATGCTCTAAACTGTCCAAGTTTTGATGCTGAGGAGTAATTACAAGGTTTGTAAGGGTAGTATTAAGAATGGGGATGGCAAGACACAGTGCCATAACCCCTCAGGCAAATCTATAAACACTTCTCGAATATGTCTCTGAGAGTCTTTAACTCTTGTAGTTCACAGGAGTGATCTTGTTGGCTGTTGGAGTATGGGGAAAGGTTAATTTGGAGTTTGACCTCCTTCTGGCTTCAGACAAGGGCACCAATGCACCATATGTCCTTATCGGGACCGGAGCCATCATCATCATCTTCGGGTTGTTCGGCTGCTTCGCTACCTGCCGTGGAAGTCCATGGATGCTGAAGCTAGTCAGTTCTAGAGATTTCACAAGATTTCAAAACTGAGAGTGATAAAATTCATAAATGTGGGAGTAGTTACAGCACATTCTATGTATACGGTACACTTAGAATACATATGTCCTTTCTTCTTTTGAAAGAAAGAAAAAAACACAGATACACTTATGACACAAAACTGACCTATCATGAAAAATTGCTAATTTGCATTTGAGCCCTCGACCCGGTTACAAAATTTAGGGGGGGAAATTCTTTAATTTATATGAAAGCTTAATAACTACAGCCCAACATTTGGAGTCTTACTGCTACATGACTGCTTCATTTAATAGTTTTGTGTACACTGTATATTTAAAATTTTATAGATTTGTTAGTGTAACTTTTTTAACAGTTGGAAAAAATAGCCTTATAAAACATAACTAGAAAGTAAACCGGCTCATATAATATTTATTTTTACCTCACAAGGTTGATGATCATTTCTGAATGTTCTAAATATTTTAAGATTTTCAGGCCTTATTTTGTACCATTTTTCTTGAAATTTCATTATGTTTTGAACATTTTTTGTTGATTTGTTTTTAAGCATTTTCTCTTTTCCCCCTCCCTTGTAGTATGCTATGTTCCTGATGCTTGTGTTCATAGCTGAACTAGTGGCAGGTATATCCGGCTTTATTTTCAGACATGAGGTAATTAATTTTTTTTTATTTTACATACAGTATTTCAAATACCATCTGCTTTATACAGCCAAATAATGTTATCACTTTTATTTTTTAAGATTAAAGGAGTGCTTCAAGGTGTCTATAATAAAGCTGAATCAGCCTACAGTGGTAAGGGCAACGAAGATCTGGACAGAATCCAGAGAACAGTAAGCATGTATTTGTTTTATTGGGAGCAGTACAAAATATTGGGATTACATCAAACTTCACTTTTCTGCTTAAATGATATTTTGAGGAATGTAGTTAATTTATTTTGTCATTTGTAGCTGCAATGCTGTGGAGAGAAGAACTACACCAGCTGGGCAAACACGGAGTACTTCAAAAAAGAGGGCATCCCCAAAAGCTGCTGCAACATGACTGCTGGTGTAAACTGCACTTCTGCAGAACTTAAAGATCTTAACACGGCTGCATCAGTGGTATATCAACGGGTAAGATCTCCGCTGTTTCTGAACACTCCTAAATCAACAAAATCATAACACAGGTTATTCTGGAAAAAAAAAATCCTTCTCTTGTAGGGCTGTTTCTCCCTGATGACTATAACATTGGAGGCCAATCTTGGAATTATTGCTGGGGTTTCTTTTGGAATTGCGTTCTTCCAGGTACTCATCGTGTCCAGTTATTTTTTTAATTTTTTTATTATCTATATCTAATAATATATTTGTTTCCATTCAATTCCTCATCAGCTCATTGGGATATTCCTGGCATGTTGTCTGTCTCGCTATATCACCAACAACCAATATGAGATGGTGTAGTGATCCACAGGTATATTTTCTTACTCTTCCCATCAGCTGTTCTCTTTAAAATGGCACAGTTTTGTGTTGTTCTATTACATGTCATATAATGAGTATTTTGATTGATAAAAAATGACTAGGTTATCATTTAAGTGTTCTTACTGTCGCTTCTGTCTGATTACAGGGTATCAACTGGAGATCACAGAAGGCTGAACCTGACAAAAAGGGAAACCATTTAGTTTCAGTGTTTTGTATGTGTGCCTTAGCTAAAAATTTAATTTTAGAGAATTTCTGACTGCTTTTTAAAGAATATTTCTTGTTGGTTACTACATTGAAGGGAAGGAAGGAACCCATTCCGAAGGGATATGATCATTTTGCATTGTTTTTGCCAGAGTGAAAATATAACCGATTAGATATACAGAAATTTGTAGAAAGTGCATGTGTTTTAGCCGGTGTTAAACCAAGAACCGGTTATGCAGTAAAACAGTGTCTGCACACCTTTACTTTTGTTTAATTGGAATTAACACATGCTAAAACTTTGCATCTAGTAAAAACTTGCTTGCATGCAACTAAAGTTCAACATTTGCCAAAAAGGATGTTTTTGAGAATGACGTAATAATTTGAGATATTTAAGATGTTATCCACTCAACATGTTACATAGGGAGTTCTGTTTATGTCACCAGCAGTTCATTTTCAAGAACTAGTTTTAATACATGTATGTTCATTGCCACTTGGATTGCTTCTGTGAAAATGTAGTTATTTGCAATTTCTCTGCAGTCTTTATTAATGTAGCAGCTATAGTGTTAATTGTAAGGTTGTTGAATGTCATGGCGGTGATGTTCTGAAGAGAAAAGTTTCTCTTTAACTTTGTCTTCAAAATGTGAAATCTTTTGTTGCCCAGGTTGATCAGGTAACGATATTTAACATGTACATACAAAGCTACAGATATCGCCATTATCTATACAAGGGTTGAGCTGTATTTAAAGACATCTTTGCATTTGTAAGGAAAATAAGGTGATGTATAATCCAGATTACTTTTTAAACTATAATAATTTTCTCTTGTCACTCCAGCATTATCATACTGATTAGTTTTTGCAGTAAGATAAAGCACCCTCTGCGTTTTATCAGCACATGGGTTTACTTTTGGGGCATGTACACGTTGTATCATTTGTAAGACAACAAACTGTTTTTATGTAAACTGTAAAATGCGTAGGAACAATAAACTGTTTTATATGAGCATAGGCTTCAGACGCAGAACCACCAGATGGCGCTATATATTTATTTATACAACAGTACTTTGCAATCTGTGTAAGAACCAATGAAGAGCGGATCGAAAGGAGGTCCACAAAGGCGAAGTGTGCCATTAGGGATAGGCATATAATATAAAGAAATCTAGCTAGTATACTATCTGTGATAAGTAAAAATCGCAATTACTGTCCTAAAATGCTTTAAATCAAGCGGGCTGCAGATCGCATTATTGACACATACGACACTGCCCATTGAGAGAAAATAGTAGTTTGTAGGTTATATCGCTTTTTCTTTAATCACCACGAGCAAGAGCTCATATTGAAGCACTGAAATCGATCACTACGTTCAGAGTAAAGAAAATGTCATAATTTTCACATCCTCATGTGAAGAGATTAAAAAAATACCGACAGACGTCGACGCAGATGAAATGCTGAAGCTCGATTGGTCGGAAGGCCTGTCAATCACTTGCAGCTCGGCACACCATTGGACACGAGGCTTCCCCGCCTGACGTCAACAGTATAAAGTTTGTCGGTCGTCGGTTGAGCGATTAGAAGAAGGCAGCTTTCTTCTCACTTGGGGCGGTGCAAACTCTTGGCTGCTTCGTCGTCAATCCTTTATAATTTCTCTTTGGGTTATTCCAGTCCAGTAAACGGTTTCATCCAGGTTAGTCATTTGCATCTAAATCTTTTTGAGATTTATTGCGTTGTCATTGTAAGGTCAGGTGAAGTGACGCTTGTCTCGTGCAATGAAAGGTTCTTCAGTGTTAGGTTCTACATGCTCGTTAGTTCAGTATCAGAAAGTCATAAGCTTTTAATGAGTTTATCTTAAACGTCGTTTAATATTGTTTGGTTGATGATGCTTTAAATAGACAATGCAATATGTCTATCTATACTAGCGACGCGAGAAACAAACGTTCTCTCATTTTTAGCGATAATAAAGATGATGTGCGGATAAATCTGTGTTTTTAGTTGATTCTTAACAATGACTCAGCTGAACCGTTTAAAAGGCGACACTGAATCGAGGTTCTAGGTTGAACTCGTTGAACCGAGAAATCGCGGAGTTGGCTTCATTAAATGGCGGTCTGACTATAATTCAGTGTTTTTAAAAGAAATGTAAATTAAATTTCAGTTCGAGCTGAATCATGGCTGCATCAACTGAATTGGGACACGTGGAACCGTAATAAACACCCTTAAACATACCAACAAATGGCTTTATTTGAAGGTTTTACAACATGTAATGTGCAATGTCGGGATAGACTTTGACGCATCTAGCGTTTACTCTTATGAATTAAAAAAAATAAATGCTCAGTCGGGTTGTCACTATTTAAAATGGTTGCCCTTATTGCAAGAGATTAAGTCTCTAAGACCTTTTTGCATTGCCTCTTTGTAATTTTGATTGTACCGTTTCATTTCAGCTTTGCCATGATGCAGCTCAGCAGCGACACACAATGCAACAAGCACTCGTTGCTCAATGTCATGAACCGGTTCATGGCTGCTGCCAACAACATGGACGAGACCATCATGGTGCCAAGCTTACTGCGGGACGTGCCTCTAGAGGACCAGGACAGCCAAGCCTCTGTTAGTCTCAATAACAACGAGCCCTCTTTCCCCAGCAAACAGAGGGACATGTATGAGCACTACCTGCTGTTAAAGTCCTTTAAGAACGACATGGAGTGGGGTCTGCTGAAGAGGGAGATGGGCGGCAGCTTTCTAGAGATGGCAGTGAAGCACGAAGAGCCGCAGGTGAACGGAGGAGCTGCAGAGGAAGGATCTGACCTGGAGGGCCAATTCCACTACCACCTCCATGGACTGTTTGCTGTTCTGTCCAAGCTCACGGTCCAGGCTGACCACCTCACGAATCGTTACAAGAGAGAAATCGGTGGAGGTAGCCTGTTGCGATAGGATTGATTGGTTTAAATCTAAAATAGACTATTCTTGAACTGTTGGACTGGGAAGTGAATGGGTGGCAGTGGACATAAAGGGCTTCAGATTCCCCTCTGCCATCAAAAAAGGGTTTCTTGCCCAAGTTAGTTGTCCTGTGGCCTGTCTTGGTGGTATCTGGTTCTTTCAGGACGTTTCTAGACACTAAAGGGCTATGAGAGTAATGGGGTTTTTACACTTTCTGCAGCGTGCATCTATTCCATTTAGACTTTAGTTTTGGGTTTTGTTTTAAATCTCTGTATGCCAGTTCAGAAAGCCCTTGACATTGTCACTTAAAGCTGTAGAAGAATGTGAATGCTGGTAATTCAATTCTTTCTATTAGCCAGCCAATGCCTATTAAGGAGGGGATTTTATGTATTAATGCTGCTCTTGTGCACTTGTCCATGTAAAATGGCGTGCCATATTTTCATTTCCCACTTGTGCTGTTCTCAAGTATGTGTGCTTGTCTTGCATTGTATCAGTTTGAACAGGGCCCATATGAGTCTGTATGCCACTTGTTTTTCTGGTTTGTCCTAAAAGATTTCAAGTTTTATATTGTGCTGTAATATAGTGACTTATTAAATAAAGCATTAACTTAAACCGCCTCTCTGCATTGTCTTCCTCCTGAGCGTTCCCTTGCCCTTCCTCTCCTCTCAAGTGCAATAAGATGCCAACATTTACCAGAGGGCTGGGTCAAATATCTAATCCTAAATGGAGCTAGTGTATATCTGCTAATCTAGTTTCGTAAGGGCTGTGTCTCTTGCGTTGTGCGTGAGGAATGTGTTTTACAAAGGCAGGTTTGAGCTTGACTATTCATTAGTGTTCTCATGTTTGCAACGAAAAATTAAAATACTTTTACTCCTGTCATTCCAAACCTGTATGCCTGCCTTCTACAGCAGGAAAAACACATTTTAAAGCGTGTTGGTAAGCAGACATATGTGACAGTTGACTTTTACTGTGAATGTTGACCTGAGTTTTTGATGTCTTTATCTTGTTCTCCATTCCCAACAGTTTTTTTTAAAAGAATAGACCAACCAATAATTAACTGTTGTTCCAAGCCTGTTTGAAATTGAACACCATACAGGCTTGAAAGCATTAATTGGACAAAGTGTAACAGAAGTAAACTGTGTGGTTACCAGCATTCAGAATAAATTTTTGTGATCTGTGGAATAAAAGTCAGGTTTGGAGTGTCATGAGTAAATGGTAACTTTTGGATGGAATATCTCTAACTTCCTTGAACTACATAAGCACCGGCTGAAACTGGTGTTTTAAATGCCAATGCAGGCAGTTCCACAAGAAATGACATCGTTCTTATCAAATATAGCGGTTCAAAGTGCATTAGACCCATAAAAAGTGTCTGGTTAAGATGATCAGTTCATGACCTTTTGATCTAATTAGGAAAGTATATATAATCATTTAAGGCACTGAGTTTTAAACTAACTTGAATTTCTTCAGTCTCAAAAAAGTATTTAGTGGAAATTATTTTGCTTTCATTTTTGCATTTCCCCAATAAACCTTGCATGCATTTTCCCATATTTATCCTGTGTGCTTAAATATGGATACTTTTTGAAGATGGAAACCCTTTTACCTTTCCTAACCAAAGTGTTTCTCATCTTCCCCATACTAAACGTTCACTGAACCATGAACAATACAACTCTGTAACCGTTCAAGCTGCAGTTGTGGTAACACCCAGCCTTTGAAGTAATGTAGGTGGGTGGACACAAAGAACAGGCAAAAGCAAACGTGAGAGTCACAGTAATACCAATCAAAATGTCTGCTTTGGCTACAGAGGGGCATTATGGTATATCAGACCAAACGCAGTCCAACCATCTGTCCATTCAAGTGAAATAGGTCAGCGTGAGTCACGCGAACTGGGCCAGGCGGTTACAGGAACAAATCTGCATGATATATGAACCAGTAACTAAATGAGGGATTTGCAGCTGTCTTAAAATTTAATTTTAAAGCTTCAACCAAAATGTAGTATGGACAGGACATTAAAAGCAAGCCTTTTATGTTGTTTCATTCACCCAGAATGCATCTTCACAGAATCCACATGCATGTATACTATAGAGAATGTAAAGATGATGATGCAGAGGAAAACATTTTCAGTAGGATAAGCTATATCTTCTTGTGTCTCTAGATTGCACTGATACCTCTTAACAGTGACCGTGCAACTGTGACAGACTGGTGTAAAGATAAAACATTGTAAATCATAAAGGGACTCATAAAAGCATAAATCAGTTTCAAAATGTTTGGCTGGATCAGCTCGGCCCTATGCCATGGTGCATTGAGTGACTACGTGATCAGGCAATCTAGACTTGGCCGGGCACATCCAGTCTGCTGGATGATATCTAACAGCTGCCCTTTATGTTCACCCTTACATCTTGGCACCCGCAAGGGAACGTTGCTAAACAAATGCAATGCCGGTGACTGGCATACACGCGTGAGACGTGGCAGAATGTTTCATTGCTCTTTCTGTCTTCATAGGTCAAACTAATTTTAAAAGATGGTGATTTCCTTCAAATTAATGCCTGACAACCAAAAACAGCAAAAAATTCATTAGTGATCAAACTAATCCATATTTGTGGCAACATCTCCCCACTGAATCTGTGTTTATTCAGTTATACATAGGGCTACATGTTAAACATAAACAAGAGAACAAATGCTAAAACAATTAAACAAGAACCAAAAAGAACATCATAAAAATATATGAGAAAGTATTTAACAGGTTTAGGGAAGCTACCATGAAACTAATAATAATGCAAATTTGAAAAAGTGGTAAGGTACACTACAAACAAAAAGCAGCTAAAACATTTTAGTTATTTGAAGCAATTTTGATAAATATATATATAACTATGCAATTATATAATTTAAACAAATATATGTTTTTAATAAGGGTTTTTAAATTAATTAACTGTCTCAGGCTGTATAAATGAATAAATAAAACACCCTCATCTCATTTACATTACCGAATCAAAAATATAATACATAGTACAGTTGAAAAATAAAGCCGTTTTATGAGTTGTCATCATTCATAAAATCTACTCATTTACATGAGCCATCCAAACGATCAGATTCACTAGAATGAATCAGACTTTCCAGAGAGAACCGAGGAAGAAACGATTAATTAAGATTGAACTGGTGCTATACTGTATATGAAGAGAGAGAGAGAACATTTAGGATGAACCAGTTCAGTGCAATGAAACAGACTTGTAATTGCCACACATAAGAGAGAGGGTCATTTATGGTCAACTGGTTCACTAGAATGAATCAAACAACTCAGTGCTTCCCACGAGAGAGGACTGTTTAGGACAAACCAGAACAGTTCAATGAATCCAACTTGGTGCTATATGGGTAGAAGTATCATTTAAGATGAACCAATTCAATGGTATGAATCATAAATGTTGTAAGTGAAAAGTTAGTATTGTCGCTACACTGCTATGTTATGGAGGTCATTTATTAATGCATTTTGGCATAATGTTGGGTAGCTGACAGCTGTTAGTGATCCTATGGTGAGATGATCAGCTGGTTTGGGTAAGGAGATGCTCACGCCACTCGGCCTCACAATACTAGGCCTTGTGTTGTATAATGAGAGCCTGTGTGCTCCATCACAGCATTACCAATCTGTCTCTGTACGACCTCTCCGTGCTAAAGGCTGAGCTTTCACACCACCCACTGGGCACAAAGTCTCATGGTTCAGTTTTTCATTGTGATTTTTAGGAGGTGCATGATAGTGACTTGTGTGACAATTTATCTTGTGTCCGCAAGTAATAGAGCAATAGAGACATGATTGCATAAAAATGCAATAAAGCAATAGTTCCTTTTTATTGTGCCCTATTTCTTAAGAAGTCAGTGTAACATCAGATTTGGTAGAGAAACTTTTACACTGTAAAAAAATATTTTTCAAAGCTGTAAATAAAACAAAGATTTTTGGAGTATATTTTACAAGAAAACTTTATTTCAGTCTTTCTATTTTTCACATTTAATTTAGTGTGCCAATTTTGATGTGTAACGCCTATTTCTGAGACTTATTAAAAATGCATCTCTGTGATGAAAGCAAGCCAGTAGCATTATGTTTCTTCTTTCACTTTAGAGCACGAATTAAACATTTAACTGTTTAACTAAAACCCAATTTCCTCTTTAGAATTAATAAAGGGTTTGTGATCATTTTTATTAATATTTTGAATCCTTTTTCTTCAGGTTTCTTTAAAATTTTAGTTTAGTTTTGTTGTGCTTAACTCAGTTTAGTAGTTTTTGTTTGTATTTTAGCTTTAATTTATTTTACTTTTAATAATTGTAACAGTTTTAGTATTAAATGTTATTTCTGTTATTTGCCAAGGCAAGTTTAGGTTTTTCATCTATTTTTGTTTTATTTTATTTATTAACAGTCTTATTATATTCTTATTATAGTCTAATTATATATATACTTTACTAATAACTAATCCACACTTTAATCCAGATGCTTATATAATGACCTTCAGACTGCTGATGTAAGGTCACAATGATTGTCTCTGTACTGATATCTTTCCTATCAAGCTCTTTGTGCAGAGCAAGGCTGAAGCGCAACCCCTTCCTCTATCTGTCACAGGAAACAGAGTCTGCAGAAAGTGTAGAGGTGTATGTCAACAAACAGTCAGCGGAGAAAAAGCGCTTAGTGACCCTGAAAAGTTCTAATGTTGACTTTGTATTGAATACAAGCTATCTTATCACAAAAGGTTTGCTCTCTTTGTACTGCACTGCAACACTGCAAGTTAAAGACCGTATGTAAAAAATACAAGACATGCTGTCATACTACAGAGTCAGAGAGGGCAGAGAATGCATCCTGTCCTGCAGCTGTCTTGCTGTACATGATCAGCTCATGCAGACTATATATGATAAGTCAGGGTGCTCCATGCACGACCTGTTGCTGTAAGAATGTTCAGGGCAGCTGAGGTTACATAAGCCAGTAGGCGTGGTGCTCAGCTGAAACATTCACAACAGTGTTGCCTTGGTTCCCTCCACCCATACAGACACACGCGCTGCTCGTGCACATCTGCCATATCATAGCTTATCAGTTCAGTATAGTGTCAGTATAGTTAAAATTAGTGTGCTTTCCAACTTCTTATGATTATTCCTCAATTTAGTCTGTTAGAAATTTGACAGATATGTTATTTGTATATTTGCACAAAATATTCAAGAAAAATATAGCATATTACTCTTTTCAGCCTGTTGTCCTCATAGATTATAGAATGTTCTGTCCTCAGTGTCCTCAGAAAGGGTCCAGCTGACTCCTTCGTGTGATTTAATCTAATTTGAAGGACAGGAGCGAGTCATTAGGATGATTGTCAGTCATGTCCTATACTGCTGCATTATGCACGAAACGTTTAATTCAGGGATTCAACTGTTAATAACTGAACTGAAGCACTGAAATTATACCACTTTAAAATGACAGTATTTCAGTTTGAAGTTATATATTTCTCAAATTTGAAATCATACATATGTGTATATATAGAGAGAGTATAGACACTTTAGTATTTTTTTTTATCTAATCTAGTTTAGTTAAATGTAATAGATTCTGATATAAACATATTTTTAAAAACATTATAAACATTAATTATGCAAAATAAAAAGTGACAATTTCATTACTAAAACAAGCATTTTCAATAATAATTAACTGCTTAATTATGTATATATGCTTATTTTCTGCCAAGACATTATCCATTAATTCATGAACATTTCTGTTAACTCTACAACCAAACACAATGCAGTGCAATTCAAAATATAGGTAAAACATCTCTAAAAAAATCAATACAGAAAATTATTTAATATTAAACCCAATTTAATCCCAATTTATATTTCTGCATCGAACCAACGCCGTAGCCTACGCCGTACCTGACGTACACCTCTCTAAAAGTCTCAGCGCTCAATTCTACGCGGACTGCAAGCGCTGTGATTGGTCTGCTACTCCTCCCTCCGTATGTACTTGAGTTTTGTGTGAGTTTATGAGCACTGTAATGTAGTTTAATGTTACACCTTCTTATTTAAAATAAAGCAAAGCAAAGAACAAGTGTCTTATATATTATACTACGTAGCATTATACACTAGTTGTCCACGACAAACAATGTTGATCTAACGTGGTACACATCCTTGTGGAGATTGAAAGAATGCCATCTTATCCTGTTCCGTTGTTGTCTCCTTTTTGTACTTTTAAATAATGATTTAATGATTTGATATTTATTTGCCGCCGTCACGGCATGTACTGCACGCCAACGTGGACAACAACGCAGAAGTATAAATGAAAACTGACGCACAGCTTACGGCGTAGAGGCTACGGCATAGGTCCGACGCAGAAGTAGAAATCAGCCTTTAGGCTAATACACATTGTCCCATTATCAGTACATTTTTTTTCAGCTTGCTTCTTTGAAAAGGCCATTTTATGTTCAATTATCTGGTTTAAAATGTAATTTCCTCTGCTGTCATAATTAAAAATAACACAGTTAGTGTAGATAAGATGTAGTGGAAATTACATCATCATGGCAACGTTCATGACATCATGACAAAAAAAAGTCAGAATTCTTCTGTGATGCATGTTGGAGATTGTTTGTAGACAAACTCCACAAAGTCCACAGTACCAAAAGTGCCCATATAATTGAGGAAACACCTGTATGCGACACACTTCACCGATAGTGTGAAGGTTTGCACATAGTCACACAATCAGTGTTGGGAAGGTTACTTTGGAAATGTAATAGGTTACAGATTACAAGTTACCCTACTTAAAATGTAATAAGTAGTGTAACTTTTCAATTACTTTATTAAAGTAATGTAACTGATTACATTTGATTACTTTTTGATTACTTTTCTACATTTCTAATGTTTTCAACTGTTAATAATTTTCAAACATGTTAACCAGGCAGGGTTAACCTTACAGTAGTGCTCAACATTGATAACTGTCAGACTTCGAAATCCTTCATCACTTGAGTTAAGATTATAATATTTTAATTTTAAAGGAGACATTGGATGAAAAATACCTTAATTTGCATATAAATGTGTCTTAGCAGTTTGTGGACACAACCACGCTGCAATGATAGAAATTCACTCTTTTTTAATCCTCCCAAAACCTAAATAGTCTCAATTTTCAAGCCATTTTGATTTTGGAGTGAATAACCAGCGCTCTCTCCACCTTCAATACCACGACTGAGGTAAGACCCTTGAGCAAGACACCGAACCCCCAACTGCTCCCCGGGTGACACAGCAATATGGCTGCCCACTGCTCCGGGTGTGTGTTCACTACTGTGTGTGTGTTCACTACTGTGTGTGTGCACTTGGATGGGTTAAATGCAGAGCACAAATTCTGAGTATGGGTCACCATACTTGGCCACACGTCACTTCACTTCACTTTCACTAAATTCGTTTATGCCTGGCTGCGCAAATCATTTTACTCCACTGTTTTCTGAATGAGGGACAATTCAAGGCAGGTTTTGTTAAAAAGTTAAAACTCAAGGATGTACCCATTGTTCATGATCCAGCTGCTCCTCCAGAAGAAGTAAGTCTCACTTTTTATTTTTTATGATTATTTGCGAATCACGTTTGCTCTTCCACAGAAGAGAGGGGCGAGGTGAGCAGAGCTCATTAGCATGTAAAGAGATATGCACCGACACGAGACGCTGTGAACAGAGCTGTTTTTGACAAGGTAAAAAGGGTGTTGTTTTACACGACCACTGAGACCATTTCAATCATACCACCTTGTGGAAAATGGGCATCCGATGTCCCCTTTGAAGCACAGCCACCACAAAATCAGACTTACTTTAAAATCAATCTGAGGTTAAATACAGATTTAAAATCATAACAAGAAATAATTTAATAGCTATGATACTGTTTTTGAAATCAAATCTTTGCATAGCTATGACAGGAAACACTGGATCTAACAATGCCTTAGAAAAAAAGAGTTCATCTTAAAAAAATAAAGCATATACATAAACCCATATAGGAAATATAAGAGTTATCGGATAAGCATGTTATAAACTTCTGAAACATTGGTGTTTCATAATTTAGAGCAGTCACTGCAATTTATGAAAGAACTCAATTAAATCTGTATGTGGGAGAGTGTGTGAAAAAATCAGATGTGACCCCCTTTGTAATCCTTAACATTTTCATAAGTAACTGTAATTTAATTACACATTTTTTCTCAGTAACTGTAACTGATTACAATAACTTTTATTTTGTAATTAAATTACGTAATTCCGTTACATGTAACGAGTTACTCCCCAACACTGCACACAATGGTGTGTGATCTGTGCGTGATCAGTGATCTAGGTTCACAAGGGCCACATGCTGTGATGGCTAAAAGACATTCTATACCTAACATCCAAGAATATTTGTCCCTGGCAGACATGAGTCCTCCCAGAATAGCAACAGATTATTGAGCCATGCTATCCAGGCTATAAATAAGTAGAAAGAATGGAATTAGCGGCACCGATCAGTAACGGTTCTGCTCAGTCATTACTCAGCACGCCTGGAGAGTTAAACTAATGCAAGGTCAGCGCAACAAACATCTGTTTTCACAGATGCATAAAAACAGAATAGCCCTAAGTGAATGTATTTCGCTTTAAAATACTGCAAACCGTATAAGTTAAGTAGGACGAGGAGAATGGTATCTTAATTAACATGTAAGCAGCACCTGCTAAGGTTGTCTGGTGTTTCTAACTGTCTCTGCGTCTCCATAAAAGAGTGTTCAAAAGCAGAATGCTAAAAGGGAAGTTCCCCAGTGGTGTTTGAGAGAAGCAAAACTGGCAGGGGAAGCGTCCCTTTGTGGAAAAACTCTTACATAATATCAGTTTGAACAAAGAAGAAAACTTGCTGAACCTCTGAACGCAGATCTTTAAGAAAGGAGGGTGGCGATCAGATTTAACCCTTTAAACCTCTCAGCTGTGACTTCAAATCAAGTGACTTTTAGACTTTTGTGTTGGTCAGTTGTTTCAAGGTATATTTGGTGAGCAACTCTGAAAAGACTTTATCCAGCTTAGAGTTTAGCTAATAAAGATATTTAGTCAAAACGTGCATTGTTTTATGAATATTGCACTTGAAAAAAGCCTTTTCCTTTTGTTATATTAGTTTTAACACTGCTATTACTTCCATATGCTTGCACGTGGATATTTAACTGTCAGTATATATGTCTTGTCTAGACGTGCCCTAGATTTAAACCAATCGTGGTTTAGCTCCAAAAGGGTCAGCCAATGGCAGGTTGCAGATCTTGTGGGCTTGGTGAAGGAGTGGCTCTGAAACCGGAGTCCACTTATGATGCAACTGGGATTGTTATGATGTAAGAGAAAAAATCATGACTGGTAATTTAGGGTAATTCTAACACACTTAATCCATTACTGGATTTAATATCACATCAACAAACCAATAAAGATTCCTGTAAAAACCTAAATCTTAATAGTTCTAAAATAACTAACATAGTGAAACAAGTGAACTGGAGTAACCTTTAGTTAGTTTGCTTTGCTTTGTAAAATATTTCCCTGAAAGCCTGCATGCTAGATGACTGAAGAAGGTTCCCTTGTAGAAGTGTTGTTTTTTGTTGACTAAAGTTAAAACTATTAAAAATAATTTCAGTAACTGAGTAAATCTGAAATAAAATATTCCAATTAAAACTTAAACTTGAAGAACTTACACTTATACTAAACTATAATCATATAAATAATACTGAAATAGCATTGTACCTTTGCAAGTTAAAGATTTCAGAGCTCAAGTGACTTGTGCTGCCATATTTTAAGGCCTTTGGAGATATCCTTGACTGACTGAATATTTCGTGTACCATGAGACGCAGATGCAGAGCTATAGTCGAGGTGTTAACTGAAGCATGTCTTCATTTAGTTGCATTTTCAGACTGTCCCCAGCGCCATCCTTAACACATCTTTCTCATGACTCTGTCTCACCTCACCGCTGTACCGTGCTGCGATTTCTATTCGCTCTTTTGCATATAAATGGCCCCCAGCCACTCAGCATTCTCTTCCATTCCACTGCTTCAATTCAGCACCAGGCAACCGAGTGAACCAACGGCTAACTATTGAGAGTAGAGTCGAGTTACACATATTATCTGGCATTTTCCAGCTAACCTGTGCTTTTTCAAGGTGTGGGCATGTAAAGAAGGATTTACCAGACATTCCAAACTAACTGACTCATGTGTTGAGATATATGTGGGTGAAAAAGCTAGCTTATGGGTTATTGATTTGAAATGAATCAAAACATGTGAATTCGTTTTGACATTCTCTGCTCACGTAACTGCTTTTGTTATCTGTTAACGGTTGGATATAGAGCGAGGTAGCGTAAGAGAGGTAAATTACAGCACTGTTTTATTGTTTAATGACATATTATATTATTTTATAACAGTAATGTGTCCCTGCTGCAGAAGAAGGCTGAGTCAGGAATTATCTGTTCCTCAGCATAACGCGCGGTCTCCTGAGGCCTTTGTCTACGCAGACAACTCTCATTTCTAAATGCTGTCTCGTCTCTTTTCCCACGAGCTCTACAGTGCACTAGTTTCTCAACAAATTGATTGTCCCTTCCTCCAAAAAACTGCATCACCTACTTTGACTGACCTTTTACCGCTGTGAACTGCCCTCCAAACATTTGAATTGGATGTGTAGGCATCTTTTTAGTGATACTACCACACCACTATGCTTTGGGTCGATAAGATTTTTGTTTCTTTGTCTGATTTTGAAAAAGTCTCGTATGGTCACCAGGGCTGCATTTATTTGAGCAAAAATAGGAATAATAATAATATTGTGAAAATTCATATGATTCTTCAGAAATCACTCTATGCTGATTTGGCGCTCAAGAAATTATTATTGGCTTATATTATGTAGAAATGTGCAAATATATTGTTTCTTTCATATAAATTTAATAAGCGTCTTTAGCTTAAAAAAGTGCAATTTAATTACCTTCTCAGATCATGGCGCAGATAAAGTCATGTTAGTATCTAGTGCCCCCTTGAGGCCAGTGCAGCTGTTTTTCCAACACAAGTCGAATGAGACTCAATGTGCTGCGCTGTTTCAAAATGCACGTTTAGATATTAAAACCGAATGAAGATGACATATAAGGATGACAATGAAGGTGACATATGTTGGTATTGGTATTTTCTTTTCTAAAATTCTTAAATGAGCTTTTAATGGTAAGCGACACTGTAAAAATATAAATATATCCCTTCTGATTTGTATTAATAATAAATTAGATTGATTGAACATTGCTATCTTTGATCATATTGCTGTTGCAAACCTTTTATAAAAGCAGTAATCCACGTGAGGCTGGTGTTAAATTGGCTAACACCATGGCTAAGTGTGGAAATTTCACCTCAACCAATGCTACAAAGACACTGCAGATCACAAGCAAGACTTGACAATCATGCTTTATTCTGGTTGATTTCTTTAAAAAAAAGAATCAAATAAACAGCTCTCCTCTTTGAACAGAGATCACTGAAGCAATATGCCTTCTTCAATCAAAACCAAGTACTTTCTTCACATCTCGCTGTATTTCCATAAGTAGTGAAACTAAACTCTATCTTTACATCTCTGTCTCTTCATTTAAATATTTATTGGTTTCAGTTCAAACAAAACTTCATTGATTGTCAACACAAAATCTAGCTTAGCACCAGTACAATAAAACTGTACTTTAGCTTGTTAAAATACTGTTCGCAGTGTGGGAAAACAAAACAACCTCAGGATAAAGGGATCATTATTTGTACATTGTCAAATAAAGCACCAACCATACAAAGCAATTTTCATATATCATTTGTCTGATACACACAAACAAGGTCAAATATATTAATGACTATTAAATTAAGCACAAACAACAATCAGTGTAAATAAAACACACCACGCGCCACAAAGCACGCTGGAATCTGGTACACCAGGAAAAACTCGGAGACGACCCCTTCTGTGAGCACTGGAAAGCAGTTCAAGACGGAATCTAGAAAAACAGCTCTAGAAAATCCTAAAAAAAACAACAAAAAAAATCCACAGGCTCTTTTTTTCTTGTTTACCACTTAACTGGTTGATATCGGCTGATACCTGCTGATATCTTAAAATAATTCAACCAGTGATAAAACCAACAGCTCATCAACCAAAGCAAAAACGAAGCAACGTGCCTGCTACGATACAAATGAAATAAAGGGAAGGTGTAATGTTTCTGGCAGAGCTGCAGTGGTGCTGAGGTAAGGAGGGCCGGGGTGAGGAACATATGCTGTAGGTTAGGGGGCTTCTGGGAGCCGAGAGAGGCTCGATGGTTTACACAGGAACCATCTGGCCCAAAGGCATTCCTGCCGCTGTTAGCTTGACGTAAGCCTCTTAGCTACACACATTTAGTTTACCAAGATAAAAAAAGACTTGGATTACCACTCTTAAAGGACCGTCAATAACGAACGAACATAAAACATGTTAATAAGTTACAACCAGATGTGTTCACCCTGATGTCAAGCTATACATATATATTTACTTATACATATAGGTTTATAAAAAAAAAAATTGAAGAGTGAAAAAACAAAACCCTATACAGAAGGAACCTGAAAGTTGCTTCCCGGTGGAGTCCGTCTCCAGCCTTTCTCCCTGGGTGAGGGCCTGACAAAGTCGCTCCCTAGGGCCCCTTTCATTACTCAGGGGGGTCTGTGAGAAGAGTGTCTGTGAGGAAATAGGACCTTTCTGGCTGATTCTGAACATACAAAGTGCTGGTACTGGTAACAGGCCATCGGACCCACGCAGGACTGTGGATCGCTGCTGACGATCCCAAGAGACATAGGGCAGGAGTCGCTATCGGCTGCAGGGTCTGGCGTTGGGCCCTGACTTGTCGTCCTCGTCTTCTCGAAGGAGATGTATGGAGGAGCCTAGCAGTTCCTGCAGCTCTGGTACGCATCGCACCAGCTCCACCGTCTCCTCCCCGTCTTCATCGTCCGGCTGGAGCTCGTCCGGAGCGATGCACGTTTGACTGACAGAGACCTGCTTCCACAGCTCTGCCTGAGCGATGCTCACCACCTCAAACTGAGGGTACCGAGCCCGGAAAATACGCGCTGACATCTTTAGCCGCTTCAGCACGTCCACCAGCAAGAACCAGTTACAAAACCTGTGGAGAGGAAACAAAGAGTGGCGTTTAATTAGGTGCCGCGCTGACCGTGTTTTAAAGCGTGTCTGCTGTCACTCACCCCTGCGTTAGTGATACTTGGACATGGTAGCAGGGTAGGAGGGGTTCGGAGGAGAACTCGAACAGAAGACAGTCTGTATCGGTGTCTTTCTCCTTCACCTGCTCGCTCAAGTTGTCCACGCTGTCTTCCTCAGGCTGAGACAGTAGGAAGTCCCAACAAGGTTCCTGTTCTGTCTCTGTATAAGTTTAAAACAAATAAAGACAAATAAAGTACAAACAGTGTGTTTACAGTGCTTCTGCTACCCTCTAGTGGGCAGTTATGTCACCTAATAGTTGGATCACTTTCAGCTTGAATTAGGGGAATCTTGGACAATAGATCGGTCTTGCTTGTTATGCCACCATCATCTAGTGATTTGAAAGAATGATGGTTTAAAAAATACAGCAGGGTCCAAAATTTTTATAACATTGAATATCTAGAATTTAAAATCTAATTTAAACGTGGGAATTTTAGCTTCTTTTAATTTTTAAAGAAACATGAAGATCAACATTATCAGTTATTAGTTTTATGAAAAATAACTATAGAATATTCTGAACCATTTACAGGTCAATAATCAAAAAAGCCCATTTTGGACAGATTGAACACAAAAGGTCAGATTTTCATGCTTCCACTGAAGAACGATTTCTCAATATAAGATTTCTCAAACAATGCTGGAGAACATGACCATCAGGTTTTGCACTTGTGGAGTCAATGGCATATCAAGTGCATACAAATACTAATTTAAATCTTCAAATAAATGTTTACTCTGATTGTTGTGCTGATATATGTGTAATGAAAATAATGTTCATATAACATGTTAATATAACATGCTTAAAAAATATTTAATGACAAAAAATGTAAAATACAAGCATTTTCACAAGTGGTCTTTTCAACCCCACAATACATCCTTACAATACAACACAATACAATAAAGCAGCATTCATTGGATCAAAAATACAGTAATAATATTGTGACATGTTTAATACAATTTAAAAAGATTGTTTTATATTAAAAGAAAAATCTTATTTTTGTGCAAACTGTGATATTTAGATTATTTGACATTGGATTATTTAATTCTTTTGATGTTCAAAAGAACACCATTTACTGTATTTGAATTTTTTCATAACACAAAAAGTCACTTTTGATCACTTTAATGCATTGTTACTCAATAAAAGTATTAATTTCTTTAAAAAAAAAAAAACTTACTGAACCCAAACTTTTGAACAACAATCTACATAATTTTAATTTCTTACCAAATACAGAGCTACTGTAGAAATCCCACTGTAGATTAGGATCTTGGTCTGTTTGTCCTTCTAAATCAGTAAAGTACTCTGTGGATAAACACAAAGATGGTTTTAATCTAAATAGTGCATCAGTTTGATTTTGGTGACCACTCTCATGTATGCAAGATTTTGAATACATAGCCGTTTTACCTTTGAGGAATGTTTTCATCCCGGGACTCTGGGCTAGTTTAACTGCGGTCTGACCAGAGTAGGTTGCCAGTGTGGGATCTGCCCCATGATTTAACAGCATCCAGACGGCAGCCAGATTATCAGTTGCTACTGCATCATGAATTGGGCTGCAAAGTTGGAAACACAAATTAGTATCCTGAAAATTCTCTATCTAAAGTTAAGTGTATTGTTACTACAGATGGACTGCAATGAAAAAGGCAAAAGCTCTTACAGGAAATGGTAGGAGGAAGAATAGCTTTATATAGTAATTGGACAAAGCTTGTTGGACACATTGTAGCTGTGGGTGGACATGCATAATATTATTTTGTACAGATTCTGATACTAAAAATACATCTTCCAAATCTAATGTGGCCCATTAGCTACCTACCATAAAACTGTGTCATTATGTCATTCTACAATTAAAAAAGCAGTAGCCCAAAGCTGTCTATGGGGATGAACAGAACTTGGTGCCTTTTAGCTGAAATTAATATTTCAAGTAACAAATGAAGCACTGATTCTGTCTGTATCATATCCTCAATGTAACCCGCTGCTCACCGCGTTCCATCCTGTGCACTGCAGTTAACATCTGCGCCATGCTTCAGCAGCACCTGTACGATGTGCGTCCAGCCACGTGCACAGGCCTCATGCAGTGCCGTGTAACCCGCGTTGTCGCGACGGTTCACCTCTCGCACATCCTTTTCCAAGCAATATAAAACCACATCCTGAAAATAAACGTTTATATATGTATAATGAACAATTGATCAAACAGTCAGTTACCCCAGCACCAGCAGATGTTGATGTAACACAAAAAAGGCAATTAAAATGATCAAAATGTATACATTTATGGCTGTTAATCAAGTTATTTAGGGTTTCCAAAAGAGGGGTTTGCTAGGTAACTACAAAGGGTTTGTGAACTCATGAAAAGCTAATAAAGTAATTAAATTAGAAAAATGTAAAAACAATTAAAAACATTTTTTTTAATTCTAAAAAATATTTATTATAAAACAATTTACAAAAATTACAATTTAAATGTCTTAATTTATGAATTTAACAAATGTTTTTTATATTTAATCACATTGGATTAACATTATTGAGCTTCATTGTACAATCACTATTAATATTAATACATTTAACAATTAACATTGTGTCATCTAACAATGTCAGCTAACAACCAAAGGGTTATGAATGCTTTACCTGGTAACCTAATCTAGCAGCTCTCTGTAACAGCGTCTCTCCTGCATTCTTATTGACAATCAGTCGACGGACTTCTGGAGGCACTGGACGGCTTGGAGTAGTTTCAGGGATTCCTGATTTCCCAGCTGTTCCTTTTTTACCAGACAGTGTTGAGTTTGACTGCTTGGGAGGAGCGTAAGGAGGAGTTGGGGTTTTCTTGGTGGCTGGACCATCCTCATCTGAAATGAAGGGCCCTGTGCGTTTACCCAAGCTGCTTTTCTTAGTTTTGAGCTGAAACAAAGACATAAAGACAAAGAGAGTCATGCATGAAGGATGTGACATTCAGGGGAGGGCAACTGTTACATGGTCCCGCCTAATAAAAACAGCTGTTGTAAGAAATCCCTTTACAGTGACTCGAAATGCCACTAGGGGGCAGCAGAAGACTAACTGAAAATATACAGTATATACCTTTGCGAGGGAATAATCCCTTGAAATCTCAATTTTCAGTTTAAGTGCTCTAGTTTAAAAATGCTTGAAAGTTTGAAAATATGCTTCAGCTAACCTTTTTCTGGTAGTCAGTGTCACACAAGTGTTTACTTTTGAACTTCCTCTTCCCTGAGGGTTTGTCGTTAGGCTGTGTGGCGGGTGGACTCTCTTGAGGTCGTGCCGAGCCTGAACGTGTGAACAGGGTCCGCCTAGGGCTGATGTCTGGACTGGACACTTCGCCGGTCAGTGTGGCACTGAGACAAGGGTACACACCCATCTTCTCATCTGCAATGGCATAGACTGACATTTCAACACCAACCTTCTTGTTACATCATTCCTAACACAACATAGATAGATGGATATAACTAGGGCTGGGTATCGTTCAAAAATTTTCGATATCGATACCGGTTCCTGAACGATACTTTTTTCGATACCAATTTTATGAAAGATTACATTATCTCAAAAAAATGTGGTTTTATTTTTTTCAGCTTGTTGACATTTATACATACTCAAAGACTCATCTCCTGAGCCACTGCACAAAGGAACAAAATATATCCAACACAATAAATCAGTGCAAATAATTTTAATAAAGCTCAAATAGTTTTCAGTTTACACTAGTGCGTGTTCGTTTTAAAACGCATAGCTCAGACAGAATCATCATTTCTATTCATTTATTCTAGGTTAAAGACTTCAAGAAATTGAAAATCTTTATCTACTTTCATAAGTGGGTGTTTTATTTTCTTTCACCATATGTTTTATTGTTATTAAATTCTGTGTTGTAGTATGTCTAATTATTTGAATGCATTAAAACTAATTAGTTTATTCAAATTTATTCTTAAAATAGCCTTATGAAATGTTTTATTTTTCCTCAGAAATTCTGTATTCTGTATCTCGTTTTCAAATGAAGGCATAAAACATTAATTTCATTTATCTTTTAAATTATTGAAAATCAAACTTTATTTATTTTGGCAAACAAAATGTTACTATTAAAATTAAAACATGGAAGAAATGTTGTGTGATCATTACTTTAAATTTTTTTTTAGTTTTAATAATTTTAATAGTAGCCTAGTAGTAGCAGTATGTACACTCTGCTGAACAATATTAATATATTTATGCCGCACTGTCTTCCAAATTAAACCAAACTTTTATTTTGACGGGTTGCCGTGAATACCTTTACAGTTCTGTGTGTATATGATATGATGCTAGTTTTACTCAAATCAAATGGTAAAATGCTCATGGAGTGACTCTCAGATCAGTTCTGGAGATGTTGTTCATGTGTTTATGTCCTCATTTAGACGGCAGACGCTGAGATCACAGCGAACGTGCTTCAGTCTGTGTGTAGTAAACGAAACGCGCGATGTGGAGAGCAGACTGATCCGTACGGTTTCGAATCGCTCTCGCGGATGTCAAACATCAATCTGCGGCGCGCCGCTTCTAGTCGAACACACCTAGTGCTGCAGGCTTATTGCCTCACTGACGTTGATGAGATTAACCCCTTAGGTATCGAAATTTGGTACCGAACGACAAGACGTTTTCGATACTCGGTGGTATCGAGGCAATTCGGTCGGTGCCTAAAAAGTATCGAACCCGATACCCAGCCCTAGATATAACTCCACTGATAAATTGCTTTCAATCAAAAATAAACTTGCATACCTAAGCCCTATTCAGACAGAACCATTTCTTTCCCCCTGAGGAGGTCAGGTAAATTTGTGATTCACTTTGACCTTCAGACCTTTGGTAAAACCCCATCCAGACACTGGACACTCCTATTTTAGTAAAAACTACACAGATTCCATTTTCAGTATCCTCTATTAATAGTAGTAACTAAAAGGATTTTTTGGAAGTTTAAATTGTGCTAGATATTGCTCCCCTACGGGAAATTCATTCAACATTTATTTTAATTATGCTACCCTCAACTGTAGCACACGGACTAAATATCAAGACCAGGAAAGGCAAAGACAGAATGACGTTCTCAGCAAAATGTTCATCAAGCCTCAGACATCTTTACTCACTAGTGGCCTCACCATCTTCCACGCCCAGCTTCTCCTCCTCTCCATCTGCCACCTTATCTTTCTCTGTGATGTATTCCCCGTTCTGATATTTACGATTCTTGCAGCGTTTCCTTTTCTTTATTGAAGAGGTGTCTCCACCCTCAGTGGGCCTGTCCTTGTCCGCATCCACCTCCTCAGGCAGAGGATTGATTCGAGGCCTGCCGCGCGGCCGGCGGACTGGTACAGGGGGTGGTGGGGTAGGGGGTGGTGTTGAGGGGGGATTGAGAGGGGGAGGAGTAGGTGGAGTAGCGAAGCTCCAGTCTCGGAGCAACGCTTCATCAGTCCGTCTGCGCCCTCGTCTCAGCCGCGGAGAGGCCTCCTCCTGGGAGTCTGATTCCTTACTAGGCCAGCCTGGACTGCTGAGAGAGCTTGAATCTCTGTCAACCTGAGGACTTCTGCATAGACTGTTCTCTGAATCTGTGACTGGTGACAGAATTCAGAATTATCCATGAGAAACGCTCTAATATTTGGGAAACCATTCCATTGTCTTACATATGACACAAAAAGCAAAATTTTAAATCGGTCATTATTTACTCTTTTGTCGTTTAAAACCTGTATTTTGGTATATTGTGGTGAAATCTTTCACAAAGGTCTTTTCAATACAATCTTGCAGTGACCACAGCTGTTAAGCTCCAAAAATGACAAAATAAACCCACCAAAGTGGTACGCTAGTTGTTTGCTAAATTCCAATATTACACTAGCTATGTTTCAATCCACCTATTTTATTCGCATTTTGGAATATCGCATAAAAAACAAAATGCTAGATGGAAACACCAAGATGCACATAAATTCTAAAAATGCACATAAAAACCTATGCGCACAATTGAGTAGGATAAACTTTTTATCCGATAAGAAAAAATGTGCATAAACTATGATGGAAACACATTTACCAAATAAATTCCACCTTGAGCATTAAAAAAGTAATGTGACTTTGCACGATGGGACGGGATATCTTGACTAACCAGCGGACAGATCTCACTGAACAGCATCTGAAATGTTGTGTTGGTTGTTCTGAAATGCCTGAGCAAAGTATTTCTGTTTTATTGTCTTAAACGACTGCGTTCCCAAACAGCAGAAATCCACCTCCGAAATCAATGACTGCATTTATTGCATTTTACCTGCTCGCTCTGAGGCGCAAGTAATTAATCATATATGAAAATTATTATAATATTATAAGTGGCTTTTCCAACTTTTCTTAGTGATATATAGTGCCAGTTTATCAGGAAGTGACGATTTTGTCCTCTTTGACTTGAACGGAAACTGTGCTTTATACGCAAATCTTTTATGCAATATTCCAGTTTTGCACACTAGTTATATTTGAATCTTTGGATGGAAACATAGCTATTGAGTTAGCGAGCTGAACTTGAGAACAAGATCAGTGCATGAATTCTTTTGAGCTAGAATTCAAGAATCAAACGGATTCATTCACGAAAAAGAGTTTACCTCACTGTCTCTTCTTTATTCATTCTTTTTTTTGGCCTCTTTTGTCACTTTTGGAGATTAACAACCAGGGTCACTTCGACCCACTTCGACTTATAAGAAAAAGACCTGCATAAAAACAATTTTCTTTTAATAAAGAAGATAGGTATGGAACGACATGAGAGTGAGTAAACGACCAACCTATTACTTTAACTATGAGCTGGATCAGTACCTATTTTGTTGGAATCGGAGTGCTCCATATTAGCTGGACAGTTTTTCCCTTTGCAAGTCTTTCCCCCTACTTTAGAGGCTGAGTTTGTTCCATCTTTCAGCACACTTTTTCCCACTCCAGGCAATGCATCTTTCTTCTGATGAAGTACAATATAATGTGTTAAACAAAATTAAAACAGAACATTTTGTCTTTTAATAACACATGCATATTTGTAATTTAGATTAATGGCTATTTAAGCAAAGCAAAAATTTCACAGGAAAATGTAATTGTCTATAAACCCATCACTAGCTCATAGTGGTAATGCCATCATCTATCACCAAGCGCTTTCACTGGGCTTAGACTCACGCAGCTCATTTGCACAGCAGACTGCACGTCACTAGGCTACTCCCACAATAATCACATGTGAACTATTTTAATTTCCCTCTAGGATTTCCCAAAAAATGTTCCATTGTGTAGCTGAATTGTGTAAGCCAAAATACTCTGTTTCAAACAAAGTAGAACCACAAGACTTAAGCATAATGTTAACATTAAACTAGTATGATTAAATTAGCTAAATTTGCAGTTATGACATATACCTGTTTACATGGATAAACCACCAACAGGAATTACATTGGAAACTCATAACCAGAATAACTCCACAAGCACTTAAAAACAGAATAATTTAAACTCTTGTAATTAAAAAAAAAAAATATTCTGTTTTAAAATCCTCTAGCAATGTCTTGGTGAGTCTAAGAGCAAACTGACTGACTGTGGTACAAGATTCTGTCAATACAGGCTAACTTATTTTGAATAGTCTGCTAAATTGTGGGTCTGGAACTGAGGATCATGGGCGAAAAGTAAATGTATATTATAATAAGTCTAATTCACTTATATTCTCTACATTCTAATGCAGACACATATACAGTATATATATACAGTATATAAATCAAAGGTCATCAGGCATCAAATTTGGCCAGCAGGCCCTGTTTTGGCCATCTCTGCTTTACACAGTTATTCTTGGCATTAGACTGCATGAAGGCTGAGCATTATGACGATAGAATGTTTGAATATGGCACAAACTATCAACTCAATCACACTATACTCAGATGTAGTGTTGTCACGGTACCAAAATTTCAGTATTCGGTACCGATACCAGTGAAAATCCACGGTTCTCGGTACCAATTTCGGTACCAAAGCAAAACACAAAAACATGCTAATTAAAAACATACTATTTTTATTAATAAAGTCAAACAAAAATAAAATGTAAAAAAATCAATGCCATTGTTTATATTTATTTAAAATTGTTTCAAGTTTTTTCGCAAGTAATAAAGTATGAAAAACAGTAAACAAATTTCACCCAAATTTTATTTGTCTTTTAATTAATGAAATTTAAAAACATTTTATTTTTTGGTAAATAAAGGGGATTTACTGTTAAAATTAAAATATGGAAGAAATATTGTGTGATTATTTCTTTCAAAATAAAGATGTATTAATTTTTTCAACCGTAGTAATAGTATCACATACATTCTACTAAATAATGTCACAATGGCACAATGTCTTTTAAGTAAAAACAAACTTTTATTTTGACGGGTTGCTGTGAATACCTTTACATTTCTGTGTGTGTGTGTGTGTAGCTATGATATGACGCTGGTTTTACTCAAATGAAACGGTAAAATGCTTGTGAAGTGACTCTCATAGCAGTTCTGGAGATGTAGTTTATGTATTTATGTCCTCATTGAGACGGTAGATGCTGAAATCACTGCGAGCGTCACACGCGCTTCAGTGTATGTAGTAAAAAAAAACGCGCGTCTCTGCCATTCATTCACTCACACAGAGACTCGCAGAACATGCGGGATTCATATTTGAATCGACGTTTGCGGCTTAATATTTACAGATACTAGTCCATGTCACGATTTGATTTAAGTGTAATGACCTACTTTTGATTAATTCATCTAAACTTTGACAAATTCCGTGAGATTCCGTGCTAAACTGTAAATTCCGTTTTTATAACTGGATTCCGGGATTCCGTCCGCGTTTTCTGCATCGCGGAAATCAGAGCTGTACGGGTCAAGAACCGGGTTGACCGGGTACTCGGTACCATCGGAACTTGAAAAAAGCTAGTACCGTGACGTTTTAATTTTTTTAGTACCGAAGTACCGGGTCTTTTGACAACACTACTCAGATGTCATTTAATGTGAATCCGTTTCTTGCTTATACCATTTGCACTTTTTTCACATCAAGTAACAAACAGAAAATAATCAAATTAAATAAATCTTTAAAGTATTCAATTGACTGAATTGTTCAAACATTATAACATGGTTTTAAACCTATTTTTTCTTTGCTTAATTTCCTGCAGAAGTTACTATATTGTCATATATTTCCTTGTGACACTAAAATCACTCATGCTGTGATATCAGATTTTGCTCAAACTCCCAACCTTAGACTGAATTAAGGAACATTTTAATGTAAGCAATCATGGCTTATGCTATTGATGCCGATTTATTACAAAGACTATAATAAAAATGAACCACTAAATGATAAACAAAGCTTACCTTTTTATGGGAGGTGCCCTTCTTGATTGATAGACTGTCTTTATCTTTTTGCTTCTTAGTTACTGTCTTTTTTTGCCCTTCAGAAGTTGTCTTCTCCTTGCCAGGCTTTTTCAGGTTCTTCTGTTTGGTGGTGGATACTTTTCCTTTGGAAGGTATCTCCTCTTTGGCTCCATTCATTTTTGCCTCTCCTTCTGCTTCTGTGGTCTGGCTCTGAAGGAGGGATAAGGCTATCCCTTCTACCTTAACATGAGAAGAAAGCTTCCTCTCTGATGCCTTCTCCTCTTTTGCTGTCTCATCCTCTAACTGTTGAGCCAATTTCCTTTCCTTCCATTCTCCTTTAACACTGGGAGCACTCCTTTTACTAGGGGTACTAGATTTCATTTTTTGTCTACCATCGGATGCTTGATTTTCTGTCTGTTTTGCCTGTTTCTCTCGTCCCTTATCCTTGGGCACAGGAACAGTTGTGATCACCTGTCTGCTTAGAGCTGCTATGGCATCCGTTTGTGGAGAGATTCTGTCTGACTTGATGACCTGTCCTTCTATGGCCCTGAACGGGGGAGTACCAGCGGTAAGTGTCTGCTGCAACGTGGACTCCTGACACCTGTTCTGCATGCTGGCTACCTCAGGCCTCTTGGATCCCACAGAAGACAGATTACAGTAGTTCTCACCAGTAAGTGCAGTGGTCTCGAGAGTTTTCTGCTTCACTATTGACTCCAGGTTAGACAGGGGGGATTTGGCCTTCTCCCACTTTTCATCCTCTACTTTAGTTGGGCTTAAGTGGGAGTTATGGAACAGGGCTCTCTCACAACCGAGGGTGCTCTTCGTCTTTGGGGCTTGAGTCAGACTTGGTCTCTTCTGCAGGGATGTTCCTTGGGAAAGAACACAAGGTGGTTGCCACAAGGATTTAACTGGAGGTGTAAACAGGGTGCCTCCCTTTCCACCAACAGATTTGTGGTGGGGCTGTGAATTTGCTGTAGCACATAATTGGGTGGATAAAAAACCTTGTTGAGTACCTGTCGAGAGCTTTCCAGCTTTATTATGCTGGGCACCTTTAACAGCAAATGGCGCTTTCCTCTCTCTACAGACCGGCTGCTCTCCTTGGTCAATGATGGAGATGGTTTCCTGTTTGGCAAATGTCTGAAGATCTTCAACAAAAGCAGCACTATTTCCATCTTTGCTACGCAAAGTAGATGCTAGAATGGGGCTTGCAACTCCTACATATGTACCAGGAAGATTATTCAAGGAACCAGGAGATGAGCCTTTGGCCCAGGATGCATTGGGTTCCAAAGCATGGTGATTAGTTAGTTTTGAAGATGATTTCTGAGTTGCACCATTTCTTTGGGTGTCATATGTACTGGATGATCCAAAGGAAGCAGAATGAACCTTTTTTGGACCAGCAACATTTTTCTGATGAGACTCGGCAGAATGATGTTCCATGGCCACCAATGGACTGTTCTGAGCATCTTTAATGCTTTTTTGTCGCTTGGACTTTGCAGACAGATCAAGGGGCACGTCCCTTGACTCAACAGGGCAGGAAACATTGTGCTCCTCTGGAGTGGGCAGAGTTTTTGGTTTCAGATACGCCAATGAGGTTTTTTCGGTACCTCGGTATGTCGAACCTTTTTCTACAAGGCTAAGCAGCCGACTTTGAGTGGTGATATTCGCCAGAGCCGGACTGCAGCAGATGGCAGCAGTGGGAGAGATGGTGTAACGGGTTGGTGGAGCTGAGCCCTGCGTGGCTTGCTGTACTGGAAGGGCTAGAGCTGGGGCTGCTACAGAGGACATTGTGGCTTTATGCTCAGCTCCACCTTGAAAGCCCTTGGACAAAGAGTCACACCTGACTTTGGATCCTGAAGACTGAGGCTTCTTCTCAGCACCAGGTCCTCTCCCCACGGAAAAGTGATACGGGTATGTTTTGAGCATAGGCGCACTCGAACAAGAGCTTTGTGCTGTGCAGTCCTTTTGAAACTGGCTAGCAGTGGCTTCTCTCAGTGCTGCAATCTGACCTAACCCTGGTGGCAATGTGATCTTACAGAGAGGAGAAGAAAAATTGGAGGGGGGAAGGAAAGCAACAGGCTGGCCTGGTTTAAACAGCGTGGAGCACTGGAACCCCAAAGGAACGCTTATCACAGGCTGGGTTGGTGCTGGTGCGTTAGTCTTCTTGTTTAGGTTTATACTAGAGTGAACAGAGTTCACAGAGTCCTCTGCGGTGACCTTTTTACCACAAGGCCACTGGTGAGTGGAGTAGATACCAGCACCGTCAATCTTGCTTTTGGAAACCTCAGTCCGATCAGGCAACGGTGTGCTCACGGGATCAGTGCTGAACACATTGCTGTGAGGTTGGGAGGGGGGAACAGGGGGACAATGATTTGAATTGCTGGCTTCTGAGCAGGCGTCGGGCGTTTTGCAGTCTGTGGTTGCCCTCAGCTTGTTCTGCTGACTTTGAGGTATGTCACCTCGAAGTTCAAGAGGCAGTGTCTGCTGTGGATTCCCCACCATGCTCTCTGACACCTGGGTAGGGGCACTGCTCTCTCTGTTCACCGTCCCTCCATCCCCTACATTCATTGGTGAGGGATCCACCTGATCAGAAAAACAGGGAGTTAAGTTTGACAGGGTGAAAACTAAAAACATCATGAAAGAGTTAGAGGGGGGACTAGAACAATGAAACGTATGTTACCTGCATAGGCGTTTTCTCAACACATTACTCAGTGTGTGTGGACAAGTGACTTTTTATGGGGTTCTCCTCTGGTTAATGTACAGTTCTGTAGTGGAAATAGATAATTTTCAGCTTAAAATTGCACTAATTGAGCATATAGAATTATTTACAACAAAAAGCCAAAACTTGGAACATTAAAATTAGAGTTTTAAATGTTTACAAGCCTTAAATCTATCATTAAACAGAACAATATATACCTAAGCCCTGAAGTTGATGTTTCACAAATTTTCAAATTTTCACAATTTTTATATATATATATATACATATACTAATAATTGATTGCATTAGATAAATGTTGTGTAGTTCAGCCAAGGTCAACTCAGACCTCATTAACTAAATCAAATGTAAAATATAGATTGCCGTAGGGCTGGGCGATAATTCGATAATGATAATTATCGCGATATAATTTTCCTTGATAAAACGATATGAAGAGTTCGATAAATGTTCAATATGTTTATGCGCCAAAAGCGGAACGAAACAGCACGACTCATTTGAATCGTGCCACACGGACCGTTTATCCGCTCGGATCAAAGTTCAAAGTGCCGCGCGGCGCGAGTTTACTAAAGCAGATGCACTCGGTCACGCGAGCATTAAACAGCGCTGTGAGATCCAGTGTGAAGCGCTTGAATTCAGCGATGAACACAAATGACTCGGTGATTTAAACTAGTTTAAAGCCCAAAACACACATCGCCATCATTTACCATGGATTTACTGTAGTAACACTGACTGCACCATGGTATTGTGGCTGAAATGTGGGAAATTCACACTGAATTTTATTACAGGTGTAATGGTACATAATTATAATATGTATTTGTGATTAAGCTATAGCATGTGTGCATTTATACTGAATGTTTTTAGACTACTGTTTTTCATACAAATAGGCTCCCTAAAAAACAGTTATATTTTTACCATGGTACTGAGGTGCTATATGTGTGGTTTTAACTCGTGTTTATCATTATTTAAATGTATGCTACTATGGGAGAGCAATGCTTTAAAAAAAACTTGATCAGATTAAATTTATCCATATAAAACTGAGGTTCCTACAATTTTTACAGATGTTACTGATTTTGATAATGAACTAAATTTAACCTCTGCATCCTAACTCAAGCTACTATCAACTGTGCATTTCTAAGAGACAAAAAAGTTATATTATTAATATTATCAGGCAAACCAAACCTGTTTCTTGATTTGAAACAATATCACTCATTAGAACATGCAGCAACTAAGAATTTATATATTTTTTTTATTTAGATATTTATTTTGTTAAGGAAAATTATTGTGATAATGTTTTTGGCCATATCGCCCAGCCCTAGATTGTCGTCTACATTACACATTGCAAAGAGGCATCTGAACTAAGAGGCAACTGAAATCTTGTTAGCACATTCATTAAAAACGGTTCAGTTGGTTATGCATTTACCTGACATTCCTACAACTGATAATCCCTATTAGTAGTGCAGAACTACATGTATCATGCACATTGCTTCAAGAACTTTCAAAATTATTTTGAGTGATATGAAATATTTAAATAGTCATCAAGTTAGGGTTTTCAAAAATCCTCTCCATTTGTCAGAAAAATAATTCAACCAACTCGACTCAAAATGACAAAAATAAACATTTCTACAATTTTAACAAAAGACGGACATGGATGAGCTTTAATTATGATCGATGAGAACTTTTGCATGTTTTATGTCTCTATCCCTGTAATTTGACAAAATTGACACTCTAACCATGAGGCCACAACATCACTTCTCTTGCTACAGTCAGTGATATGAGACAGGCTGGAAACTTCCTGTGAGTAACAGAGGTTTCCTTAGTCAAGATGTCACAATTTCCTTCAGACCACAGCTTGAGTAGGAATAGATATTATACTTAGTGTTCAGATTTAAATAACAGATTTTAAAAGAATACAATGATCTGCTGCTCCATATTCCAGCGATTTACATTTTTAATTATACGTTTGAAAAAACAAGCTGTCATCTGCTGTAGGAGAGACTAATTTGTGAAAACGCTGAGTTTGAGCTGTGACTCTCTCTGAGTTTGTGAGTAAGTCAATTTCAAGTATGCAAGGGAGTGCCTAAACACCAAAAACGAGCAAAGACCTCAGCTTCCACAGCTGAAGGGACAGTTTTCACTGCAACAACATCCTCTTAGCCCACATTGCATGTGACGACGGGGTGGTCAAAGTCTGCATACTCTAATTCCCCCCTTTTAAAGAAGCAGAGCACCCGATACTGATCAGATCACAAAATCTCACACAGCGCAATGGAGGGGAATGGTCGAGTGCATAAGAGGCCACAAATGCCAAGGGTTGAGAATAAAGGATGCAAGGCCATGCAAAAGTTGATGCTGGTTTTACTGCCTCATTACCTCAGTGGGACAAACTGCAGTAGATCAAGACAACATCAACAGAGCAGGAACAAAACAGCGCAACCATTAATGTGATGCTGGGTCTAACATAGGCGCTTTAGTCTTTACCGACATTAGATAAAAGCAAAGCATCTCATGTCCACAGTCACAGAGTGTGCATTACTAAAATGTTTGCTTATAATGAGGTGGTCAAGCTGTGATTTAATCTAATTCCAATAGTGCTGTGTGTCGGGCCTTGCAAAACTCCTATCAGAGACAAACAGATCAAATCAATACAGGGTTTCCACACTTTTTGACAAATTAATTTTCATGACCTTTACAGTCATGCATTATTAGTGAATAAGGATTTAAATAAAGATTGTAGTGGTAGATTTCCATTTCTATGTCAGAAAATAGCTTTTCAAATGAATAGATTTAAATCATAATTATTTTTTTACAATATGACTGTCGATTCTGGTTTTACTACATATAGGCAATGTGATATTAAAACTTGAACTCACTATATGTCCATGACTTTTACTCATTTTCATGCCATATAGCTGGAAATATCAATTACAATTCCTTGGTATTTTCTGGATTTTAATGTTGGTGGAAACCCTGAATACAAAATCAAACCGACTGATCTGAACTTGAATTGAAGTTGTTCGAGACGAAATCATACTGATGTTCTTAATTTAAAAAGAATGACATGATTAAGACCAGATATTACTTTAGAAAATCAAACTGCATACATAACCATCACAATTAACCCAATCTAATAACCTAAGTCTCAAACGCAAACAACATAAACATCACAAACTCTTGTTTCGCATCAGAATGCAGGTGAGCGCAGCAGCTCCACGTTGTCGATACAGGTGACAGCTGTCTTAAAATACGAACTGCTTATCTTTCTGACTTCAAATGAGATTCAACTGATGTCGATGCACTTAAAGTACCTGTCTAGCATAACCGAGCCGTATAGGCCTTTAGCGAAAGTCTGATGATTGGAAAGTTTATGATGTGTTATACCCGTGACTATATCTGCTGCTAAAGATAGAACCGATCATTTTCGTGCAGACATTTTTTCATCTTGAGGCATCTCAATTATTGAAAACGCAGGATCAGTGGGAGTGGGAGCCCGTGTTTTTCTTCAGCCCTCGTTCTTTTGAATGGGGTTACCAGCGCAATGATAAACGGAGATGAGGAAATAAGCATCGTCTCTCCTCTCTAGACTGGAGCTCAGCACACTCGCGGTCTCCAGGTCAGTCTGCCGGAGCTCCGCAGCCCGGAGCACATAAATGCACAAAGGAGGATGATGAGGATGATGCAGAAAAGCAGTCGATGACCAGCCGATGTCACGTATCCACAGCAAGCTTAATATCAGGATAGAGCATCGTCCTAAAACAGAGCAAAATGTTTGTTTCTCGCTCGTTCTAGCTGGAGCTACTAAAAAAAACCGTATCACACAATACAAGAGACTCTCAGGTGACACGAAACGCCTGCTGAAATGGGAGTCAGTGATAAATATCGCCGATGTTCACCCACAAAAACAACAAAATGTAGGTCCCGCGATCGGGGATTAGCTGAAACAGCCGTTTTCTTTCGCAGAAAGAACCGAAAGCCTACACGGTCAGTGTGACCACAATGTAGTCAAACTAACCGACGCGTTTACCGAATCCTGTCAAACTATGAAGTGACCGTTGGTTTTTCGCGAAGCGCGAGCCGAGCTGTGACGTCTGAATTAGAACTCGAGACAAAATACACGGCCAGCGAAATGTCACGCGCACATTTAGGTTGGATGATATCTCGCTCGCGAGGAAACATCGTACTTTGGCTGTCTCTCTCTCCACGCTGCCCTCGAGGAGTGTTTGGAAACTAATAGGGTCGCCGAGTTTCCCGTTCGCTCCTTATTATTATCGTCACTTGTGCTGCGTGACACGCGGGGAGAGCGTTATTTCGTACGGAGCAAGGTGTACGAAACTGAAGGAGCGATTTTCAGATCCCTGCGCAGCGAAGTCTCCCCTCTAACAACTCGGTCTGCATTACTCTGCCACCGTACGACACGAAATGTTTCCATAGCGGAGCAGCTCCAACAATCCAAGTGTTATGACATACCACAGCCCCAGAACCGACTCCTTCGTCTATGCAACCCCGAATAATTCCAAAAGGCAATTAGCGAGCCAAATAACGATGTCAGATTGTACAAACGTGCACCAACCCGTTTGACCGACATTTGGAAGATGTTCACGCATCAAGATAACGGCTTTAATCCGGTCTTCCGTTCTTGTCGCTCGCAGTTCACTAATCTCGACGATTTTCGGTTCTGAAAGTCCGGGGGGGTTCGTACCGTATCTCTCCGTCTCTGGTCTGGTGGGAGAGAGAGAGGGGCAGATGGAGCCGAGCTCGTGTGGGAGTTGTAGTGCTCCGACATCCACGCCCTGACCGCGTTCGCCCTGAGAAGGGAGGAGCGAGGACTGCAGATCCCAGCATGCACCGCGAGAATCCAGCCGCTCAAGGGGAAAGGGGATCGCAACGGTGCGCTAAACTGCGAACCCTACCCGAGTAACAAAGTGAAAATACACCCTCTATCTCAATTAAACCGTCGCTCTCGGACCCAGCACGCGAGGGTCACCGAGTAGCACGTGCGTGTTTGTATATTCTCGCTTTCAAATTTGCACACGTGGGCCGGCACAAAAAGAGTTGAGACAAACATCGCAGCGGAATTAATAAAAACCCTGCTCGGTCTCGAACGAGCCACGAGACTGATGTCCACTACAGGACAGCCGAGGATCGATCATCAATAGTGGATACACATGTAGATCCTCACTAAAGGTGCACACAAAGATGGGTTGAGATGTTTATATTTCCAGCCTAAATTAAACAGATTCTCAATATGAGAAGCCCTGACTTCTTTGTTAAAACATGCTGCATAAAAACAAGAAGATCTTTAACACATGAGTTAAATTTAAACAAGATCATATAGCCAAATCTGTTTTAGGTGAATGGGAAACATGCGTAAAAGATTTTGGGATCCTCAGGTGGATTTACCCTTTTTTAACTTCTCAAAAACCCACCACTGACCTTCAACTTTGTTTTTTTGCCATGCAGGTGACAATAGCATCAGCTGTTGCAAAAGAGCTTCAACAGTGCTGGATTGTTACTAGGTTACTCTTCAGATGATGTTGAGCAAATGTTGTTATTTTTCCTGAAACATCTGTGAATCTATTGAGATCTTAGCAGTTTCCCCGTTTGAAGGCTAAACCATGTCGCTTATTATAAGTACAAAGAGTGAAAAGTTTTGTTTGATTATTTCATGCAAAAAAAAAGACCTGGAGACAAAAAACCACCTTGACATAACATCATTAGAAATAAGTTCATTAGATTTGGTTGAGCTCATTAAAATGGCCTGGCTTTCAATCAATTTTATTCTTTAAAAAAATCATGCTCCGGAAACAAGAAAACTGATAATATCGGTTTTCATTTTATGTAAAAACCCAGGCTCTGTAAAGATATGATGATAACTAAATAATACAAACATCATTCTCCTGTTGATCTATAAAGTCTGTTCTTGTCATATTTTAAAATTAGGTCAATTTAAGTTTTTTTTTTTCTTTTATCTGTCGTGGTTATCTCAAAATAATCAGTCACTTTTTCAGCAGCGATGCACAAACAATCTAGGGTTATCTTCCTTCAAGACAAGACAATGGGCATGATGATAGCTAAATCAGGTCCATCAGCTGTCCAGTAGCCATTCCCTGGCTTCTTTGATCTTGGATTTAACAAGCAACCCTTAGTTTTCAGCCTCAGACTCTGTGCATTATACACAGTGTGATTCAACCTGTCAGCCAAACACTCTTTATACAGTCTTTTTTCTGCTTTATTTAACATTGTGATATTAACACAATTGCTTATTCACAAAATATTTAAAAAAAAATTGCACCAACATCATGCAAACCTGCAAAACCGAAAATATGACTATATATATTCCACAATTTGATTTATATTCCACCAAACAAAACAATAACATATTTCCAACGGATTGAAGCATCTTTCAGAGCACCACAGTCAGATGATGAAACTGACTTACAATATTCATCACTTGTGGTCCAACTATTTTTTCTGTTTAAGCCTGGTCTTGTCTGTAAATCACAATGACCATAATGTTCAGAAACCAATGTATTGTAGCCTAATGAATATCTCAAGACCAAATCATTGTCACTGTCTCAGTCATTTCTTCAGATGAAGTCTTTCTGAGCAGCACAAGATTAAACATTGACTCGCAGAGTTACCTCGAGCTGCCATTTGAATGCATTTGGCACCGGAGATTCGCCAGACCATGACATATGATTGAATGCGTATGTAATATAATCCGGTGAAGTTCTGTTCAATTAGGAGACGCGCGCACGTTTGATGATTAGCACAAGAATAAATAGACCTTTATTCCGACAGAAAAATGCAGCGAATGACACTGCATCATCATCGGACAATAATATCACACAAATGTCCTGTATTGCTCCTCCTGAAACACATCTACGCAAACAGATGTGAATTTTAACATTTTGAGCCGATGACCTATTTTTGTCATAACTGCTCCGATGCAAACTGACCCCATAAACTGCGCTGAGAGCATCACGTCTTCTTAAGGCTCTAACACTGATGTTGCCGTAAAAATACAGGGTATTAATTGTGACTGCAACATATGAGTAAGGCAATTATATCAGACAGGCGCAGTCACTGCAACGAGGACTAATTGCATTATTAAAAGCTAAAATATTGTAAACAAGACGAACGTGCCACACATGCTCCTCTACACGTGAATGCACAATATCTATCTATCTGTCTGTAAGCTGGCACATTAACGCGTTAACATTAAGGAAAGGCCTATTGAGAGACACTGAAAAGTTTTACTTGATTATCTCAATTTCCAGCCACCATTAGCTGCTTTAAACAGGCCTGAGGTGACTGCAAATGAGCGTCATCGCTTGGGCAACATTTACAACTTAGTTTCAAAACACAATTAAAAAGAACTTGCACGGGAAATGACAACAGAAAGGCCGTGCAACAGTGCAAACTGGGGTGTCTGACCGGTAAATGCTCCACCGCATGACTGAGGTAATGTCGCAAGGGTTGGAGAGAGCACATGAAGTGGGCAGGTTGAGGGGATGCAAAAGATATCCAAACTTATTGCACCGTGAATTAACGCGTATCTGCGCGATGCATCACTTTTCGTAGGCCTTAACGCACATAATGACATTGGCTGTTGTGATCGCGGGCGGTCAGTTTAGGACACAACATTATCCATATATTTTCAAATGTTGCTGCATGTTGTCTTTGCACTGTATTAATCCATCCAACCGTTTCGGATAGTTAGATCTCATCATGACAGGATGTTAGGACTTTGATGCACTCATGTACAAGTGCAAAGTTTAGAGAGTTGACTGTCGCCCTCCATTGCGTTGTGCAATGCCCCCTTTAATGCCCCCTCGCTCGCCAGTATAGCGCCTTTGTTATTAATCGCATGGAATCGCGCCGCCTTACCTTAACGGCCCCAAACTGTTTTCCTATGCCTCTGAACTTGACGTATTCATCCAAATGCAGGGGGAAGTGCCTGTGCCTGTTGTTTTCGTTACCGTCCGATAGTATGATTCAGTGGAGGATTTAACACTGTGAATTTTGGGTTTCTCCCCGCGATCTTCCCTCATCGCCGCAGCAGCTGGAGAGGAAAATCGCGCACGCTGGGTCCTAAAGCCGGCCTCTTTCCCACAGGTGACCAGGCTCCGTAGCCGCGTGCACTGGTTACGAGCTACGCTCCTCTGGCTTCCTCCGGAGTCCTGTCTGCTCAGAGTTCCTGAATCCTGCAGACAGGTAAACAGACTTAGCTATAAGGTTGGACACAATTTATGGGTTGACTAATTTCTAAGATTTTCACATGCAACCATTTATATATATATGTGTATATATATATATATATATATATATATATATATATATATATATATATACACACAGGTATATATAACATCTCTGATAAAATGCTTTCATATGAGATCCCTTTGTTAGTTTTTTTCCATACAATTCTGAACGTGAAATAACCATGCATTGTGGTTCCAGATTATGGACTGGGCCAATAGGGCCCCAGACTGCCAGGGGCCTCCAACTGAGCTAGATCAAACAGATAGAGAAGTGAAATAAATGAAGAAATCTGAAACAGAATACTTTATTGCAGCTTTAATGTTGACATGGTACCTTGTTGCAATGTTTTATATACATTATGTGTTCATATTGTAGGCTAATTGCAGCTTTATTTCTCTTATTTATAGTGTAATTTCTCATTATTTAGACATTACATCTCACATCTGCAACAAGAGGGAGCTTAAGAGAATTGTTTTTAATGGAACTGTACCTGATACATTAAAGAGGTTCTTGTGTTGATACAAACAGCAGTAGCAATTAAATAGTGCAGATATTTATTTATAACTAACAATGGCATAGACTTAAGTTCCAGGGGAAAGAAAATAATTAGTGACTAATCGTCATTTTTTTGTGTGTGCATTTGAGACTGCACTATATAGATTTTTGGCTATGCTATAAAATCAGGGTCTTAAGGGGCGTGAAACCAAGAAGAAAACTTTGCACATTACACGGGCCTGTGGTAGCAGGGTAATTGCTTATCTTTCAGAAACTGAGAGGCGTTAAAGAATTCAAACACTAGGGGTGTAAATTAAAGAAATTGCCATGATTGAGTGACTGTCTTTTGCAGTTCTTCACTCTGGTCTACCAAGCCTTTTAATCTTTATGCAGAACCCCCGATGCCTAATTACCTTACATACAATATTTAGTTTTTGTCAAACTCTTTCAAACATAAATTCTTATTTGACATAAAGCAGCCAAAATAACAGAAGTCTAAGCTCTCACAAGAATGCTTATGATAAAATGAGAAACAGTGATGTGATTTTAATTAAAAAGTGCATCAAGCTTTATGCACCCATTTTGCCCAAAGCAATGTAATGAAGAGAATATATTGAGCTGTTTGCATATTAACCCCACAATGTCATTGAAAAATTCATCTGAAAATATCTGAGGTTTGATGTCAACTGATGCTTTCACTTACTGATTAATCATGAGATAGATAGATAGATAGATAGATAGATAGATAGATAGATAGATAGATAGATAGACAGACAGATAGATCAGCAACCACAGGCCTAACAAAGTGTCTTTATTTATTTAATTTCACATAATGCCCTTTAAATCTATTTTATGGTCATATAAATGGGTGGATTGAGCGTTTTGTACGTTACACATAAAAATATTATTAAGTAAGAGAAGAAGCAATTACAATTTAATGCAATTTATACAACAAAGTTGTCCTCTACTTTGGTCAGACTCAGGATGACTTTGGTTCGCACAGAACGCATGGCGTTCTGACCCCGCGCTGAATGTCTGAACTGAGAGCAAGTAACCAACGACAGCAAGTGACCGAGTGTGAAATGATAAGAAAACAGAGCCAACCTCAACAACACGTCCAAACAAAGACTCTTATGCTTTGTTAAATTCGAGGTGGTGGTTTACTTCATTAGTGGTAATGAGACCGCGGTCGGTGTTTTTTGTGTCGTTCGCACAAACGATTTAAAGTAAGCGGTTCCATAGTGTAGTGGTTATCACGTCTGCTTTACACGCAGAAGGTCCTGGGTTCGAGCCCCAGTGGAACCAAGCGTTTTTCGTGTCACAGTTGTAGAGATTTGGTGCTTTCAACGACGTCGTGGCTCCTACAGGATCGTAGCGTTTCCTGATGAACTGGGTTCAATTAACCTACGCGTTCTGTGTCTGTGACGCTAATTCTGTGCAGATAGCTATATGAAAAAGGCTGGCGGAACTCTGAATAAATAAATCATATTTGTATAATTTGGTAGAAAAATGAGGCAAGTTGCAACGTCATTAGCTAAACTGTAAATCAAATCATTTGGTTAATGACGGTGACGAGCAACATACTAGCGGCGTGCTAGCGTGAAGTCCAATCTAGTGTTTGTGCGACCCCTACTGTTAACTGTAATGCGGATCCAGCATCACGCAGTTCTGCTCGACTGCTGTTCCAACAAATTCAGTCAACAATTAAAGTAGACTTCAGCAGACTTCATCATTGCCCAGTGCTATACTTATAGGTCACATGGTGCTGCAACGCCAGGATCTTGTTGATAACCAGGGAACGGCACAAACTAATAAAACACAGGCTAAACATTTAATGCACTGTAGCATTTATCCAACAAAACCTATATTTGAATTTTCAACAGAGCAGAGACTTAACGTTTTTTTAACTACTAATGTGTACTTTAAAGTACTATTATGTACCTTTAATGTACAAATATGTATTTAGGGGTAAATAAGGTACAAAGATGTACCTTTTATCCTTTACGTCCCAGTAACACCTCTAAAATATGTTATCATCTGAAGATCTCTATTAAATGATAACTGGGGTTAAAAAAGAAAAAGAAAATTCAGTGGTGGTGTATCAAGAGCTCTTTTAATTGCAGATGCACATTCGTATACATTTAATACATTTCTCAATACAATTTCCTTTGACCAGTTTTAGTAATGGCATAACATGAACATGAAACTGATATTCAATATTTTTAGAACCGAAATTGGGTTTGTTCATATGACATCCTTGTATGCTAGATTGTGCATTCATTTATAGGCTAAATATGAAGCTTTCTATATGTACCATGACCATTTCCATACCAAAGTTCCAAATGGCAACTAACAAAAACATTTCTGGTAATTGTGGACAGAATATGTTTAGTTCTGGACCTCTTTTATCTCAATAAAATTAACTATAACACCATTTAAAATAATCTAATATATCACTTTTGGAAAGAGGTTGCTCTAATCCACATTTGTAAACATAACTGCTATGTTGTGATAAATTTGTTTATATCAAATTTCCACTCTCCATAATGATGAGCAAAATCATTGCTGAGCAATAAAGGATTTTCTGCTTTTCATTTGTGGTTTATTGATAAGAAAGGGGATGCAATTCTCCTAACTAAACAGATTTACAAAAAAACTGATAAATATAGCTTATCATGTCTTTGCATTTTCTTGTTTTAATATCAGGATTGGAGCTGTCCAAGGTTCTGAAGGAACATGATACATGATTTACAGTGCTAGTAAATAACAAACAAAATAATGACCATGTTCTTGATGAATATATCTGTAATAAGATAAAATATCTTAACATAAAAAAATATATTGGTCCTGCTGTGCTAGTACTAAGTGAACTGACAAGACAGTATGATGTTACTCAGATGCTAAAATCAATTCACAGTATATCGCAAGAACAAGTCAAAATCAATGTGGTCGCAACACTAAATGCATGTATGAGATTCTTTTTTTAATTTCACAAACAATACTTCATAACAGAAAGTTCTTAATCAGTGCAGTAACCAGTGATGTAAAAACTCATTAGATGTTTGCAAGGAAAAGTTCACCCATAAAACAATAAATGGAAATTTTGTTCCAAACCCATTTTCCACATTACTTTTGTGGAACAAAACAAGATTTTTTGGAGAAATTCTCATGCTGATATTTCAATATAGTGAAAGCGAATAGGGACCAGAGGCTGTCAGACTGCACAGAAGTACCATGGAAGCATTATAAAAAGAGTCTGACTCATGTATCATATTCCAAGTCTTCTGAAGTCATACAATAGCTTTGAACAATAGCTTTGAATTGAATATCTTTGTGTTTTGTATACTGTATACAAAAGGAAAGAAGACCATTCAGGATTCATAAAACATTTGGATAGGTAAATTATTTTTATTTTTGAGTGATATATTCCTTTTAAATTATTCCAAATAAAATATGTTAAAATAATTCAATCAAAAGCAGCTAAAAAAGACACAAATCAAGATATAGTGCAATGTGTGAATAATATTTCTTAATCTGCATGGCGAAAAATCCTGAACTTTACTTAATTAAAGTACGTTTTAATTTGTAATTATAATTAATATTTCAATTTGTATTTTATTTGTATAGAGATTTAATAATACATACTGTTCTAAAGACGCTTTACAGACAATAGAAAAGAAAACAAAAGGAAACGAAAAGAAAAATAGTGTCATACAGCCCCCTAGTGAGCATGCTAAGAGCTCTGAGATATTTAGGTTGATGTTGAGGTCAGGACCCCTACATGCACTATGAGCTCTCACTGTGAACATGTTTTCATTTGTTGTCAAAACAATTGTCAGTGGATATAAAACATTTGTACTGCCACACCGAGTAGTGATTCTCACTCTTCAGAGATATTTACTCTTGTTTTCTTTAAAAGTTCTTGGTTATGAAGAATGTTTCATAATTCTGTATCCGGAGAATATGTGGCATCAAAAAACTGCTCTATTTGCTTTAATTCCTTAAAAAATTAACATTGCATTAACATGTTAACATAAGCTTTTATTTTACTCCCCTGACACCAAAAATATATTAAATAGAACATTCAAGACCTGGATATAGTGGGAAAATGTAGGCTATTTCTTGACGTCACAAATTATTCTAAGGAAGAAGAAAAATTGTGGATTATTCAATTAATGTTAATGTTGGCTAAAGCCCATCAAGGCAGTAAATTGACAATTTTATATATTATATTAATTAAAAAAAATATTGTGAGCTTAGTATTTTATTTGAATTAAATGTGTCTAACTATAGCCATTTTTATTTTTATTCACTATGCATTTTTAATTCTCCTTTTTTTGGTTTCTTTTCTCTTGTTCGTTGTTTATGATGCTATATAATCTTGTTGTGCATTGAATAATGCTCAAATATTTCTGACAACGCTAACTACTTTAGCGGGCTTCTTCGGGCTCTTATTTTGAAATATCAACGTACCGGTCGTGTAGCGCCATCTTTATTTTTACTACACGGTCTCTGGCTTCTCATCTGTCTGTGCTGGTCATTTATCGTGTTAGCTGTAATTTTATCATTGAATATATGGCACATTTAGCAATCGCCGCGGCAGCTGCAGCTGCCAGAGACCCGGCCGTGGACCGCTCGTTGCGCTCGGTTTTCGGTATGTATGAAGAGATTGGGTTAGTTTGTTTCTTGCATCTACTATTCATAAGTTTCATTACGTTAGCTGCTAAGCTAAACCGCACTCACCTACAGTTAGTGACAACTAAAACTCTGGAATAAGATTATGTAACATCTTATATTACAGTATATATTTGCTAGACTTATAAATTATTATTAAAAATCTTATTATTTGCAAATTTCACATGCTCACGTATGCACAATCAATAGGTGTAAAAACTACTGCAGATATGGATGGACTGATGCAGTGGAGTAAGTGTTAAAAAGTAGCATATCACCAATAAAACAACGTGATGAGCTTCAAAACAGATGCTGCTACAGTAAACCAGTTTGCAACATGGTTCCTTATTGTTTGTATTTTGGTAACAGTGGGAAACATCCCATATGAGGCCACAGAGGAGCAGCTGAAAGACATCTTCTCAGAGGTTGGACTTGTCGTCAGTTTTAGGTATGCACAATAATGGACACAATAAATCAACATGCTTTGGTCACTTCAGAGTAAACCTGGTGTTGATCAAGAAAAAAAACTTCTTGCAGGTTGGTATATGACAGAGAAACAGGTAAGCCAAAGGGATATGGCTTTTGTGAGTACCAGGATCAGGAGACGGCGCTCAGTGCCATGCGTAACCTGAATGGTCGAGAGTTCAGCGGCAGAGCCCTCCGCGTCGATAACGCTGCTAGTGAGAAAAATAAAGAGGAGCTCAAAAGTAAGTTTGCGTTTTAAAGTGTAATATCCTATCCAAAGGGAGTTTGAATTTTTGATTTCTAAATCTTGCGTTCTAGAAATGGACATTTTGTTTGACCTGCATGCTTGTTTCCACAGGTTTGGGGACTGGAGCTCCAATTATTGAGTCTCCTTATGGAGACGGCTGCATACCAGAAGAAGCCCCAGAGTCCATCAGCAGGGCAGTAGCCAGTCTGCCTCCCGAGCAGATGTTTGAGCTAATGAAACAGATGAAGGTGAGGATAGGAAAGTGGCCTGTTAAATTTAAGACTGAAGTTTCAGATCACGAGGGTCCAAAATACATGTAGAAAGCAAGTTACTTAAAGGATTAGGCCTAGTTCTCCAAAAAATAAAATTCATCATATTCCCACCCTCGTGTTGTTCCAGATTCGTAAGACTTTTGTTCTTTTTTGAAATGCATTTTTTTTTTTTTATAAAACCTGAGAAAATTTTCTGTTCCTCTATTGAAAGTCCATTCATTCAAAACTTAAATATTGCACAAAAAAGTTTGTAGAAGACAAACCTTTTGTATCTGTGTAGATTAATGGTTATATGTGCATAAAACCTTAAATTACATATTTTCATTAAAAAGGCGATTGTTTTAATTCAGAAGACTTGGATCTAACTGCTTAGATTCATATGGATTAATTTGATGTTTTTATTAACTTTTGAAAGTTGTGGACTTTCAGTGGAGCCACAGAAATCTCTCTGATATTGGTAAAAAAAATATCTTTATTTAGAAGATAAACAAAAGTAATACAGGTGTGAAACGACATGAGTCATTACTGCTGCAACACTCATACAGCAGTTTAAAGTGCTGTTGTAAATGGGGGAAGATTTTTGAAGTGCTTCCACTTTCGGATGCAAAATATTTTTGCAAAAAGTATCATTAATTGTTTATTTAAAGCCTTACGAATCTTAAAAATGTGGTTGTTAGATTTATCGTCCTGTTCTTGTTTGTACAGCTATGTGTGCAGAACAGTCCCCAGGAGGCCAGGAACATGCTCCTGCAGAACCCTCAGCTTGCTTATGCCCTGCTGCAGGCTCAGGTGGTCATGAGGATTGTGGACCCTGAAATCGCTCTGGTAAGATCATGGAATGCCTCTGAAGGAACACTATAGACAAATGGAAAGTGTCTTAGTACATGAATGGAAAAGACTGAGAACATCCTATTAACCTCCTTAAATAAGCATTCTTGCAAATAACAAGGATAATGACAGTAGTTTTTATCTGCGTTTGGATGTGTGGCATTTTAAGATATATAAAGATCAAGAGAAAAATCATCTGTTATTCTCATAGAAAATGCTCCACCGTCCAGCTGCGGTTCAGCCCATAAACCCAAGTCCTCAGCCTGGAGCGGGAACGGTACCTAACCAGCCCCTCCCTCAGCCCAATGTGCCTGTCTCTCAGCCTCAGCCAATGGTCAGTATTGCAGCTTTTATCATGAGGTGCATTAAATAGTATTACTTGTTTGTTTTAATACACCACTGTTCAAAAGCTCATGTTTTTAATGTTTTTGAAAGAAGTTTCTTCTTCTCACCAAGCATGCATTTATTCGATCAAAAATACAGTAAAACAGTAATGTTGTGAAAAATTGCAATTAATAAAACTCTTTCTGTTTTAATATTTAAGATGTAATTTATTAATGTGAATTTTCAGCATCATTACTCCATTCTTCAGTGTCACACGATCCATCATTCATTCTAATATGCTGATTTGCTGCTCAGGAAACATTACTTATTATTATCAATGTTGAAAACTGTTGTGCTGCTTAATATTTTTTTTTTTTTATTACTTTGATTAAAAAGAGCATATTTCACACGTGAAATGAAAATCTTTTTTACTTTATAAATATCTTTACTATTATTTTTGATCAATTCAATGCGTCATTACTAAATAAAAGTATTAATTTCTTTAAAAATATATAATTTACCTCAAGCATTTGATTGGTAGGGTGTTTTTTTTTTTTGTGCTTTAAAAACATTCACAATCTTTCACAGATTGTGTCTTGTGTCTGAGTTGGGTTCATGGACAGTCAAGCCGTTCTGCTTAATCACGGTGCTAATGAGTAATCTTCTGTTGATCTTCTGACTCACAGCCAGGTATGCATGTGAACGGAGCCCCTCAGATGATGCAGCCTCCACAAATGGGAGGTGGAGTACCCGGACCAATGCCAGGACAGGGACCCATGGGACCAGCTGGTAAGCTTGGTTGTCCTAGGATTACTTTGGTGCTTATGTATGTGTGTGCACAGTTAAAAGCGGTTTACCTTTGGTCTCTCCTTTTACAGGTGGGATGCAATCTCAGTTAGGGATCCCTCAAGGAGGCCCTGTGCCCATGGATAGAGGACAAGGTATTCATTTTAGGCATTCAGAATTCTTTGTGTATGATTATATACTTGATATTGCTGTGACTGTTGTTTATATTATATCATACGCATTTGTTTCCCATTACACGCATTTGCTTTTTCAGCTAATTTTTAAGTATTTGCTCAGTATTTAGAAGTAGTATTGTTGTTTTATATAATTTAGGACATTCACAGTCATTGTAAGAAAACTATGATATCACTACATGATTTCTGTCCACAAGTGAGCAGTATTGGCCAACAAGTCTGCTGCACTAACATAGGCTTTTATGTAGTGATTTCGTTTTCATTCAAGGTGCTTTTTTTGCGTTTTCTCAAACATTTGGTTTAGTCAGTGTTGTTGTGCCAAGATACTGAACCGTAAACATTTAGATGGCATATAATTATATATAAACTATACATTTTTTGTACTCATTTTTGTGTGCGCGCACTACTGATAAAAAAGTTTGTTGGTCAGTAACATATTTTTTTTTATATTTAAACTTTATATTACACACCTTTAGCAAGGATGCATTAAATTAATCAAAAGTGACAGTAAAAGAATCTTGAAAAACTATTAAGTAGCACCGTTTTCTACTGTGGTAATAACTATTAGTTGAGCACCAAGTCAGCATATTTAATTATATTTGAAGAATCATGTGATGCTGTAGTCTGGAATAATGAGTGCTGAAAGTTCACAGGAATAAATTACATTGTGATTGTTTTTTTTATTTTTTTTATTTTAGCATTACTGTTTTGGTGAGCATAAGAGGCTTACGTAAAAAAATCTTGCCGACCCCAAACTTTTTTGTATATACTTTTACTTTTATGCATAGTTTTATATATTGGTATATTGCATTATAGGACACTTTGATTCCTAGATATTTGTATCTGCATTAGCCAATTAAAAACCTATATCGACCACTACTCTAACCCATGTCCATTAACATCAGTACAAGCATCCCTGGGTAATATCAGTAAGTGCTACCATGCGCTGTCTCAGTTCTTTCTCCTGTTCTCTTCACTTAATGCTGACCCAGGAACCCTTCAGGACTGTCCTGTGGGAGCAGCTGGGCAGGTTTCTATCGAGCGGCCTCAAGGTATCATGGGTATAACTCTGGTCTGCTCTGAACAGGCCTGTCAATAGTCTCACCTGCTCATTGTTTTACCCCTACGTGCACCTTTTGTAGTGTACTTCTTAAGCTCTGTCTACCCATCACACTTGAACCATTTGACAGCAGTACATGGAACATCCATCACATCAAAGAGAGAGTGTGCAAAATACCACATAGATATCTACAGAGAAATGTGAAACTGTTCAGACAATTGACTCCAAAAACATTGTAAAAGGCACAGTTGACAGCACTAATCACTGATTATCACATGGTCATGAATAGCGTTGAAACATAGGTGTGTTCTGCTGTATTGTCACTGAAACAAAAGTGCTTAAGGAGTAAAGACAACACATTGTAAACAGTTTTAACCTTTTATTGAAACATTTCCAAAACCTGAACAATGAAGTCTTGTTGCCTAATGGAATGTGCCAATGTAGCAGAATAGAGCAGAGTATTGATGAGTTTCACTTTGTAAAGATGTTGAAATCCTCTTTGTTATCAATGTCATTGCGACAGGTGAAACAATATCCTTTTGTTCGTGAAGTGGAACATTTTTGTTTCCTTCAGTCTAATTTCCTTGACGCTTCAGGAATTATCTTGGTGTATCATAACGGTGTCATACCTGCGAAACATGTGCTTGACAATACAACCTCGTTATTCATGTTCTTTGATTGAATAAAAGGACATGTCCAAGTTTTGAAATGTTTGTGTAATGCACTTTGACACTAGTTTCTTTCATAATTTTAATTCTATAGCCAATAATTTTTTTGAGTCTTGTCAAAGTGACAAAGCGTGCACATTTTACAAAACCAGTTTTCATGTAAATGTGCTTTCTTTTCACAGTGCCGATAGTAGATCCACGTGCCCCAATGCGAGGGGCCCCTCAAGGCCCTCAAGGGATCCCACCCAGAGGCCTGCTTGGCGACGGTCCGAACGACCCGCGAGGTGGATCATTGGTCAATGTCACTGGAGAAATGGAGTCAGGGTAATTATACTAACTTTGTTGCAGTGACATTTAGATGATTTCAGCTGCTCATCGAAAAATATTCACAATAGTCTCATTAGTATTGTCAGAAAGCTTACACTGACTAATCATTTCCTTTATGTAATTGTGATTAACCCTATAAAGAAGTCAATGTCTGAATAAATGTCAAATTTTTTTACTGTTGAAAATAATTTCTTTTTAAATGGTCGGTAATTTCTTTAAAATGTTTTTGAAAGTAGTCTTGTCACCAAGGCTGCATCAAAGATACAGTGAAACTGTAATATTGTGAAATAGTACAATATAAACTAAATGTTCTATTATAGTTAATTGTATATAATTATTTTATAAAAATAATTGTTTTAATATATTTTAAAATGTAATTTATTCCTGTGAAGGCAACGCTGTATTTTCAGCAGCCATTACTCCAGTCTTCATTGTCACATAATCCTTCATAAAGCATTCTAATATGATGATTTAGTGCTCAAGAAACATTTATTATTATCAATGTTGAAAATAGTTGTTCTGCTTAAATATTTTTGAGGAAATTGTGGTACATTTTATTTTTAGGATTATTTGATGAACAAATTGTACAGTATTTATTTGACATAGAAATCTTTTGTAACGTTATAAATGTTTTACTGTCAATTTTGATCAGTTTAATTCATCCTTGCTGAATGAAAGTGTTAAATTGTTACCAAAAGGAAAAAAAATTAAATTCCCACACTTTTGAACGGTATTGTACATCACCATATTGATCACCATTGATTTGTTTCTTTTTTTAGTTCATAACAAAAATGTTTTATTTTTGTTGTTGTTCACTTACAGGCATGGTTACATCGGAGGCCCTCCACAACATCAGGGGCCGCCCATGCATATGGCGCCCCCAGACATGCGTGGCGGCCCTCATGACATGAGAGGAGGACCCATGATGGGAGAACCTAGAGGTCCTATGATGGAGCAGCGTGGTCCACCTATGGAGGCAAGAGGTACTTAAAGATGGGGTTTCACTTTATTTGTTGACTTGGCTTGGATATCTCTGTATGGACCCTTTCACAGATTGATACGTTTCAGTGTCAATTGAATCATAAATCCTGCTAGGTTTTTTTTTTTTTTCATTTTTCAAAAAGTAGCTTTCCATTCACTGCAATAGAAGTTTACGCAACTACGATGACGTCTGAGAAACCTGGAAATGTGAAAATGGTCCAATACTGGTTTCACTCCTTTCTGAAGTTACACTCTGTTTGAAGGATTCTCTTGCAGATAAGATTTAAAACCGTTTTCTTCCTCAAGGTCGTGATCCAAGAGCTGTTGATGCTCGGGGTCCGATATCTGGCCAGAGGGTTCCTGTGGCTGGTGGAATGCAGGGTCCTCCCCCCCATGGCATGGGACAAAGTGCACCACCAGCAGCGAGACCAGTAAGATTTCCAGACTCCTGTCATTTTGCCTTTTTGGCTTTTCAAACCTTTTAATGTCTAGGACCCCCAAATTTGATCATCCCGTTGTAAAGGGACCCCGTTTCTGAAATCAAAATATTAAGGCGGCTTTCTATGTTCAAGTCAACAGAACCTGTGTTTGAAAAATACTAAATTTGAAAGCAAGTTTGCAGAATTTAAGTTATTAGCTTTTTCTTTTATTTTGTCTTTAGTGCACTATTATAATTAGTGCTGGGCAACAATTAATCTCGAGTAATCGCATCCAAAAAAAAAAAATTGTATACATAATATATATGTGTGTGTACTGTGTATATTTATGTATATATAAATACACACACATGCATGTATATGTTTAAGAAAATGTTTGTTTATATATTAAATATATTTATATATAATATAAATTATATGAATATAAATATATACATGTAAATATTTTCAAAATATATACTGTATGTGTGTGTCTTTATATATACATAATAAATATACACAGTACACACACATATATTATGTATACAAAAACTTTTATTTTGGATGCGATTAATCTTTGGCCAGCACTAACTATAATATTAGAGAACATTTTCTATTCAATTCAGGTTTATTTGCATAGGACTTTTGACAAAGATTGTTATGAAGCCGCTTTACAGAAAATGTTTTACAAATAATAATAAAGACTTTGGCGATTTCAAAAAAATTAAATTAAAAAAACTTTTAGCTGCTACTAATACGCTGATTTTCTGCTCAAGAAGCATTTATTGCAATCATTATTGGGGGAAAAAGTTGTGCTGCTTTAGAATTTTGATTAATTTTTATTTTTATTTATTTTATTTTAATTATTTTGATCATTTCTTTTGTAACAGTGTCAATGTCTGTTACTTTTGATCAATTTATTGTGTCTGCTGAATGAAAGTATACTTTTGAACAGTTTCCCCTGTAAAGAACTAGTAATAAATACAACTTTTTTTCGCCAAACTATATGTATATTTGTTCATATATTTCCGTAAAAACAAATGTCATTCTTTTTTTTTTTTTTCTCAATTTTCCGCGGACCGCCTCTTGCAGCCACGTTTAAACAGCCCTGTCAAAGAACACTATGGGCCAGTTTTACTAAACGGCAAATTAGCGCGAGAGCGCAATTCCAAAACAACGCCGATGGGAGGGGAAATTTCTGCAGGTGATTTACTAACAATACGCAAATTAAAGAACACAGACACATGTCATTTACATATCGACCAACGGAACATACCAAGCGCAGCTCAAATTAGCGTAGGTGCATATAAATAAATAAATAAGCCGCAGTACGTTGAAAAGAACCGGAGGCCAAAAAATGCTAGAAGTTGCAAGAAGTTTTGATAGACCTGGTATTGCGTGACTCCTAGTTAAGGGTTCAAAGTCGTCTTTTATTTCCTGAAGCAAATTAAAAATAACATGGCTTGGCAAAAGATATGTTCGGATAATGTGTTCTTCTGGCATTCAAAATAAATGAATACAAAAAAAAATCCTCTCCCTTCTACCACGTGCTCTCTGTTCTCTGCGGTGCCTCGTCCTAGCAATAATAATTGCAGTCATTTCAAGCGCAAAGCAGTTTAAGACATGCTTTTTTTTGGACGTTAAATAATGGCACAAATGTCAGTAATTTGACGAGCGCAAACGTTAGTAAAACACGTTGCGTGATTCATTTGAATACTCTGCTCCCATAACTTTTGCATCTGAAAGGGAAACTCCTAGAAATGCATATTCAATAAGGTCAGGCGCAAAAATAACTGTCCACGCCTTTTCAGCGCTAATTCTTCACTGCGTGTCTTTAGTAAAACCTGACAGTACAATTTTAATGCCAAAAGACGGTTTGCGCTGGTGCAAGCTGTTAGTAAAACTGGCCCTATGTAGCTTGCAGAATCTAATTTAAATGTCTGCATCTTTTAATCCCATTTGTCTTTTAACAGGGTCCTACATCAGATGTGTCATCACAAGACCACGAGAAAGTGAGTGTCTTTTTTCCCTACACACTTTTGGATGACATGGTCATCCTTATGTTTTCACTGAAACTAAAACTTCCAATGACGGCTATTTATCATTACATTACATTCCTAAAAGTTTACTAAAGTTATTGTAACCATATATATTGTTAAAGGACATATCAGATTTGCATCGCTGCATTCTGTTTCAGTGACCAGATTTTCCAGTATTACTAGTTAACTTTTTGACTTGTCGATTTAAATGGTTGCTTCTGTCTCATAGATAATAATCTACATGCTGTTTTTCCTCATTCCCAGGCGGCCTTGATTATGCAGGTCCTGCAGCTGACCCCAGAACAGATCGCAATGCTGCCACCAGAACAGAGACAGAGTATCCTGATACTGAAGGAACAGATTCAGAAGACAGCAGGCGCACCCTGAAGACTCACCGTGTGACGTGAGTTCTTTCCTTTCCATCCATCCTAAAACAGCCTATTATGATAATTACAGGCTCTGTGATAAAGCAGAACATGGATTTTCTTAAGTAACAGGGATTAATTTGGGTTAGTGCAAGTCTGAAAATCTGACTCTACAACTTTATTGCAGGAACATACGCATCCGATCAGACAACCATCCCCTGGCTGCTTTTGTATTGGTCTGCATCCACATCTGTAACTTTGTTGTTGTTTTTGTTTTATAGTGGTATTTTCTTATTTCAAGTGAGATCTGTTGTATATGAATAGTAGTAGTTCACAATTTACTGCTCATGAAAAAAAATAAACTGGAAATTTTTTCAATGCAGAATTTAATTCCTGCCTTCATAATTTATTTATAAATACAGTTTATAAAAGACATGATATATAATGTACAGTATTAACAATTTATATCTTGGATGATAAAGTTGGTTTGATTGTTTAAAGGTTACAAAACCAGTGACTAACCATATGTGACATGTTAGATCAGATATGTGTGTTGAAGATCTTTTCTTTTTTCTCCTTTAACAAGGAGATGAAATTCCACAATCCTTTTCAGTAACTCCTTTCTTATTTTAGATCTGTGCACTTATAAAAACACAATACATTCTGGTGTTCGTATAATTTCCTTGATTCTTGGTGATTCATTTCTAACCAGGAACTTGGAAAGCCAAACCTTGAAAAAAAAACAATGAGTAGACCTTTGACTCACACACGGAATTAGTCCCTTCCAGCAATTTGTTCACTTTCCAGAATGAAGGGTGTCATTTTCTCATTGTCACAAGTAATGCACAATCATTTAGATGGAAAGATTTGAGAAATGGCAACTGCTGAAGTGCACAATCCCTAGTGCGCAGATCCTTCAAGAGAATTAGGTTTCCTGTGAAAAATTTCCTCAGAAGTTCTCTTTGTTGAAGTAAAACTTGGTTTTCCGTGGATCCACGTCAGAGTATTTCACACATTTCTTCTCCAAGTCCTTCGCTAAGGCTTGTGGGCCACACAAGAAAGTTCCAACCACAGACCTGTGCATATTTAAAGTTTAGTGTTTAGTTTAGTGGGGGTATTTTTGAGTGTCATGTGGGAATCAATAACACCATGAAAGGTTTTTGAAACTTACGATGGGTTCTCTTGCCTAACTTGTTCAAATTCTTTATCCCAGTTCGGTCGGCCATACTGAGTCTTTTGTTTTAGACCGGTGATGATATCTGTATCTTTATCGAAATGCACCATTGCATGGTTTACCTGTAAATGCAAGATGAGATGTTCTATGATTAATTCATTACTCCTATTTCAGATTAGGTCAACCTGCTTTTCAGATCACAGTGGGTTTATTGCACGTACATGACTCTGGTCCCATCCGGTGAGGTAGAGTTTATATGTGAGGAAGTCCCTCATTCTTCGTTCCTCCATTTCTTTCTCAAGAACCTGTAGGAGATCTGCAAACCACTCAAAGGCGTATGTCTCTCTACACAGCCAGTAGAAGTAAATCTAAACACACAAGTCAGAAATTAATAGGAAACTGAGTTTCAAGGAATCCTGGACTTTGTAATCTAGTTCAAGTTCAAGTTCTATTTGTCACATACACGACTTTACAGAGATTGTATAACCAGCAGTGAAATGTGAGTCAGGTCCGCTCCATGGACAGTGCAAATATTGTAGAATACAACACAAGGGAAGTATGCATAAAATAAAATGAATAAAAAATAAGATATAAAGTATAAAAGAATGTGCATGACAGTATGCTGTAGAATTAAATATTAAGATAAGCATGACTGTACGAGAGAGGAATGTGCAAACAGGTTGAACATGGTTGACATGAAGCAGCAATCACAAAAAAATAAGATAAGATATCAAGACACAGAAAGTGTTGTGTGCAAATGACACTGTCAGAATGAGGTAGATAATAATGAGTGTGAATATCTTACTGATTGTGAGTGATTAATAAGTGAAGTCATGATGTTAAGAGGCTGAGTTTGAGTTAACGTGTTCTAGGACATGAAGGCAACCTTTGTAATATCACAGTAACAACTACAACAAAAGTGATTGTGCTCGATCTTTGCACCCAACTTCCTTATTTTTGTCCAACATTCTTACCCTCTTTGTTCGTAGTTTGGGGTCAGAGTCTTTAAACTTGTACCAGATGGACTTCAGGATAGAGGCAAATGGGGTCACTCCAATCCCAGCACCCACCAACATGCTGACCTCATAATCAAATACATCCTCGCTCGCAGTTCCAAACGGGCCATCCACAGCCATCCTGAAGCAAAAAAAAAAAGATTTTCTTGATATATTACTGCTCCTGTGTGTAATTGTCCATATTTTGAAATATATTTTCCATAAATTGAAATTAAGAACTGCAGCTTGAAGAATACATGAATATTTAATGCCATACACTTCAAGAAAAAATAAAGGTTCTTTATTGGCATCTATGGTTCCATTAAGAACCTTTAAAATCCACAGAACCTTTCCACTAGACAAAAGGCTCTTTATATTGGAAAAGGTTCTTCAGATTATTAAAATGTTCCTCATACTAAGAATTTTTTTTCTTCTAAGAACACTCTTAAAAAGGGGTTGCAGCAATGGGTTCCCAAAGGACTTTTAAGTGAACAGTTCTTAAGAGTAATTGTTTCTTAGTGTGAAGAACATTTTAATAATAAAGAACCATTTGAGGAATGAAAAGATTCCATGGATGTAAAAGGTTCTTCATGGAACCATAAATGCCAACAAAGAACTTGCATTTCACTGAAAGGTTCTTTGGGAAACCCAAATAGTTCTTCTATGGAACTGCTGTGAAAACCTCCTTTTGGAACCTTTGTTTTTAGAGAATAAGTAAAATGGCAAAAAGTACTTACTTGGGTCCTTGCCCACCCTCTGGTAGGTTTTCGACCATCTTGATGAGCTTTTCAGTCCAGTCTCCAACTGAGCGGATGTGCACACTAAAGAAGTCCTCTTCCGGGGCTGAGGTCATGGTAAATGGATGCCACTCCAGCTGAGAGATGGCTGGACAATTGAGGAACACATACTGACCAACTTCCATCTTGAATCCAGGCTTCACCAGCTGTAGTTCCAACACCTTGGATGGGCGGATTACAATCTAAAATGTAAGAATGGAAACAGTTTGTCATTACAGAACAACTGTACTGGGGTTCAGATGAACAACATAGTCTGTGAAGACTCACCTTCCTATAACTGACATGCTGCATGTAGCGAATGAAACGAAGCAGCCGCTCACAAAGATAAATTATCATTGGTCCAATTACCCACATCCAGGTCTGCAACACAGGATTCAGCAAATTGAAATCAGTAAGCGCTCAAATAAATCTATCATAGGCTTGTGTAATTGTAAATGTGACAACTTTTACCTGAGGAAACCCTCCTGCAAACTGCGGAATTGGACATTCAGGAATTTTCCCCCAGTTCTCTGGCTGATCTTCACAGAAGGAATTATTGTGAGGTGGGTCGGTCGCTTGCTGACTTCGCACAATGCGTCTGGACAGAAACAAATAAGCATGTTTTAATTAGGCCTACTCTTAATAATCTACTACAAATCAGTTTTTTTAAATTGGGCTCACCCAGTTAATAGATCTTACCCTGCACCGTGGAAAACTAAGCCAGCAAAGAAAATGATGAAAAGGTGATGCGTGTACCAAAAGACCTCAAAATAGCTTCTGCGAATGACTTCCATTGATGAAGTGATCATGAGGATGAGGGCAAGAGTTATGACGACTCCTGTGAGACCCGCAATAGTGGTGAATACGAGAAGCGTTGGAGTCTGGAGTACAAGGAAACAAGATTATAGCAGGCATATCATACCACATAAGCAATACAGTATGGAGCTCAATTGTAAACTACCATTCAAGTTTGTGTAAGATTTTTTATGATAGCCAAGGCAGCATTTGTTTAATCAAAAATTCTGTTAAAAATAGTAATACTGTGAAATAGTTCAATAAAAATGCTGCCTGTTTTAATATATTAGAAAATGTAATTTATTCCTGTGATTTACTCCAGTCTTCAGTGTCACACGATCCTTCAGAAATCATTCTAATATGCTGATTTTTTATAGTTGAAAATGTTTTTAACTGCTTAATATTTTTGTAGAAACATAATACTGATTACAGGATTCTTTGAAGAATAGAAGGTTCAAAAGAACAGCATTTATCTGAAATACAAATCTTTTGTAACATTACATGTCTTTAATGTCTCTTTTTTAAATGTAATAAATTCAATTTAATAAAACCTTGCAGAATAAAAGTATTAATTTAATGTAACAACACTCACTGATCCCAAACTTTTGAATGGTAGTGTATATAAATCAAAACTATAGGAAAATGTGAAAATAAAACCCATTAAAAGCTCAGTGACTCACCGTAGAATTGGAGCGAATGGGATTTAGGTAAGTGGTATTTAATTCATGGGAGTCGTCAAGCATGGACAGATTACTGGCGAGAGACCCATATCGACCTTGGAAACTGTTTGTGTACCACTCCGCATTAAGCAAATGAGCAACAGTGTGAACCGCTGCATTAAAGACAGATTTCAGATGGTCAAAATTAGTTATCATGTTGACAAAAATATGTAAGAACACTTATGACTTACAACAATTCTAATTATTGTTTACTTGCAAACATATTCTATAACTCTGGGGTCAATCCAGGAATGCAAACATTTAGCAAATTCTATAACTCTGGGGTCAGAAATCCAGGAATCATTTAGCAAATTGAAGTTCTGTATGATTTATATATTCATGAAAATTGAAGTTCTGTATGATTTATATATTCATGCAGACGCCCTTGAGTTCCTTCAGGTTGAAGACTCTTGTTCTAACTCATTCTTTTTTTTAGCTTTTTCTCTTAGAACTATGCGTTCTGGTTCTTAAAAAAACAAAACTTGGTCAATGTTTATCCAGATTTGGCCAATAAGAATAACACTATCTGCAATGCTAGGGTTATCAGAGATAAAATACTTCGCCTACGGCTCAAACAGCGTATCCTATTGCATCATGGCATACCAGTGTGAATGTCCACAATAGTTATCGCACATGTGAGTTCTTTCCTGTAAAAACGTACTGTATCATCAGTTGTGAGCCTAACCTACTTTGATATGCACAACAACTTCCTGTTAAATTTTCGAAAAACATGTTTACCTGTCATTAGGGCAATCATGTAAGCAACCAACTTGTGGAAAGTCAGATTTTTGTCCAGCTGTTTCCTCATTGTTCGGCCACAGCACTGAAACACGGACAGGAGAGCAAATATATACAAAGGTTCACATATACTCTCTCAGACAGAAAGGTGCAAGTGTGCAGCAACTCACTATAAAGGAGCCGCGGAGCAGAGACAGCAGGTTTCGACACACTGGTAACAGTATCAGCATGCAGTTGAAGTTGAGTACAGCAGCTGGAGCTCTGGCCCAAGGTAATGCAGACTGAAAGAAACAGTGTTCACTTTCACTGCATTTACTCTGCTTATCTCTCTTTTTACTTCATGAAAACTAACTTTGGATGTCATAAAATAAAGCATCTCCTTCCTTAGTGTCCTCTTTTGTCTTAGACAATGCTTTGCAAAATGCTAACATATTTTTTATGTCATAACTTACCCCTAAAAGTTCACGAGTGTACTCAAATTGTGGTCCCTGATCATAGAATAAGTAGTAGTAGACAAACAGAAAGATGTTGATGCCCATCCACACCACCTACAAATACAGAGACACATCAATATGAATAGAATGATGGACAAATATGACTTATTTTAACACAAGTTTTATAGCGAACTGTATTAGGTAATATGATATGAAGTCAGCAAAATAATGTCTCTTACCAAGATGAAGGCGCTGAGCCCGTGATTGATAATCCAGTTGCTCATCTTCACTCTCTAGCGCTGTATGAAGTGAATGAACACTCCTCGCAGATGAGCGCTGTATTTCTCACCTGTCCTGCAGCTCGTGACCCGCCCTCTACTGTCATCATCTACCAGGAAATGGGCTTGAAATATCATTTAGTTGATGTTGCATGTGAGAAGAATTTCCCGAGAGGAAGCTACCTTAACGTGTTTAATGAGGCCGTAAAAAAGCGCGTCTTGGTATGTTTGACTGGAAACTATTACATGAACGATGGGCTTGGCCGTTTCGACAGTTATATAAATTGTCTTCCCAGTTTAAGTAAAATTGCGCCACTATGCCGTTAAGCTGTTTGACATTCATTTAAATTGAATGACAACTAAGCACACGAAAAAAAAAAAAAAAATTTTCGAACATATATAATATGAATTTAATTTATCACATGTATGTATAAATGATATAGAAAATTAAGCGTTTTTTTTATTATTTGAGCACATTTTCCTTCCAAATTATTGTATTGTAAAAAAAAAAAAGTATTTACTGTAGATATGCAAATTATGTAGTTTTAACCTCCTAAGATCCGGGAAAAAGTAGGGGGAAAAAGGTATGTTTTTCATGTTATTACATTGTTTAGACCATAAGATTGTTTAATATACATATATGAAAAATTATATTTTCAAAATTACAGCATGGGACTCAATTTAAAAAATAAATAAATAAATAAAAAGATATGAATTAACGTGCCAAAAACTATTTATTAGTTTTTTTTTAAATCACCAATACATTTTTAGGTTTCAGGATTTTTTTTTATTATACCAAATTTTGAATAAAGATGATTCTCAGTTATAACAGAATGATTTGATATACCATTTTTCTTTATGCAAAATGACCATAAATGGGTTTTCCATTATACACAGAGTAACTATAAACTGTATCTAATTTGCATATTAATGCGTTTTGGGGGCAACATGTAATGAAAAAAGAAGTGTAATAATGGGAGTAATAATTGACAAAATTTTCATAATAATATGTAATATTTCATAGGAATATTGAAATATAATTTATTTCCCTATTCTTTTGTTGTGTCTCCCAAAATGCATAATAAACATGTTTTTAGTCCCAGTGTCCTCAACTGAGGTAATGTATGAAATCAACGTCCTGTTTCCTAACAGAAATTCATATTTTGATTTGAAACCCCATAACATTTTCCTGAGATGTTGATTTATGACAAACAGTTTAAAAATTGAGTCAGGTTTAAATGATAATTAAAAAATAGTATCATATTTCCATAAGAAGGGTGTTACATATGATCACTAAATTAATGTCAGCCATTTTTGAAGACCAAGGAGAGGGAGTGGTCACGGTGAAACATCCAATCATTTAGTATCTCTGAAAAGCCCTGAATGTATTGTGCTCTGAACAGGACATCTTCACTTAAAACTGCCATGTAGAGAAGTTCATTAAAATATAATGTCCTCATATGAGGACAAAGGGTTTCAGAAGGCCAATGTCTTTCTTTTGATTTTAAATAGGATTTAGGTTCTGATTCTGAATAGGTTTCATGTGGTTCACCTTAAAAATCTTTATAATAAGAGCCCAATTAACTCTTTTGTAAAGGCATGCTTCTCAACTGGTGGGTCGCGCAGTGTGCGGCCAAAGAAACGACATCAACAACAAAAAACGTAATTCTAAATGTTTTTCTGATGCTTGACTTTTATTTTAAAAGACGTGTATGAAAGCTGATGTTGACATTTCTGTCAGATGCAGTTTAATAAGTAAAGAATGCCTGAGAAAAACGCGCTTTTTATTTTGTTGAAGGTTTATTGCAGTGTTATTATTCATCGTTAGACTTGTTATGAAATAAAAAGTCCTGAAAAGCGAACTATCCTGTCCTGCCAGATGTTATACCTGCAGCGCGCACTCTTCTATAGCACGCGCGAACGCGTAGTAGAACAGTTATGCCTGATGTATAACATTGATAGATTGATAGTAGACTATCAATCAGGTGTCTGATGTCTGACCTGTTGTCTACTATCAATCTGTCAAGGACTTTCCTTTTTAGAGCTCTTCTGAAATGCCCAGCAAACGCGTATAACCTTTATATGAGATTTTGGATTTTATTTCAGGTGTAATGCAACAAAATCAGGTAAGTCTGATGTCTGACCTGATTTTGGGTGAGTGACAACCTGAGAAGGTCTACTATCAATCTGTAGTGAAACTAGTCTGTGGTAACAGGGACTTTCCTTTTAGAGCTATCTGAAATGCCCAGCAAAATAACCTTTATATGAGATTTTGGAGGGCTTTTATTTTGTAATGCAACATCAGACTTACCTGATTTTGGGTGAGTGACAACCTGAGAAGGTCTACTATCAATCTGAAGTGAAACTAGTCTGTGGTAACAGGGACTTTCCTTTTTAGAGCTATCTGAAATGCCAAGTAAAACACCCTTTATATGAGATTTTGGAGGGCTTTTATTTTGTAATGCAACATCAGACTTACCTGATTTTGGGTGAGTGACAACCTGAGAAGGTCTACTATCAATCTGTAGTGAAACTAGTCTGTGGTAACAGGGACTTTCCTTTTAGAGCTATCTGAAATGCCCAGCAAAATAACCTTTATATGAGATTTTGGAGGGCTTTTATTTTGTAATGCAACATCAGACTTACCTGATTTTGGGTGAGTGACAACCTGAGAAGGTCTACTATCAATCTGAAGTGAAACTAGTCTGTGGTAACAGGGACTTTCCTTTTTAGAGCTATCTGAAATGCCAAGCAAAATACCCTTTATATGAGATTTTGGAGGGCTTTTATTTTGTAATGCAACATCAGACTTACCTGACTTTGGGTGAGTGACAATCTGAGAAGGTCTACTATCAATCTGAAGTGAAACTAGTCTGTGGTAACAGGGACTTTCCTTTTTAGAGCTATCTGAAATGCCAAGCAAATCAGGTTGGATATGAGATTTTGGGGGGGCTTTTATTTTGTAATTCAACATCAGTTATTTTGATATCATTTTGTTTGAACCTTAATTATTAGGCTGTTACTTAACAATTTTAGACAATTTAATTTTATAAGGCCTATTTTAAATATTGTTTTTAGAGATTATTATAATAATATTACAGACAGTTAATCTGATATTACTTTATCAATTAGTATAGTAAATTTGCTTAATATATATTACCCTTACTCTTATTTCCCTGTTCTTGTTTGTATGTATAAGTTAAGCAGTAAAAAAATAAAATAATAATTGGCTGAGTGAACGCAGGCGAAAGACCGGCGGAAGATCGCCGTAATGCACTGTATACAGGTGCATCTCAATAAATTAGAATGTCGTGGAAAAGTTCATTTAGTTCAGTAATTCAACTCAAATTGTGAAACTCGTGTATTAAATAAATTCAATGCACACAGACTGAAGTAGTTTAAGTCTTTGGTTCTTTTAATTGTGATGATTTAGGCTTACATTTAACAAAAACCCACCAATTCACTATCTCAACAAATTAGAATACTTCATAAGACCAATAAAAAAAACATTTTTAGTGAATTGTTGGCCTTCTGGAAAGTATGTTCATTTACTGTATATGTACTCAATACTTGGTAGGGGCTCCTTTTGCTTTAATTACTGCCTCAATTCGGCGTGGCATGGAGGTGATCAGTTTGTGGCACTGCTGAGGTGGTATGGAAGTCCAGGTTGCTTTGATAGCGGCCTTCAGCTCATCTGCATTGTTGGGTCTGGTGTCTCTCATCTTCCTCTTGACAATACCCCATAGATTCTCTATGGGGTTCAGGTCAGGCGAGTTTGCTGGCCAATCAAGCACAGTAACACCATGGTCATTGAACCAGCTTTTGGTACCTTTGGCAGTGTGGGCAGCTGCCAAGTCCTGCTGGAAAATTAAATCAGCATCTCCATAAAGCTTGTCAGCAGAAGGAAGCATGAAGTGCTCTAAAATTTCCTGGTAGATGGCTGCGTTGACTGTGGACTTCAGAAAACACAGTGGACCAACACCAGCAGATGACATGGCAGCCCAAATCATCACTGACTGTGGAAACTTCACACTGGACTTCAAGCAACATGGAATCTGTGCCTCTCCACTCTTCCTCCAGACTCTGGGACCTTGATTTCCAAATGAAATGCAAAATTTACTTTCATCTGAAAAGAGGACTTTGGACCACTGAGCAACAGTCCAGTTCTTTTTCTCCACAGCCCAGGTAAGACGCTTCTGACATTGTCTGTGGCCTTTTCCTGAAGACATCTGAGCGAGGTGACTCTTGATGCACTGACTCCAGCTTCAGTCCACTCCTTGTGAAGCTCTCCCAAGTGATTGAATCAGCTTTGCTTGACAGTATTCTCAAGCTTGCAGTCATCCCTGTTGCTTGTGCACCTTTTCCTACCCAAATTCTTCCTTCCAGTCAACTTTGCATTTAATATGCTTTGATACAGCACTCTGTAAACAGCCACACCTTTCAGTAATGACCCTCTGTGACTTACCCTCTTTGTGGAGGGCGTCAATGTTCGTCTTCTGGATCATTGCCAAGTCAGCAGTCTTCTCCATTATTGTGGTTTCAAAGAACAAGAGATACCCGGAATTTATACTGTAGGGATGGTCATTAATTGAAACTCAAATGTAAATATTCTAATATTTTGAGATACTGATTTTTGACTTTCATGAGCTGTAAGCTCTAATCATCAAAATTAAAACTTTTGAAATGTTTTACTTTATATGCAATTAATCTAAAATATATGAAAGTTTCACGTTTTGAAATAACTTACAAGAAACAATGAACTTTTTCACGACATTCTAATTTATTGAGATGCACCTGTATGCGCGCACAACAAAACAGCGCGGCGGCTAGATTGACCATGCACTTTGGAGTGGCGGCTGGCTTGACCGCAGTGATAAATCACATAACTGGTAGGCTACTGCGTGTGTTAGCTGGGAAGGATTTGCATGAAGGTATGATATTCATTCTATTCAGGAGCAGTTTCCATGTTTCATTAACAGTTCATGTTAGTATTGTATATTCACCATGGTAACTGTTGTTTCCACAACCCAAAAATACCATGTTATTTTCACTTTGTGTCATTTTAGATATGTTTAAATGGTGGCTCATACCAACATAATTGTATTAACAAAAACTAGTTTGGGACTGCTATTTAATAGCCTTACCTTATAGGCTGTTTATTCAGAATTAGTCATATTCTTAAGTCTTAACTTAATTTTTAATTTTAAACCAAGTCCTAATCCCAGTTTAACACCTCTGGTGTGAATGTAAATACAGACCTTGAGTCAAAAACTCATCACCAAACACCAATGACTTGTACATATGGGTACAGTCATTTTAGACACATCCGAAACTGTTGCAACAGAGATGGAAATACAATTTTTAAATACATGAATTATGTTCCCATCGTTGTTGCCACAGATTTGGAAGTGCATTTTTCTGTTCTAAAGAAGGGGGTGTCCCAATACTTTTGTCTATATAGTGTATGTACAAGTCATTGGTGTTTGGTGAGGAGTTTTTGGCTCAAGGTCTGCATTTACAGTCACACCAGAGGTGTTAAACTGGGATTAGGACTTGGTTTTATGCAGACCAGTCAAGTTCTTCCACACTGACTGAATCAATCATTTTCTTTTTGAACCTTGCCTTATACACAGAGGCATTGTCATGTTAGAATAGAAAAGGGTCCTGTCCAAACTGTTGCTATAATATTAGAAGCACACAATTTCATTATATATACAATTATATACAATTTCAAAATCATTATATGCTTTAACATTAAGATTTGAACTCATAGAAATTACTAAAGTAGTCAAACCTGTTCATTAGAAGGGGGCAACCCAATACTTTTGGCAATGTAGTGTATATATATATAAAAGTGGGTAGTGGCTTGATGACCATGGGAAAACGTGGGTCCCAAGGCCAAACCAGTTGAGAACCACTGCTTTAGTTCAGCATCATGATTATCATGCACAATTCAGATATTTATTTAATGCATCTTTATTCATATATCATTATCATTATCTAACTCAGTAGTAAAGAGACGCATAACTCAGGCAAAAATCACACACGCAAAAATATTTCCATACAAAATAAACAAACAGACATCTCTTTTTGCAGTGAAACATTAAGAACATTAGTCTATTCAGGCACAAATGTACACACACAATATTAAGGCAAATGCGAGTTCAACTTCCAACATTAAAGGCGGCTCTCCAAATCTAAAGGTTTAAAAAAAAAGCACAGGGCCCTTGAAGCAAACTTATAGTTCAGAAGGCTCTTTGTCTTGTTGAGCCACGGTTCCCTGGAAAATGTTAGTGCAACAGGTGCCAAAACTTTACAAGTTTCATTCCTCCAAAACTGGCAGGATTCCCACACACCTGGCCCACAGACTGGCCATGCAGCTCTCTACTGAACGCTGCCTTTGTGAATCATCACAGCATAACTCAACCGAGGGCATTCTTTGGTCTTCAATAGCCAACAAAAAGAAATAGGTCAGCACTCTACAATTAATAAATGATGAGCTACTCTCTCCACACCAACATAATAAGGTTATCATGCTCTACACCTTCTTTTTGAAGAACAGCTCCAAATGGCATAAAACACAAATTTCCTGAAGCTTTTAGGACCATATAAAATCAATTGTTCCTTCACTATTTACAGTAGCTATAGCATAGTTCATCATCTCAATGTAATACTCCTGAGTCAGGATATGTGCAAATATGCCTCGCATGGCCCCAAACAGCGCTACATTAACATAACAGCAGATGCTTTTCATGCTGCCTCCATGATATCATCCACAATATCAGTTTCTCGATCTGTCAGGTGGTTCGTGAGATCAGGAGGTGCATGTTCTTGAGGACCATGAGCATGGTTTTCAGGTGGCTGTGATTGCTTTTTCCAGCAGCAAGAGCAATGTAGACAGTCCTCGACGTTGTAGTGAAAAAGTCTGCGGCACGGATGGCAGAACTGATGGAAGATCAGCATGAAGATTACAGCCAGGCCGTAGCACACGATAAGTTGCACCACCAGCAGCGGCGTGCATATGTATTCATAGAAGTCTGACTTGAAGTAGTACCACAATATCATGAGGGTCACATTCTCCATGAAGCGCAGGGTGTAGTAGACAGCCAAGCTTCTCCAGCGAGGCTGTTTCTCCACCAGGTCGTGGTCGGCCAGGTCCAGCTGCACGGCGGACCAGCAGAAAATATTGATGCAGGCGTAGAGAAATGTGACCATGCAGAGCACCACGGTGGTGCCAAGTTTACTGAAGTTCTTCTCTATGTTCTCAGGCAGTGATGTCTTCCTGGCCCAGAATTCAACCCATGGCTGGAAGAAGAAGATGAACAGGTTGGTCAGGCCCACCAGGACCACCCAGACCGTGAGTGCTGTGCTGAAGAGCACCAAGGTGGTGATCCGTGTGGCGATCTCTAACCCTCGCCAGAGAATCATGCACAGGTAGGCAATAGGCTTCATTCGCACTTTGTAGTCATCGTACTTGATCTGTATAGCCAGAACACTGCAAACTAAAGCTCCGTATACGATCGATATCATGGAAATGATCATCAGGGCAACTGTAAACACAAATAGGATGAGCATTAGTGTAAAAAAATAGAAAATAAAAACGTAACACTTTACAATGAGGTTCCATTTGTTAACTTCATTAAGAAACATGAACTAACAATGAAAAATATGGTCACATTTCATTTTTAGGCATCCTTATAAGAGTGAATATACATTTATGTACTGAGTAATATGAATAAACATTTAGGATTAGTGGCATTATATAATTACAAAAAAATTACTTATTTCTGTAGTAAGTTCATGTAATGAGCTACAGTTTCCTGACAAATGGTAGAGCTGGCGCTGCAACGCCAAGATCATGTTCGATTTCCAGGGAAAGCAAGAGCTGGTTAAATGTAAAAAAACGAACTTGAATGCAATTAAGTCGCTTTGGATAAAAGTTGCTATGCATAAATGTAAATGTAAATGTAATGTGTGACGGTGTTAAGCTGTTGATGTTATGCCGGTGTTAAGCTGCAACACCGGTTACATCACTTGCCCACCGTGGCACCGCCCCTACCGTCGTTTTGATTTTTTTAAAGCCTAATAATAAAAATCATTTAGTTCAGTTAGAGAACAGACACTACAATTAAAAACTGAACTCGGCTGCTCAAGGCAACGTGCCAAATGACATTCACTTCAAAGTCACATCACACATAACTCCTTACAAAAGATTTAAAATGAAACAGATTTCATTATGTAATCACATGAGGAGAGTGAGTCGAGCTGACTGAACAAGAAGAGTGAGGTGAGACAGACGAGAAGAGTGAGGTGAGGTGAGACAGACGAGAAGAGTGAGTGTGAGTGCACGGCGCGAGACGAGAAGAGTGAGTGGAGTGACTTGTTTTGTGTTCTTGTTGTCCTTCCCTCTCCCCCTCCCTTTTGAGACCTTGAGAAGTTGAGTGTGTCTGTTGTTTTGTTTTGTTTTAGGTGAGTGTACAGACGAGAGTGTCACATCACAGAGTGAGAGGAGAGTGAGTCGAGCTGACAGACGAGAAGAGTGAGGTGAGACAGACAAGAGGATGGCGGAAGAGTTTCGAAACTAAATGCCTGTTTGGCAATATTTTGGATTTTGAAAGGCCTGTAAGACTTTTGCCATTTATCTAAGTTGATTTTGGAAGTTTTTTTAAACATACGTTTTATTTATTTATTTGGTTTCGCAGTGTTTGCTGAATTTTACTTTATTTAAACTTTGTGTCATTTATTTATTTTATTTTACATCAAGGTTTATGCTGTGCCTCCCAGCTTTCTTATTTGTTTCTTATTTATTTGCTTCCACAGTGTTTGCTGATTTTCAGTTTTGTAGCCTTGCCTATTCCCATTTACACTTTGTGCAAGTTATTGGTTATTTTATATTAGGTACATAGCATGGTGTATTTTTATTCGTTATTTTATAAAAGTTCTATGATATGTATATGATAGCACTAATTTATATATGTGTGCATATATAAATTAGTGCTGTCAAATGATTAATCATGATTAATCGCATCCAAAATAAAAGTTTTTGTTTGCATATTATATGTGTGTACTGTGTTTATTTATTATATTTATATAAATACACACACATGCATGTATATATTAAAAATATTTACACACACACATACATATATATATATATATATATACACATTTATATTCATATATAATTTATATAATATATAAATATTTTATGTATAATTCCAACATATTTTTTCCGAAATAGACACATGGATGTGTGTGTATTTATAAATGCATAATAAATTTACAGTGTTCACACACATATATTATGTAAACAAAAACCTTTATTTTTGATGTGATTAATCATTTGACAGCACTACTATATATAGGCTAAGGGAGTTTGATGTTGTATTTTGTAATTGACGCTGAATTGCCACTAAAAGCGAAGGAAAGGGACAAAAAGAGGAAAAAACTCAAACAAATTCAACCCCCGCCCCACGGTGATACTAGTATACAGGTGTTGTCACATATCGATTAACCGGTGGAAAGATTTCCTCACCTTCACAACCCTAATGTGTAACAAGAAAAAATACTTCTAAAGCATTTATTAATCTTAGATCGTTAATTTCAGCATTTACCAATACATTATTCAAATCAAATGTTGTATCTGGAAATATTATATAATGGACCTCAGCTAACAATGTTAACAAGAATAATAAATATTGTAACAAATGTAATGCTCATTGTTTGTTAAAAGCAATAGTTCACCCAAAAATGTAAATTAGCTGAAAATTGACTCACTCTCAGGCCATCCAAAGTGTAAATGAGCTGAAATCTGATGTGAAATCTGTTCCGATGAACAACAATAAAACTCAATTACATGGACGGCCTGAGGGTAAGTACATTGTCATGTAATTTTCATTTTAAGATAAACTACTCCTTTCATGTTAGTTAACTACCATTATTTCATGGGATCTTATTATAAAGTGTTACCAATATTACATTTGGTATCTAGTAAAGAATTCAGACTTACGCCGTGTGGGAAGGACATATTTTTCCTGAATGGTGGCATAGAGCTGTAGAGTGAGCTGTGGAGTGGAGCCTAGGAAGGCCTGGATGACAGCTGTGCGTTTGAAGGCATTGCGGTGGACGGCTAGTTTGCGGTCTGAATGTCCGATCTCACATTCGAAGGCTGGGCCTAAGCCTCTGCCATGCTTTAGCTTGATCTTTCTTGAAATGGTAACATATGGTTCCTCCTTTTTTCCCGCCTGACAGTAAACAACAAGAGCTTCAATGCACCTGAAAGGAAAAAGGAATCAGACAGATACTAAAACACTGATTTTACTGTTTACAATGGATTTTAAGAACATGGGAACTGATTTATAAACAAAACAAAACCAAAAAAGTAATAAAAGCTAGTTAATTCTAGCATGATTGACCAATTTGAGCAAACAAAACAGACTTTCACTACTCATACACGTAGTTTCCACAAGGTGGCAGCAAAATCTTAGAGATTAAACCATTTCAAACCAGTTTATCAGCTTGCAGTGCTGAAATATGAGAAGTGTGTAGTGTGGAAAATTCACAACAGTGGTGTTTGCATGTTCTGCATGAGCACAACATTTCACTTTTAATTTGAATAAAGCATTGCCTTTAAATTGCAATCACATTGAATTAAAAATAATTAAGTATTAAAAAATGTATACTTTTATTTAGTAAGGATGCATTTAATTGATCAAATGTCACAGTTAAGGCATTTATAATATATAACAAAATAATTCTACTTAAAATAAATGCAGCTCTTTTGAAAAAATGCATAATGGTTTAAAAAAAACATTTAGCAGCACAATTGTGATAACAATTCTATGGTGATAATTATTGTTGTCCAATTTATTTTCACATATCAATATTTTGGTAAATATTTAGGTCAGGTAAATTTTAGAAGTTCTATCGTTAATTATGAAACATTGGTTTAGTTAGGACAGATATGTTTTTGTACTAATTTTGCATGCTTTTTTTTTTTCTTGTGCTTTCTGAAACATTCCAGAACATTGTGGGACTAGTCATAAAAGACAAAAATCATCCAACATACACTTCTGAAGTGTTAGATGACTCCCTTTTGGTAACTGTTTATGTTGAACTGTTGTTAGATCTGTATTATGCATGTACCGTGTGATTTTACACATTGAGCTTTTGGCCTGCTGGATGTGTGAACTTTGTGAACTCATTTTTATTCTGTATGTTTTAATTCTGTTTGAGGGTGTAAAATTTTATTTGTCCCTTTGTTTGTCTTGACTGGGTATGTTTTTACAGCATATTGTTGTACAGCACTTTGGTTGCAACTCCTGTTGTTTTTAAATGTGCTTTATAACTAAACTAAACTAAACTAAACTTGTATTGATTGTAATCTTAGTTGTATTTTATGCAACCATTTACGCAATGCTTTTGTGTGTTTGTATAAATTCATTGAATGTGGCTCACTAAATACAATCACAAAACATAACAGTTTGCAGTAGGCACTCCTACTCAACTTCTGCATGTAAAGCATCAGGTGACAGATCACGTGATCACGTGACACCTCAAATCAAACCCTAGCCTTAACTCTAAAAGAACATAAATGACTTCAGCTCTTTTTATCACAGCAAATGTCACCTCTTTTGCTGTGAAACGAGAAGGATGCTTTGAGCAAGAATTTCAACACTTAGCTGCACAGCATGCGGAAGAGGCTGTTCCAGTCTGCATGAGTGGCCATATTTATTCAAAAGCATGTAAATTAAGTCTACAACCCAAACACATAATATGTGCGATTGTCAGTGTTAGTTTAACATGACACCATTTTGTGCGCTTATAAAGTTGTATAAGAAACACAGAAAACACCAGTGTTTTGAATGGCTTTTTACTTTAAAATCCATCCAGAGCACCTAGAAATAATAAAAAAACAAGCTGTTTCTATGGCTTAATATGATGCACAACATTATGGCATCTAATCTAATAAAGTGAGAGCTGTCAGCCATATTAGAACGCTTGGCCTGTGCTGCACAAAGAAACCAGAGCCTGTTATTCAGAGCTTGGTAAAATGATTACTAAAGACAGTCTTTGGTTTCTGCATAGCAACTACAGCCCCTGTTATTATATAAGGAGATGATGAAGGTGGCTATTTTGATCTTGATATTTAATACTTGCCAATGGCAGATGCTTCTAGCCAAAGCATACTGTGGGATTACTTTCTCTCAACTTTTGTGTTTGCAGCCCAAATTTGGTAAACCCTAACAAATGTGACAAAACCATGTAGAACTTTATGCCAAATACCAACAAGAAAAAAAAACATTCCCAGAAATCCACAGTCACTTCAAAAAGAATCATTCTTCAATAGCTCTTCTCTCAAGAAATACAATGAGACGATTGCTGTATAAACAGGAAGATCTGAGTTTAGTAAGATAAGACATTTCCTCTTCAAGAGAATGATTTTATGACACTGTGTCAGATATTTATAGAGGTGACCCTGACCCTCATCTTTTCTTACAGTCTACTGACCTCAGCACAGCATACCAAAGAAGGACACAGTCCACAAATTGGACCGGCACACTGCATTCCTCCCTTTTCCTCTTTTTTTTTTGTTCAGACTTGACAGTAAGCAGAGAAATGGATGTGCCATGTCGTCTATAGTGTACACAGTCAATCACAGGTCAGTATTTTATAGAAATAAACTTAAAAGCTTTGAATTTCAAGTTGATATGAAGCTATGGCAGATCTGAAGACTAAATCCCAAACCACATGCTGTTTCTTTGGTAAGAAATTATAAGATAAAGCATTTTTAATATAAACAGCTTAGCATTTTGGTATAAGATGATTGTAAATATAATTTTTAATTACAAAAAAAGCAAGAGCTGTACACTGCTGAGAATATAAATCTGTTGTTTACATTAGTCGTAAGATTGACATTGATTTCTGCTGTACAATCAACAGCTTTAAAGATATTTGAATACTGTATGACCAAGACCTATCTGTGCTTCTGTGACCTGCCATATATTCCTAGATAACAGTATTAACAGAGTACTGTACAATAACTGACGGTAGACTGGGAAATTATGGTCGTTTTGTTTATGTGTGGTGACACACACCCTTAGATTTCAATTCCAACCAATAAGATTGAATCCTGCTGCGATTTTACTTTCACATATCTCCTAAACTACCCAGACTCCACCTTAATAACCTGGAAAACATGTCAATGTTTGCTCAACAAGACTGAACACATTTTGAAATTTGAAACATGGACACCAGAAGCAAGGGGAGTACTGTATCGAAAATATTTTTTGGGAGACACCCAACATTTTCAGTAGTGGTTTGAACACTGAACATTCTTAAGAACACTGACTCATGTAATTTCATAATATACTGTAAGAGTATGTCTAAATAAAGTTCCAGCAGTTGTAGTTTTGTTATGTGTTGTGACTTGACCTATTACTAAGCTTGTCTGGCATTTCGGAAGTGGAAACTTCAGGGGAAAGTACTTAAAAACTGAACACTCAAAACTGCCATTTACCAGTCAAAAGTGTGAATACATCAGCTCATTCTTGATCAGTACTTAAGTATTGTGATTTTTTCCACATTTTAGGATAATAGTAAAGTTATCAAATTAATAAATAATACAAATTGGTGGAAATTTAGTACTAACCAAAAAAAACAAAAAACAACAACAACATGCTTAAACTGGATCCTGGTGTTGGTTTGTTTTCAACAATACTGAAGTCTAGTTATACCAGGTCCTTTTGGCTGCTTTTGATCCACCTCATTCATTAAAAATGAATTTAAAATTTAAAATAGACAAAGTTAAATTTGGTAACGAAAAAAAATACATAGGCACAATTTATATATGTTATTAGTTTGGCCTTTTTTGAACGGTACTATATAAATACACAGCCATTCAGTTTTTTTTATATATATTTTAAAATGTAAATTATTCCTGTTATGGAAAAGCTGACTTTTTAACAGCCCCTCAAAAAAATCATTTTTATATGCGGGTGCGGATTCTTGATAAATAGAAAATTCAAAGTATAAATGTTTAACTGTCACTTTTGATTAAATTAATGTATCATTGCAGAATAAATGTATTTCTTTCAAAAAAATATTACTGACCCCAAACTTTTAAACGCTAGTGTATATAGATACCATATACATATCAGGTCCAAACTACAGTTCCTGTACTTACGAGAAAATTACTTATGGGAAGGCCAAATAATAATTGTATATGCTTATATATTACATTTTAGCAATTTTGTTAATTATTTGTGACCCTGGACCACAAAACCAGTCATATGTAGCATGGGTATATTTATAGCAATAGCCAAAAATACATTGTATGGGTCAAAATTATCTTATTATCTATTACATTTTTCTTTTATGCCAAAAATCATTAGGATATTAAGTAAAGATCATGTCCCATGAAGATATTTTGTAAATTTACTACCGTAAATATCAAAACTTAATTTTTGATTAGTAATATGCATTACTAAGAACTTCATTTGGACAATTTTAAAGGTGATTTTCTCAATATTTAGATTTTTTTTGCACTCTCAGATTCCAGATTTTCAAATAGTTGTATCTCAGCCAAATATTGTCCGATCCTAACAAACCATACATCAATGAAAATCTTATTTATCCAGCTGTATAAATCTAAATTTAAAAAAAATTGACCATTATGACTGGTTTTGTGGTCCAGGGTCACATTTTGTATTTCATAACCATTTAAAATGTATCTATAGCTGAAAGCGTTTATACTGTTGTTTAATGTCAGTTTCTATTGTAGCAGCTTACCTCATATAGTGTGACAGCATAAACACAGAACACAGCCACAAAAGGTCAATGTGTGTTCAATCTTTAATTTTGGGGCAATAACGTTGGAAATGTTCAATAGCTTTTTGTATCCCAGATTGAAACTGACTTTTAAAAATAAACCTAACTTACCAAGATAAACATTCACACCACATGTGAATAAACATGCTTAAGTATGTTGGCCCTTATGTGTTTGTCAATATTGTGGTCATCTCACTAACGCTCATACCTTATAATAGGCCCCATCTGAAGCAGATGCATGAAGAGCATAAGGGGTCGGTCTCTTCCCAAGTCCCGGTGCACGAACGTCAGCGTGAGCTGGGTCAGAACCGACGGAACCAGCATGAATGTAATAGTCAGCCCCATCCACACAACGTCGTCGGTCTTATGGTACATGCTGCTGAGCACCGAGGCGCATATGAACTCCGCGCAGTACAGGACGGTGGTCCACAGCACGCTGAAGGGTGGATGGACTGTACCGTGGTTGATCACCATCCTGACGCCGTTCTCACTCGGGTTCGCGGCGGACTGCTGCGCCACCACCTCCGTGATGTCATGCTCGGCCGGCTTGTTGTTTTCCATTTTCTATCGTTACTTCTCGTGCTCTTTATATGGCTCGATCCGCGCAGCGTTCATGCCATTGTTTGTGAAAAGTCATCGTCGGTGATTCTGATCTCAAATCAACCGTCTGCGTGGTGCATTTATGTGAACTCGGCTCATATGCACACTGCCACATATGCAGTTCTGTGAAGGAAAGTCACATAAGTATATAGTATGAAGTGATCTTCTGTGTTTTGAAGTATGTTACGTACCCATCTAGACATCACGATGCCGACAACGTCGAACAATTATACTCTCCATTTCGCAAAGAAAGCCAGAAAGCCAGGTGTGTCCTCCTGAGTCCCGACATGCAGTGACTTGAAAGGCTGCTCTGCTGGAATCCCCCGGGTCCTAGTGCACAGCGGCTGTGGTGGTTAACAAAGTTGATTCAAGGTTTGTGGACTATCTTTGCACTGCATTACAGGCACTTAGGTCTGTTTTATATTCTGTATCTTATTTTCACTTCATTTGAATGAGAGGGCAAACTGATGGCAGCAAATTAAGAAATGTGAATTTAAATTCTATAAAGATGGCAATATCCTTGAGGCCTTAATAATAATTTTTTGGTTGTCTATTTATTTGCATGAAATGCAAGGTCAGAGGACAGCAGAGAGGATTTGAAAGAGATTTATGGACAAAGAGCTTATAACAAAAGAAGAAAGCAGTACAAATATAGCCAGCTGTTACTCAATACTAAATATATACCTAAATATATAGGTATATATAGTGGGGAAAAAAATATTTAATCCCCTGCTGATTTTGTACGTTTGCCCACTGACAAAGAAATGATCAGTCTATAATTTTATTGGTAGGTTTATTTTAACAGTGAGAGATAGAATAACAACAAAAAAATGCATTTAAAAAAAGTTCTAAATTGATTTGCATTTTAACGAGTCAAATAAGTATTTGACCCCTTCGCAAAACATGACTTAGTACTTGGTGGCGAAACTCTTGTTGGCAATCACAGAGGTCAGACGTTTCTTGTAGTTGGCCACCAGGTTTGCACACATCTCAGGAGGGATTTTGTCTCACTCCTCTTTGCAGATCCTCTCCAAGTCATTAAGGTTTCGAGGCTGACGTTTGGCAACTCGAACCTTCAGCTCCCTTCACAGATTTTCTATGGGATCAAGGTCTGGAGACTGGCTAGGCCACTCCAGGACCTTAATGTGCTTCTTCTTGAGCCACTCCTTTGTTGCCTTGGCCATGTGTTTTGGGTCATTGTCATGCTGGAATACCCATCCACGAGCCATTTTCAATGCCCCGGCTGGCTTCAATGCCCTGGCCCTGACGGTACATGGTGCAGTTGTCCTGTCCCCTTAGCAGAAAAACACCCCCAAAGCATAATGTTTCCACCTCCATGTTATATGTGGGGATGGTGTTCTTGGGGTCATAGGCAGCATTCCTCCTCCTCCTCCAAACACGGCAAGTTGAGTTGATGCCAAAGAGCTGGATTTTGGACTCATCTGACCACAACACTTTCACCCAGTTCTCCTCTGAATCATTGGCAAACTTTTTCTTGGTGACTATGGTCCCAGCTGACTTGAGATCATTGACAAGATCCTCCCGTGTAGTTCTGTGCTGATTCCTCACTGTTCTCATGATCATTGAAACTCCAAGAGGTGAGATCTTGCATGGAGCCCCAGTCCGAGGGAGATTGACAGTTATTTTGTGTTTCTTCCATTTGCGAATAATCACACCAACTGTTGTCACCTTCTCACTAAGCTGCTTGGCGATGGTCTTGTAGCCCATTCCAACCTTGTGTAGGTCTACACTCTTGTCCCTGACTAGGGATGGGCGATATCTTATCGTTTGATATACCGTTAAAAATTCTCCCCACGATAAAAATTTGTCTCGCGATAATAACGATAAAGTCTAGTGTTGCATATAGTTGTTGAAGGTGGACATGAAATTGAGGAGTTTATCTAAATGAGGAGCAAGGTTATTTTCGTAAACTAAAATTAAAACTAAGACAAAAACGAGTGAAAAAACAATTTCATAAACTGAAATAAAATAAAAATGTAAAATATTTGATAAATGAAAACGAAACGAAACTAACAACAGTTATTGATTAACTAACTGAAATAAAATAATAATTAACAAAAATAAATTATCGTTTTCTTCTGTTCTCACCCCTTGGCTGAAAAATAGGTTGTGGCGGTTAGGGAAATTATGGCGCACTCTGAGGAGACGCAAAGCGGTAACAAGTCCTGCACGGGTGTTTGATAAACGTGCACCAGCAGTTAACAGAACACCTGACCCGTTATCACAGCAGCACTCCCCAGACCAGAACCGTTTAATAAAGAGAGTGCGAGCCGAACCGCACCCGCATTAATCTACAACATAAGGCAAACTTATTAATTTTCTCATATAACACAAGCAATCAAACTTACAAGTTGGTGTTTTGAAGAAAAACTACGCAACATATAAAAGAAGAAAAAAAAATGAGAACACCTGTAAACAATACAAAACTTGCCATAGATCTTACCTTGCCGCCAAACTTTTGAAATCTTGCTTATAATTCTTCATAAATAAAGATTATTCAAATGATAGGGGATCAAATATGATTTATGCTTATGCGCAAGGCACGACAGTTGAAATAAGAAAAAAGACTCTATAACCAAATTAGTACGTATTTTCAAATATCTCAACACACCATTTAGATATGACATTAATGCAATTTATAACTTTTTTGAAAAAAAGGCTGCATCCTTTGTTTTTTGTATAGGCTTCTTTTACCATCTATCAATCTCAGCATGGGTTATTTTTCGCTTAAACGTTGTTATTTTGTCTAAGTCTCTTTGGCCTTCACTCTGTTCAAATAAATTAAAACTGAAACTACTATATAAAACATAAAAATAAAAAAAAAAACTAAACTATATTAATGAAACTAAAAACTAAACTGATTTCAAGCAAATTTGAAAACTTTAAAATAAAACGTTAAAAAAAATTAAAACATAATAACCTTGTGGGCTCCTTCTAAGTCTGGACGTTTGGTTACACTGTGCAAATCAGCAGGCATGTGTGTGATCATATTTTTTTTTGTTGTCCCAAAGATATAATTTATTGACATGCTTTTTGTCCACTGTATAATTAACTTCTTTTTGCTGGAATTACAGTGAAATTAATTTAAAGCTTAACAAATACATATAATTTCCTTATAAAAAAAATACCCAAGTAGCCAGATAAACATATGTGGAGTTTCCAAGGGTGCTGTCAGAAATTAAACAGTATTTTTTTTCACAACACCCTTTTTGAAAAAATAGGAAACATAATACTTTTCTCTAAAGAAACAGGATGAATTATCGTCATTGATATCGTTATCGCATATACCAGAAATCGTGATATACTTCTTGAATCCCTGACGATTTTCAAACATTGATTGATTGCATTATTACCTATATGAGGGCTTTTTTTTACCTTTAGAAGTGCATGTTTTCATTCTAACCTCATAAAACACACTTGGAAAAATACGTCATTAATAATATACAGTATTTTGCTTGTCTTGTATATTTTAATATTTTTGTATGATCACCAGAGCTAAGATGATCATCAGTTCAACATCTGATGCTTTTCAAAAATGTAAGTATCCATTGTTTTTTATATAACCTGTTGTACTGTTATGCATGTAATCTAGACGCACTTTTTCTGTAATGTTCAATCTTAATCATGCTAATACAAGATCAACTGTTCCTGAAACACAAGATAAAAATGTATAAAGCTTGAATGCCTTGATTTCTGCTTAAACCATAGTGCAAACATTGATTGCTTTTGTACATTCAGTTGTTCATGAGAAAACAGCTTTAGCTTGCCATCTATCCAATTCTACATATTACATTTGTAAAGTCAAGGGTCTATGATCACAGGGGCCTTGAATTGAGAATCCCACTGTGGCTTGACACCCAGAATCAAACTACTGCAGGTGTAAAACTGATACACAGACTAACACCACTTGAATTTGTTGCAGTGAACATTTGCAATAAATTTAGAAATTATAAATATTATCTCCTTATTGCAGCTTTGATGTTTTATACAAGTTGTGATACATTGGTGTTGCTTTTGAAATACATTACACATGTGGTGTGTTTATTCTCACAATTGCTGCTATGTACTTGTGCCTCTATTTAGACATTACAATTCAAGAGAGACCCTCCAAAGCATCTGGTATCCCAGGGGCCTCACATGGCCATAAACCACCCTTGTAAATACTCACATTGCAAACAGCCATTGCCTATGGCAGCCACATAGTGAAACACTAACAATGGCTATTTGAAAGCATCGGCATATTCGTTTTTTTTTTGTTTTTTTTCAAATCTAATTTTCCGTATAGAGATTTAGCATGTCAGTTGAATATCTTCACTACATGACAGAGACACACACAGTAGTGCTGTTGCTGTTGCTCTGCATTCCCACCTCCCACAGACTCACTGTCCCAAACTGAACTAGCCATGATCGGTAAACAATTGCATATGGCCTTCTCTGACTCAGATCCACAGTTGACAAGCTCTCAAATGCCCAGTGAATCATAGGATAATGCAGAGATTAGTAAAATACATGAGCTTGTGGAATTCTTGGATCTTAGATAATGTGGTATGTGTAGTTGTCCAGTCTGTGATTCATGGAATCGGGCGTATTAAATGAGCCGCTGTAAGGACAGGCAACATGGTCACTGAGCTGTTTCCATTTGTGTCATGGCCAGCTGACAGGGGGTTGTGCCTGCACTCAAGGCTCCACATGAGTTTAGTCAGCAGATGAAGTAAGCGCCTGCCAGTAATTACTTAATCAGATCGGACTAGAGAGAAGTAAAGAGGATGTTGCTTTTGTTTTGCTATGGCAGTTGCCTCACATCCTTCTTTAAGTAGAAGAAACTACCTTCAGTAATTTGATCTTTCAGAGAATCAGTCGAATTGATAGATGTGGATGCATGGCTTTTTTGAAGTTATAAATAAAGATTATTGGAGTATGAGAAAATACTATTTCAGTCTTTCTACTTTCAAAATTTATGTTTTTTGCTGTTTCTTTGTAATTATTTGTGAAATTTACTAGCAATTTCTGAGTGAAAACTTGTTTCACCACCAAATTTGTTTTCAGTGTAGATCCTGAAATGACTGAACAGAAAAACAAATGTCTTGAATTGGACCACTGGTGGTCAAAAGTATGTCATACACCTCAGGAAACTCAGTGCTGCAGCTTATCAGACCCCCCCAGTGACTATCAGATGTGAACACTGTGTTCTCAACTGTAATTCTAAAATTCTTGGAAAATGAAAAGTAGCTGATAAAACAGGAAGTGATCAGTGCAGATAATCTTTTCTAACACCTACAATATTTGTTTATTCAAATGTAGTTGATTTAGATAAAGGTTGAGATTCAGCGCAGTTTGTGTACTGTGCTTAGAACAACCTTTGACTTGGAATCTTGTGACAGAGACAGGCGCAGACTTTGATGTGGGTTGAGCCCGAAACTGCATGTTATTATCATAATTACAGTATACCTGACATGAATTATAGGCACAGGAAAGATAGTCATGGTGAGGTCACTGAAGTTTGGTCTGAAATTGACTGTTATGCAGTGATGCTGTTAAAATTCCTTTAAAATGTATAATTAATGACCATATCCAATGGCTCCGAAAAGTATTTGTATAAATGTCGCAAAATATCAAACCAAGTGGCTTTCATTTTAAAAATTGTTAATGTGATGAAAACATTGACTAAAATTAATTGACCAAAAATGACAATGGAATGGGTTGGTTAAGTAATAATTAAAAAAGAAAGAAAAGTCAAGTTTGTTGGTTTCATTTCTTTGCAAATGCCACTTGGTTTGATATTTTATGTAATACAAAGACATTTAAATACTTTTTGAATTCTGTGTGCTTTTGAAATTTAATGTAAAAAAATATTCAGGCTAAAAGCCCATTCACACCAAGAACAATAACTATAAACATAACTATAACAATATTTATATTGGTGTCCACTCCAACTCACAATATGACTGTGTTTATTATAAGCGAGCGCAGCTGATTTATTGTCTACTGCCTTAAATGCTTAAGCTCTTTAAAGTCTGGTGCATTCTAATTGGCTGTCAATATTTTTTATCATTCATCAACTGGAAAAAAATCATTCTGAAAGTGATTCCAATAATTGTTCCTCTGTGTAGCTATCATTATAACTTTGGAATGAATTAAAACTTTATAATTGTCATTATCGTCCTTGATGTGAATGGGCCTTAACAAGTGATGTGCATGGATAAATAAGTTACAATACTGCAATATTCCATTAAAATATAAATTGTTCATTGATTTGATGTTGATTTTAACTCTGTGAATACACTCTAAAAAAAATGCTGGGTTGTGTCAACCCAATTTTGGGTAAAATATGGACTAACCCAACTTTTGGGTTAAAAATTTATTTTACAAATTTAACCCAGCAGTCGGGTTAGTCCATATTTTACCCAAAGTTGCGGTTGAAACAACCCAGCATTTTTTAGAGTGTAAGCAGAAGCAATAGTCACACTATGCTGCTCCACACAGTAATATGCATTAGACTATAGTAGATCAATATTTCTCATTTACCTCAACGCAGATATCTATGGACTTTTCATTTAACTCAAATCTAAGTATTTGTTAGGATGTTTACATATATTTAGCTTATATTAACCTGGCAGATGTACATACATTTAGCTCAGTTAAACCATGCAGAATGGCAGCTGTCACCTGTCTCCCATATGATTGGTTGTAAGGATTAGATGTTCCTACTAGGCTCCTCCCACATGAGGTGACCGGATTAGAGGAATAAGTAGAGCCTGATTAGTTTTTAGCAGACTTGTGCAAAATGTCTCTGGAGAGACAAACAAAAACGCATGGAGTCTGACATACTACTGTGAGTAATATTTTTTTATTGACTGTACATGAACTCTATATATGTGATATAATGTGCTGTATTATGTCTATGCATATATTTTTTTTGTGTGTATATATATGTCTGTATACTCATTAATGCTGTTTATGATCATGTGTGATTGTGCAGAGAAGTGCACTGAATATTATAGTGGTCTCCAAACACTCTGAAATATAGTTTTTTGGTCCTATAATCAGTTTACAGTCTGTATTTATAATCCACACTACCATGTTGATGTCTTGTATCTGTAGTCAAATATACTACAATTGTAGCATCCTTAATTATGTGTAAGGTGTCAGTTGGGAAGTTTTGTTATGCAGAAAAATGTTTAAAATTATTTTCATTTACAAACATAGAGAGTGTTTGAACGGTGGGCTACAGCAGCGCATGCTGCTTGGATAAAGGGGTCAGGTGTTCAAAACGAGAACAGTGTAATTGACTCAGACTACTCTTTAAAGGCTTATGGGACTGAACAGATGTACAGTGATGGACCAAGTACTAAAATCGCAAACTTTCCTACAACTCAGACACCTGTAAATGTAATTAGGTTACTGTGTGTCTGCACTGGACAGGCAGCTGCTATCTGAATATGAGCAGGTTATTTTGCCATGGACGAGCTTATTTGGCTCAAAAACAAAACCTAATCAACTCTTTTGCAGTGTTTTGATCTCTTAAAGCCATGACAATATATGCTAAATGCTGCAAAATGTTGGCTTATGCTGATTCTTAAGTGTGAAAAGAAGGCTAGAGGTTTTGTTTTATATTGTTTTGTTGTTACAAAGTGTGTTTACAAAGTGTGTTTTTTTTGGGGTGTAAAATGAAACATGTCTATAAAAGTAAATGTTTAAAAAATATTACAATTATTTTTAAGTATTTAAACATATATAATATGTTTTTTCAATAATAAAATACTTTTTAAAATATAAATAAAATACTTAAATATAAATATTTACTTATTTGGCTCTTTCTCAAAACTAATCCTATATTTGACCACATTTTGTATTTGCTTTTCAAGCATTACAGGTATTAAGGGGATGGTGTGGGTGTCAGAAATTCAAGTAACTAATGAATCCTTAATACTTAAGGTTAATTCCTGTGCGAGACACAACAGCTGGGGTTTACATGTATTCTCAGGCCATGATGATCGAGTATCCCCGTTATCTGCTCTCAGGTACGAGTTGAGGAGACGATGGTGCTCTCCCTGGTGCTCTCCTACTCAGGTCAACATGTTCAGCCTCATGAGCAATTGCTGCAGCTGGGTCTCCAAACTCCAGCAACCACTGAGGTACCCGTCAGCCAAGCAAATCCTATACAATTCTATATGATTTTTAATAGGGGTCAGCCTATTATCAACAAATGCCACATATTAAATAACCCTGTTTGAAAATTTTCTAGGAAGATCACGGTTCTAGTGGTTGGTTTGGACAAGGCTGGGAAAACATCTTGTGTCAGAGGGATGTTGAGAGGTAATTTGAATAAATGTTAAAGTACATCAGTGAGAGATTTGCTAAATTGACTGCAATTTGTTGAGTTTTAATGTTATGTAACTTTGTTCAGTGCCCCCTGGAGATGTAGGTCCCACTCATGGATGTGTCCGCACTGAATTAAGGGTGGAGAACTACTTGGTTAACATACTGGACATGGGAGGGGCTCCTGAGCTTCGGGGGTCCTGGAGAGAACATTACGGTGAAGCTCACGGCATCATCTTTGTGGTGGATTCCAGTGACAGACAACGAATGAAAGAGGTCAAAGAAGCTCTGGTGGACTTACTGAAGCATCCAAGAGTAGCAGGAAAACCTCTTCTTGTGTAAGATACCCCTGTTTACAACTGCTATTATTAAATCATCTTTCTGATGAAAATATATCAGTTTATTATTATAAATCATGTAATATTTTAAAAATGATTTTCTTTGAGAATGCTCCAAACTATTCAGTTTTTAAAATCAATAAAATTCAGGTACAAATAGCCCTAACCATAATCTTCATTGTGTCTAATAGGCAACTATTAGAATTTTGCCTGCAATCCAGCTTATGTTGGCCATCTCTGTCTATATCTCATAACAGGCTGGCAAATAAACAAGGACAAAATGAATGCACTGCTGGGAAATGAACTCATTGAAATTCTCTCTCTAGAGAGGCAGGTCAACCAGAGCCGTTCCCTTTGCCACATTGTGAGTACTGTGAAACAATTGTGATGTATTCAAAACATAAGATAAACCTCCAGAGTAAAGGAACTGACAATATGCCATGTTAACGTTTATGGCAACATTCTGACCGGTTACCAGTAGCTTTATTACAGTGTATTTTAAGCAGTTTGTTCTTAATCTACAGGAGCCATGTTCTGCCTCAATGGACCTGCGTCGCTGGTCAGACAGAAAGACTCTGCGAGGTCTCAGATGGCTACTGCGAGCCGTGTGCCTGGACTACCCTGACCTCTGTGCCCGTGTGATGAGAGACGGGAGGCGACCATTAGGGCCAGAAGAAAAAGAAAGGAGAGGAAAAATAGAGAAGAGCCGGAACAAAGCTAAAGAGGAAAAGTAAGGGATGCGTTTTATATAAGATATGTATTTAAACTACCGTTCTAAAGTTTGGGATCGGTACGATTTTTAAATGTTTGATTAATAAGTCTCTTATGCTTACCAAGGCTACATTTATTTGATAAAAAAATAGTTGAACAGTAATATTATTGCACTTTAAAATAACTGTTTCTAATTTAATATATATTTTAAATGTAATTCTCGTGATGGCAAAGCTGAATTTTTAACAGTCATTATTTACTACGGTTTTTAGTGTCACACGATCCTTAAGAATTCAGTCTGATATGTTGATTTGGTGTTCAAGAAACATTTATTTTTTTATCAATACTGAAAACAGTTGTGCTGCTTTTTTACATTTTACAGTATATAACCTATTATAAATAAGAATAGAAAGCTCAAAAGAAGAGCATCTATTTAAAATAGATTTTTTTTGTAGCAATGTAAAAGTCACTTTTCTTATTAACATTTTCTTATTCATTCTTTCTGAATAATAAGAAAAAATTCTAACTGGCCCGAACATTTGCATACATCATATTATCTAATTTGTATATATGATAATAAGATGTATGCAACTCATCTTGTCTTGCAGAACACATACAAGCAAAACCGATATCCGTCAAGAACAGCACAATGAAACTTTGAGGAAAAATGGGACTCTGCAACCAATCAAAAACATTCTAAATAAGGTTAAATATCTTTATCATGGAATTTTTAACAAATCTGTACTGTTGTTTAATTGACTTCACTTATTGATTTACCCTTTGGCATTGTAGGAGAACTCTTTAAAAAAGAAACTAAGCAAAAAGAAGAAGGTGAAGGTTAAAATTAAGAAGGGGAGTCCAAGCAGAGGAGTAAATGAAGACGAGGTGGAGGAGACAGAAGGAAATGAAGCAGAACAGGACCACAACAGCCAGAAAGATAAAGCCAGCAGTGCATTACTGCCTCCCAAACGAGGGAAAATGAAACGCAAAGCCAAAGTAAAAGAGGAGAACTCGGGTTTACCAGAGTCCCCCATCAGCGAGGTCTCCAGACCCTCTAGAGGTATTAAACTTTAGTGTCATTAAAACTGAAATACTGCATCCTATTTCCTTTCATGCTTTTGAACTATTATTCACAGGAAAAGAGGAAAGAATGAGAAAAAAGAAGACAGTTAAAGTAAAACGAAAGAACAAGATAACCACAGAGGAAGTTCCAGCAGCTTATGCACAGCCTGTTGATCTTTCAGCTACTTTCGGTAAGGATCAGTGACCTTTTTGATCATGGCTGCTCTTGGGGTAAATTTAGACCTTGTGGGAGGAATTTTAAAACACAAGTGTATATAAACTTTATATTTATTGGCAATAATTTTACTACATTGATATTAAAACAATAAAACAAACCAAAGCATTTGCTCAACACAGACAACCCTGATCTGTAGAAAAGTAGGAGACTAATTTAAAGCATTTAATTTGCCTGTTTCCTAATAGACCTTTACCGAAAAGCAATTTTGGCTCTCAAAGCCCGACAGGAACAGGACATGGCTTCGGGATAGTAATGAAAAAGAAGAATGAAGTTCTATGAAGAAATGGATGACTTGGATGGATGGATGACATGCTGAACCACGTATTGACGTCTTTTACCCAAACAAAAGTCTGCTATCAATGTCTGCAAACAGAAGTTACAGTTTTGTAATGCTAGATCGTCATCGTCAATACCTTTGTAAAGACTTTTGATGCAATTTTCATAAAATATGTATACTTTGTGTTGTAATTGTATTAAGGGATTATTGAGAAATGATTGAGAAAGAATTATACTAAAAGTGGGACATCCATTCAAAAAGATCTGTCCTGAAAAAAGACAGATAGTGTCCTAAAAGATTTTTGTATTATAACTTACATAACCTAAGACAGTATGAATCAGTCTGATAGATAAACAAGATGGTTTATCATGTACATTGCATTCACTGTATTTATCCTAGAATCTGTTTTTACAGAAGATGCCTACCTTTTTTTGTGAAATTTTATTCATTTTTACCTTTTTAAAAAATATATAAATCCGTTTTTTTTTTTTTAGCCAATTTATACTTTTTTTGGTGTGTGATGGTTTTATATGGAGAAACATTTGCATGATGGCATACCTGTTGCTAAAAAAATTGTTCCTGATGTTTTTCAACCAAATAAATGAATGAAATCCTGATTAAAACACGGGGTTATATTAATATATTACTAAACAATTAAGTTTGAATAAGAACCAGCGCTTTGTTAAGCTAACGTTAGTCGGTCAAGCTGTCCTCTCTACCTGAAGGCTAACTGAAAAACAAAGGGAAATATTTAATTTGACCATTTGTAACCTACCATAGATCATTTACTGCCATTTGTATTTTTAAATAATTACTAATAAGCAAGCGACTTTCTTTCAGGTACCAAATGCGTTTTTGAATATTTTTGTTGACAATGGGTTTGGAACTACAAAACGAAAGAAAAAAACCTCGCTGTTTATGAACATCCAGCGGTCTCTTTGTAAGTTTGCTGAGGCCTCCTAGTGTTGAGAAGCACTGCTTGCAAGTTGCACTACAGTTGGATACTATTGGCTTTACCGCAGCGTCCTCTAATGGTGCTCTCTAGTACTGAAGCGGGATGACATACGGCCATATTTGACTGTATTCATCAAGCCCTTCCCCCCTTCAGCATCTTCAGCAGGACAGTGAAGAAAGCTGGAGCGGGACAACGGATGCCAATCGAAAGGAGACTTTACCGAAGATGGCCTCGCCAAGAACCATAACCATTGTCGCCCTTTCCTTTGCACTGGGTCTGTTTTTCGTGTTCATGGGTACAATTAAACTCACACCAAGGTTAAGCAAAGATGCCTATAGTGAAATGGTAAGTGATCGTCGCTTAGCAGCATCAGTATAAGCAAATGAAGCTTCAGCTGGAGGCAACCGGCTTTGTTTTAGGAGGGGGTGCGAAAATAACTGGCTGTTTTTGCATTTTTCTATAAAATGTCCGCTAGTGCTGTCGCTGCCTGCTTGTGGAATTAATTTTCATTCTTTGTATTGGATGTGTCGGTGAATATAAGATAAACTCCATTTAATTTCATCTATAATCTTAGATATAAGAATGACAATTAAAATCCTGATTAAGAGTCGAATTATGTAAGACAATTGAACATAATTGGAGCAGCTGAACAGCGCATTCTATGCACAGCCGCAACATTGTTTCATTACTGCATAAATAGGTCAATTATGACATCACAATGCGCATCATCTGTATGATAAACAGAAGAAACGCTCTCAGATATGACGTGTGATGATTATTTTGCGATATCGTTCTAAAACAATCATTTTAAAGCAGCTCATGATAAAGCAATGGCGCCGCTTTCCAGCAAATTCTGTCTTCCATCTGCAGGTGCAGCAGCTGCTGTGCTGATGACAGACACATTCAGATATATATATTTAATAAATTACAGTACAATTCAATGCAATACAGTTGGGTCAATATGAGCATTAAAATAATAGAATATATATATATATATCAAGCATTTGCATTTATCTATCTATCCATCTATCTATCTATCTATCTATCTATCTATCCATCTATCCATCTATTTATATATCTATCTATCCATCTATCTATCTATCTATCTATCTACCATATGCTTTCATCTGTTATGTTTTGCAGTGCACATAATACATAGTTACATGTGTTCTTATATGTATTCATGTTAAATATTCTTGACAAAAATATAAATTTAATGTTTCTGTTCACTTTCCAGAAAAGAGCGTACAAGAGTTATGCAAAGGCCCTTCCAGCATTGAAAAAGATTGGCGTTTCTTCTGTACTTCTACGCAAGATTATTGGTACTCTTGAGGTGGGATGTGGAATTGTTCTGACCCTTGTGCCAGGGAGACCAAAAGACGTGGCCAACTTTATTCTGCTACTGGTCATGCTGGCCGTGCTTTTCTTCCACCAGCTGGTTGGAGATCCTCTGAAACGCTATGCTCATGCCCTGGTGTTTGGTATTTTGCTGACGTGTCGGCTGCTCATTGCTCGTCAGGGTGAGGACCGGCCTGAGAGGGAGGAGAGACGAGAAGAGCAGATCACTGCCCAGGAAAAGAACAAAGTCAAAGTTTCTTAGCTCCACAATTTCACAAAGAGCACCTGGCAGCAGATCTGTTTCTCTGGATAGTAGAGAAGGTGCTCGGAAAAAAAAAAGACAGTAGTCCCAAAAGGTGATTTATGTCCCACAGCTACATATCAGCCGCCTGAAAACCAGATCTTATGTTACCTTTACCTCATGTCTCACCTGTAAACTTCTTATTTAAAATACAAATATTCAATTTGGACAATCACCATTGTGGCAACTGTTTTGGCTGTGGTTTTGCAACAAAAGATTAAACTACTGTTATTCCCTGCTGTATTGTTATTATTATTTTGGCCCTGCATTGAACAATATCCAAAATGCCACTTTTAAGATTATACTGTGATACAGGTTTCTTCAAATGTCAACAATTTTTGTGATGGTTTATTTACTTTTGAACTACTGTCGATGAATACTATATAAAACCGGTTCTGTTTACATTGAGATTATTTTTTTTTTATTATTAAAAAATGCTGTACATCATTTGTTAAAATGTTTGAGGCAGACGGTAGCATTTCTGTTGCCTCAAAATCTGTTAAAACCATCAAAACTGAAAACATAACAGCAGTTTCAGATACATGTAAGTTGCATAACATTATTCTTTTTTAATTTGCATATAATAATTTCTTTGTTTATCAAATTTGATTTTCTAGTTTGTCTCTCAAAACACAAGTCAAATAAAAATCGTATCCTTGGATTCTTATGGTTGCTTTCTCCTTTCGAGTCATAGAACTACCACATTGTTTTACTCTTTATTACTAAAATGGATATTTTTTTCATGTTTTTATCTACTGTATTTTCTTTAGATCAATTTGTTCCTTTATACTTTCCTGAAAATCCAGCACTGCTCATTTGAGGTGTCTTACTAATTTTACATACTAAATTCAGTTTATGCATCACTACTAATAAACTGAAGAGATGGATCAGGTGTGTGTCAATAAGTGATACATTCTAAATGCACAGTGCTGGAATGAGTAGAACTGAGAAACTTGTCTGATATGTTTGGATGTGTACTGATAATTTGCTGTTTGTAACGGAGTAAAAATACCTAACAGAGAACATGGCCTGTGTCTAAACCTTTACCAGGAATGCCCAGCTAGTTCATGAACTGAATTGTGCATTCTTAGTTTACACAGAATGGGTCATATTACACTTTTGAGGGAAAAAATGATGTTTGTGCATGCAGATGCTGACAATAAAACCTCTATGCAGTTTATCATGGAGTTTGGTGACAGTATTAAAAACACATCTTGTGATTTTTATGTCTTGCTCACTTTTTACTAAATAGATTTGAATATGAATAGAATGTTTCCATCAGCACATTCTTGTCCAAAACAGATTGTAAATCAACCCTATTGATTTATTTATGCTAATACTGTAAATCATACAGCATATGCTATTTAGTATATATAAGCTCAATGCAATGTAAACAAAAATAAATATCCTTACAAAAAATAAATTTTTAGTTCACCAAAAGAAATATTTAAAGCGTACATGTATAGTATTTTTTTTACAACCCGAATTCCAGAAATGTTTGGGACGTTTTTTAAATTTGAATAAACTAAAACTAAAAGAATTTCAAATCACATGAACCAGTACTTTATTCACAATAGAACATAGATAACAAATATTTAATCTAAGAAATTTTACAATTTTATGCACAAAATGAGCTCATTTCAAATTTGATGCCTGCTACAGGTCTCAAAATAGTTGGGACGGGGGCATGTTTACCATGGTGTAGCATCTCCTCTTCTTTTCAAAACAGTTTGAAGACGTCTGGGCATCGAGGTTATGAGTTTCTGGAGTTTTGGTGTTGGAATTTGGTCCCATTCTTGCCTGATATAGGTTTCCAGCTGCTGAAGAGTTTGTGGTCGTCTTTGACGTATTTTGCATTTAATGATGCACCAAATGTTCTCTATAGGTGAAAGATCTGGACTGCAGGCAGGCCAATTCAGCACCCGGACTCTTCTACTACGAAGCCATGCTGTTGTAATAGCTGCAGTATGTGGTTTTGCATTGTCCTGCTGAAATACACAAGGCCTTCCCTGAAATAGACGTAGTCTGGAGGGGAGCATATGTTGCTTTAAAACCTTTATATACCTTTCAGCATTCATAGTGCCTTCCAAAACATGCAAGCTGCCCATACAGTATGCACTTATGCACCCCCATACCATCAGAGATGCTGGCTTTTGAACTGAACGCTGATAACACGCTGGAAGGTCTCCCTCCTCCGTCTACCCTCAGCCCTCTTAAGCGGGATTTAATAGAAAAAAAAAAACTTTTACTCGCTTGTTCAAACCAGTTCTTCCCAAATACTGTAACAATAATGATTTAATGTTTATGGAATTAATAAATTCTTAATTGTAAACTGCTCACCCTTATTCTCTAGTTCATTCTTCAACTCATTTCTTTCAGCAGTATATTTCCTACAGTACATTATAACATGTTCAACTGTTTCATTAACGTCACATACCTCACATAGCCCTGTTGGATGTTTACTTATTAAATGCATTGTACTGTTCAACCTTGTTCATGTTCAAGTTGAGCTTTATTGTCATTCCGCTACATGTGGGGACATACAGTGGAACGAAATGTCGTGCCTCAAAGGACCACGGTGCTACATGAATACAGACATACAACACTATAAACCTATACACAACTAACCTACTGACAGATTTGACTAAGTATACTATATATAAATGTTTACCCTATACAACTAAAGATAAAAGATATAAAATACAAACTATACGAATGCTTCACATAAATACTGTACATGTGCAGAGAGAAACATTGTGAGTCAGCAGCTGGCTGTGGAACAGTACAAGATGATTGTAGTGCATGAGCATGTAAACAAACATATATTGCAGAGTCTTTTGTGGGATTGTGTACACACAGCAGTGCGTGAAAAGTGTCTAGTGCACATAGAGGAGAGTGTGTTACTACAGGTGGTTTGTACAGGCCCACTCACCTGTGTAGCACACTTTGAATTGCACAAAAAAGTTTCATACAGTTTTTTTCTTTGGTGTGGTAAGGTTGGGGGGGGGGGGGGGGGGGGTGGGGGGGGGATGGTCCATGTTTCAGGAGGTGGGGTTTGAGGGGTTTCAGAGGGGGGCTGGGGTGATCTGGCGGGCTCTCAGCTGGGGGAAAAAGCTGTTGAGCTGGTGGAGCGGGCTCTGATGCTCCGGTAGCGTCTTCCTGATGGTAGGAGCTGGAAGAGACTGTGGGTGGGGTCCTTCACGATGCTGTTGGTTTTGCTGGAGCATCGTGCAAGGAAAATGTCCAGGATGGATGGGAGAGGGGCACCGATGATCTTTGCAGCCGTGTTCACTGTCCGCTGGAGGGTCTTGCGGTCAGCAGCACTGCAGTTCTCGTACCAGACAGTGATGCAGCTGGTCAGCACACTCTCAATGGTGCCCCTGTAGAATGTGGTGAGGATGGGTGGTGGGAGACTTGCTCTTTTCAGCCGGCGGAGAAAGTGTAGGCGCTGTTGTGCCTTCTTGGAGAGTGACATGGTGTTGGTGGTCCAGGTGAGATCCTCCGTGATGTGCACCCCCAGGAATTTAGTGCTGCTGACTCTCTCCACAGTCGAGCTGTCGATGGTCAGTGGGGGGTCGGAAGTGATGCAGTGCGCATGCCCCAATCACAACCTTGAAATCATGTTCTCCTCAGTTCTGCTCCAACCTGATACTATCCCCTTATCCACTGTTGATTATTTGACACAAATGCCTACCTTTGTATCTATGTCCCAATACTGCTGCCATAATTTAAAAACATTCATTTTGATAATGGATTTAATTTATGACCTACTAAGGAATCTGAATATCAAGAAAGACTCTGCCTCTGACATCCCTTTTTATAGCTAATCATGTTACAGACTTGATGTCAATTAACTTATTAGTTGCTAGATTTTCTCCCAGCTGAATCTTTTCAAAATTTCTTGCTTTTCAGCCCTTTGTTGCCCCCGTGCCAACTTTTTTGAGATCTGTAGCAGGCATCAAATTTGAAATTAGCTCATTTAGTGTATAAAAGTGTAATTTTTTTCCGTTTAAACATTTGTTATGTTCTCTTTGTTCTATTGTGAATAAAATATTGGCTCATGTGATTTGAAAGTCTTTTAGTTTTCATTTTATTCAAATTTAAAAAACGTCCCAACATTTCCAGAATTCGGGTTGTAGCATGGATCATTATAGTATCAACACACAATAGTATCACTGTGCCCTTTTTTCTTTTACAGTTCTTACCATTTAATACCAACCAATCTATTTATCAAATATATTCAACTCAGTATCTTAATGTCTCAAAATTTGGTCTGATAGTCCGCTGTTACAATAAATATATTATAATTCTGACTTTGCCCACCCCAGCCCAGTAGGTGGCAGACAAGCACTATGTTTTTTTCCCCCCCAACCACCATAAAATATCACACGAAGTAGAAGAGCGGCTCAGTAGTTTATTTTTTTATTATGCCATACATCAGAACAACGAGAAACATTCAGATGTAAAGGAAAAACAGAAAAGATGAACAACATTAATATAATGAAACAGTGCCAGAGTGGCTAAGTAGTGCTCTGAGTAGTAGCCTACCAGTGATACCTTGGAAATAATAATAATAATAGTAATTGTTTTAGATCTATATATATATACATACATTTCTCTTACACACAGCCACGTATAAAATATTAGCCGCTTAATATATTTATAATATATTTTAATATATTTCGTGGTTTTTATCTGAGTGTGCATCTAATTTGCATTGTTAATGTTTAAAACAACCATCTATTAATAACATCTTTGTTGCAGTAAAGCTGTTCCGCTTTCAGTTCATTGCGCTAGTGGCAGTACAGGAAGTGATGCAGTGCGCCACAGTTGCCTTTTTTTGTAAAGTTGCGGGAAAAAATCCCTGGTCGCAGGTCGCGGTTTTTTGGGCTTATTTTACAAATTATGGTTGCTTGTTAGGAAAATCTGACAAGCAACTTCGTTTCTTTATTTATGTGGCATTTTGTTTTTTATGTCATTTAAAAAGAAGCGTGACACTGTAATCCAAGATAGTTATGTATTTCTTTTACATTATTGTATTTTAAATGGAAGAGTAAACCTGTTTTTGACCTCAAAATAAAGCACATTAATGACAGCTTTCTTTTTTACCTTTTTTTACTATAAATTTATGTGGCATTTTGTTTTTTATGTCATTTATTGGATAGTTATGTATACATTATTGTATTTTAAATGGAAGAAAACCTGTTTTTGACCTCAAAATAAAGCAAGTTCCCTCTGTACATGGCTGTGGGGACGAGCAGTTTTGTGGTGCTTGGAATTCTTTATAATTAATTAAAAACAAATATTGCCACATTGATGGCTCAAGAAGGTGTAATTCATTACACATCGTTTCATTTTAAAATATATATATACAAAAATTGTAACCAAGTGTTTAAGTGTAATATTTCTGTAAAGGCTAGGGACAGAAAAATTGACATTTCCATAGAATGACCCCTATATATTTTAGACTATAAATATGTGGCTATGTTACAGCTCTCCTTTGTTTTTCTCCTTTTCCATCTCTCCAATCTTATTCTGCTCACAGGTGATTGGAGACGAGTTTTGTTCCCAGTTTTGTTGCAGTTTGCTATTTTTTGTAAAATAGATAAAAGAGTGGTTTCAGTGTAATATGATGCAGGCTCATTTATTGGTAATAAATAATTGATAATAAATAATATTGATGATAATAAATCATCAAAAAAATATTGGGCTTGTTTTTGAAGCTGCGGTTGCTTATTTGTCTCGCGAGAGTTGGCAACTGTGCAGTGCGCATGTCCAAACGGTCGCGGCAAATTTGGTGTTTGGTTTGAATGGGTTACTTCAGCGACCAAGACAAACACGCGAGAGAGAGCAAATAATAATATAATGTAGCGAAAAAATGGCCGAATTATCTAACCTGGCGGGGTTAGGCTCCGAACCGTCCGGAGAAATAGACTCCTCCGTCTCCTCTGCGAGTAACAGAAGTTTGCGTTTGGCAGAAAAAGAAAAGAGAAAAGGCGAGGCGGATCCCTTTGGTCTCGCGGTGAAGTATTTGTCTCGGGGTAAGTGCAGCATAAAACATTGTAGAAACGTATTACAAAAACTATTTTAGTTTAAAAAAAGTTTTTTTATTTACTTAATTGTTCCTTTAGTTCTTTTGTTTTTGTTCCTTTATGACTCTGGACGACTTCAAGTCTGTTATTTCTTTTGTTTATCTCTGTGAGGGTGTCGTCATCAGATACTATATCACATCTAAGTGTCATAATATCTGTATTTTTGTATGTTACAGTGGAAGCTGGCACGGTAGTCAGAGGGAATGATGAGTTGGAGAGGAATATGGTGGTGGTGGAGACAGTGGCTCTCAGTAAGGGTCTTCCTCCGGAGGTCATCACAGTGCTACTGGACTTGGCTTTAAGCCTCAATGCAGGTGATATAATTAGGGGATGCACAGATTTCTTCAGCTGTATTTGTTTACATTATAACATGTGCAGGAATTCATCATGAGAAACATTATAGCAATTAGATCACAATCAAACATATCAGCTGTTGCTCATCCTCATTCTGCTGAGTGCCTTTAGTGGTATATGGCACAGATGATTAAAATCTATTTATCCAACAGGAACTGGGAACTGTACCAGGGTGCTGAAGTGTCTCATACCTGCCACAGTGGTGCCGCAGGAGGCCATTGTAAAGGGGGTGTCGTGGCTGTGTGTAGGGAAAATGCCAATGAATGCACAGGTAAGGGCTGTCGATTGTACCTGGTTAATGGTGAAATGGCTTTCATTTTTTTCTTGCTTCATAGGTATCAAAATTAAAGTCAGAAATGAAAATTCATCCATTTTCTAAATACATGTTATAAATCTTGAAAGATTCATCCATATATGTTCTTTAATACTTTTTTCCTTTGTTTAATTTTTTTTAAATAAGATCTTTAAAATGTAATTATGTAAATCATTTTTATTCGGCTCGATTTCATCAGTCTCCATTTTAATGCATCACCCACATCTCAAAATCCAATCAACACCGGATGCATAGAACCAAGTCCCTGTCTTGTATTTTTTCTTTTTTGATAATCTGTTATACACTAAATGTATGTCACAATATGGAAGAACAAAATCTGTCACTGCTTCTGTTTCGTTGCAATTTTTAAACATTTGGTTCATATCTTTTCTTTTAAGGTTCTCTTTGTCCGCTGGGTACTCACTGTTTTTGACCTGATTGACTGCAAAGACGACCTGAGATCTATTTATGGCTTCATTTTCAGCTTTGTGACGGAAGAAAATATGGTTAGTTGTGCTTTGCAAAGTTTTTTTTCTAATTTAGAATATGTCCATGTAAGTCTACTGGCATATGTTTTATAATGGCATTAAAAAAATATATATTTTTATTTACTAGGCTAATTTTTTTCTTCCAGTGCCCTTTTATTTGCCACTTGTTGTACCTTTTAACCATGCGGGAACATGGTGAGTTGTTGACTAAGTGGTTTAATTTTTTTTCTCTGTAAATCCTGTAACTGTACATGTTATTTTCTTGTTATTCTGGATTTTTTTTATTCCTCACACTTTCATAGTTCACCCGTTCAGGGTCAGGAAACTGTTGGATATTCAGGCCAAAATGGTAAAGACTATATTAAAATAAACACTTCAATATCCTTTATCATAAATGTAGAGTATGAGAATGTTTCTTGTAATTTGATGCGTTTCATATGACAAGTACTTTGTGCTTCTCCCTTTTTCATATTAGGGTAGACAACCATTTCTCACGCAACTTCTTGCACTCTACAAAGTGTTCCGACCAGACCTAGTGACGCTCTCTCTTCCATCAAGAGTGAGGGTTAGTGTATCCGTTACTGTTTTTTCCAGCAGAGCTTTGTTCTTCTGCCAGGTGTTTCAGAATCTTAGACTGCAATTTTTTGTTTTTCAGACTGGATTCAAGAATCACAACTCCACCTGGAAAGTGGCTCTTAGTGCTGTGCAGAGGAAAAACAAGGGTGCCGTTTTAGTTGACCAGACCATCAGCCTGGATATGAAAGAGAAGCCATCCTCCAGAAAGCGGGTAAGATGTCATCTTTGTAATACTGTAAAGAGCTTTAGAGAACACTGACTTGTCAACTAAAGGCTGTTATACACATCAAAAATTAACAGATTTTAAAATCGTACAAATGCCTAAAAGCTGGGCGCCATACACTAAATGATGCAGGCAGCATCACGTGCTACCAGACTTTCAAATTGGTCCAAACACAATGCACCTTTTTGCCAGGAGACCAATGACCAAATTATACTTCATCCACCATGTTGTTACTTTGTTACTGTTACGTGACTTACCAGTAGGGATGCAGCGATTAACCGGTTCCGCAATTAACCGCGCTTTAAAACGTCACCGTTAATTAATCGTAAAGGCTCCGCAAAACCGAGTGTTTCTGTTGCACGGAACGGAACTGTTGCAGCTTGCACAAAACGAAAACAAAGTTACACTAGTGGTGCACCAGCTTAAAATGACGTGCTTATCAGAGAGACAGAGGCTACTACACGCATTAGATTAGTGACAGAGGGACTAAACAGCGAAGCTTTATTTCCACCAGATAAATGCCTGTTGATAGTGTGGGACCATTTTGGGTACACCAAGAATGACCAGGGTGTCATTTAAATATTGCCGTAAAAAAACTGCTGCTAAAGAGCGAAATACATAAGGGATAATGCACGGCTAACTGTACATTGAACGATTTTAATGCACAACGTGAAGGCAAGAACCACCTGAACGCGAAGCTATAGCGGCTCGTTAGCTCAGCATTATGCCCGCTTCAGATCAGAAAGAGATGAAATAGTGCGGTAAGATCACATTTATTTGAATTCATTATAACATTTAGCTACTTGAATTAATTATTCGAGCGAGAGAGAAGTGACAGTTGCCTGTGTGAATTAGCCTACCTGCGTCTGTGTCTCTCCAGTAGGCTATTTAATCTATTTTATTAATAAAAGTCGCGGGGCAGCGTTCTCAAGAAGTTTGTGTCCTGCTGAATGTATTTACACGTGCACAGCGCGATCTCCGATCTCACAAACCAAAACAATAGACATGATTTTCTCAGGCCACATGTAAAATCATATGAATTATTATAAAGATTATTAAAATGAATACCTATGGATGACAGCAATAATATTTCAGTTTATTTCCATCATTAGTAACAGTTTCCCCAGTAGGATAAATAAAGTTAATATTAGCCGTATATTAATAATACTTCATTAACTTTGTTATTTGCTATCCCTGTTGTAGTATTATTCATAAGTAAAAAACAACAAGATTTTTTTTCACCAAATTCTCTACCCCAGGTCCAAAAAAAATGTAAAGAATGTACAAACTGAAAACATTAAATACTTTTGTGATCTATTTCCATTTCTTATTTTCAAAAGAGAAATTAATGGATGTTTACAGAGCAGCGGTCACATTTTTTAATTCTAATGGGAGAGATGGACTTTTGTTTGTCTTTTGTTTATTATTATTTTGTGCTGTATTGTTGGTTTCGGTGTTATTTCTGATTCAAAAGCCAGCAATAAATAACACCTTAACATCTAAAGAGTGTTCATGTGATTTTATACATTAGTAATGTTGGGAAATGAATAAATGCATAATAATCGTCAATTATTAATCGTAAAACCGTGATTATTCCTCAGACAATAATCGTACCAGCAAAATCTATAATCGTTGCATCCCTACTTACCAGTGCTAGGTGCGTCGTTTCACAACGCAATTCACAAATTCTCTCCTGTGGCCTCGTGGGAAAGAAAATTTTGTCAGAAATAGTAGGTCATTTAGGTACTTTTCATCTACTGGTTGAAAGTGAAAGTGAAGTGACGTGTGGCCAAGTATGGGGGCATACTTGGAATTTGTGCTCTGCATTTAATCCATCCAAGTGCACACACAGTAGTGAACGCACACATATACATACACACACACACACACACACACATTGTGAACACACACCCGGAGCAGTGGGCAGCTATCTTGCTGCAGTGCTCAGGTAAAAAAAAACAGTAAATCTTGCTTGCTCAAGGGTCTCGCCTTAGTCATGGTATTGAGGGGGGAAGAGAGCGCTGGTTATTTACTCCTGCCACCTACAATTCCTGCCGGACCTGAGACTCAAACCCGCAACCTTCGGGTTACAAGACCGACTCTCTAACCATTAGGCCACGACTGCCCCATATGAATACTATGAATATATGAATACTATGAATTTGAACATACTATTTTCACATGCTGTTTTTTTTCACTACAACATATTATGGAAGTAGGCATATTCAGATGCATCTTATGTGTTTTAAAATTGGCACTAGTTGACTTTTGGCAACTAGTGTTGACTCCTCCGGACTGGAAATTGGGGCAGAAAACTGGCCTTGTATATTCTAGTCTTAAATATGCAAGTTCTGAAATTATATGAATGGGGGACAAAAAGAAAATGTCAATTAATCTATAAACTGAATGTATCTAATGTCCATAGAAACTACATCACCTAGCGATACCTCCCTTGAGCTCAGCATTCTACAGTAACTCCAACAAGAAGGTGTTCCGCCTGCAGGAGCTCCGTTCCTTCAAAGAGCTACTGGAGAACATCCACAATATAGAGGTAATGCACATGTCTTTTTCTTGACTAGCAATAAAATAGGATATTGATTTCTTGGCTCTTTAAATCCAAAATGCCATATTGCATAATATTCATCAAATTTACACAGATCTGCACTACTGTGGTTTGGCCACTTGGTGGAGCCAAGCCTTCACAAGACTGATCAGTGAGCATATCAAGTCTGCCACCTCATTGATATTACTGCAGAATCTTTCACAGTAGTCAAATTTCTCAGATGTAAAATTAAATCTTAGACTTGTGAAGTTCCATATCAACACTGTCGTGTCTGTAAGTACTAAACAATATATTACACTCTCAATTGGCAAGTCATAAAATATTTACAGATCGGATCCACTGACCTGATAAGCCTTATTTAATCTCTTTTAATGGTCTGCAGACACTTATGCTTTATTATGCTTCACAAAATACTTCACAAAATGAATATCGTCAGCGTGTTCCTGCACCACTTTTTAGGGTGATTTTGCAGTCTGCAATAGGAAAGGATTGAGAAAGAAGCTGGTGGAGTCAGTCATGTGGAAAAAACAGTTCAGTTGTGGCCATGGGGAAAGATCATTGATTCTTTCTCACTGTGGCAACCCCATCATTAGAATCAGTCATTTCTCAGATGAATGATACATTTGCTTGCTAATTACAGAAAGACTCAGCCATGTCCGTTGTCAATCTGTCATTTAGTTTTATTTATTTATTATTAGTTGAAGTCCCATATTGTGAGGCAGCTGTTTGTAGACTGACACAAATTACAGTTTTTGAAAAGAGTGAGAATGTAGAATGGTGGAATGTGTTTCATCTAAACTGTTGTACTAAGCTGTCCGTTTCAGTTCAGGTCTCAAAGGAGCCAGAAGTATGACTGAATTGGTTTATTTGCCTTCAGCTGTTTTGACAGCTCTTGGTTATGATATACTGTCTCTGTGTTGTGCAGATGCACGTTGTATTGCATATTGCAGCTTAATGTTGAAGTCATAACTTGTTTTTAGCTGCCTGCCCAGATGGGTTCGCTTCTGGGATCAGGTCTGGCTCTGCACTACCTGGACTGTGTACAGGATGAATCTGCCTTCCTACGCCTTAACTTTTGGCTTGGACACTCACTGCAAGAGGGTATATTTTCCATGTCATAATACCAAACCTTTTCAGGCTTATCTGAAGTTTTCTAGTCCCTCCCTGCGTTTATAGTTCCCATTCAAATTCCAGTTCAGTACCATAATGCAGTTTATTCGTGTATGTTCTGGGCAGAGTTTTTGCTATGTCCTGAGGATGGGAGTTCTGACAACACGTCTGAAGCCTGCCGCTTCCTGAGCACCATCCTCTTTTCACAGCAGTTCCTTCAGGTATGACCAAGCAACAGAAGACAAGTATTACCCAATAGGAAATTAACCTTGGCAGCCTCAAGGTTGGATGTTTAATATCAGAAACATGTGGCAGTTTATTCCACAAACCCCAGGACACCTATCAATAATTTTTTTCTGCCTTGCTTTCTCTTCTGCGTTCCTGAATGATCTCCCCACTTGTAATATCCCACGTTGACAGGGTTTGTATTTGTACGTTGTTCTCAGGAGGGATTCTCCAGCACGGAGAGTTTTCTTTATAAGTTTCTGAGTGTGTGGGACGGCTGTCTACTCCGGCCGCAGATCCTGGATCTTCTCAGTGACATCCCCTTGATGCCAAGCTTCTGTGAGTGTCCCAATTACCTCTGCTGCAACCAGAGGAATTCAAGAAAAAACATCTCTGCTCTTGTAACTTTTTGCATTTGCTGTTTTAGTGACTTTTTATTTTTGTGAAATGCATGTAGCGTTCTAAAAGATAAATAGTCCTTACCTCTAATGATAATGGCATTTCTACATTGTTTATTGATCAGATAACATATTTCATTGTCTTCAGCATTTTATTGGTCAGTGTAAGTAAAACTAACCTAACATTTCTTTTCTTAATTTATAGACATGCATAAACTTCTCTTTGAGCCACTGAAGCAACTTTATTTTACATCCACAGTATTTTTCAAGGTTTGTATGTAATTGTTGTTGTTTTCTTCCTTTCCATTTGTTTGAATCAAGCACGAGCATGACCGTGTGTGCCAGGTTGTCAATGATTGCTTAAATCGTTCAGATATAAGTGAATTAATTCAATTCAGGTTTATTTGTATAGAGCTTTTTACGATACAATCGTATTGTATTTACGATACAATTACTCTTTCTACACAAAGCCGAGGCATCTTTACACTTCCTGGGATGCTATTTGAGTGGTGTTGTGATTAAGCTCACAATAGTTGATAGCAGGATTTGATTTTTTTTCGCTCTTATCTGAATGTGCCTTTTCACATTGTCCTCCTCACAGTGTAGTGTCATCGAGTGTCTGAATAGCATGCTGGTGAAGTGGCTGACATGGCATTCCGTCAGCGCATCGGAGGGCGGTTTGGACATCAGTCTTAACAGCAACAGCACCATGTGGGTATACCAAAAATATGTAGTTAAAATCGACAGTATTTAGTTATCAACACATTTTCAAAACCTATTTCAAAAATAAACAACTTTACTTTTTGCTGATGTAACCAAGGCTGTGTAGGCAGAGAAAATGGTATTAACCAATAATAGTATTGCCAAAAATGCTTAAATACTTATTCTTAGCAAATCCTGGTAAAATCCCAGAATTATTTCCAGCTGAATAGTCTTGGAAACATGTTGCTTTCTAGTATTTAAATAACTTGCAAATGCTGTTGTCTTTAATGTGACTTGCACTTTACCGAGTCCTCTGAGAGTTTTTAATGACTCTGTCAACTCACTGTCTTGGAAAACATTGCAGAAATAATCTGAAGAAATGGGACCACACTCCAATGATTTTACTCTTTTAAAAGTCTTGCCTGAGGTTTACACTGCAGATTTCTTTATATTTTATATTTAAAAGAGATCAATGAACTGCTCTTGTGGTCGGGCTCCGTCTGAACCTCGTTTACCCTAAAAGTGTTCTGTGGAACGGTGTGTAATGAAGTGCAGTGGATTTTTTCCCTCGCCTGTCGTGTATTGCTTCTCTCACGCTGCTGATTTGGTTATTTTTTTATTACATTACTGAAGTGCACAGCTGAAGGAGAAATTATGATCAAGGGCAAAACCCTGTTTGACTGCGCCGGTGTGCCATGCATCAATGCGATACACCCATTATTCCCTTTTTCGCTTTGGGTCTCTGTGCTGTGCGAATTGTGTGGGTGCCAAGCATAGCACAAAGACACATCTGGTGTGTACTAGGTGTGATTTAAAGCTGATTTATTTTGTACGTTCTGCAAGGAAAACTCGTTTTTCACATGTTATTTTGTGTATGCTTTCAAAAAAGTGAGTGAAAAAAATAATGCACTCCCCTTCCTAGGACTATGACCTTGTCTGGCTTCATGGACTCAGTTATGGAGCTGGTTCGCTTTGTGGGACTGCTGGCATCTGAGGGACTCCGTCTGGAGAACTGCCATGTTCTTCTGCTCAACCAGACACTTGCTTTCTATGAGACGGTACACTCAGCTGTGATTAACTTAAGTAACATGATGTTCTTGTCAAAGCGACATCAACCGAAGTGCCATCCTGAGTTTTACTAAGATTTATGTGCTGATTTTCGTCTAGTAGATTTAGTGTAACAAACCCTGTTGTTAATGTCTTTGTGCTAATGCAGACATTTTTTTCTCGTCATGTCTAGGTGTGTGACATGTTTTTGAAGTACAGTTTGCCTCTGATCATCATGCCTCCGGCTGGGGTTTTCTATCCAGCTCTCTTTGCCACAGACTCTATCAGCGTGGATAGGCTTGGCTACATCATGTACAGGTACTATATGTGAGCAATAATAAGCTTTATGGGTCGTATCACTCTGGTCAGTCGTAGAGATTTTCTTCTTGAGATGTTAGCCTGGCCATGCTAGATTAAGGGCATCTTCTGGAACATTTGGGTGAATGAGCTGGTGAGGGAAAGTCCCTCTTCATCGCATGTGCAGTTCCCATGGCAGTGGGACACCTGTGTGCTGCTGGCTAAACTGAGGGCAACAGCCTGAACCTTCAAATGCATTACATTGCCATGGCATGATGCCTGTAAGCAATAGATGAAATGAAGTATGAAGATCCTTTCATCTGCTTCGGCACGCAAACCTTTCAGAGCTTCTGTGAAGGCCTAAAGGGATAGGTTCACTCGAAAATCAAAAGTCTCAGCCATTTATACACTATCATGCCAATGTGGAAGAATATCTAAGCTATTGCTTTCCATATAATGAAAGTTGATGGGGATTTATAGTGCCAAGCTTCAAAAAAAGACAAAGTTGTGAGGAACAGTTGTGTTAGGAACAGACCAAAAATTTTGCCCACTTGTTTGCTAGGCTTTCATTTTAAGTGTATTACTATTGTTGGCTTAAACGTGCTGAGGGAAGTGTCAAACTGGAAAATTAATATTCTCAAATAAGTTTACAAACCAGAATAATCATTCTTTTTGAAATCTACCAACATTAATTTCACAATTGTGTTGTATATCTGACTTAAATTATTTCATGTCTCTTTTTTTAAATGGAACAAATAATTCTAGTATAATATGTTATCTTTATTAATAAAATCCTGTTGTTATATCCTTTTCTCAGATACCGGAAGAATCTGACCTTGGCTAAGAAACAAGAGCAGCAGAGAGAGGTAATGAGGAAACTGTGTCAAAACGAACACATAGCAAAGTCATGAAAAGCCAACTGTGTGTATGCAAGGGGTTTTGTGTCTGAATAATTTACTCATAATGGGTAAATTAGAAAGACCTTCAAGCTGTGCTTTTAAGAATTTACAATGAAGCTCCTGGAGGCTATTGCTGTAATCCTCACCTTACCTGCTGGGGATGAAAAAAGAAACAGAGTCGTCTTGATTGAATCCCAGTGAGACAAAGCATGGGACTGGCATTGCAGTGAATAAAATGGCCAAATAATTTGATCACAGCATTGCACTTTTGTCATTTATGGTAATATATGGGCAAAGGTTTTTATTAACTCACAAGTTGATTCTTGTCTCGCTCAGTAACCCATTAGTGGCACCAAGGTGTTATTGTACCCACAAGCACTCTGTGGAATTTGAATTTACACATTTTATTGAGCTGAAAATGTGTCTTGACAGGTGTTGACTTATTTAGTTTCATGTTTAATATTTTCTCACATTACAGCAAACATTCCACATTAGCAGAAACACATACAAGGAGTTTAATCGGAACCTTCAAGCCATGGTGAACTCCATGTGGAACTCCTGGTGGTGCATCCCTGGTTCAGACATTGAGATTGACAAGGATCTTATCGCTCTGAGCAAAGTGGCAGAACCCTGGTGCCGTTTCGATCTCATCCACCACCCGGCGCTTTTCAGCTATGCCATTGAATTTCATCAGAGGGTGAGTGAGATTCTCACACTAGTGACATTTAAAAGCACGAGAGTTTGTAATCGTACAGTGATGCTGGACTGTCATCTCATTTGGAGCGAAGGAAAGGGATTCAGCTGCGCAAGCTAATTAGATGATTATATTACATCAAGTGTAAAACCTTGTGTCACTACTGGGGACAGCGCAGCCTCCACTTTTCACTAATACCTTTAGGAATGGACAAGGAGATAAATGTGGTATTAATGTATCTTTTATAGAGGATCCATTAATACAGAATCACATTTTATTATTCATGGAAGCTGTGTGAGACTGGAGTTTTCATCATCTTTAATAATACAAGTACCTTTTTTGGTCCGACTGTAACATTCAGCAGTGTACTACTGAGATTTAGAGCAAAGGGAGAACAATGAATATTTATGTGTTCTCTTTATCAGTGTTGGCCAGAGAGGAAGAATGTGGATCTCAGTTCTATAAAGGTACTAATGTTATATCATCTCCTTTTTATTAAAAACTACTTATTTCATGTCAACATGAGAGCATGTTTTTACTCAGTCATAATCTGTTGCAATATTCCACACCGTAACTCTTCTTTTCATGTTTGCAGACCGGGAAGTACTGGAACTGGTATATGGAGTTTCTCTTTAATCAAGGCTTTGATGGCCTCAACAACTTTATTCGGACCAACACTGGGCACGGCTCCACGTTGAGTAGTCAAGAAGATGGGCAGCCCAAGAGTCAGCCTTGATGCTAGCAGAAAGTCCAGGTGTCAGGGGTGTTCATAAAACATGTATATATTTTATAGTCATCCTCCTTAAGAGGGCAGAAAGGAACCACTTGCATAATTGTAAATACTAAATGTACATTACAAGCCATTTTGCTACTTTCCAGTCTTTTCTTGTGTTGTATATATTTTTAGCCATTATTTGCTTTTTATCTTTTGTGCACAGAAAACGGAACTAAAACATTGTGATAAATCCCTAATATTTGAAAAAAAAAAAATAGACTGCTTTTACTGCCATCTAAAAAACAAAATCCCATTATTTATAAAGATTTAAAACTGATGATCAAAGATTGATTAATAGTCTTGTTTTTTATTCCTGTAAACCAAATGGGCTATGTATCTTTGATCGACCTGACATTAAAATAAATCCTTTGTTCTCAGATCCAACATGAAGTCAAGCAGTGTGGTGCAGGCTTTTACCATTTTTTAAATGATCAACTTTACATTAAACTGGACTTAGTTGGGGACCTGCTAACTTGCAGTGATTTAGAGCTATTGTGTCTCAAAGTATAGTTGTGTTAAGAGCAATTCACACAACAAATCTGTTTTTAATGTTTCAAAACGTATGGTTGTACTGATAATTTAAAAAAAAAAAAGAATTGTTTAAAATGCTTATATTTATAAACATTCTGCCAATCACTAAATCAAACCCTATAAAGACGGCTTCTTTAAAAATCAATAAAGACCATTGTTTTTCCACAGAAACACTGTAAGCATCCCCTAGGTAACTTGGTCCAAGTGCATCCTAGGAAATCTCAGCATCAAGGCAGTGTGAGCAGAGCTCGACGGCTTTACGTTTTACAGCCCGTCTCATAAATGTGAGCGCCTTCAACTCTGCATGACACGTCTTCGTGTTTATGAAGGGCTCTGGAGATGCCTCGCGACGATGTGTCCTCTCTCTGGTCCGAGCTATTTTCAGCGCGAGCGCGTCACGATGCCGTCCAGCAAACTTCATCTGGAGTGAATGAAGAATACGCGCACTCCTCCGGGATTACAGCTCATGCGTTATCATGAATTAAGGCAGGTGCACAACTTCAAACGATGAATTCTGCGAGCGCAAAACTACGCGATCTAGCTTGCTCGGCTGATGTCCTTGTTCATGTATGAGAGATTATTCGTTCATCGCCGTCTGCCCGATCATCACTTCTCCACTCTCATCCCGCAGCTTTCCTCTTTTCATCTGAGCGTCCGTGTAAAATGGAAATCTGAAGTGCTCCACTTTCGCAGTTTCTCACCTTTCAAAGAAAAAGGTAGGACTTTATTTGCTGTACTTGACAAGTGTGCCGTGACGATGGTTAGAACCGTTACGTTCCCGCGAAGCCTTTAGTTTCAGTTTAGAGACGCGAGATAAATCAAGCTTGTGATGTCCGTTATTATTAATGCAAACTCCTCGATCGGTGGCTTATAGAAAGGCCTGATGTGAAATGCCTTTCTTGTCTAACCGGTTAGCACGTGAAGCCAGTGTAGCAGATCTTGTGGTTTATCATCTTGTCCGATGCTCTATTAAATAAAATATCTTGGAAGTGTCGCTTGAATGATGACAGTCATCTGCCGGTGACTTTATGAGCTGATTTAAGCGCGTCTATGGAACCTGTAGGTACGGTAATAGTAAAGAATTAAGGGTTCTAGTTCCGATTCTTATCGATTCCTCTTTCATTAGCTGTTCTTTTAGTACTTTGGAGGGAGAAATATTCATAGGGGAAAAGAAATGCATTTCTTATTGCATTGCCCTCAGCAGTCGGTTGGCATACGAGATCATTTCAGATTCAGAATTTATCAGGAAAAATACAATTCTTGCAAAGTGTTATACGTAGTTTTTATTAAGAGTCGAATGCAATCCAGTGATTGGAAGGGACTGTCTATTAAATGGAATTGTTACAGTTTTTTAATTTTTAATAAAATGTCTTCTATTATAACAGTAACATCTCGTGTATTTTTATTAAATCTAACGACTTTAAAGTACAACATGGTCTTTATTTAATGTGGATTATTTAAGTAGGCCTAATTCTGTAAATGAGTCGGATTAATTCAATAAAAGCTCTGACAGATTCACAAGAGTTCGCTGATTTGTCAAAACGAACGTGGATATAGGCCTATATCAGTCATTCATGAATCTACAACAAGAGATATGTTTTGATTCACTAAAAGAACCCACTCATAAGATTCAGTCTTTCGAGCAACACTGGTAGTTGATTCTCAGATGTAGAATACTTATTAGTAGTGCAGAAAACACTAGTCTGGAACGTCTAGTAGTATTTTAATTTAGTTACTCTGTTTTTTATTCGGTAGGAATAAACGGCGTATGATTCATTCGTTAATCCAACATGTTATGATTCGTTTGGAAACCAGACAACACTGGTGGCACTATGTTTTTGACTCCACTTAAAAGAACCGATGCATATGAATCATTTCTAAATAAGAACAGTTCACAAACTTTTAATACATTTTTGTTGTTCACAGCCCCTGGAAATGTTTCTAGCTGTATCTCTTTGTTTTTACTGTGTAATTAGTAGAATTCAGTCCCTCCTCTCTTCTTTCCAGGTAGACAGTGCTTCACATTTTAAAAATGAAATGTGTGTGGGTTTTGACATTTGCCTCCGAATCACGTTCATAAATTTTCAATGCTGTGGCACAGTAGTGTAATATGAGGTTGAAGCTTCTCTAAAAGCACTATTGTGACTCATGCTTTGATGTTCTTTGAAACGCCAACAGCCTTTGGAGCTGGTGGCAGTTCATGCTGAACAGCCACAAAAAGAGGAAAAGTAATAAGTGTATATCCCTATCTGAGTGTTAGATAGACAGTGATCCTGCTGAAATGATCAAGAGTCATCACTGAGTTATCAGCTCATCCTCTGTTATTCGCATGAGTCATTCAAAGTGTATGCCACTGTCACAGTCCTCTTCCCCTTTTCTTATACCCCTGTCCCTTTTCTTTTTTAGATCATGTAAGTTCACCCTTTCCCTTGCTGTCATATTCAGAGTTATAGAACACAAGAAACCTGGAAATATCAGGGAATTTTAAATTTGTAATTTCTAGGCCTAGGAAAGGAGATGTTAAAGTCATGGAAAAGTCATTGCTATAGTGAATGTAGATTTCTCTGGTTCTGCTCTGCATGGAAGCTTAGAAAGGCTTAGATTTTTGTACACAAGTAATCTTCATTTTAAGGATTGGTACCTGACTTACAATTTAAAATCTTCTTCTGAAATCTCTATGTAAGATACTAATCATGAATGACTCAAAATGGAAATTCTTTTGTCTCAGACTTCGGGAACCATGCACTTTAAATCATTTTGTGTAATCTGAAAATACATTTACCAATCATTCAACATTATTCCTTTGTCACAATCCTCTTTCTTTGTTCTTCCCAAATCATGCATGTCCATTCCCTCTCTTGCAGTCGTCAATGTGAATATGTGATGAACAGCAACTGTGGTGAGATGACACCGTTTTGAATGCACTTTGAAATGTGTTTTGACAAGAACATTTATTGGTGCAGTGCGTGCCACTACACCTCTGAATTGTAACTCATTTTCTTGGTGATTTGTTTTCCCTCAGCACATCATCAGCATGTACTTTTGGACTACATTATTTATTTGCTCAGACGGCGCCTTGTACACAGAGAACTACCAGGGGAAGTTTACCTTGTTTTTTTGTTTTGCCTCACTTAGAAGAGTGATCTAAAAATGTCAGGAGTTATGGCGACACAGATTCGGCAAGAGAGAAACTTTCTTGAGCGTGTTCAAAGTTCGGTTTGAAGGTTCTGTGTGCCATAATTCAGTGTGTTTTAAGATTTGCATTTCCTGAAGGAAATGCCAGTGCTTGCAATGCAGAAAAGAATAGTTACGGGACTAGAACAAAACCCTGACTAGAATGTTTGATGTGTATCAATACAGTGCCTTGCCAAGACCGTGATAAACAAATCTGTGTAGTTTCTTCTAGTCTCGCAAGTTCCTCAGGTACGGTCCATATTAGGTTGGTTATATAAATTTGTAATCTTGTTTATCTCCAGTCTGGCTTTTGTTGTTTTCGCAGGCAATCCCATGGTCTCAGTTTGCCTTAGTCGTGATCTGATATATAAACCAGTAGTCAAGGGAAAAGGCAAATACGGCTCTGAGCTGAAAAGCGGAGTCACGTCCTCGGTCATCGCAATCACTCTTGACTGGCAGCAGCCTCACCGGTGGCCTCATCCCCAACTATGTGCGAATAAAGCATTTTAGTGCTGTGAGAAACATCTTGGTAATGGAACGTGTCGGCAGAGTTGCGCCTTTGATGAGCGTCTTTCTGTGCTTTCCCCTGGCCTTCAGACACATCCCGCTCTCTGGTCGTGAAAAACAGGCCAATCACCCCCTGTTCCTTTCCATCATCCACACGCTGAGTTGAAAGAAAGGATGAGCAGACAGAAAGAGGCGCAAAGAATGAGGATAGAAAAGCAATTTGCTAACTCCATAAATCCAGCCACCTAGGGTACCTGACCCCAGAGATAGAAGCAGGAGGCCATTATTTAAACTCGGGTAACCAATGCTCTCCTATTAACATTGAAAGGGCTGGTGTCTGCTGGTTGTCTGCTGTGGCACATTTATGTGTTTTATTTACTGCCTTGTACCGCATGGCCTCATGCGCAGGGCTCCCGAAAACCAGCTCAGACTGAAACTCAGAAGGCGCCCTTAATATGGATTGATAAGGGGGGACTCTGTGTTTGTCTCCACCAGTTGCAGTAGGATGGTAAATTAAAATAAAGGTGATGCCCAAAGCCTGTTCTCTGTTGTCTGAAATGGTTATGTGTGTGTTGGTTGGAGAAGGAAATAGATGCAAAACAAAAAAATAAAGCACATTTTGTGGGGGGGGGGGGTGGTGTGGTGTAGTGGGTAACGCTCTGGGCTGGTGACCAGAAGTATGTTGAATCGATGCTCGTGTTGTGCATACCATGAGTTATCACAGTTGAACCTCATATAAGACTATTGGAATACATTTAAAAGCATCTGCTAAATAACTATTTATTTTTAATGTGTTTTTTTTTTTTTTTTTTTTTTTTTGTGTAAGTACTCTAAAAATGTTTGTGGTCTGTAAGCTGTGTTAAGTCTCTTAGGCTCACCAAGTCTGCAAATATTTATGAAAAAAAAAATTGTGTAACATGATCCTTCAGAAATCATTCTTATAAAGCTGGTATGGTGCTCAAAAATATTTCTTTATTATAATCAGTGTTTATGTTGCTTAATATTTTTGTTGACAGCTGATACATTTTTTCAGGATTCTTTGAATAGAAAGTTCAAAAGAACAGCATTTATTTATGCAAATCTTGTCTAACAATGTAAACGTCTTTACTACTACTAAAAGTAATTTTAGTCAATATTAATTATAATAAAATGTAATAAATTAAAAGTATTGATTATCAATTAATTACTTGCAATTCTTATTTATAAATGACAAATCATTTACTAATGATTGTCTTTTAAAATCTAATGATGATATTTTTCTGAGAAACCCAGATGTAATTACACTGAAAAAAATTATTCATTGAATTTACTAAAAACATTTAAGGTAAGTGGTTGCAATACATTTATTTGAGCTACATTTAAAAAAACAGTTAGTTGACTAACTTTCAACTTTTTTTTAATGTAGCTAAACTTACCTTAAAAATAATTATTAGCATTTTGTTTTCAGTGTACTTATGGTGGGTTGTCCAGGCAGCTCATTTCCACAACCAGAAAGTGAATGGTGACCACAGCTGACAAACAGGATTTTTCTTTTACATTACATTTACAGTACATTTAATAATTTAGCAGATGCTTTTATCCAAAGCGACTTACAAATGGTCAGGTTATTATTTTTTATAGTAATTGAAAAGAAAACAAGTAGATAGAATAGAGAATGCTAGTGTTAGAGGGTCAAGGTTTAAAAAATAAAAACAAAAACAAGTAAAAATAGAAATAGAAAAGAGTGTGCTAATGTTAGAGGGTCAAGTTTTTTATAATAAAAAGAAAGTAGATGGAATAGAAATAGAATAGAGTCTATTTTCTGAGGTAAGATTTTGTGAATAATGACTCCCACAAAGCTGTTGTATGGCTTCAGAAGATTTGAAATATACTGCACAAGTCATATGGATCACTTTTGTGATGCTTTTATTGTGCTTTTTGAAGCTTGACACCCGCTGCTCCCCATCTACTTTCATTGTACGGAAGAGAGCAGGTCAGACATTCTACTAAACTGCTTTTTTGATGTTCCACAAGAGAAATATTGTGCTGGTTTGGAATGACTTAATGGTGAGTAAACAATCTCAAAAGTCCCTCGAAGACTACAGTACTCCTTTTAGAAAAAGCAGATATTCTGACATCCCTTGAGAACAAAGTCTTGTTTTTCCTTCAAATTGAAGAGGGACCTTCATTGAACTCACAAGCCATTTAAGGACAAAGTTGAATAAAGGGTGAGTAAGTGTTCGATGGGGTGACTGCACTTGAATCCTGGTCACTCTTTCTCTTTTATCTTCCCGCTTGTTTATGGAGTGAGACACCACTGTCTCAGTATTACAGATGTGTGCTCTGAAAAGATATCAGGCATCCAGCAAAGTCTATCAGCCTGACGCTTCTGTGGCAGAGTGAGAAACGGCAGTATTTCTTCATCCCTGTCATCCGTACGTTGATGAATGTACCTTTGCTCTCCTGTTTTGTCAGACACGCTGACACGCCGAGGGAGATTAGACGAGAATGCAGTGTAACCTCTTTAAATAAATATTTATAGTTTCTCATTTTTTTTAAACACTGACAAAGGACAGATGGAATATGGAACAGATAGTAGTAACCGTATACACAATGAAGATGCTGACTCAGGTGTTGTTGGCTGTTGTGATTTAACCAAACTTTTAATTGCTCAGTTACATTAAAATTTAAAACGTAATGAGTAGGCAGTTTTTGGGCTGTAATTTGTACCTATGAAGCCTTGCTTAATACATGATGCCATATGCAGTGCTTTGTAATTATTTATATGCTACTATAATATTTAGTTATTTTTTATTTTAATTTAATATTTTTTCTTTATATATTTTCAGTTTCATAAAAAAAATACTTCTACATAGCTTTAATTTTTAACAAGTGGAACCATATTTTAAAGCATTAACACGATTAGGTTTAACCTTTTCATCTAATGCTTATATTCTATTTTATTCCAATTATTGCAAACAATTTTCAAGAGTTTTAGTTTTAGTTAACAAAAGCAATACTGGCCATATGCCAGCTTTGTTTTATTCTGCTAACTCGTACGTTGCTGGTAAATGAGTCTTATTTAGTGGAGTCCCAAAATATAGTGATTCAAAGCTATAGAATTGAATAAGATGCAGCCAAAGTTTCTTTGGTTTTCTGATGAGTTCATCACCTCATATATACAGAGCTACTTTTATATCACCACAAACACCCAATTAAGCATCAGTGGTTGAGGAAATGGCATTAGACTGGCATTGCATGGGCTTTTAGAGCTGGTTTATCAGAGATTGCAGCACTCCTCTCTTATACTGCGTGATATTGTTACGGACTGTGACTCAAACTGGTACCATGACTTGCAATCAATAACATTAGTGCATTAGAGTGGACTGCTGCAGTGCATTCTTTTTAATTTGTCTTAATGGCTCCATGCGTTTAGCAAATTTCTACGTTTGACCGTCTCTGCATGTTTGTTCTTTTTTGCCTGGAAGCACAGTATACTCTTAAAAATAAAGGTGCTTCAAAAGGTTCTTCAAGCGATGCCATAGAAGAACCATTTTTGGTTCCACAAAGAACCATTCAGTCAAAGGTTCTTTAAAGAACCATCTCTTCCTTACCTTTTTATAATCTGAAGAACCTTCTTTCACCACAAAGAACCTTTTGTGAAACAGAAAGGTTCTTCAGATGTTAAAGGTTCTTTATGGAACCATTTAGACAAAAAGGTTCTTCTATGGCATCGTGAAGCACCTTTATTTTTAAGAGAATTTAAACACGCTGGTCTTAACAGTAGTTTTTAAATGGGTGTGAATGTTTTCAAATGGCCAGTCCAACAAGTATTGTGTAAGCTAATTATAGTCATCGGCAAATGTGAATGTAATTGCCTTGTTTTTGCTTTGTATTCAGGTCAAGGGGCATTGATCTTTTTTTGTTATTGTGTGCACAGGTGTGTTAAAACTGATTTGTTGGAGCTCTTTTTTGCCTTTGGATTGCGATAGGAAAAGGAAGTAAATATAAAAATAGCTTTTGGTAGTGTGACTTACTCACCAAAGGCATAATTGTGTGTTTGCGGTAACAAGAAAATGTGGACACTCTAATGTATAACTCAAACAAACTTTTAGATATGTTTAAAGAAAAAGTTCACCCAATAATTAAAATGTCCTCGCCCCCAGGCCACCCAAGATGTATTTTGTTTGTTAATCGGAATAGATTTGGCCAAATTGATACTAATCTATGCTCTGCAGTGAATGGGTGCCGTCAGAATGAGAGTCCAAACAGCTGATAAAAATATCACACGACTCCAGTCCATTAATGAACATCTTGTGAAGCAAAAAGCTGTGCATTTGTAAGAAACAAATCCATCATTAAAGAGTTTTAACTTTAAACCATTGCTTTTGTCCAAAATACAAGTCCATAATCCATAATAATGCTCCCTTCAGTGAAAAAGTTCATCCTCTTATAATGGTACTTTTCTCAAAATCTGCTCTGATGAAGAAACAAACTCATCAGACATGCTTCGTTTTTCATTAAAATCTGTCTTCTTAAGAGATAATAAAACCTTGTTATTAACATCAAGCATTAACAAACATCCCTATATAGCTGATATTTAAAGATCAAGTTTAAATAACATATCAAAGAATAGTTATGAAAGATTCGTGCTTGATTTTACTTCTGGATTGGTAAAAACTTTCTTTGGCAACTGTCAAGTGCTCACTCCAGTCAATCATGATTTCTGTGAATAGGTTTGTGATTGAAAAGTACCAATCAAAAGTGGAATTTATAATGAGGAAGTACACAGAACATGCAGCTGCTTTAGAAATGGAGTTAAAAAGACTTTTCAAAGCCGTTGGGTGAATTTTCCCCAAAGAAACATTGTTTGGGCTCAAGATGGAATGATGGAATGCATCACGATTGGAAAAAAACCGATAGCTTAATTGATGAAATATATAATGGGTCCAGAAAGAAAATAGTTTAGAGACCTGGAATAGACAGTGTCTTTCAGTCAGAACTCAGTTTGGTAATATCTGTGCAGCACATTTCTCGGGTCAATACAGGAGGGAGGATATTGTTTATCAAAGCCAGGCATTCTATGTCCACAGGCCTAACGTCGCTCTATGATTTATCAAGCTGAAAAGGTCAGTCCGCCGCACTGTAATTAATTCTGTCTGATTTTATTTGGAGTCTGCATTGGAGAATGTTCTTCATTAGTGGCGTGTGTCATTACATTGTTTAGTTTCTCGGCTGGAATGGGAGGGGAGAGGCGGCATTCATTAAAAGGGAATGGTTTCAGATCATTTGCTATCAAGATGTTGTTCATTCTTTGATTTGGAGGACAGATAGGCGTGAAGTTATTCTTTCTTCTCTAATTAGCATGTACGAAACCTGTTGTTCAGAGGCAACTCGCCAGCCAGCGTCTCAAAGCTGGCAGTTTCCTCCGCATCAGTTGTGACAGCATGTGAAGGCATGCATTGTTTTGAGAATTAATGCATACGTATTTAGTTGTACTGTTTTAATTCAGCTGTGACTCTTTACAGCATTTGATCTTTATTACAAAAATTATTACCGTTAATAATTAATACCGTTACAAGAAACTGAGGGCAGAATATTTTCGTTTTGCCTACAGCATCTGTTTTTGTCTTTTGTTATTGTTGGGTTATTAATGCAGTCTATTTGTTTGCCATCTCTCTAGGGCGCTGTGATACTTAAAACATTGTTCAATTTGTTCCTCCATATTTTATATAAAATTTCACCACCGTACTGCAGTATTAAACACACAAAAGGGGAATGAATTATAGCTGCAGGTGAAATTTGACTCATTGAAATGTTTGGCAGTATATCATTAAAGATGTCTACTGAATTTAACTGAATTTAAACCGATGTCATTATTATTATTATTATCATTATTGTAAATAATATTAAGAATAATATTAAGTGTATTAGCATTAAGTTTTATTTATTATTATTGCTATTATTAACTAAGAATAATTAATTCTTACTATTATTATATTTTATTTTTAAAACATAGTACTGATGATATTAAGCAGGTAAGCATTAACTCTTAATTTTCCTCTTCTAAAATAATTATAAAAAAATAAATAAAATAATAATAATAAATGGTGTAAGCATTATTAACTATTAACTAAACTAAATAAGATCAATAATAATAAGCATATTAACATTAACTTTAACTTAATTTTGTTATTATTATTATTATATATTAATAATAATAATAATAATATAATATTATTATTAATGTTGATGTAAATAAGATTATTAATAATAATAAGTGTATTAGCATTATTAAGTTTTATTTATTATTATCACTATTATTATATTTAATTTTTTAAACATAATACTGATGATATTAAGCATGTAAGCGTTACCTCTTCATTTTCTTCTTCTAATATAATAATAATATAATAATAAATTGTTTATTAGCATTATTAACTAAATAATTAAACTAAATCAACTAAAGATCAATAATAATAAGCATATTAACATTAACTTTTCATATTATTATTATTATTATAATCTTTAATAATAATAATAATAATAAATATCATCAACATTATCATCATCATCAGTTATTACATTTTTATTGAATTTCTAAACAAAAATAATAATAATATAATAATAAATTGTGTAAGCATTATTAACTAAATAACTAAACTAAAGATCAATAATAATAAGTGCATAAATATGATTAACTTTTCATTTTATTATTATTATTATTATTATTATTATATCTTTAATAATAATAATAATAATAATAAATATTATTATCATTGTCATCATCATCATCAGTTATTACATTTTCTTTCTTTTTTTTTCTTTCTTTTTTTTTACAATTTTAAATGTTTTTTTTTTAATGAATTTTTATTCAACCTTTTCATTCAGTTTATCCTTCCATCTAAAATAGATCAGATTAAAATATGATTTTGTTACATGTTAACAGTTGTTGTCAGCTGCTCTTTGCTCATTTATCATCTCTCTCATCATTTTCTGATGTTTGATCACGTCTGTTGCTTCATTTTGAGAGCACTGATGATTGTTAAATGTTATTTATGTTCCTATGGAAACTGTGAACTCTCAAAGGTCCAAATGTATTCCTCCGGCTAATCTAACTGTCTGACAAATGATAATGTTATCTTTCCAGATAGCGTTCTTGTTAAACCTTTTGTATCTAAAGGGGCACGACAGTTTGACCTTCTCCCTCATCCATCCTAAAGTTTTCAATTCTAAACATCCTGCAAGCTGTTCAACAGACCAGATCCAAAATGATTCAGCTGTGTGATTGTCAAAGCATGACCTTTTTTCCCGGATTGGCTTTGACCTTTTTGAACGTCCACGGACGATCGAGGACGGTTTAAAACCAGGCACCTCAATGACACGTGATAAAGCCCTCCTCTTCCCCACCAGTTTCTCACCCAATACCTGATCTAACACGTGGAGGTCACAGCGCTAATGGCACGAAGGGCAGGCTGTGTTTTCCACAGCCTGCGGCGCTCCGGAGAGGCCGGAGATTTGAAACAATCTGCTGCCTCCTGTCTGCCGAGACACTGGCATAAGTAAGGGGGCAGGAAGTATATGCTAATCATGCCTTATCCTCTTTATTTTTAGAGCTGATCTCCTCTGAGTGCTCTCTCTCTCTCTCTCCTGATCTGTTTCGATGAGGAATACGATGACTCACAGGAAGGCAAATGAATGTTAACCTGGCACAAAACTACACTAGGCATGAGCTATATGAGATGTGTTTTCCCTCCAGAGGACAAACACTGATTTGTAATGTCCTCTATGAAAGGCTAAAACATCAATTCTTAGGGCAGCAGGCAAAGTGTCTCTAATGTAGTGTTAGGATGCCTTTGTCCTTACATGATTCAATTAAACAGTATTAAGTTACCAGGTCTTACTGCTGAGCTGCTACAGGCAAAAAGTGTCTGCGCATATTTGATCTGCTTTAATGTTCGCTCACATTGTGTATTTCTTTTTATAGCCCGTTTAATATATAGCAGTGACATTAAACATGCCATTTTTATGAAGACGATCTTCGCTTGGGCTTCACATCTGTGACAGAGGTGTCAGATTTAAGAATGCAGCAGTTGTATAATCCACTCACTGTAATCTTGTTAAAGCTGGCACAGTATTTGAGCTGTAGGCAAATTGATGGCAGTTCCTCTTGAAATTGTCTTGCATTGAATTAAGAATAACCACTAGTCCAGATTAGATGACATTCTTTTTTTCCTGATTTAAACTTAGGTATAGTTTGATTATTCACTTTGCAAGTGCTGCAAAATGATTTGGTTATTTGAACAAAGTACCAGCCACCTAATCTTCATTAGAACTGGAATAGTTATCAGTTCTGTCTGTTTAACCAATGCTTGACGGTGTTAATTAGATTCAGAACCGGTGTGTAAGAGCACTAAATGAATATTTATGAGGAGAGAATTCATTAACTAAGCCTTGGCAAACATCATCTACACGATTCACTCTATGCGATTGACCGTCCACGACATTGTTCTCATTCCAACAGTCAGATAAAATTGACAGCGTCGGCATACTAAACCTGAATAGAGAGACTCTCTCCAAGATAATCAAGCCCCAATCACAATTATTCCTGCAAGTTCAATATCCATTACATTTCCTCGTCTGTTATTATCGCCTTGCCTCTTCAAGCAGATCTGATCATCATCTGATTATGTGTGCAAGTTTTCCCAGTTCATTGAAGTTTTATTTGCTGTTTCATGGCCTTCCAGCTTGACATCCTCAATTCTTGATCTGAATTTAAATGCAAATGACTCTCATAAATGACATGTTTCCCCATTGGAGTTGGTTTTATCGGAAGATTGACACCGGGGCTTTTGATGCTTAAGCTGTAATGGATGGCAGGAATGTTGGCCAAAGCACTACCTTCAATAATACCTCAATGTTTGTTCACAGCAGGATTTTTTTTGATGTTAGAATGGCTGGCTTGTTCCCATACTGCATTCCCTCAGCTCCCATCACATCAGTTTTTGATGGAGCCTCAACATCAAAAGTTATCTTCAAAATACTGGCCGTCAGCGGCATATCCAGTACCTTTCTTAAATTAATACTCTATATAGAGACTTAACAGAGCTTGTTCCATGTAACTCTCAAATGCAGACCAGATTTAGACTTAAATAAGCTTTTTTTAGTGTGTGTGTTCATGTGTGGTTGCTGTTTGACTCTAAAGGACTTGTATTGGTATTTTAGCATGAGTATTTGTAACTGGCCAGGTGTGCACCAGAGCTATTGAATCTTCAGTGCTGGCAGGAAGAGAGTTTAAAGACTTGGAACTTCCTCCAAAGACCAGCTCACAGGAGACCCTGAACTGTATTATTAATGAATGTCCTTAGATGGACTCAGAGGACCAGCTTCAGCTGTTTTTGTGGTTTTGGGGGAAGGAAATTTCGCTAACCTGTGCTATGGTCTAATTGAGCGATATTCATTAAGCAAGGTTCAGTGAAACGTGCTCAGTTGAATAAATAAAGGCCTGTAACCAAATAATAGTAAGTCATTAACCTCAAATGCCTCTTTTACCTTCATTTATTCTGCTTTGATGCATCCGGCGATATTGTCACAGATCAGCTCAATTAAATTTATCATTTTGTGTTTCAATTATTATGCGTGGACGGCCTTTATTATCTTTGAGTGTGCTGATTAGTATGGACGTAAATGTGACTGACGAACAGGTGCATCCTAATAATGAACCCAACACAAAGACTTTGAAATTACCAATATGCCCCTAGCTAAGCGTAATGAATTAAACACAATCCATAGCTTCCAGACACAGTTTATCTTTTTTTTTACCCTACTATTGTCTGTCTCAGTCTGAAAATCCATTTTATACAATCCAAAAGGTGATTGAATTGGCTGAAATGAATTCCTGCTCCGTTAACAAAGGGGTGTTTATGACTGCTATGAGATCTTCCTCCAGTTATTTTTCCACATATACATTAATTAAGAATTAAGAAATGTCTCATGCTCACCAAGGCTGCATTTATTTGATCAATGCTATAAAAACTGCAATATTATGCTGTTTATTTATTTTACAATTTAAAAGAACTGTTTTCTACATAAATATATTTTAAATTCTAATTTATTCCTGTGGTGGCAAGGCTTAATTTTCAGTGTCACATGATTCTTCAGAAATCATTCTGATGCAGATTTAATACTCTATTATCATCAAATATTATTTATAATTATTATTATTTTTTAAATATTTATTTTTGGCATTTTCGCCTTTATTATGATAAGACAGATCAGAAGTGACAGGAAGAGAAGTGGGAGAGAGATAGGGGTGGGATTGGGATTTTTGCTTCGTAATATTTTTTATAAAAACTGTAATACAATCGTGATACATCTTATAAATGTCCTTACTGTTACATTTGATGCAGTGTGTCCTTGCTAAATAGAAGTATTCCTTCCTTCCTTCCTTCCTTTTTTCCTTTCTGTCTTTCTCCAAACTTTTGAATTATAGTATATCATGGTTTCTACAGCACATTCTTGACCTCGAAATCAGACTCTAAATGCTGCTTTAGTGAGCATAAGAGACGTCTTAAAAAAAAAAAAAAAAAACATTTAAAAAAAAATCTTAATTATTTCAAACTTCTGACCGGTTATGTAAATGTCACATTTGCTGGTTAAGGCACTGCACTTCACATCAGAGTCATTAAAGTCATTAAGGACTAGACTTGAAGGCGTCCTATGTATTTTGGCAACCTTATACTGCTGATACAGTTTATCCTGTTAATCGATCTGAAACGGACTGTGGTCTCACACCAGTGAAATCCTAAATGATTTATGTCAAAAGAGCCACATCTGGATCACTGAAGTGCCTCTGTAATTGCAACGTCAGTGATCACAGATATCAAGGCAAGCGGTATCGATCGAACACTGTCAAGCAAACGCGTCAGTCCTCAAACCGGGGTCAGTTCGATATCTGACTAATAAGAGCTCAGGCTCTGGAATATGTGAAGGGTGATAGGATGAAAAGAGGCGAGAGAAGCCCATTTGTCTTTTTTTACCCCATTAGACGCATGATTCCAAACAACACTGACCCGTGTTTGACTTGCTCATACCCAACCATAGACACACATAATTGTTAAGTTTTGATATGGTTGACATATTTCTAAAGGGGGTTGCTGGTGGTTTTGCTTGCCCTTTATCAAGACCCTGCGGTGATGCACAGGAACCAGAGAGGAGGATGTGTGGTAAACAGCTCTCCCTCGGAGTCTTCTATTCTCTGCTCGGTGAGTAATGAGTCCTCAGGCCCTGTTGGCTAATTAAACCTGACATCACACCACAATTTGCTCTCTCTGACTGCTTCCTGCTGGCCTCCATGAACTCACTGGCCACTTTTCACATAGTATTAGCTAATTGTACATCTACTGTAAGAAAAAATGGCATAGCCTGTTACTGAGTATACAGTACTTTAGTGAACTGTGGTGCATGTTAAGACACTTTGAAGTACAAATATGTGTACTTTAGGTCTCGATTTGTTCACTGTAAAAAAAAGTTTTATTTTAAAGATTGCAGTAATTTTTACAAGAAAATACTATTTCAGTCTTTCTATGTGTCTTTCTATCATTCTATTCTCTGTAATTATAATATAAAATAATAATTTACTAGCAAGTTCTTAATCAAACTAAATACTACACCTATTTTTTCAGTGTACCTTTTAGATCAGGGATACTTTGGGATGACAATGAGTTTGATCAGGGTTGAAGCTAAACTCTGCAGGAAAGTGGATCTCGCGAGCCAGATTTGAGGATCACTGCTTTAGATATTAATGTGTGTCTTTAAAGAGCAGTTCACTGAAAAAATGAAAATTCTGTCGTAATTTACTCACGCTCTTGTCATTCCAGGCCTGGATGATTTTCATCTGTAGAATACTTCAGTGAAAGTCAATGGAGACCATTTTTTTGGAAGCCATTGACTTTTATTGTGTGGACAAAACCACTTGAAATGTTCCTTAATATGTCGTCTTTTATTCTGTAGAAGACAGTAAAGGCACCGATTATACTCACACCAGTGTTCTTTTTTGTTAATCGCTTAGGGGTAAGAAGTTTGAAATACTTTTGCAATGATATATGGTTAGCGAACATCCCAACGACGCCCAGACTGCCGAGAAAGACAGATGAATATGTAAATATGTGCTATGCATTTTCCTTTCAGTAACTAAACAAACACACAACAAAAATGACAGCCTTGAGAAAGCATCAGATCATAGCAATGTGTTTGATATGTTTACATCAACTCTGCAATTTGGCACTCCAGTCAAATCACGTCACATTTATTTATATAGTGCTTTATAGAACAGATTGCTTTAAAGCAAGCAGCTTTCATCTCATCAAAGAGGGCAGAGCCGCAGGCATACCTTCCTATTACGTAATTACCACAGGCCAATGGTAGTTTGAAGGTGTTTACCAGCTAGAGCGAATTTTCTGGGAAGTTTGCTTTGGCAGCTGTTTTGAACTCCTGGATTGAACCTAATTTTGTTCAAAATTATGTCATATCAGTTTCAATTTCGCTTAAAGTATACCAGGCCTTTAGGTGAAAAAATGATTACATTGAGTTTTGTTTGAACTATACCCAAGGTTGCCTGGTTTTCACAACAAAACCCGCCCAATTGCTACTCAAAACTAGCCCAATGGCGTTTCAAAGGGGGTCCCTTGGTAAAAATCGTGTTCCGGGGGGTAAAATATAATTTTTTGGTGAGGTTCCCCTGGTAAAATTTGCATTGCAGGGGCTAAATGTCACATATTTGGGGTCACTTCAATCTGCGGCAACAGAGTTTTAAAGTAGTCCAATTCCCTGCAGACTTGGCAACACTGAGTTTAAGGTGCCAATATGTGCCTCCTTTAGGAGTAGATAAGATCCAAAGATCTAGTTCTGAGGGAATTTTCCCATAACAAGCTGCTGTACTGCCCCTGTAGGTACATCACGGAGACGTCTGTTTGACGTCTGCATTTACATCTGCAAGACGTATTTTTTTAGAGTGTTTGCTCATCTGCAGTATGTCTATAGGACGTTTCCTATCAGATGTCAAATAGATGTCTGTTGGATGTCTTTAATATGTTTATGATTTAGAACGTATGTAAAACTGACATCTTACAGTCTGTCAGATGTTTGTACAGAGCAGATGCTTTTCAGATCAAGTGATCTTTAACAGACATCTTGCAGATGTACATGTGCTATCTGGGAAGATACAAATTTGTTCAGACACTGTGTGGGGATGTAGTTAGTTTAATTTAGCCACACATTTAGCTAAAGATTATGATGTTTGTCTGAGCATGATGAAAAGTGACCAGTAAGTTTTTTTTTGTTTTTTTTTGTTTGTTTTTTTACCTGTCATTTATCCACATGATTTTGCAACACGGAAGTCATTTTCTTTGAATAAGCAAGACTTTATCTTTATTAGCTGAAAAGAATAACTAAGTGCAGAAAACAGTGAATCTATTTGCTCTATAAACCAGTGTGTTTATGGCTACAATAATAAAATACTACGATAAGAAATTCCAGTTTGCAATATTAAGCAGCATAATGATTTTGTATAGCTATAATAAACAGAAGTGGGTAACACTGGAAGCCTTGCAGATTCAAGTTACAAACAGCTTCTCCCACTCTGAGGTTAAAAATGTGGTTTATAAGAAATAGTGGATTCAATTCTGTTTGTAAATATCAAGTATATTTGCTACTATGTCTCTCAGGCACCACTTTTTTTAAAGATTTGCTTTCACTAACCTGGCAAATCGAGGCAAATCCAGAGTAGTTCTTTCTTATGAACTTAAGCATAGGACCAGCCAATCAGGTGGGAACTGCAGATTTCAGCCAGCTCTTGTCATTTTTGTGTGTTATGCATCCAGACAGTCAGTAAACACACTGTGGGTGGTCTGTGGGTGAGCCGTCTGAGGCTGAGACTAGGATGAAGTCTGATTGCAGAATCTTAGTCTTGCTCACAGAATAGGAGCAGATTTCTGTGTGTTTGGGTTTTCCTTTCTCCACAGACGTAGATTTGTGGGTCCGTGTGCTCTGACTTTAGTTTATGCGATTTCTCCGCAGCAGGAGGTGTGCGCCGTGTGTGGCTGAAGCTCCATGACTCCTTTGGGGGAGATGTGTTTTGTGAAGAGTCGTGCTAAGCTCGTGTGTGATACTCTCTTGTTGAAGAATCATGCTTTGTTGTCATCAAAGCATGTTGTCATCGCTTGTTCCTTTATGAAGCTTGAGGGTGCGAATCCGGTTTCATTATTGAGAGGGATCTGTGCGTGCTCTCGGGCTGCTTTCCCTCTTTTCTTAGGGAGGTCTTCATGTGTCAGATCTACCTGAATTGCTTTACTTGTTTCAGGTGAAGCGTGACTGGGTTTAGAATTTGAGTTTTATCTGGGAATGCTTTGACAGCCAAGCAGGAAAGAGGAGGACAGACTTAAGAAGGATTGGAGTCAGCAACCAACATGTCAGCTGTACAAATGCAGACAGAACGTTAGCATGTGCTTTTACATACACTCGTTGGTAACATTTTACAATAAGTTTCCATAGGTCAGCAATAATGCATTAATTAATTTCAGTGGTCCTGTTGTAGTATAATAATAATAATGTTATGAGGGTACAATGTACTTACTGAGTTCATGTGTTTGTTTATTTATATGCCAGTATTTTTTAAATTTAAACGTGTGTAGCCAATAAGTGCATTGTATCAAAATTATTAATATAAATGCTAGTGCGTGGCAGTTAAGTAAACTTAATATAAAGTGGTTCTCTTTTGGTTAATAATAATATCTGCATATACTAATAAATTCATGTTGCATGAATTCACATTGTATTATGGGTGTGGGTTAGTATGAAGTAGCAACTGAAAATGTTTAGAATTTAACCTAGATTAATAAATGCTATAGAAACTGTCCAAGGTCAGTACATACTTAATGCATAACAAATTAAACTTAATTGTTAAGTGTTACTTATACATTTAAACACGCATGCATGAGTTTGACAATTGTTTTTTATACTGTTTATTATATTATTGATGCAACATCTTAAATAAATGCCCATGGTTCAGTACAAGTTAAGTTCAGTCCATAAAATTTCATATTATCAGTTACCATAGAAGCTAATTTTATTTTGCACCATTTTATTAAAATGATAGAACGGGGCTTAGTCAATCAATGTTAAATACTCATTGTTTATAGTCAGAAAACTTAAATATTATTCTTGTTAACATGAGACTAGTTTGCTAGAATGTTCAGTTTTCTCATGAAATTTTAACTTCGCATGATGATATATCACTGTTAAAGCTTATAAACCTGGTAAACTGGTCTTACCCGGACACAAAAGTACAAATCAAATATACTATATATATAAATAATACTATATATATATATTTTTTTAAACAGGAATACATTTTAGTAATTTATCCAAATATGAGCTTCACATCAGCCTGTTTACTTCCATTTAAAAGTCCCTCACTGTAACACTAGAATTTGCCTTTTAAAAGAACAAGAGAAAAGTCGAAAGTATTTTCCGTGGTAATTGTTATTATGCATTGAATGCTGTCAATTGTATTGAACCTGGAACATTCCTTTAACACAGCACTCAGAGGCATGGCCGTTGGAAAATATCGATCTAAACAAAGGATCCACATCGGTGTTCTCTGACAAATGGGTTTATTAAGATGCTCTGTGCTTGCCAGCATTTACGAGTCCATTAAACAGCATATACTCGTAATGTCATATCATATTCATCTATTTTACTGTCAAATTAAGACAAAAACTGTGCCCTTTGAAGTGAGTCCTTGATAAACAATGCAAATGTTAATTGCTGTGGCCTCATATCCTGAAAGATTTAGTTTTACTCGTGGTAATCTGGTGTGGTCACACATCAGTGAAGGTAGTGGTTAAAGCAATAAGACATTACATTGCAGTAATAGAATTTTATTTAATTTTCTGTACTGCAGAATTCAATTTTGCAGTCACACATGCATTGTATATTTTAATAGCTTTGAAGTAGGAACATCTAGACTAGGTTACAGAGTCAGACTGACCCATTTAATAAAATAGTTATTTTAATAAGTTATTTGTCCAGAAATGCTATCCATTTTAATAGAAAATGTCAGTATTTAAAGGTCTTCAAAGTGTTGTGTTCTTTCTCTTTTGGTGAAAAAGCAGTTCTGCAAGTATTTTAACAGCAGGAGGTTGGAATGTTTGAAAAAGCAATCCACATATTATCTTTTAGAAAGTTTATAAAGCTTTAAACTCTAGCTGTAATATTGGCTGTGACCTCCATAATGCAGTTTGCCAGTACAATACTAATCAATACTGAGAGCACAAAGCAAATGGAAAAATATTATTTATTTAGAGGACCATTGTTTTTTTTTGTTTTTTTTGAGGAGTCATCACTCAGCCCAAGAGCACTAGGCGCAAAAAAAAAAAAAAGCCTTCAGAGAGTTAGACCTTATGTCAGAAGAAATGAGGGGAAACATAGTGTAATGTCATCTACTTCACCCAGCTTGAAGAAATCAGACAAAGTGAGAAGGCTTCATTCATTTTAGATGAAAGATAAACTATAATGACAGGAAATATATATACACATATTTCAGTAACTTACCAAAGATACCGTGGCTGCTCATGTGCATCACACCTTTGAGGTCTACTGTGCACCTGAAGGTTTTGGAGCAGGTGTTGCTTTTTGATCAAGGAATGAGTTTAGAGAATAAGGCACTCCCTCTGCATGTGGGTGATAAGTGCATACTGCTGGAAATGAGATAGAAAGGGCCATAAATTGGATGCGTATGGAGAGACGAGAATGATAGATGGAAGTGTGCATGTGCATTAGTATGCTTCTGAATAACGTGCTCTTGAGGAATAATCCTGCACACTGTTGTGATGGTCATCTCCTAAAGGAATATTCCAAGTTAAGCTAAATACACAGTATTTGAGGCATACTTGCACCCCTACTTAAAACAAATAAAAACAGCATAATCATAACAAAAAAAATTGTTTGCAATGACAATAATGCTAAAACCCTAAAAAGACAGTAAAATGATTATTTGAAGAGTTTTACAACTCTGTTTTAACTCTGTTTTAAGTTGTTTTATATATAATAAGCTTCACATTTCTGTTTTGACTGAAAAAATTGGCCCTATTTACTTTTATTTTAAGTGTAAATGTATGCATTTATTTATTTAGAAAATGAGGAAGGCCATTTTTTTGTGGTAATCAACATTATGCTCTCGACTGAGTTTAACTTGTATTGAATCCAGCATCTCTTCCTTTTTGAATCCATTTAAGAAACTCCTTTCTCTTGCAGTTCTTCTAGTGGAAATTGTATTCAGCACTTTTTTGGCATTTCGAGGCAAAAATAGAACATTTTAAATGGAACTAAATTGTTTTAATTACATCTCATCATTTTAAATACAAGGGAGTATTTTAATTAGAGAAGGCGTCTCGTGCTCTTCTCTTTCCAGGGGGAGTGCTCTCTGTAACACCAAAGCAATTTGTTCCCGCTCTGCCTCCATTTCTCATCCCCAAAACGTTTTTCTGAGTGCAGTGAAATTAATGCAGGGTGGAAATGTTGTTGGGGTTTTAATAAGATGGGCAGAAGGTTCTGCATATGCCCTGAAAACACCACAACACACGCTTTTAAGATTACTTGAAATGTACATTTCCCCCTTTCTTTTGCTTACAGAAATACTTTGTATCCACTTTCTTTTTGCTCTTGCCTGAAGTTAAAACAAGTTTGTGGCACTGTTATTAAACGTAGCCAAAATGACGGGCAGTTGACAGATGTGTGAGCGAGAGAGACGGCCTTTGAGAGTGTGTCTGGCGGTGACTGGAGGAAGACCCCTTCACTTATTTCCTGTGATGTACTGTAAGACTTACAGGCTTTATTGGTCTTTGATTTGAGATATAGGCTTTCATCAAATATGGATGCCATTCCTTAGCAATCTTAAATTGGATTTATGATTAAGAATGGCAAAGTTATCACCATCTGTCCTCAGAAAGTGACATTAAGACTGAAATCCTTTTACTGCTGATTGGGAAACGATGATTGCTAGGATTAATTAATTACTCTGTAATATGTAAGGGTGGAAAGTAAGATGAGACGTTCCAGCTGCCAGAATTGTTCTGTAATTACCTTTGTGGCTCTTATTCTCCAGCTCCAGAGAAGACATTTTAGAAAGAGAAAGAAAAATCAGAATGCATTGCTCCTTGAAAATTTTGGCCTGTATACTGTATGTCTAGGAACATATACTGTGTTCATAAGCGGACAGAATACAGTTAGTGTTTTTTTTTTAGACTCCTAATTATGGTTACATTTACACACACAGTTCACTTATGAACTGTGTGTTCAAATTTCCTACATTTCACTACTGATTATACCCTGTATGATTGTGTATGTGACAAATGAACAAGAACCTTGAACCTTGAACTGGAGTGCTAACTGAACTGACGATCTTAAATTTTTCATGTGTATCTTGCATGTATTGCATTGTTTTATGTTCAGTTTTAGAATAAATGAGCTGTGTATCATTTGAAGATTTTTAGATCCATTCACTATCTTCCACCCAAGATGCTCCTGTGAGTCTTGTGGTCTGTGCCTGACCCAAATGCACTCTCTGTTCATTTAAAACCTCTTTTGATTTAATGGATGAACTTGTGCCTCTGTTGGATTTGTTTATTAAACTATTTCCAGTAGTTCAAGGTTCTTGTTTATTTGTCACATACACAATCATACAGGGTATAATCAGTAGTGAAATGTAGGATGTAGCAGTAAATCACCATCTTTAATAATTCCTTTAATTACTGTCGGTTATTTGGTTAATGGGTATTTGGATGCATGTTCATGCAGACATTCTTTGATGCACTCATATAAGTTATTGTATGAACAGTACCATTCAAGACTCCTGTTAGAAACCTGTTAGCATTATGGTTGTCAGTGAACGGGTCAATGAACACACTTTGGTGTCATGTTTTTTTTAGTGCTGAGCAACGATTAATTGTGAGTAATCGCATCCAAAATAAAAGTTTTTGTTTATATAATATATGTGTGTGTACTTTGTATATTTATTATGTATATATAAAGACACACACATACAGTATATATTTTGAAAATATTTACATGTATATACATGTACAGTATATATTTATATTCATATAATTTATAATATTATATATAAACATATTTAATATATAAACATAACATGGTTTTCTTAAATATTTATATACATGCATGTGTGTGTATTTACAGTATATATACATAATAAAAATACACAGTACACACACATACATTATGTACACAAAACTTTTATTTTGGATGCGATTAATCGTTACCCAGCATTAGTTTTTTTTTTTATTATTTAAGAAATGACTATCCAACAAGATATCATTTTTTTTCCTCACTTTATTTTGATTTTCTCCACCTCAGCAGGTTACACCATACAATTACAGATATAGAATGATTGAAGAATGATTAATGACATAAATATGTACTTATTCTCAACAAGATATCATTTTAAAATAATATGCCGTGCCCGACTGTGAGTTTTCCTTTTATAGTGTTTTTTTTTAATAATTGTTATTTTCAGACAGTTGTAAACTCACAAATAGCAGCAATTTTAAAGTATGTAAACATGAACCAGATTACGGTAACAGTGTTGTACTACTTGCATTTTCCATTAGAAAAAGTAAACTTTATATATTTCATCTCTTTTTTTAGGTGAAAGAACTGAATACTTTGTTTCTATAATTGCCTTTGATTGGCATTAAAAAGCATTATTCACATTTTGATGCGCTCAGCATGTTGGAAAATAAGTTTCTGTTCTTTGAATATCTGATGATTGCTCTTTAAAGGACAAGCTGTCCTTGTGATAATTCAGGCTTCCCATGTTCTCTTACTGTATGCTCACACCATGGTGTCTTTTACTCCGTAGGCAGTGCACTCAATGCCCTCTTGCTGTGAAAACAGGCTATTTGAACGGATGCCTGTGTGATGTGCTCTTGTATTCCTCTTTGCTCTGCAGACGAACAGTCTGTCTCTATATAAAGCAGAACGATGCACAGACCGCCTCACATGGGCGGCACTCGCACTTGACCTGCACACCCTCGACTCAATCAGAAAATTCATGAGCCTTGTCCACTCAATCAAAAACTATTAGGGCAACACTCCAGTGGCTAATGGCCTGTCATCATTGTCACTGGCTACACTAAGTCACTCGTCTATAGAAAAAAAAAATCATATCTAAAGTGAAATTACAGAGTGAATTTGCTGTCTAGAGCACTTGCAATTTACAGAAATAGAAAAGAATTGGCCAGCTGGGCTTGTGCTTATGATACTTCTGCTAATCGAGAGTGGCTTTTGTCAAAGCACATCTGAAACTTTTGAATTGTTATTCACTAAAATCCCCAGTGGAGAGAACCGCTGACCCTATACTGTGGTGTAAGTGGAAGAGTTAGCTTGACCTTGAAAGCTGTTTTCAGTTAAACGACCAATGGAAATGTGTCTGAATGTCAGATTTCAGCACATAAGGGCGGCAGCAGCCGTGGGTGTCGGACTGAACGAGACAGAACTACAGCTGAGTCTGTGAGTGGGAGACGGGCTAATGTGCCGGACGGATGGGTTCAGCACGATTGAGCAGCTTGTGGTTCCCACATGACTGTGATGACCACTGCCCTTTTCCCTTTGGGGGGCGAAAGTGTTTTTATATGCATTGGTTTTATATTAATATATTTAAAAATTTAATTTATTCTTGTCATACCAAAGTTGAATTTTCAGCAGCCATTACTCCGGTCTTCGGTGTCACATGATCCTTAAGAATCATTCTAATATGAAGATTTGGTGCTCAAGAAACATTTCCTATTGTTATCAATGTTGGAAACAGTTGTGCTGCTTAATCATGATTATGTAATGCAGAATGTTAAAAAAATGTTTATTTGAAAAAATATAACACACACACACACACACGTTTGTTTCTGTGAATTGTGGGGAATTTCAATAGACTTCTATTACTTTTATACTGACCAAACAATATTTTCTATTCCCTAACCCTAAACCTACCCCTTACAGAAAACCTGTTTGCATTGTTACGCTTTCAGATAAACATCATTTACTATTTTTAATATTTTTTTTTCCCCTCGTGGGGACTGCAGACCGATCTCCACAATGTCAAAAATTTCAGTTTTACTATCCTTGTGGACACACACACACACACACACACACACACAATATGCCATTAGATTTTTCAATAAATAAATAAATTCTAACCCCACACTTTTGAATGGTAACACATTACATTATATATTGTATCTGGTAATGTAATTATCTATTTATATGAAAGTATTACATTTTTATTATATATTGAATAGGTTTGAAATAGAAAAAGCATTTATTTGAAATATTTATATATTTTTGTCATTAGATTTTTCAATGAATGAATGAATGAACAAACAAACAAATTAATTAATTAATTATGAAATAATAAATAAATAATGTAATAATTATGTATATTTATATTAATGTATTATATTTGATATATCATATATTGTATTATATTTTGAAATATTTAATATATGTTTAATATTTAGCATTTATTAATGCCCTATATGTTTCTAGTAAACTGTTATTTTTTCAATATAAGGCTATATGAACATAACATAATAATAATAAAAAGTGCAAAAAGTTAACAGTAAATAAAAATGTTGCTTATTGTCTCTGTAGGCTCTATGCAGAGCTGTAAAGGTCTATAATGGTAATTTAATAACAGATTATATAACCCATGACTATGTTTAAAATGGATTAGATAAACAAATGGCAGGATGTTTGTGCAGAAGCGGTTGTTCTCAAGCCAATCAGTCTCTGTGTCTCCAAATGAGCCATCGGGTGGAAAGATGGTGCACAGTTAGTGCATCATGCAGCTGCCCTGGAGACAGATCTACTTCATAATTGAATGCCCTCTCCTACAGCTCCCGCGTTGGACTCCAGGGTTGGAGGTCTGCCGCTGTGCGATTGCAGTTTACTCTCTGCTTCGCCTCTCATGTTGACAGAGATACCCAATAATGTACTGCATCTATAAGAAAGTCTTAATTAGAGGTGGTCTCCTCCCCTTACAGAGACGAGGAACTTCAATGAGGCGGAAGCGAGTCGTGATTTACCAAACCTTGACTTGGTAATCCATTTAATTTTCCCTCACATTAAGTTTTAAATGCTGAAACACTCTGAGCCGTGTCACTTTATTTGTCAATAAAGGCTCAGAGCAGCAGAGACAGATGAAGGCCTGAGGCGGTGGGATGTTGTTTTGAACGAACGGCCTGCAGTTGGAACAATTTCATGCTGCATATTTCAGCTTCTCTGTTTACTGAAGATGATTATGCACCTTACATGTTCATGAGTCAATTACTGTTTTCACTTGGCATGCTGTCATATTAATTTGAGTCTCTAAATACAGTGCTCATAATGGGGTCATCTGAACCAAGCGATTTGAACTGTTCGTCGGAGAATGAGTCACCCGCTAGAATGAGAAAGAGCCTTCTCTTGTTCTCGTGTTGTTTTACTGGGGTTGAGGAGGGAGAGAGAGGGGAACAGGCTCGAAGGCAAGTGGCATTCTTCCTCTTCTCCAGACATTGTTTGTGGTTTGGGATTTCAAAGTGTTTTATCGGCACAAGGCAAAGCGCTTGTGTGAAATCTGCTGTGCGGCCTGTGAGATCGGAGGTGGAAAAGCTGCATTCTTCTTAGATATGTGTGGCTAAAGGGCGTGAGTTTCCACCAGCTTTGACTCACAAGCAGTGTATTTCTTTATTTCAAAGAAAAAGCCTATTGATTTGAATCTTAAGGGGCTTCAGTCCCGGAAATAGGCTTTTCATGTTATTTGTCTATTTAACAGCCCATTTATAAGAGAAGTCTTTGAAGTGAGAAATTTCATGTAAAGTACATGAAGGACTGTACCTATAGAAATAGATTCACTTTCAATGTCTATTTAGTTAGAAGCTCATAATGAATTCTTGAAATGTTTGTCACTCTAGATGCACAGGAATACCGTGTGTAAATATACGAGTGTGTGTGTGTGTGCTTGTGTATACAATATTTATATTTTATTAATATGTATTTAATATTTTTGTGCAAAGCAAGATAATTTTTTTCCCCATGGATCTTTGATTAATAGAAAGTTTAAAAGACCATTTATTTGAAATAGAAATCTTTACATTATTTTCATTGTTATTTACTTAACATTATAAGTCTCTTTACTGTCACATTTAATCAATTTATGTCCTAAAATCTTACTGACCCCCAAAATCTTTAAATGTTATGCATATTTATACATATAATACAGTATAATATAGTGTATATTCAAAATATATCTAAATAAATATTTATGGCCAATATATAAAATGTTCTCAATTTACTCAATTTAGCTTTAATGGGTATGCCAAAAAGTATTTTTTATTTAATTTTATTTAACCCTACGTACATCGGTATTGCTGTCTGCAGCCTTATGGCTTGTAGAGTTTGGGATTGTATGTAAGGCAATTGTAGGAGCAGGTTCAGAGTTTGTCAAGCTGAAAGGCTTTAGACAAATGGATGTCGAGTGGACATGGAGTCGAGGTCTTAGCAGGTGACAGGTAGGAAAACCCTGCCAACCTTGTGCTCTTTGGGAGACTGATGACTGGGCACTTGAGAAAGTGCAAAAGTGCCTAAGTCGCCAGAACTTTGGGGAAAAAATAGTGTTTGGAGTGCACTACTTCTCCGATCTCTGATCACATACTTTAGATTTATAAGGACTACTGAAATCAGAGGCATGAATGAGATGGTTTCTCCTCTGGCTTTTGTCTTATGTTTGATCACATCGTCTTCATTCTTTTGTGCAGTTCTATTGAAGATGATATGTAAAGTTTTTTTCGTCCTTTTGCTGTCTTTTGAGGTGTCATCAAGGCATCTTGTTTTTTTTTTTTTTTTTTTTTTTTTTACCTCACTCTTGCAGGAATCTGAATATATGATTCGGTATCTCAAATCCAATAACAGATGCTGTATGTCAACCTCTACAGAGAGTCTCTGTTCCTTCACTATTACTTTGTAGGGTTGCGTCTTAAAATCAATACCTAGATTGAATTAGCTTTCTTGTTTTTTAACCTTTGAATTGTATTGCTCAAAGTGAATCCCATCCAGCTCTAAATATCATTAATCAAGGAATAGTTCACACAGCAAAGTTCTCTCATGTTGTTCCAAACTTGTACATGGGTCAAAGACGTTAAGATGTCCGCATCAAAATAAATTTACAAAAGTGACTTTTTGTCCATAGAAAGCACATGGTAAACAACAATTTAAAAAAACACAAATTGTTTTTATGCTTAAACCCCTTTTCGTCTTTGACCCACATTTATTTATTGGAAATTTTAGATGACATTCAAATGATTTTTTTTTCCATACTACAACAGTTCATATTAACTATCATAAAATGGAATAAACATACAATTATACTGTATAAACTACCATTATGTGGCAAAGAATTGTGTGAAGATTCTTCCAAATGTGTCCTGTTTTGTCCTACAGATGAAATACCAAACAACATGTTGGTTTGTGACATGACAGTGAGTAAATTATCACATAATGTACATTTTTGATTGAATTTATGGCACTTATGAGCAAGTGATGCAATGTTAAATTTCTCCAAATCTGACCCGATGAAGCAACAAACTCATCTATACATTGGATGGTCTGTGGGTGAATACATGTTCAGCAAATTGTAATTTTTGGGTGTACTATATTCCTTTAACTGTCACTTCAATAGGACAATTTTGGAGGCTGCTTTTCAATAGGCCCATCAAGATCATTTATATAATATTGTCAGTCCTACAGACCTCCGGTTCCATGTAATACTGTCATTTCAGGGACATCAGGGTAAACACAATGGAGTGGATTGGGAGCAGGAGTTTTTTTGTGGACAAAGACATCTTCATGACATCTGTGGAGTGGAGTGTCATGACATCTGTGCCACTGGATGTGGTGAGGCAGAGCTCACTGTAGATTTCGAGGAGAGGAGGTGTGATATAAGTTGCATGTGTTTTGTTTGCAGTTGTGCCTATGCTGACATGAGTGGGAATAGACCTACAGGAGAGAGACATTCTTTGTGTATTTGTTCGAAAAACATCGAAAAGCTTGTTTGCACAGTGTTCTCGGTTACAAGGAAAATATTAAATTCAATTCACAGTACAAGGCTAGAGCAAACAGAGGATTTCAATAGTGCAAGAGCAGTGTACCCTACCCATGCAATGCAGGATGCAATAACATATGGAGACGTATACAAATATACTTGTAAAATATAACTCATTAGTAATAAATGAGTGGAGCCATTCTGTAGTACTAAATGACAGAAGCATGTTTTACAAGTGCAGTTTGTTTTTGAAGAGCAGTGGAGTTTTAAGCTCCAAAAGCTTTTTAAGGTACTGCTGAAGACTATTTAGTCTGTTGAATGGTGGGATGTAGCCATGACTACTAATATTCTGATTCATTTTTCTCCCAATTTATTCTACCATAATAAATGGATATGCATGTGATTGCAACAGATCTTTTTTTTAAAGCCATGACAAAGAATCAACTAGTTTTCATTAATATCCACTGTGGGAAATTGTCTTGGTCTCACCATGGAAACTGCTAAAGAACACTGTAATCATATGTTTTAGTATATACTGTATGTTTGATTTGTGAATGTTAGTGACCGTTTCCAACATAACTCATCTCAGTAATGCGTCAGAACTAAAAGCCTGACTCATAGTAACTCCCAAGCCTAACATGACATTCTGCCTTGTGATATTTTTTAACAGGACTCAACAAATCTCTAAGAGTTTGATTGATTGATTCTCCCCTTTGTTTGAGGTGTCTTCAATATGTCTCGCCTTCATTTCACTCTTCCAGGATTGTTTGCAGGAAACTGCCATTTGTGTACTATGCGCATACTTTTGACTTACTCAAAACCATATTTAAAGAACTGACCGGTTAGTTTCTCTTATTATATTTATTATTTCATAATATTTACAATTACATTAGCATAGTCAAGCTGCAACTTTTTTTATTAAACGGATAAAATATTTTTCTTGGCTCGAAACACAAAAATATTGGCTGTAAATAATGTGGCATAGTGCTGTAATACTTGCTAGTTAAGAGCATTATTAGCCATTTTTGCGCTGACCTTCAACCCTGAAACCTTTTGAATGTAGCAAGGTTGGCACAAAACATGTTTTGTAAAAGAAATGCCATGGAATACAAATATTTTTGTTAAATTAAAATGTGTTTCCTTTTAAGGCACACAAAACTGAGTCATGCTACTAGAATTTCTTATAGTTACCAATTAGTTAGTTATTCCAGTTATAGTAAATATTTGAATACCAAAGATACTGTGACAGGGCTTAAATTTGTGTAGCACTTAAGGGTTGGTAACAACGGATGATTTAGCTGTAAATAAATATTTAGTATTGGACTTAATAGTTTAAGAATCAATAAGCATATTTCCCTATGGTGATCCTGTATTTCTACAGCATTTACAGCCGTTATTATTTTGCCTGAGGTGGAAAAATATGATTACTTGAAAGTTCAGGCAAAAGATTTTCAGAAAAAAATGAAACTGTTTCTTGGAAATTATTTTTCAGCAGTATTGAATAAGGCATAATGCACAGTCATCCAGTCAGTATTGCAATATAAACCCAACAGGGTGATCTGCAAAGTAGAGGAGTCTTGTGATTTGATTTCATAATGTAGCGATTGACTCATCAGAATCAAAGAAAAAGTAGCCTATTCGAGAGATAATAAGCATATAGCCCCTCTGTTCCTCTCCTATTACTTTTAAAGTATTACGTGTTAAATTATATTATTAAAATACTTTTATTTTCCCTTTTACTTGCTGATGCATGTGAGTTTAAGTAATGAATTCAGTTTTGCTGTTTTAAGACACCAGCTCATCATGAGAGCTGTCATATGGTCCAAAGCCTCCAGATGGATGAGGACAGACCAAACGTACCCCTTAACTTCCTTTCTAGCAAAAAAAACACTATCTAAACATAGATGATTTATGGCTTCTTCAACGCAGTTATATAGCACTCCAGGCTTTGATTTCCACTCAGTTTTTAATCTGAGATCTGAGATTATATTATAGTATAAGATACTGTACATATTTGCTAAACAAGATGTAATATATAATGCAATAACTTTGATTATACAAGACCCTGACTTGATTTTTATCGGAGAGTGATCCTGTTTATATGGAAGCCATCTGAGCATAATTCAGTTGACACTTAAGATGCACCTTTTTATAGTTTATCCATACCTACTGTTTGGGTTATGTTTGCGTTTAATTATTTACCAAAGGTTTTGGCCATGGCCTCCCTCCTAGAGTCTCCCCTTTTAACAAACATATCAGTTTCCCACATGTGTTGGTATGGTTTGTTGTTTATCTCCCAAAAGGCATTATTGACTAGTCCTAGATCAATATCACCCAGAATATGAGCATGATGTATTCCCATCGACCTGAAAGAAAGAACAATCTCACAGAGTCGACCAACTCCATTAGGGAAAAAGAAAATGTGATTACAGGCCTGATAATGGGGCTGTATACACATTGAAGTGCATCACTCTCCCCATATCTATTGGTGGCATGAGTTTGGATGTGGAAAGTAGCGGCCATCAGCCTCACTGTTCCATCAAGCCCATCACGGCACAAATCCACAGAGGGACTGAGACCAATAAAGGCTGTTTTTTCCTGCTGAAACGCTGCTGATGGGCTCTTACTGCGGTGAGATGTGAGGAAATGTACAGCTCTGAGATGTGCCTCTACTTAATGGGGGGAACTTGGAAGCACTTGCAGTTATGCTATAACATTTTTTGACTCGGAATGTACAATCAGTGCATGTTAGAAATATGCAAATGAAGTAACTGTGCACCATTCCTTGAATATTCAAATTAAGTTTGACGCATATGAAATTGCAAAAGGATCTGCAGTGCATACCGTTTTAAGACATGTTAATTTTATTGTAGAACGACGACAATTAAATAAAATGTTGTTTGCGTCATTGGTGTCACCAAGGCGCTTTTTAATGCTGTTGAAATCGTATTAAACACCCGTGTTTGTGGTAACCAGATTCCAAGATGTAACATCTAAAGTTTTAATAACATGAAGCAGCATCATAATTATACTATAAAGCCCATAAACATTCACAATTGAGTTTCATAGCTTTCAGATGGGGGATATCAACGTGACCGGATTGATTATTGTCTTCTGCTATGCTCCGTTTGGTGTCGATGATGGAGAAGATGGCCTATCGTACCATTATCCTCTCCAATATAGTTATGGAGACATCAGAGCTTGTAAAGGTTGAGTAAATCTGGGATGATAAAGCTAGTCCTCTAATCTTTCATATAATCTTTCATTACCCAGCTGCGCTGAGCTTTTCATGTTTTTCTCTTTGTGCGTGCAGTGTAGCGTAGCCGCCTGGGTACACTGGAGCTCGGTGTGAATCTGTATCCTGCCAAGCTGGATCCAGGCTGTGGGAAAAGTGTGCATAAGTCAAGGGGGGTCACACCTCGGGCTCCTCTACTTACTTTACCCCCTCTGGTGAGGCTCCATTTCTGTGTGCAAAACATGAATTAATCACTTTCTGCATTGTGTGTGTGCAGTGGAGGAGGTCATGAAGACATTGCCTTGAAGAAGCCTTTTAAAGACTAAAGGGAGGTGTATTTGAGTGTAGCTGCGTCAATAAACTTCCTTGGTGTTAATAGGTCATTCTCTTTTAGCTTATGTGAGATGGGTAATGATGGCTTTATAGTTTTGTGAAACGTTTGGCATTAAAACATATGTGAGAGTAATGGTGTAGAGTAATGTGGGTGTATATAAATGCAGCAGTACTGAATGTATATACTGTTCAAATCTTGGACCACTGGTGCAAACACAAACTAATGTGGGTTGCCTGTTGTTGTACAGCAGTACTGAGGCGGCTAGTTTGACTGCAGAGGTCTCACGGTGCTAAATATGCACATATTTTATTTTCTCTGGAAACTGATAACAAAGAAATAACATGCCTCCTGAAAATGAACTTGGAATGGAGGAAGCAGCCAGACCGAGAGGGAATTCTCTACCATTATTTTCAGAGACCTTAGGCATAAGACTGATTCAGAAAAACACTTTTGGCACCATAAATAGCTTAGACTTTTTGATAAATGTCATTCTCTCCAAGTTTCTAATGTAAAATGGTGCATTATGACACATTAACAACACCTTTATAATCAAAAACAGTAGAGGACCTCTGTGCCATACTATCCTAATCTATTCTCTCTGCCCGGAATGTTCTCGTTTCCTCCATGTTTCAATTCATTAGCTGCTTAAGCTGTTGATGAATTGATTCCAGTATGCCGATGGCTAGTTGAAATAAAGCGAACGAGCGAGACTGTGGAGTGAACAGGAAGTCTCAGGTTTGTTGTAATGAGTAAGACGGCCATTGAGTGTATCAGCACTTTGAAAATTCCCCTCTGTTAGGAGCAGCCTCCTCTGACAAAGACAGGAAATGAGTGTCTAAGAGGTTGTGCGGTGATTAAGTGTGGATCGTGGAGAGCTGCCTCGCTCTGCTGAGAGGCAGATGGTAACCTTGGGGACGCTGACGCGGCTTTGTGTAAGTGAAAGTGGCAGGAGGCACTTCTCGAGCTGCACTGCCTGTTCCATCAAGCTACCTCTATCTTCCTCTCCATTTTTTATTTTTCCGTTTCTTTCACTGACATAAATGCACACTCTAGCCTGTCTGTGTTTCTCTCAGCGGCTGGCTGATGGGAGAGCACATTACGTGTTCTTACTGGGTGGTTCTTTAATTACATTACCCTCTGCTAGGGTCTATATACTCTATTATCTGCAAACCGACTGACATCCATTAGATCCATTCAGGGCAAAGTCGTACGTCACCTATAAGTAACAACCATTGCTTATTTTTTTTCTTTAGCATTCAGGGTGTAAAGTATAAGCCTGGCTTCTTATAAAACCTGGTTTGTGACAATCTCCACTATAAATAAAGCTGATGTGATTTGACCCACCATCAAAAAGCATTTCATGCTCCTGAAGCCATGTTGAAGTTTATCTGAATGAACGCTCCCAATTCCTAGCGACAAAATGGTTCATTATCAGGGAGCAAAGGGAATGACAGAGGAGCTAACACGGTGAATGATGGATTAGCTTGTGTGGTAAATGCACTTCAGCATGGTGTCCTACTTAAAGTGACAAGCACTCTGTTTGTGTGGTTCGTGACTAAATGCTGTTGGTCCTTTGCGGCACAGTTTGGTGCAGGGTGGTACACAGCCTGAGTGTTTTTCACTGTAGTTATTCGCTTTCTGTCATACTGTCTCCATCTCTTCCACCTTCTCCAAGTTTCACTTCCAGGCCACCTGAGACTTCTTGTTGGTGAGAATGTGCAGATGGGCTTTAAAACGCTCTTGATTCAGCCGGCTGAATGCTCACGGATGGAGCGGAGGCGAACAGGACACTTTGGAGTCCTTAAGTTATCTTCCCTCAAGAATTTTGTGTTTTATCTTAAACGGATGTGTTGCTCAAAAATAATACAAAAATGGTGTCATTTACTCACCCTCATGTAGTTCCAAACTCATATGCCTTCATTTCCTCTGTGAAACACAAAAGAAGATATTTTAAAGAACGGGGTCCAATGTTGTTTTTGGGATCAGTGGGGGTCCAAGGTTGCTTTTTGGTGAACAGTCTCAGCTATACCACAGTGCAAATCACACTAAAGAGGACTGATTCGATTGTGTATTAGAGAACGTGCAAGAAATCTAACAGTATTGTAAAACAGACATAAAAGCATAGATTTTTTTTTTCTCTTTTAGATGTTAAAATTAATGGCTTCTTGTTACTTGTCAGTTTGAAGAGAGGAAAAGCTCAGGAGCTGTGCTTCTTGCTCTCATTTGGTCTGTGTTTCTAGAGCCCCTACACATATAGGTTCATTCATTCATACACAGCTAAGTGACACCACATCCTTGTGTGCATGACATGGAACAGGGACATTGTGAAATAGAGAAAGACTTTTACTCTCAGCTGAAACTATAATGTAAATTATGAATGCCTGATACAGCTCTGAAATATCTGGTCTCGTTGCCCTGGCTAGTTACTACCAGCCAGCTGCACATTAAACTTTTATGGCTCTGTTTTGAACTTCAGAATTTTTTGCCCACCTTTGTACTTTGACTGGTGGGTGATTGACACATCTTCACGTAGGCCTTTCGTAGCTGAAACTCTGTCGCTTGTCCACCATCGAAATAGGATTTGTGCCCATCAACACCCGTAAAGGTCAGGCGGCGAGTAGACTTTAGAGATTAAAGAGGAACTCGGCACAGGTGGCAGACCTCGGGCCCAGCCTGGAGCTGTTTGTGGCTCGAGAGCACGTCCAGGAAGTAATGAAATCTCGGCTTGGCCGGCGACGCTCATTGGCATTCGCACTCCGTCTGCTTTGCTTTCCCGCCATCGGCCATGTGTGAGCTCGGCTGGCTGTTGGGATGGTGCGGACAAAGCATGCTGTCCCCTGATAAGGGAGCCTCCGCTGGTTAGCCATTAGCCAGATTAGCACAACTAGGAGGCCTGGGCAGCAGCATCATGTCAAGCTCAGAAGCCGGAGAGCTTGGTCTCCCGGGCTGAGCTTCATTGGCGGGTCCTCGCCTTGGCACGAGGCCCAGATCCAAGGGTTTCAAGGGGAAGCAACGAGCAGCTGTTTGATTTTCTGTTTGCTTCAGTCTCTTATCACATCTTCTCTCTGGCAGTAGGGTGACGATATGATCCTCTTCTTCCTGTAGGTCCCAGGATACGCAAATTGCCAGGTCTTCTACTCCTCTCCATACCGCTCCGCTGGCTGCTCCTATAGCTTCTGGAGAACGCCTCCTCTCCACGCTGCCTCGGACACCAGGAACCTGCCGCCACGTCAATCACGTCCTCACAGCTGGGTAATTAATTTCAAGTGCAAATTGTAGCCATCTTCACTTGAGAGAGGGTGAGAATAGATCAGACTTTTCCCCCTCTTTAGTCTGTTTATACACAGTCATGAGGCTTTCCAGACTGAGCTTGTTCCTCCAGACCAGTTTGCCAATGAGGCACTGCTTAAATCTCCAGGGTGGTGATCAGAGGTTTTTGTGTTTTTGTTTGTGCATCTTTCAAAGCCACGCGACTGTAAGGAATATCAGTCATTTCAGAGTTGCCTGCTTGGCTACAAGTCACCTGTGAATTTTCAAAAGATACTCTTTATGAGAAGAGACCTTTGTGACTAAGCCAATAGCCTTTGGTGTCTTTCAAGAATACTTTACCAAGCCCACTATGCGGAATCTCATGAGACTGACTTTGTCAACACAAGACTTTGTGGCTTCATTGAGTTTACCTCTTACTTATCTTTCTTTTTTTCACTTTATGCAAACTTGTTGTTCACCTTGTTCAGTCTATGTTGAACTTATTAGTGTTGGGAAATTTTACTTTGGAAAGCGTAATTGCGCTCCTCTTAAAAACTGCTAATTACATAATTATTTGTTAAAAGATAGCGGCATGTTTTTTGTGTTCTTTGTTTCTTTCTGTCAAATGGCTGATGCTCTCAGCGAGTTAAACTGGGCATTTTTCAAGTGTTCGTCTGCCTCACATAGTTTGCATGCAACGACTAGACTCCTGTATTGACATTATGCCATTTTCAGTGTAAGCCAGGGCTGTGTGCAGTAAAAAATTGAATAAGGAATGCCTTCTATCTATCTATCTACACAATTCAAATATCAACAATTCAGATTCCAATTCAACTTCCTGCTGAAACTCTGGAGCAAACAGCTTTGTTTATAATAATTGGTTGGTTGGGATAGTTTGCTCACATTTAGTTGCTCTACTTGCTTGTAGCATAAACATACTTGAAGACATCAATGTGGGAGAGTTAGAGCTTTCAAACGAAAACCCAGATATTATGGTGTAACATGTCCCATTTAAAGGCTACAAGTAAAGCAGTTACTTTGTTTCTCAATTTTTAATTGCATATGTTGATTCCTGTGTTGTATATTATAAAAATAACGTTTTTATCTCCAGTGGAGAACATAATCGTTAAAAGTGTGCATAATTGCTTATGTAGAGATTGCAGGAACATCCCACCCACACGATTTACCAGCTTGCATAGACACACACATAGACACTAACACTCAGTTACACACAGGCCTTTTTGTGGTAGACAGAATACCCACATTTCCTCTGTGAGCCCTCATTTAGGTGAGCTGACCTTGCATGAGCTGCGTCAATCACTCTCTATCTGCCGGTAAATCCTCCCTTATCTTGGGCTTAAACTGACGGAGCTCGCACACATCTGCACTGCAGGAGAATGTGAGGCTGTACGATCCAGGAACAGAGTCAGATTGACTGAAGCTACTGGAGTGATGGGATGGTTTGTTTGTGAATGGCGAATGCTGAAAGTGGGTTCGGGTTCAGGTCATTCACACAGGATGGGGGCTGAATGGTGTATTAGGCATGTTCAGGGCAGCTGTGTGGCTAGTTTGAAGCCCGGATTCACTTTTGTGCAAGATGGAAAATGTAGAATTGTTCTGTGCACATTGTATCCAGCACAGATTTTGTGTGTGCATTTGCTCCATTACCTGATTTGCATAATTACCTTAGTGAAACGGGTGCTAAAACAACACATGTAGAGCGTGCAAATAAGCGGTGCTATCAGTGGGCATGATTTACGTAATGCGTAAATGCGTAAAGTTTTAGGAGATGGTGGTGTTTTGTTATAGCTGTTGAGACAGCTCTGTCTCTGGAGGTAGAGCTGTGTGATTTGAGTCTTATTGTCCTCCAAGACATTCGAGGGAACAGCTCTGCCTCGAGTCTGCAGTGCACTCAGTGGAACTGTAGATCTCACCGTTGGCTGAATGTGTGCTCTGTTTCTCTCTCCCTCTTGCTGTCTCTCTCTGTCACTCTCAGTTATTTAGAATAGCATTGGAAACCCCTGTTGTTAGAGAATAAAGTTGTTGCACATTATTATGCTTTTTAGGCATGCATGATATATCAGTACCATTATTAGATTTTTTTTATTACTATTTATCTGTGTCAGGTGATATTGGATATTTAATTGTGCATGATAATTTCCCCTGTTTTTACATTTAGATTATCTTTGCTGTCATCTAATACTCTGTTAAAGTATTTAAAAAACATTGATAATACACATTAACATGTAATCTTTAGGAAATCTCAAAATGAATACCCTTTGTAATGCCTGCACATTATAGTAGTCTGATGCCTAAATTAAATCGATTTTAGTTTTTAGTATTTTATTTTATAATCTGTTTATGCAAAATATCAACCATTTAGTATTTTGCAGTATCAGTTTTTGCTGTATATATCAGCTTTGTAATCAGCTTATTCCTAGTCTGTCTATTTCAACATTATAGTAATAAAATAAATGATGCATTTGCAGGGAATCCGATATATATACAACCCCAAATCAGAAAAAGTTGGGACAGTATGGAAAACGCAAATAAAAAAAGAAAGTAGTGATTTCTAAATTTACTTTGACTTGTATTTCATTGCAGACAATATGAACACAAAATATTTCATGTTTTGTCTGGTCAACTTCATGTCATTTGTAAATATACATCCTTTCCTGTCATTCAGACCTGCAACACATTCCAAAAAAAGTTGGGACAGGAGCAATTTAGGGCTAGTAATGAGGTAAATTGGTTAAATAATGATGTGATTTGAAACAGTTGATGTCAACAGGTGATTGTAATTATGATTTGGTACAAAAGCAGCATCCAAGAAAGGTCTAGTCCTTTAGGAGCAAAGATGGGCTGAGGATCGCCAGTTTGCCAACAAATACGTGAGAAAATTATTGAAATGTTTAAAAACAATGTTCCTCAAAGAAAGATAGGAAGAGATTTGGATATTTCACCTTCAACAGTGCATAACATATAATTAAAAGATTCAAGGAATCTGGAAGAATTTCAGTGCGTAAAGGACAAGGGCGCAAGCCTAAGCTGAACAACCGTGATCTCCGATCCCTCAGGCGGCACTGCATCAAGAATCCTCATTCATCTATAAGCGATATCACCACATGGGCTCAGGACTACATTGGCAAACCTTTGTCAAGTACCACAATACGTAGTTACATCCACAAATGCCAGTTAAAACTGTACTGTGCCAAAAGGAAGCCCTATGTTAACAGTGTCCAGAAGCGCCGTCGACTTCTCTGGGCTCGGAGGCATCTGGGATGGACCATCACACAGTGGAAACGTGTACTGTGGTCAGATGAATCAGTATTTCAGGTATTTTTGGGAGGAATGGACGCCGTGTGCTCCGGACCAAAGAAGAAAAGGATCATCCAGACTGTTACCAGCAACAAGTCCAAAAGCCAGGGTCTGTCATGGTATGGGGTTGTGTCAGTGCCCTTGGCAAAGGTAACTTGCACTTCTGTGATGGCACCATTAATGCTGAAAAGTCATAGAGATTTTGGAGCACAATGTGCCTTCAAGAAGACATCTTTTCCAGGGACGTCCATGAATTTCAACAAGAAATGCAAAACCACATTTGCACACATTACAAAGTCCTGGCTGCGGAGGAAGAGGGTACGGGTACTTGACTGGCCTGCCTGCAGTCCCGACCTGTCTCCAATAGAGAATGTGTGGCGCATTTTGAAGCGCAAAATGCGACAACGAAGACCCCGTACTGTTGCCCACCTTAAGACTTGTTTGCAGGAAGAATGGGACAAAATTACACCTGAAACACTTGGTGTCTTCAGTCCCTAAACGTCTTTTAAGTGTTGTGAAAAGGAATGGCAACATTACAAAGTGGTAAATGCTTTACTGTCCCAACTTTTTTTGGAATGTGTTGCAGGTCTGAATGACAGGAAAGGATGTATATTTACAAATGACATGAAGTTGACCAGACAAAACATGAAATATTTTGTGTTCATATTGTCTGCAATGAAATACAAGTCAAAGTAAATTTAGAAATCACTACTTTCTTTTTTTATTTGCGTTTTCCATACTGTCCCAACTTTTTCTGATTTGGGGTTGTATATGGTTAGATCATGATATAATGAATATTGATCTTAGAATGAATTAGTGCTGAACTTATATTGTTGCTATATGATATTTAGAGACCAAAATGAAGGTAGTTGATATAATGCTGATATAGACATAACAATGTGCAATAAATTATATTAAAATTAAAAATCTGTCATTCACTCACCCTCATGTTGTTCCAAACCTGTATCTATATGAATTACATTTCTCAAAATATCTTCTTTTATGTTGCAATGAAGAATTTTTGTATGTTTATCATCTTAAAATGGCCAAATATTGACCAGTTAATTGGCCCAAGGTATAATGATGATGAGCCGATGATGAGTATGAATCTGTTTTTTTTGTAAGTCATTCATTCTTTGTATGATTGTCAAAACAAGTATGTGTTAATCAAACACGTCCTGTCACATTGTCTCTCTTCTCCTTTCGCTCATCAACAGTACTCACATCCCCCATCCCCTTTCTTCTCCTCATTTTTTTTTTTTTTTTTAAGAAGCTGAGGGTTGTTCTCTGTGAATGTTTCCCCCCCGTTCCTGTAGTGAAGCTGAGCTAATGTGGCGTCAGTGCTGCCCGTATGCTGCCCTTCCACACAATCTGCGGCTGTGTGTGCGTGTCTCTGACGTAGAGAGACATAAGGTGGCAGCCTGGAGATGCTCGAATTTTTCCCTACCTGTGTCAGCATGGGGTTCAAGATACTTTGCTCAATCTGACACTGATACGCTTTTATCTTGCGTGTGGGAAGAAGATTTGTTTATTTGTATACAGTATGATGAATAGTAGGTGTTTCTGTTGACACATAAGGGGTTCACATGAGCTGGTTCATTGACCTTCTGTTAAGGTATATTTGTACTGCTATCTGTAGATCTCTAAAGTGGGCACCGACTAAGCAATTTGTCAGAGAATACGCTGCAGCAAGTGTGTCTGTGTATGTCAGGGTGAAATCAAGCAAAAGTCAAGCTGGATGCGCTTGTGTGCAATTAAATGCATGTCAGTGGGCAGGCATTCAGATTAGATTAACAGAACATGACATTTTCTTGGTTGAGGACAGATGCTTGCTCTATTTCTTGCCCGGCATTTGCCTCCTTTTTTGATGGCAGATTTACACAAATTAATTTGCATTTTTTCCTCCTGACATCCAAATTGTGCATTCACATAGTAAAAAAAAATGTGAGTTAATCTTTACTGGTCAAATATGATTTGATAAGAGTGATGGTATGATTCCTGATCAGTATGCAGCCTAATTATAACGTAATGACAAGGAGATTCGCGTTCATGTCTGTCAAGCGCTTGAGTGTTTGAACATAATTTCATGCATCCATAACTAGGTCTCTTTACTCAATTTTCCACTCTGGCAATCCTGATGATTCTACAGCTGATGCAAACCTAATTTAGTTTTCAAAGAAAGTCTTTGACCCTGTAGCAACAAGTTAGAAAGGTGTTACAGCATGGGAAAACAGCAGACCTTATGATCGCACAAATGGAGCTACTTTATTGACCGCTGCTGTGGTGCTGTGACAGATTTAACTGGCAAAAGAAAGCGAGTCTTTACTGTGTCACATTAATTATCTGGCATGTCTCTTTAGATCGTTATAATCCACAGCTAAACCTGCAGAACTGCAGTATAACCAAAGCACTGTGACAACAACTGAATCGAGTCATTCAGAGCTAACCGTGGGTCATAGTAATCAAATTTTAGTAATTCAGTTTTAAACAGCACTATAATTTCTAGACGATTGCATTTGTATTGCACTTCTATTTGTGAACAGCTGTAACTAACACTGCCTACAAAGCACATACAGACTGAAAACTAATTTTAGATTTACAAAGAATTTGCTAAATTTCACGAGTAATTACAATTTTAAGATGAAAGACTAAAATAGAAATAATAGAATCGTTTTTTTGTTTTTTTTTGGAAAAGGTACACCCATAATCTATATGAATAAATGTACTACATGAATAAATATTATATACATATTCTATATGTATATAATACTGTGCAAAATTTTAGGCCTGGTTGGAAATCTATTTGGTGTTTCCTGTTTTTTGATGTTTCCTGTTATTTGATTTTTTTTTTACATATTTCTTACTGACATACTACAGTAAAATGTATCATCTTAAAATAATTGTGAAGCATTTATTGTGCTTGCACATGTACAACTTGTACAATATTTATATTTGTGTTTATTTTAGTACTTTTATATTGTTTATATGTGACCCTGGACCACAAAACCAGTCATAAAGGTCAATTTTTTTGAAATTGTGATTTATACATCATCTGAAAGCTGAATAAATAAGCTTTCCATTGATGTAAGGTTTGTTAGGATCGGATAATATTTGGCCGAGATACAACTATTTGAAAAAATCTGGAATCTGAGGGTGCAAAGAAATCAAAATACAGAGAAAATCGCCTTTAAAGTTGTCCAAATGAAGTTCTTAGCAATGCATATTACCAATCAAAAATTAAGTTTTGATATATTTACAGTAGGAAATTTACAAAATATCTTCATGGAACCTGATCTTTACTTAATGTCCTAATGATTTTTAACATAAAAGAAAAATCAATAATTTTGACCCATACAATGTATTTTTGGCTATTGCTACAAATATACCCCAGCGACTTAAGACTGGTTTTGTTGTCCAGGATCACATACTTAGTACTTCTGATGGTCATTCATAGCATTCTGATGTCAAATATTTTTGAATAATGACAATTTTTATCATATCTGTATTTACTGTATATTTTGCCATTGTCCTTGCTGGTCATTATTGCGAAAGTAATGATGATGTTAAATTCCTCTGCAACAGTTTATTTTGCACATATATTCACATGAATTATTATTATTATTATTATTTTAAGACATTTTAACATCTCCCTTATGTTTGGGTCATTTGAAAGCTAGAGATGCAATATAAATAATAAAGTGGAAACTGTTGTTACATATGTTTTTAGAGTCTTTTTAAAGAGATTTTTGTATCAAGCTGAGCTTTTCAGTGGTAGGTCACTGCCAAGGGTTGTAGAGTCTCAGACTAAACATCTGAGCCTCAGGCTAATTCATCCCACTCAGGAAGAGTAAGCGCAGCCACTACTGCTTCAAGAGAAGCCACAACCAAACCCTTAATTACGATAGAATTAATCCTCTCCACAAAATGCTGAGGCTGGGTGCAGACCAAACCTTATTTTGGCTTAGCTCAGATCCCCACCAGGGGTTAGGATGGAGCTATTAAACGTGGCCTTTCCATGTGAGGCCATTTTTTCCCTTCCTTTTTCTTTGTATTTCTTTCATGATTCTGAAGTGTCAGTGTGCTCTCATATGAATCAATCAATGTAATTATTCGCTTGATTGAACCCCTTAATTATTTTTTGCTGATTTGTTTCTGGAACAGCTGAATATTCAGAGGAGACTCTTGAGTGAGGTTGAGTATTTTAAGAGCCGTCACGTATCTACGAGTTGAAAAATACAGTCGGGATAGATGTTGGCGTATTAAATGACCCCACAAACTTAGTCACGCTAATTTATCAAAGAACCAGGATGTTTGCAGAAACCGGAATTAATTACTAGTCGCATAGCTGCTAGCTGGAATCTAGGAGTAGCAGTAAATAGCCCATGCTAAAGGAGAGATAAATCATTCATGAGTGCTACTCTAGTGGAGAGTGGCCTCTCTAATGTCACGTACCTTATACACATTATCAACACAAATACTCGTAAATAACAGCTCACCCATGTTGTGCGGCTTTTCTTGAAATGTTATAATGCACACGATTTGCACATGAGAGCCACACACTGATGAAAAACCGCATGTAAATTGATTAAGCGCGGTAATATTTAGGTAAATATCCTCACCATTTCCCACTTCACTCTGTCAGCATACGGAAGGCTGCAAAATTTAGTGCCCCCCCATGAGGGATAATGTCCCACACATGAATGCCGGCATATAAATTACACTGAGCTCTACCTGCTCGCGCTGATGGGTGGCTGAAGAACTTATGTGCTTTCTGGAAATTGAACAAACAAGTTAATACAGTCTCATGGTGATTTTTTAACCTAGTGATCTTTTCGCATTGACAGGCTCGACTGAGATGTGGGCCGTTGCCTGTTATTTGCGAGGGGTCTACGCGTGGCCTCAGGGGTTTTATCAGGAATACAGCACCCTAATGAATGAATTCATCATGGTATTTTCTCTTGGGGGTGGTAATTCACTCGACTGTGGATGGCGTGGCAGAGTTTCCGAGCTCTGCGGTGGTAACGCTAGCGTTAGATGCTGCAGTAGGATGGTGATTTAGCAGCCTGTCACACTGCACCCAGAGGGCAAGCTCCAGTTTTTGCCATCGTCCTCTGGGCCATAAATAATTCCCATCGTGCTGCTGTGTGATGGCTTCCCGTAATGGTGCCAGGCAGCATGCCGTGACCGGTCACTGTCAACTGTGCCCATCTGAGACCCGCAAACACTGGGGAACGGAAGTGTAGCATCCAGCGCCGCTGCTCAAAGCAAGCCCACTTCTGGCCACTACCATTGAGATCTTATACAAGATAGAGCTGTTCATGTAAACTGTTCTTTTAGACAGGTCCGCCTCAGGCCCAATGAAAGAGAAAAGAGTGTGTTTACCCTTGAGGAACCAGTTCTACCGCACGTTTTTTTTTAAGGAATCCTGACATGCGATCTGTGTATTGAATCATAAAGCTCTAGGAGGCTCGCTAGGGGATTGGAGCGTGGAGATGTGGAATCCCTTGACAAACATGAATGTATGTGAGCTCTTCTGCCGAACACTTCCTGTAGTAACTGTGATACCCTTGTGGTCTAATAAAAAGGAAGCAAAGAATAGGCTCTTCTTAATTTAAATGCTATCCCAAATAGTAGTGCCTATGCATTATTAGAATTTGTGTAACAAGAAATAGTAAATTTTTCTCATTTTTTAAGGAGAAAATACGAACTGGAACTTCAGTTTTTGAATGAATAAAGGTTTAACACAAAGAATTTAATTTTTATGTTTGCAGATGCTAAGTAGCTATCAAAACTTTTACTATTAATATAAAACCAATATTATTTTTTTCTTTCATATAACCAGCAAAAAATACTCATAGTCAATACACGACATTTTCCGAGCTCAGAAATGTTTCATGCATTTACAAAGAATGGTGTCTGGAGCTTTCAAGCTTCAAAAGGGACCATAAAGCACCTAAATGTAGTCTTTAAGGCATGTGCTTTATATTCTGTGTCTTTTGAAGTCATACAATACCTTTATGTGAAAAACAGACCAAAGTATAAGTTCTTATCTTGTGAAGTTGTTAAATTTAAAGGGACAGTTCACCCAAAAATTTAAACTCCTATTTACTGATGTTCCAAACCTTTATTTCTTCTGTGGAATATCGGGGAAATGTCTCAGTGGTTTTGTGCATACAGTGGAAGTCAATGGAGTGACATGAGAGTGAGTAAGTGATGACAGAATTTTATTTTAGTGTGAAAAAGACCTTTAGACGAACAACCAGATCATAGAGTTCTCAAAAGCAGCATAAACCAAAGTAGAAACCATTGGCACCAATGGTCATTACAATCTGCTTTGGTTTCTGGTGGTTTTGGGAAATTAAATGAACTGGATTGAGCAATTCATTGAAAAGATTAAACTCAAAACAAAAGTTAGTTTATGAATTGTGACCCTGGACCACAAAACCAGTCATAAGGGTCAATGTTTTTATTGAGATTTATACATAATCTGAAAGATAAATAAATAAGCTTTCCATTGATGTATGGTTTGTTAGAAACAGACAATATTTAGCTGAGATATAACTATTTGAAAATCTGGAATCTGAGAGTGCAAAAAAATCTAAATATTGATAAAATTGCCTTTAAAGTTCTTAGCAATGCATATTACTAATCAAAAGTTACATTTTGATATATTTACGGTAGGAAATTTACAAAATATATTCATGGAACATGATCTTTACTTAACATCCTAATGATTTTTGCCATCAAAGAAAAATCAATAATTTTGACCCATACAATATATTGATGGTTAATGCTACAAATATACCCATGCTACTTATGACTGGTTTGTGGTCCAGGGTCACAATTTGCCTTGGCTACTTCTCTTCTCTTGTGATCGCTCAAATGAAAGTTAAAGTGGATTACAGCTTCAGAAGATGTGGGATGCAGTGCAAGACTTGTATTGATCACTTTGATACCTTTATGGTGTATTTTTTTGTCATTTTGGAACTTTGGAACATTTTGGAACCCAGTCCTCAATCATTTTTCATTATATTAAATAAAAAAAGTGCTTTAGTATACTCTTAAATTTCTGTAGCACTAAACTGAACTTTTACTTTCCCAGGGGTTTGCCTTTGTAGAATTAAAGCTGAAGTATCGGGCAGGCCGTGTGTTACTCTGTGTGAGGCAAGAAAAGAAGTTATGAAGTTATGAAAAGAAGTCCTGCCCTGTCGAGGGCGAGGGACCTGCAAGCGATGCAGAGAGAGAGCCTGATGGTAGAGGGACAGAATGAAAGGAGGAGACGGAAGGAGAGAGAGATAGTATCTGGCGAGGCTCACACAGACTGTTCCAGCATCGCTGTGATCTTCAAAGTCACTCACACTAACCCTTGCTCCGGAGGGGCAACATACAAGCTGCCCTCAGGCAGGGAAAGCTTCGCAACTTCAAAGTTTGTTCTGCACTTATATCTCTCCCATTTTCATTTTTCCCCTCTCCAAATGCTATATTTAAATTAACTTTCATTTACTCTAACAACAGAATGCCGAATGAAGCTTTGTTCAAGGCTGGATTAGATATATTTTAGTGACACAAAGGTTACAGCGGATAATTAAAATTTCCGCCAGCGCAGTCACAATATATCACACTGTCACTTTTTTAGGGTACAGCTGGCAGTTTCTGTCTCTCTCTCTCTTCTTGTTTCAACGGAAGAAATGAGGAGGAGGATGCAAGAACGGGTATCTTTCAGTTCTTTGTTTACCACCCTCAGTTCTCACCTTGTGTTTCACCTCAGGCCACAAAAGTTGTCTTGCTTAGTTTTCTTTTAATTCTGCATCCTGTTTTCATGTCACGAGCATCTCAAACTGCAAAACCTGAGCCTTGAGACCAATTTCCACTGGTTGTTTTTTAATATCTAAGTTCTGCTTTGTGTTAAAAGCAATCCCATATGTAATGTAAACCCAGCGTGCACAGCACAGCATACAAATCTGTCAATTTGTAATTCAGACAACTAGTGTTAAAAGTGCTGAAGGGAAGATGTCAACTTAAATTTGCAGTATTTTGAAATGCTCCATGCCTTTTTTCTTTTTTCTTCCAGAAGATGCCTGAATTTGAAATGAGTGTATACTCGGCATTTGATATTCACAACTGTGTCTATGTCAAAATTTGGTCAGTCTCATTAAATCGGACCGCTGCAGGAGACACACACAAATGAATGGAAAACCCAAAGGATAGCGATGAAGTCAGCACAAGTTGCATGTACAGGGCTGCAGAAAATGTGATACACTACTAATTAGCTCGGATTCCCTCTTGAGTCCATGCACATTGTAAGGAATTTCATAACCAGGGGTTAAATTGAGCAGGAACAATCTGAAATGACACTCCAGCACCCTTGATTAAACATTTCTTTCAGAAATTCATTGATATGCAGTAGCAGCTTTGCTTAGATTATCAGAAACCATTTAGCCGAAAGCAAAAGATTATTCCCAAAAGTAAAACTCATATTGAATTTAGAGATATTTGTACACTACCGTTTAAATGTTATGATTTTTTAATGTTTTGAAAGAAATCTCTTATGCTCGCCAAAGCAAAATACAGTAAAAACAGAAATAAAGTGAAATATTATTACAATTTCAAATAACAGTTTTCTATTTGAATGTATTTTAAAATGTAATTAATTTCTGTGATGGCAAAGCTGAATTTTTAGCAGCCATTACTCCAGTCTTTGGTGTCACATGATCCTTCAGAAATCATTCTATATGCTGATTTGGTGCTCAGTGTTGAGCAGTTGTGTTTCTGAATATGAAGAGTTCATTTGCAAAAACAGATAACTCCGTTTTTAACAATTTTCAAAAATCATGTTTTTTCATTGTGCATTCCAATTAATCTCAATCAAACTGCAGTTGGGTTATTTTGATGTGGTTAAAAAATAACAAAAAACACAGCTAACTAACAAAATAAAACACAATAAAAACATGATAACATAATAAAAAACATGATTTTTGAAAATTTATACTTATCTGTCTTTGCAAATAAACTCTTGAATTTGAATGCATCCTTGCTGAATAAGATTAATATTAATTGCCTTAAAAACACACTGATCCTAAATATTTGAATGTACAGTATGTGTATCTGTATCTGTATAAGTATTTCAATTTTGATGGATTTGTTTGTTTTGTTTTGTACTATAATGGTTTACATTTAGCTTTGTTGTGTCAGTGGATCCAAGAGCAATTATACTTTTTATACTTCAAGCTTAAAGTCATTGTTCACCGTGTTATGTGTTTATTCCTGTGAAGATGTTGACAGAAGAATGACAGGCTTCATCCATCCAAACTGAACACGTACCTCGCTAACACACAGTGTATTTACGTATGTTTTATGTTTGTCGATAACAACATCTTTCTTGAATCTAGCCTAACATTTACCTCAAGAACATTATATTTGTTCTTATTCCCTTCGAGCGGCCCCTCTTGTAGGCAGTCTTTCTCATTTAATTAACTCATGAAAGAGCTGTCTTACAATGCCATTTTGCAATGTGAAATATCATTACCTTATCATGAGTCTCCAATGTCATTGCAATCCACCATGAAAAATAACACAGCCTACAGTCTCTCTCTGAAATGATGCTATTGTTCATTTGACAGGCATGCAAAGTAATAAAAGTTGTATTTTTTTTATTAGATCCTCACAGTAAGGGATGTGGATTGACTCGCTGTGGTAAAATGTCATGCGAGCCGCACTCTCTCATTTGTTTCTACCCACGCTGTGTATCCAAAAGGCCACCATTCCTTAGAATAAGTTTACACGGCCCACATCAGCACCCACCTTCTCTGGACTCATAGCTGTTTCCAGAAACATTATATGGACACTTTGTACTATTATAGATAGTGTATAATCAAGTATATTTTTTATTTTGTGTAATGTGTTCATTTATTTCCTCCTTATTCAACAGGTGCCTCACAGACCTCATTTGACCCATTAATCTTTATTTTTATGGCCCCAACATGCCTATTTATGAATATAGACTACTGTTAAATAAAGATTTGTTAAAGATTTTTTAAATTATACTTTTATTCAGTAGGGATACATTAAATGTGGCATTGAAGACTTTCATGTTGTTACAAAAAAAATCATATATATATACAGTATATATATATATGAAGAGTTCATTTGCAAAAAACAGATAACTCCGTTTTTAACAATTCTCAAAAATCATGTTTTTTTCATTGTGCATTCCAATTAATCTAAATAAAACTGCAGTTGTTGTTGTTGTTGTTTTGACTAGGTTAAAAAATAACTAAAAAACAGCTAACTAACAAACACAATGAAAACAATAAAAACATAATAACTAATAAAAACATGATTTTTGAAAATTTTACAAATCTGAGTTATCTGTTTTTGCAAATAAACTCTTCATATATACTGTATATATATATATATATATATATATATATATATATACAGAGAGAGAGAGAGACAGACAGACAGACAGACAGATAGATAGATAGATAGATACAATGATGCATTGATTATAATTAGAAATGTTTCTTAATCACCAAATCAGCATATTACAATGATTTATGAAGGATCATGTGACATGGAAGACTGGAGTAATGGCTGCTGAAAATACAGATTTGCCATCACAATAAATTATATTTTAAAATATATTAAAATAGAAAACAGTTAAAAATAGAAACAAATATATAAAAAATGATATTTCACAATATTACTGTTTTTTGATAAAAAAAACTTTTAAATAGTGTACTTATATTACCTCCAAAGCATGAAATTTAGTCAGCACCATTTAATTGTTTTTCCAATGCAATATCATTTTGAATGAAAATGTTAATTATTTTTCACAAGAGCTAATCTCTCAAACCTGATTTTTTTAATCGTAAAACGCTGTAAAGCATAAACCAGACTTTAGTTAAAGAAAATTCCTAGATTTATGGAACCACTTCCTGTTTATTTAAAGCACACATCCATGTACATCTTTTTGATGTAACACATCAATTCACGGTTTTAAGTATTATAATAGATAATACTGAATGACCCAGCTGCATGTATAATGAAACTGACCTTTTTTGAAACCATGTTGGCATTCGCTGAGAATAAATACATATATTACACAGAATCAAAGCAACAGATGCAAAAGGCTGAAACGATGGCAGTTTAAATGTGGCCTCTGTTGACCTCTGAAGCTGAGTACTTAATCTTTCATTTCCTTGGGCCCAGAATACATAGCTTGTTTAAAAAGCGAAGAAAACATTTTCACGGTGCTGGGAAAAACCTCTTGCTCATTAGTGCTATCTTAATTATGCTTGGGGAATAGACACGGACTTTGCTTCTAAAGAGACATTTGCTCAAATATAAGCATGTGTTGCAGCATTTACTTCTTTGTGATTTATTTTGCTTCTGCTCTCACTTTGAAAAGCCAGCAATAATTCAGAAATGAGTTGTACTTTCAGAGCAGACAGTGAAACCGGACCCCCTCCTGTGAGAGTGTGCTGTGGTCTTGGCACAGGTCAATTACGGCTGTGAAATACAAGCTTCAGACCTGCTTTATTCGGTGCCCTCTTAAGCAAAATGAGGCTGAGGACCTGATCCCGGCTGCTGTTAAGTGATTGTTCAGTTTGGAGAATGGCAGTGAAACTGGTGTGATACATCAACCCCCCACTGAGTCCAGGCAAGGCCTCGTCCACTCCGTGACTCTCTATTTCCATGCTTTGTGACTCAAGTGATTGGCACTTTCGAATGCTTTCGTTATAGAGGTGAGAAAGATGTTGCTGGCTCTCTCCGTCTCGCTTTTTATTGCTGTCTCTCTCTTATTCACAAACACACACACAGTTCTGCCTGCTGCTCTGTTTGTCTCAGATTTATGTAAATATCTTAATCAGATTTTTGGTTGATTTGGCTTTGCTTGCAAATTGAATGAGGAGTCATTGGAAAACAGCTCATATGATAATATCAATGTTAAACAAAGGCAGGTGATGCATTTTATTAATCTTCATTAGGTTCTGAATCTAAAACCCTTTCATTTTTAGTCTTTGTAAGGCTGTTTGGGTCTACGAGGACCTTGAATGTCTGTAATGTCTGCGTTCACAAATGGATCTTGTCATATCTGATCACCATTGGTTTTCCTCTTCCTGCTCCAACTCAAAATCAAAAGTCAAAATAATTTAGAAAGCATTTCAGCTTGGCTAGAACCTCCATTACGACTGCAGTTTGGATGGGTGGACTATACAAAAAAAAAAAATCTGGGGGGTTTAATAATTTATGGCTGGCTTTTTATTTAACAACAAGCTGTCAACCTGACTCCCGTCTCATAGAATTTCAGTGACTAATTCTGCAAACAGGAAGTGACACGGCTGACAGGGCAGCCCACGTGGACGAGCAGGAGAGGGTGAGATGTCACATAGAAGGCTGTCAAAAGCCTTTTCTCTCACTTTTAATGAGATTCCCATATTTCAAATGAGCCGTAGTCTGATCTGCCTCAGCTCTCCTTATTATTCGCGGTGGCAGCCGTGACTTTGGAGTGTGTGCGTTTAGGTGAACGGACAACCGTTTGTGTGAAAATATATATCCATCTGTATCTATGGATGTAGACTGCTGCGTCACATCATTGTTGCTGTGTCACATACCGAACATCACCCATCATTGTAAACAAATCATGTAGCATCAATTATAACATCTAACAATAGAGCCTTGATTAGCTGCCGCTGTAATTAAGGTTTGCTAAATTGGTGATTTGCTGGACCAAGAGTTTTTGGTTTACAGATCAGTGGTCCTTAAGAATAGCTTTGAAGTGGTGTATCAATCAGATTTTTCCATGCATAGAGGCAGAGGAGGAGTGCGTTTAGTGTCCATGTATGAATCTTTGTTAATTAGGTTTAAACAGCACACACATATTTGCTTAGATGAAATTAGCAGAGAGAAACGTGGGCTGATATGAGAGGATGTTCATACAAACACAATCTGTGTGAAGCCACTTCGTTGTCGCCTAGAAACAAGACGAGCTCAGTCAGATGTGCTCTCTTATGCTCAGAGTTTAAAGGTAACTTTCCATCAAAAGATCATGCAGTGTATCTGTGGAACTTGATTAGATGTAAAAGTGAAGTTGACCAAATTGAAATGGAGTGCCACTTTTCAGATCTTAATGCTGTTTATAATATTTTTTCTTAAACAAAGCCATCCTGATTCATATTTTTCTGTTGGCACACTGTTTGAAAAGATTATTATTATTTTTAATTCTAACAGAATACTTCATAAAAAAAGAAAATTATGTAATTTATCATACTCTTGTTGTTCTAAAACCACATGATGACTTTCTTCCACAAAGCTGTTTTTTTTTTGTGAAGAATATCAATTTTGAAAGCTTGCCAGCCCCAGTGGCCAGGAATATTTTAATATTCAAAAATTCACCTTTTGTGTTACACAGAACAAAGAAAGTCATTCACGTTTGGAAAGATTTGGTTTAATTATTGCTGTTAGTTATTATTCACAAAACCTTCCCATCTGCAGCTGCTCTCAAATCTCATTGGGTCATTCTCCTGAAACCATTAAAACACCATGCAGTAATGATTAAAAATATGAAACATGTAAATTTTGTAATAAAAATACCATCATAAAAACAATAGTGTTCTCTATCTTGCATAAAGAGTAATTTCTACATAGAAATAAACATATATTTTTTTTATATTTTATTGCATATTCTGCTGAAATGCTCATTACTGCAATGCTTCCAGCAATGTCTGGATGTGTGTTATGTTGTAATTTAAACATATTAAAAACTAAATATTCTGAAAGAAATAAACGGCTGTTCTTCTAGAGGTTTTCAAATGACAGAAAAAAAATTAACTGAATATTCATGTGTAATAATAATGAAAAAAAGTGGAAAAGTTAGGTCTATGACTGTCATCGCCCGCAAATGTTTTAAAGTACTGTGCTTCTGCACGTTGAAATTTGGCAAGTTTGATCGCTGATGTCAAGCCTGGTGTGACACGAGTCGTTGGTCTTCAAGCTCCAGGTCTGAATATGTGCAAGTGCAAAGATATATGAGAGCTGCTGTGAAGGGGAACATTTCCAGCGACTGAGTGATTGTGTATGTAAATAACCTTAATATAAACAGAATTTTCCTTTTCTGAGTTCCTATTCCCTTAATTTAGCTGGAAGTCTGAGCCAGCCCCCATATAACCTTTTGCGAATTCACTAAACACATGACAGGAGATGTTAGAGTGTCAAGGGGAACCAATCTGCAAATCCGTATAACAGTGTATGTGTACTTCAGCAGATTAATCACACTTACCTCCACTCGCACTCAATATATTTACCACTCAGTAAACCGTTCTCAATTTTCCAACGTGAGTTTACAGCCAGAGTGGACAAAGAGCTACATGAACTGTCTTGATTGAAGTCTTAAATGAGTTCTCTCTAATTGCCCCTTTCTGCGATAGTTAGTTTTGCTCTCAGGCGGTCTTACATGAAGCAGAGACCTAGTTCTTTTGATATGAGCCGCAATGTTTGTGCTGTCATCTGTTTTACACAGCACAGACTAATCTCATCAGAATCCTACATATGTTACCACCCCTCCTTAACCTTATTAACGGCCTCTAGAGCTCAGCTCTCTGCAGGGTGACAGACAGCCACTGTTCATTAGGCAGATGTGGAACTGATCTGTTTGAGAATCTGAGGACAGTTTTATTCAGGGATCCATTCTCAAATAACTCATCTTTAGTACTGAATGTCAATTCATTTTGAGCCTGTGCTCTCAATATCATAGAAGCACAGTTTCCTTGTGAACATCAACATAATGGGCCTCATTCTCTATCCATGCATACACATATTTTAGCATAAAAGCTGTCATATGGTTCATACTTATATTTATTCAGAATTTATAATTATAAATTTGGTAACCTTTTTTTCCCCTAATTTACTCCTAATTTGCTACTTATTAATAGTAAGTAAGTAAGGTATTTGTTGTAGTAGTAGTTATGTTTTGGTACTGGGTCTAATTTATTTTTTAAGAAAAAATTCTTATGATCAGTGTTGACAAGTTAAAACATCAAGTTCAGCAGTTGAAAACTGCTTTATATTTTTGTGGATGTTTTTTATTTATTTATTCATTTATTTTAGGATTCTTTGATGAATAAGTCCAAAATATAATACAGATAAAAATCTGTAACATTATAAATGCCTTTATAGTCAGTTTGATCAGTTTATTGCATCTTCACTTATTAAAAATATATATATTTTTTATTAAAAATCATACAAAGCTTTTGAATGGTAGTGTAATGGCATTTCTGACAGATGATTTGACACTGAAGACACTGTTATTTTCATTTTGAATTCTAATATATCACTGTTTTATTGCTGTTTTGCTGTACTATTGATCAAATAAATACATGCAGCCTTGGTGGGTACACACACACACACACACACACACACACACATGGAATGGAAAGGCCATCAAACAGTCAAAGCGAGCAATATCTGCCAGGTAAACAGATATGTTTACATGCTCAGATTTAATGCAAAAATACCGGAAAAAATTCAGTCTGACTGCAGTGTTTATGTGTACCATATACTGTGCAATATTATATGTGCACATGTCTTCCAAGCAAAAGTTCTGTGCATGCAAAGAACATTAGCACAGCAACAAGAAGCTGTCAGCACTCCTGTCAGAGACATGGCTCCATAGTCTGTTATTGGCGTGTTTTCCTTTCTGACACATGTAAAAATGTCAAAACAGCTGTTGTTTCTTACTTTTCCATCCATCCAGGTTCTCAACAGTCTTTTTATTTTATAAAATGTTAAGACATGTAATCTCCTCCACTAATTATTTCTTCACAACCTCCATCATGTGTATAATTGTGATGCAAATAAACGCACACTACAGTGGAACTGCCAGACTGTAAAAATGGCCAATTATTCTATTTTTAATGTATTATTCTAAGACAATTTCGATGTAGGCCTAAGTGTTCACTCCGAGTCAGATTACGCATACAGTTTCAGTGACGTGATCACTGACCGGATTGTGTAGATTTCTTTTTAGTCAGTCACAAATTTTCACGCCTTCATAACACATTAGCTTCAGTCTGTTGGCTGTTTTGTTTCTTTAATATGCTTCTCAAATGCCTGCCCGTGTTATTCACCCTTCCCTTTTTGTTTGATATATTACAAAGTGCAAAGTTGGATTGTTTCAATACCTCTCAATGATAACTGGCTGTCTGCCGTCAAGTGCGTTTTGTCACTCCACTAAACTGCAAGAGCTCTACAACACACTAACCTTATATTTCTGTATTCAAATTTATTCTCAGTGCACTCACACGAGCAAATAAGCCTAACCTTCCAATCACATTGAAGAACAGCTCAAATGGAGAAAACATGCTTGAAACATAATAACAACGTCTACATTAGGTTGCTACTTTGGTTTTCTGAGCATTTCCCCGAAGGCTTCTTAGAGAGAGCCAGGGTTATGAGAGGTGCTTTACTGGAGAGGCTATACAGCTTGGAGAGTTTTAGTTGTGACTCAGAAGATTGTGTTTGCTGTAAAGTCCTCCTGACCAAAGCCTTCACCTTCTTTCCCAATCCAGCAAATGGTCTTCCACGTGGGGCACAGCTACCGGTTCCATTCGGTCTGTGGTGTGGATAAGTAGTCTGCTGGGGTTTGACTGCCAGACCTTCAGCACTTAAGTCTGCTTGTACACAGGTATGAATAAAACATGTGCTTATCAATTGTTCATCTGATGCACAGGGACGAGAGTGGCACTACGCAAGTGCCGGAATAATGGCCTGTCATCTTGCTGAGCCAACCATAGCCAGGGATAATGACTGCTAATGCTAATGGAGGTCTAATTTCCAACGCTGCTCTTCAGGGTGGAAAACAAGGGCACTGCCTCCATAAATAAGTGTGCATGTGGCATGTTTTTGTTCGGAAAATTATTGTTTGTCATTGAGGGGATAATAGCTTGTCTGGGGTAGGGCAAACTGTTTTGTGCTCCGTTAAACGGAACCGAAGCTGCACTCGTCGGCTGATTTTTGGCTACTAGGCTTTGTCAAAAAAGGTCAAGTTTAGCATGTCGCTGTCAGTGAGTCACCATTCACTGTTCTCATTATTTAAAAATAGCTGTGTATGTATACTACTTTTCAAAAGTTTAGGTAAGTATATTTCATTTTTATTGTTTTTGAAAGAAGTCTCTTATGCTCACGAAGGCTGCATTTATTTGATCAAAAATACAGTGAAAACAACAATATTGTGTAATAGTGTAACAATTTAAAACAGCTATTTTAATATTTTCTTATATTTTCAAATGTAACCTGAATTTTCAGCAAATCTTCAGAAATCATTCTAATATGCTGATTTGGTGCTCTGGAAACATTTCGTATTATTATCATTGTTGAAAACAGTTGTGATGCTTAATATTTTGCATAAACAGTGACACATTTTTTGGTTTATTTATGTGTTTATTCTTTGATTCTTTGATTTGATAAATTTGAAATATTAAAGCCATTTTAACGTTGCAAAATATATCTGTCACTTTCAAAGAGTGTAAGTGATCTCTGAAGTAAAAAAAAAAACTTGAACATGTCTATATTGCTATTCTTTCAATATGTTATAGTAAGGCTGTGAATCAATAAAAATGTCATTAATTTCACAGTTTTCCCTGATTAATCATGAACCATGAATATTAAAATGTGCGATCATAAATATATTTAAACATTACATCATCATGAATGTAGATTCAACATAAAAGAAGTATATTTTAAATAATATTTGATTAATGGCATTTTTCACCAGAAAAGATCAGTAACACCAATATTAATACCAATACTGCTACCTTTATCTGTGCTAAATGCATTTTCTTAAATTAGTAAGGTTTGAAAACCATTACTGTGAGCATATGCTAGTCAATGCTAGGAAGACAAATACTGCATTTCTTGCGTGAGCAATTTTTTCCATGTTAAACTGTCCAAATTAATCACAGAAACTGTCAGTGGGATGGATGGGATTGTTAACAGATAGCAATCTCTAGGTATTATAGATCACCGTGGCATTTTGGGCGAGTTGGGCTTCAACAACTAAATCTATTCACATCTAGCCTTTGGTCCAGCTAGGTACTTACCCTAATCAACAACCAGGCACTGGAAATAATGAATACACAGAGGTCAGTTGGAGTTTGTTTGAGATGTAGGGAATACCCAGCACAACAGGAGGACTCTGGGTAAGCCAGAGAGGCGGACAGTGGCCAGCTGCCATGTGTTGAGTGTCACTTAGACAAGCGGGCAGCCAGTTGCAGCCTGCTGGATTGTGTACATGGCATTTTCCTGGCCCTGTGGGTGGACAAGCCAGGTTGGTGTGATGTGGAATGTGAGGGACAATAGTGCTTTTGATTGCAGGACTTGTGCAGTATTTGAGCACTCCTTCCAGACCATAAACAGCAGACCGTCTCTGTAAGCCCAACTCACCCACTGGAGAGGATCCGTATGTATATATCGAGAGACAGGCTCTTGCATGCACAGGCTGGTGTCAGAGGAAGAGCTTCTGGTCTTTACACTAAGGTAAGAACTATCACTGTCTTGTCTTGTAGGGTTCAAAGAGCAGATGTTTTTCACAGTGAACTGAGGCCTGAATCAGATTATCAAGGTCGGCTTTTTAAATGTTACATGACTTGTCTGTCTCCTTTACAGACTTTGATCACCTGACATTCATGCTGCTAAGGCGTTTGAGAGAGCTTTGTGCTACAAACTGAGTGTTTTATTTTAGTGACATGGAAATGGTCAGTCTTTGAAGGCAAAGCTAGGTACTTAAAGCTCTGTGGCTCAGTAGTGGTCAGTATAAAACTTTCTGCACATTGTGTGTCAGTAGACTGGCTCGGCTTTGATTGTGCCTTTGAATACTGTATGTTGTGTGCCTCTAAGTCAACTGGAGATACAACGAAGAAGTGTATCTGTATTATGTCTCTCTTTCTTCTTGGTTCAAACCAATGTATGCAATACAAGAGAAAGTTAAACAAGAACTTACATCATGAGCCTTCATTTGTTCCAACAAAGATCCAGTGCAATAGACTTTTAACTAGTGAATATACATATACACTACCATTAAATTGTTTGAGGTCGGAACGATTTTTAAAAAGTTTTTGAAATGAGTCTCTTATGCTCACCAAGGCAGTATTTTTTTTAATCAAAAACACAGTAAAAGAGTAATATTCTGAAATAATATTATTATAAAATATATATTTAATAATAATATACAATTATAATAATGTATTTTATTCCTATGAATTATATGCTGATTTGGTGCTCTAGAAATATTTCTTATTGTTATTATCAATGTGAAATCCTGTTTTGCTGCTTAATATTTTTGTGGAAACTGTAATTCAGGATTCTTTGTTTTAAATAGAGATGTAACATAAATGCCTTTACTGTCACTTTTGATCAATTTAATGTGTACTTGCTAAATTAAAGCATTAATTTATTTAAAAAAATAATTATTGACTCCAAACTTTTGAATGGTAACGTACATTCAGTATGGGTTTCTTGTCTATGTTCTGCTGATTTCTGTCTAGGCATATACTTTCCTACAAAAAGCTTGAACATTTCTCCTTTTGTTTCCCAAGGGAAAAATATACAGTTCTTCATTGTGCCATCTTTATTATACGTTGTAATATTCAGGTAATAAGCGTAAGTTTTCATATTCGGAACCTGTCATTAAATCAGTTATTATGGACAATTTAATGCCTATTCCACAAAATAATAAGTATACCAATTATGAAGCTCAAAACAAATAAATGGCAACATACAAAATATCAAACCATTGTTTTGGCGAACAGATTTTATAATTTAAACAGTTTTACAGTTTAAAAATCTACTTTCACTCAGACACTTGTCTGATGATGCTAATGTGGTTTTATTGTTTTCACTTGTTTACCCAACAGCAAAAATATATTCAAATTTTAGTTAGAACTATTTCACAATAACTATTCTTATGTTAAGAAGTTTTTGAATTAACTGTTTGAAAACAACATACAAAACAACTGCAAGAGAAACACACATATATGTAACTGGATAATTGACTCAAAACATTATACTTGCTGAGATAAAGCCCTTGTGACGACTCACCCGTGTGACAACTTGCCCCAGGCTCGCTTTTATAGATTTATGCTGTGCATTTGAAATCCATAGAACCGTATCTGCAGAGTTGGTGTGTATTTGTGCATGTTTGTGTTTGTATGAGTGTGAGGTGTAGGATTTCTGTAGTTATGCCAGTCCCTGTGCTGCCTGGGCCAGAAGAAGTGGTGCAGGGTCCTGGCAGTGGACAGCGGATCGCGTTCCATCCAATCGCCTCTGATTGGTGGAAAAGCCTCTCTGTAAGTCCTCGCCAGAGGCTCATTTCCGCAACTGTTTTTGTTTTGAGCCTATTCAGCAAAATTTTTGTCAAACACACAAATCACTAAGCGGCGAGGGTGTGAGTAGGGACTCGTAATGGCACATAAAACAAAACAGAAAGGGATCCTGCATTGAATCAACTGTTCGCCCCCTCCACCAAAGATCCTGCCTCACTGTCTCCTGATCATTTTGAGTTTAACAGTATCTGATGCCCGCATCTAGATATCTGATGAACCATAAACAACCAGAATTAATCACAGACAGTGGATTAAATACACAGAGAGAGAGAGAGATTCAAGAAAGACTGAAAAATGACAGTGAATTAAGAGAAACCGCCTGAGGAGGGGACGCATTAGAGCCCTGCGGAGGCATTAATTCACTTCCTGCTCTGGGGAACATGGCATACAGAATTTCTCATTGAGACACATCTCAGGCTCTGTTTGTTTTGCTACGTGTCACGGCCGCATGGGCCCGGACAGCCGGATGTGTTTATTTCTGCACAGATGTCGGTTGAGATTATGCAGCACTGACTAGGTGACAGTATGTCGTCATGGACAGTTAGCAAGGGGTCCCAGAAGAGGCCTTGAGTATGATGTGTGGGATGATGGGGCTAATCAGGGATGGGATGGGACTAAACAACTCGGGGATATATGTCATCATAACTCACATTATATAATCAGTCACTGTACTGCATGTGAATACAATACAAATTATTGCCAGCTGTATTATGTATTCGATCATTATTATTGTTTACTTTATTTTTATATGATTTTTTGTAAGATTTTTAAAATGTTTTTAAAAGAAGTCTGTAATGGTCACGAAGGCCAGATTTATTTGCTCAAAAATACAGTAAAAACAGTAATATTGTGAAATATTATTATCATTTGAATAAACTGTATTGTATTTTAATATATTTAAAAATTTAATTTATTCCTTTGATGGCAAAGCTGAATTTTCAGCAGCCATTTTTCCAGTTTTTAGTGTCACATGATCCTTCAGAATTCATTCTGAAATGCAGATTTGGTGCTCAAGAAACTTATTATTATCAAAGTTGAAAATGAAAATGTGGAATCGTGATTCTTTGAGGAATAGAAAGCTCAAAAGAACAGATTTAAAAAAAAAAATAGAAATCTTTTGTAACATCACCACTTTTTAGAGAATGAAGGCGTCACAAATTTATAGAGTATGAAAAATTTATATTCTGAGATTTTCTAAATATTACATTTAATAGTGGTATTAAATTATTAGTGTTTTAAAATATTAACTTTAAGTGTTAGATTATGAAAATTACAAATGCAAACATAGAGGAAATTAGCAAGCACATTTCGAGACAATGCAATACAATATTTGCAGTATCAGCCAACATATTTCGAATATTGACTAATAATCTGTAATATTGATCAATAACCGAAATGGTTATATATAGCTGATGTTATATATTGCTCATATATAGCTGATGTATCATGCATCCCAAAAATTCGACATTGACATTGCCAGACCTTAGACCAACTCCATCTGGAAAAGTCCCAGCGCTCCCTATGGCTAGTCCCTCCCTGGGGCTAATGAAAGGCTCAGAGAGGAACATATAGGCAGTCTGACAGCCGCACTGAACGAGACACAAGGGGTTTCATGACTGAGGGAAAGCTCCTTAATCATGAGACTTTTGCTGGAATGATTGTGCCTCCGTCCCTTTGCTCTGGACGTGTGCTGAATTCCAGCGATGCTTTAAGTAACAGCAGCATTACTGCCACTCTGGCTCTGGCTGAGAGAAACAGAGCTTACGTGACCTGCAGGCATTACTCATATTGTATTTATCTGCTGAGTGCTTCAGGGATCAGCTGAGGTGCATCCTGTGGAAATTTGTTTGTTCCTGTGCTTGTTTTTTTATTGTTATTGTAATTAAGGGATCATTACAATTGAGGGATCATTGATTATAATAATTTGTATGTTGTAGATGTGGCATGATGGGTAAGTCAAATCTGGCTCAGGTCACTTCTCAAAACACATCTCTTCTCCCTGTAATTGTGTGTCACCTCTAACAAAGTCACTTTAACGCAAGGCCGTTCACTCAACGACCATCTTGGCAACACTCCCGGCAGATCATTTCTAGACAGCAGGCATTTCGAGTACCGTGTGCAGTTCCTGTCTACTTAAATTGGGAAAGAACATATCTCCAAAACTATTTGTCAAAAAACGGGCAATCAGCTCATTTAACGGAGAAGTGGGACTTCCATTCCTACTGCCGCTAGCAAAATTGTTAAAAAAAAATTCCATTCTTTTATGTGTTTTTTTTTTGAGTGAGCCATCTTCTCTTCTTTATATTGTTCCTGTACTTCTAATCTCGCTATATGAAGAGTTCAGATGCAAAAGCCTATGCACTGCCATGAAAGTGAAATTACTGAACCTACACTTAGGAGCCTGATAAAAATGCTCATTTTATAAGACAATTTCAAACGGCATTTAGAGGTTTTGCATCTGAACTCTTCATATGTAAAAAAGGTAATTGATGAAATATGATAAAAAACGCAGGCTATAATTAAGCAACATAATAAAAATAAAGAGTGGTGTTCAATATATCATCAGAGCTGTGGTTCAAATGTGGGAACCATTGTGACTGTGATATTGCTTATATAAGCCTACAGCAATTCCATAAACAAGCAGTTAATATAAATTAGCTTAGATTTTACACAGTTATTTTATCTAATTTGCTCCACTAATGAAAACAGCTCCACCACAGCAGGATTAATGAACAACACCAAGCAAATACACACTAGTGGGGTTCATTCTTGAATAAATCAGTGTTCTTGAATTAATGGTTTCAGTGAATGATTCAATGATTCCCTTATCCCTTGTGGCCCTGTCTCAAATCGCACCCTACACCCTTGTGGTCTTCCTCTGATTCCGCACTTTCGTGATGTAATGCCGCTTTGACTGTCGGGTAGAAGTCTTCCGTGGAGTTTCATTCCTGAATGAATCATTGTTTTGGAAAGAATTAGTTGGATAATTGATTCAGCCATTCACTAATAATAAGATCTTGTCACCACCTACTACTGGCACGTCAATGTAACTTGCAGAAAGAGTCAGTAAATATCTCCACCAAACAGACTGGCAGCCTAAACGCGGAGAAGAAAAGCATCAGTGTTGGAGTCCGCTCTCTTGGAACACAGCTCAGCGAATCAAATTTAGAACCAAAACTAAAGGCCTAGGTCGTACAGAACTCGTCTTTGCGTTACTATTTTTATATTCCTCTGCATTCAATCTTGTGTTTTTAAATGCATTGCTGTTCACACAGGGCTCGTTTTTGTATTCTATTGTGCTGTTTTTCTATTTCTATTTTCTAAACATGCTCTATGGCACGTTTGACCATTGCACTCGCGTCTTTTGCAGCATCTCGTGCATTACACAGCGCCAACTCATTTTTGCGTGAAACGTGCACAGTGGAATAAAAGTTCTAGAGACAGGTTTTTGAAAACTTCTTTCAACTTGAGCGCTACTATATGATTATATGAGTTCTCTAAATTTTAAACTGTGTGTTTCAGCTGCAGGGCGGCCCTCGTGGCCGGGATGCCACTGTGTACCCTGCCAGTCGGCGGTGGATCCTGAGGGGCAGGAGCTGCCCACCCAGTGCAGGGGGCAGAGGAACAAGCACCCTGACCACGACATGAATCTCTGCTGGAACGAGATCAAACGCAAATCCCACAACATCAGGTATATCACATCTTTTGTTCATCCTTCTAGTATATCAGCCTTCTATTATGTTCAATGTCTTCTGGGGATTATTAACCTTGTCTCAGTAGCACCAGTTAGAGATCCACATATTGCAATTCTCCCAGTCTCAGAGGCGCTAATGAAACTGTTGATTGAGTTTGGGCTGTTTTGCATGCTATTTGTATGTATGTATGTCTGTGTGTAATGCAGTGTGCTATGTTTACATACTTAGCCTCTTGATTACAGCCTCGACCCCAACTTTTCTCTGGGGATAGATTTACCAGGTCGTGATTGGTTTAGACATCTAGACAGCACGGGGTAATAAGATCATCCCAGGATGGCCAGCAGTCTTGTCAGTATTCTGACATCATCCAGCCCTGAAGGAAGACTACAGCCATACAACATCACATGTAATGGAAATGGATTGAATACTAAGTGGCTTCTACAAAAGACCCTCTGGGATTATATTGCAGCAGCGTTGCTGTGACTGACTTTTTCAGCTGGCCGTGTTTTGACAGACAGATGTCCTGCTTGATTTTACAGCTTTGGCATCTGTAAAATGCAATGGCAGGCATTTTAGTAGAATTAAATTATGTTTGATTTTTGTTTGGAAGCAAATAATATATTTTCTTTGGTAAATTAATGGATTATGGTCAAGGTTTTCGTTTGTCTCTGTGCTGTTGTTTTTGTAGAGCTGGCATTATTTATTTTATGCCTAATGTTGAATCACTGCTTGATTTTTGTAGATTGCGTTTCAGAGCAACACAACATGAATAATTTACTTGAAATTTTAGCTGTTTTTTTCTTTCTCATGCACTGTGACAGGAAGAAATCAAACAGACTTGCTAGCGGGGCAGAACAGAGCTTGTCTTTGTCATTCTCATCAGAATGTTTGGCTTCATTGGGGTCCACTCACACGGCAGTGAATGTGCTGTGACCGGGGGGCTATGTGGCTGAGGGGGTATATGGGTGGACAGAGGCATGCTGGGAATGTTTGATTGCAGACGTGCCTGGATGTTTCTCACCTCTTTGATGGCACAGCTGTGAGTGGGTGCTGATGGTGTGACTCAAAACTCACATCCCTAAATCTGCTCAAAGCATCTCTTTGTCTGCGTAGATTGTAAATAATTAACACATCTGAACTGCCACTACTGACTGCGTCATGCTGTATTTTGAAGTTAAAGCTAGTACTCTTTGTTGATATCATTGCACATACTGTACTCATATTTGCAGAGTTTTGTGAAGTGCAGAGCTTGCAGTGGTGAACGTAATAAAAAGAAGGCCATTCCAGTTCAGTTCTGTTCTGTTCCACGCTCAGCGCTAAATGGCAGGGGAGAGCATGGTGACCTTTCAGCCATCCTCAAAGCCTCATCCAGTCTTTTCAACAGCAGGCATAAAAAGGCTTGATTGAGCACTAACAGCATGCTAATTGCTGTCCTTTCTATGAGTTTTAGGGTCGGAGATTAGAATGTTAAAAACCCTTTTGCTAATGGGTCTACTGTCATGTCAAACTTGACATGTAATAAATGTGCTTTGTGCATCTGAGTGCAGTCCACGAAGGGGAGAGGAAATGGAATATTCTGTCAAGGGTTTTTGCTTGTTTTGGAAGTAAGATGTCCTTAAGTTTTCTTTAAATTATTCAAGGTAGATGTTTAACTGTGTGGGCAGCAGGAGTCTATTGTCAGCTGTTGACCATTAAAGGGATAATTCTCGCAAAAACCTGTGCTTACCCTCATGCTGTTCCAGGTCTGTATTGGCAGCTAAGTTTTGGTTACCATTGACTTTCATTATATGAGACATTTCTCAAAATGTTTTCCACAAAAGAAAAGAAGGTTTTGAATAACATAAGGGTCAGTGAATTATAAGTAAAAATACATGTTGGAAATGATTACAGTACCTTGTGGTGGAGTCTGTTTAGGATAAGAAGGGAGATACATATTTTCTTTCTGCTTAGCTTCCCAGTGTTGCTTGTTATCGCAATTTGTTGTGTTTTGGATGCTGATGTTTTGGTGACTTGACAATGCTTACCAGCAAGATTTTGTTTGGTCAGCAAGCTTCACCAGAATAATCCTGCTGATTCACCAGCCAGACGGGATGTAAATAGTTATTTTTTAACGCTTCCAATTCTGACGAACATTTAATGATTTTGGTTCCATAAAGATTTTATTAGTAATTCTTTAAAAACTTTTGAGGTTTCTCAAGGCTCTGAGGCTTTTGAACATTCATACAGCAGTTTGTTACTAAATGATGACATAATTTCAATAGATATGACAAGTAAGGAATACTTTTAAAACTATTCTTCCAAAAGTGCATTTACAGACATTTTAAAGGCTGCATAAATGTAATTAAATATTTGCATATTAAATAAAAAAAAGGCTAAGTGAATAGAAAAGTGGAATAATTTCATTAATTCATTCAATAAAAAACAACCAAATTCTTAAATGTGTCTTTTTAACTACACATTGTCATATGAATGACCAGTTTTTGATTTACCAGTACTAAAAAGATCTGAAATGACAGGAGTCATTTGTTTGTGAATCTGACTAAACAGATTGTTTTATGTTTCAGTTGTAGATTTGGTAGCAGTGTTGTGATCAATAACAGTACAGAGAACACTGTGAGAGTGTTTTAGTGGGTTGTTTTGTCCATGTTGGCAGAAATGGTTAATGGAATAAAAAAAAAAGGAACCAGTTCTCTGTTCCTTCCCATATAAAACCAGCCTGGTCCAGCACAGAAATTGTTGCTGGTATTTTCAGCAGGGTTATTTTGAGCTCAGCCCATATTCTGACACAGTCTACTCATTATGAGAAACTTTCGAAATGTGTTGCAGCCATCGGTAAACACAGCCTTTTCTAACTTTGCTGAAATGCACATATTTGTGTTTGTACCAGACGGTTTCTCAGTCCTCGTATGGCTATAGGAAGGAACCCACATCAGTTGCATCATGACATGGGACCAGAGATGAAGAGCAACAAAAAAGTAAATTTTTGTGAGAGGTGTTTCGAGTTTCTTGCTAGGCTTTGCAAATAAACCCACTATTCAGACACCCTAATGAACGAACGAGTCAAAAGGGATTTCGAAGTGCATGAATTATTAACTACAAGTCTACCCGGCTGTGTTTGTAGGGATTAAATCAAATAAAGCTTGTCTGGCGTGCTCATCTATCAGCGTGGGGCTGAGCGGATCGCTCTCTTTTGCTGGGTAGACACAATGCACTGCTGATACAGTTGCATTCTCTGCTCCAGCACTCTTTGAGGAAATAATAATCATGCATTGACATAAACAACCGACAGCATGGGGTCCCTCAGAGAAATGAGAAATTGTAGTAAGATGCTGCCAGGCACTTAGTTAATTCCTAACTCATCATCCCTAACTTGGCACAAGTTTCGAGGAAGCTAATGATACAGTTGGCCAAGGCTAGACCAGCAGACGTAGTCTCAGGTTCCCTCAGTTTAGCTCTCTTTTACTCATTCATTGAGGTAACTCTGACTTGTGGCTTTCCTGACAAACCTTGTTAAAGTCAAATATCTGCTTAGTCCCACCTGAGACCTGCCCATGATCTGGCCCTAAAACTTCTGTACACATGTCTTTCACAGATAATTTATGCTTTAAGCTGGGCTTTATTGGATGTGAGTGAATATATGAATACATGAGCGTCTGTGCGGGATGCATATCTAAAGCTCTCTTGCAGGAAATGTATTCCTTTTTTGCATCTCAATGCTCACATGAAATATTCCAATGGCGCGTTCCAATGGAGTGTTTATGCATACACAATGATATATATGGAACCGGCTGATATTACAGGTGCGGTATTTGTATGCATGTGAGGGCCTGTGCAGTGGCCCATTGTGTTTGCTTAACTGTGTCTTATAAACAGAATGTAGGGTAATGAAAGAGGCGAGACAGGCAATGCTGAATTGTAAGGCTCATTTCTCCCATGGCACCATCACCTTTTTTAGCCAATGGCTTCATTGCAGCTGAGGATCTGTGCTCGCAGACAAATCTCCCACCCCTCTTTTTCATTCAGTGTTACATTTCAAGGCTTGTGTCGCTGAAAGGACAGGCCTCAAATAGAATGGCGCCCAGAGCCTTAGGCGATGCTTCTGAAATGGAAACACAAATGAAAGCGAAAGGATATCACCAGACACCTCACTCTTATCTTTAGCATTTAGTTATTCGCTGATCCGTGAAGCAAACCCTCGCTGATGGTTATCATGCAACTTGACTAAAGAGTCAGATTTTATCTAATGAGTTTTATCTGTTCTTATTTCCTTTAATCTGTAAGGCTGAGACAGGTTCGTGTCTCTACATTTACATTTTATGTATCGGGCTGTTTTTCAGACTATTTTGCTATAAGAGCGTCTTGTTGATCATCTTGCATATATCATCAGAGTGTACATAAACACACACACATATGCACACAGACGCACACACCAAGTAACAAATGAGTGGCCAGTCTATTCTCTATCTGTATCAACCTAAAGTTTTTAAAGGATTAGAATCAATTCAGTTAATTATTATTTATCACTAGCCATTGCGATTTAGATAATGCAATTTGTAAATATGTTATATTGTGATAATTTTTATGTATTGTGCAGCCTTAATGTATTTATAGACATACATTTTGACATACAGTACATTTTTGTACTTTTGGACATAGACTGAAGTGTACAAATGGATTTATTGACAGCATCCAAAGTGTAAGAATAAGTACATACAGATATCTTTTGAAAAAAACCCAAAACAAATCGGTAACATTTTAGTATAGGCACCAATTCTCACTATTAACTAGTTGCTTATTAGCATGCCTATTATTAACATATTTGCTGTTTATTAGTAATTATAAAGCACATATTCTGAATGATCATATTTTACATCCCTAACCCTACCCAATACCTAAACTTAACAACTACCTTACTAACTGTTAATAAGCAGCAAATTAGTAGTTTATTGAGGCAAAAGTTGTAGTTAATGGTTTGTTAATGGCGAGAATTGGACCGTAAAATAAAGTGTGACCAAAAAATATATTTATGAATCTTTCATATTATTCATATTTGCATACATTTTACTATTATATACATTACATTAATGTAATTATAAATAAATAATTTCAAAATGAAGGTTTGGGTAAAGTGATGGAATCCATCAAATCTAGTTAAATATAGCAGCGGAAATTGCACAGAACAGACTGAACCCATTATGGTAAAATTAGGTAAATAAAGTAGTGCTGTCAAACAATTAAAACGATTAATCACATCCAAAATAAAAGTTTTTGTTTACATGATATATATGTGTGTACGGTGTATGTTTATTATGTATACATAAATACACACACATACAGCATATATTTTGCTATATTGTATTTACATGTATATATTTATATTCATATCAATTTATATTATATAATAAATATTTTTTATATATAAACATAACATTTTTCTTAAATATATACATGCATGTGCGTGTATTTATATACATAATAAACAGACATAGTAAACAAATATGATGTAAACAAAAACTTTTTTGATGCGATTAATCACGATTAATAAAAAGATACTAAAAAGATTTGTAATGTGTACATAACTACAGTTAGTGAAGTACATTTGTTACAGGCTAATAGGAATTTAGTAAAGTGTCTGTGCAAACGTAAGAAAATGTGTGCTCAAACCATTTTTTTACACTCAAACACCTTTGAATACTATTGAAATCATGTTTTGAACCTATGAACTTAAATCTACTGTAAATTGATGGGGATACAAGAACCTGAATCTGCTTGTGTTGCTCTCGTTTGTAAGTCGCCTTGGTTAAAATGTCTGCTAAATAAATAAATGTAAAAGTAATTTAGAACAGATGGCTCTGAAAAGGCATGAATGGTCCTCAAAAAACGGCTTGCTTTGTCCCTGCCATGTGTGAACATTGTAAAAGTAGCTCCTCATTGGCCACTGGTATTGATTACTATACCCTACGCTAGCCATCATGCCTGATGGTTCATATCGAACAAGCGACGTTACAAGACTGCCAGAGCACTGCGCACAGCTGTTACCTGTTTGCTTCCACGCTCACTAGCAGTCACAGCCAGCCCACACTAACATGCCATCCAGCTCCCGCAACAGAACCGATCCAGATGCCTCCAACATGTGCCATCTCAGCGCTGCAATCCAATCCATTAAAAGCCCTCCATTAATCTCCATTTGTTAACCCGAGTTTGCTACCTAGAGCCAAGCGAGGAGGTCTATAATGCTGCCCTGCCCTGATTCCATTGAGTTTTATTTGTTTCTCCTCCTCTGTAAAAAGGACCACAAGATTTGGATGCTTGTCCAACAGAGGCATTGTTTGATTTTGTGGCTTTTGGAAGAATCCCCATAAAGCCCTAGAGAGAGATGAGATGATCGATGGTCTAAGTCTAAGGCTGCAGAAACCTAGCGGTCTGTGCAGGATGGGTTACTGGATTTAATGTACTATATCTGTGATGGCGAGCGAGGCAGAGAGATGCTGTGCAATGCTCAAACATGGCACAGGTGTGAGGTGTTGCAGTCTTGCTGTGGATCAGTGAATTAGTAGCACAGGGGCTTGATCTGTACAGGACAGATCATACCCTAGTGAGCGTAACGGGGCAGATGTGTCCCCTGTACTCACAGCGCTGGATGCAGGAACTGCTCTGATTTAGTCAAATGTGTCGAGGGGCCAAATCTAACAAGAAGTGAAAAACGTTGCATTTAGTAAATGGGTGTAGTGGCAATATGAGCATAGGCCCGTATTTGTGCCAAGTCTCATTGTCTCTCTGACTACATTTATATGTATTTATTAGGTAGACTTCTATATTCTATAAAAGCCCATTTCCCAATTAGAGTAAAACAACAAAACATGGTAATTACATCTTTATTTTCACAATTGCGGCTTTATTTCTTGTAATTGTAATTTTTCAATCATCTTGTTACTTTTATTCATACTTTTATTCAGCAAGGGTGCATTAAAATGATCAGAAGTGACAGGAATATTTTGTAGCATTGCAAATATCCTTACTATTTCAAATAAATGCTGTTTTTTGATGAATAACTTTATTGAGAGAGAAACCAGATCAGAGAATTCAGAAAAAAATCACGTTTTCCACAAAAATAATAGGTAGCAAATATAAAATAAAAAGTTATTTTAAATTGTAATATGTCACAATGTGTTCAGATCAGCATAAGAAAACACTTTAAAAACTGACCTTCCCAAACACAAACTCCCATTGTGAGTATGTCTTACAGTTGTGACTTCATATTTCACAGTGTGATTTTCTTATTTTACTTTTTTTTTTTTTTTGTCATGTCAGTTATCTTTTTTTTTTTTTTTTTTTTTGGGTAGAAACAAGCTTTTATAAATAGGGTTCTTTTCTTTTTCTTTTTTAAAATTTAATAAAAATCACAAATTATGGTGCTATCAGCTTAACAATTTGAGTCAAAAGTTGAATTTACAGCTCAACATGAATCATAGATTCCTAGGTATTTGGTTTGTCTCTTTTTTAATGACAGCAGCATGAATCACCCGCATTAACTCCACAGCAGTAAAACCTGAAGAACATCTCACTGTCTGTAGAAAGGAAAGAGTTCACATGATCAATGTCACAAATTTATGTAGTTTAGACCCCAATGTATTCAATAGCACTTGCATTCATGGATAAATAAACCCTTGGCATTGCTAGTAACAATGGCCTTATTAACATTGTTCGATGACTTTTTATACCAGTGCTTGATACACACTTACCTGTAACGTACTTCAATTTACAAAGCTACAACAAGCACACACATACCTGTAATAGAGTATCAAAAGCAGTGTGTGCCGGTTATAACTGAAGGCTAGCCGTGTGACAAAAGGCCTTTTCAAGAACTCCTCCTTTCCGTTTCTAAGCAAGTTCAACCCATCACCGCGGAGTAGAAATGCTACATGAACTCATTAAACTCACAGACATGAGCTTCATTTGATCTACAAAAATCTACAGCTTGCTGTAGCTGTGACCCTTTGATAGTAGCAGCTGTGTGAGTAGCATTTTCCTCGGGTCCAATTCTGTTGTGTTTGTATGTGTGTGACGCACCATTGGAGGAGGTGTGTGTGCTTGTTTGTGTTTGTGTCTGTATGATGAAGGAGCCTTCAGGCAACTATAGAACACACAGGCTCTCTAATGAAATGCCTGCAGCCTGGCTGCCTTTATTGAGTCTAATAACACATCATTATAGAGATCGCTGTGCTGACCCTCCTTCCCTACAATAGAGGTCCGAACAGGTGAAGCAGGTCTCCTATTTGGCTTCTCTCTTTTCATCGTACCTCCTCTTGTTCTATAATTATACAGTATATAATAACAATTTATTTTATTTCTACTGAAAATATAATTTCAAAGCACTGAAATGATGAGCACTTTTGATGGCTTTGGTGGCAGTGCTTTGCTGGAAACTATTCTTTAAACTAAATTGGAAATATTTTTGCATGAGTTTTCTATATCTGCCTGTGGTGTCCTAATGAGCGCATGGTTGTGACGATTGGCCTCTATCTGCAAATGATTAAAAATAACAAGCACATTAGTGTTTGGATGTCCCGGTGGACTCTGTCACTTCAATTATCACTAAGTGGAGGCTACATTTAACTAGCCCTGTTGAAAAAAGTCATCCCTCAAAACAATCTGTGTGAACCAGAGGTCAATTTGTGAGTAAAGGTACGCTGAGGCAACAATCACTGTCTATTTGCTTTGTCATTTAACAGGCGCTTTTATACAAAGAGGCTCCATAATACACGGACAGTCCTGCTGGAGCAACCTGGGGTCTTGCTCAAGGGCACAATGATGACAGCTCATAGATTTCAGGATTGTTGGAGTTTGTACCTGCAACTTTTTGGGTACTGGTCCAGATCCTTAGGGTACACCATGGGCACATTTTTGATTATTTTCTTTAGACCTCAGTAGCTATGGACCTTACAATTTGCACATATGAGGAAGTGGTTCTCAACCTTTTTTACTATTTTTTTTTAATAAATCCCAGAAACTGGGAGTGCCAATATAGGTGAATAATCAAACTGCAGTTGTGATTCCAGAACTGTGTGTTTTTGTTTAAATAATATATAAGTGTGTACTGTGTATATTTATTGTGTATATAAATACAAACGCATGCATGTATATGTTTAAGAAAAATATGTTATGTTTATATATTAAATATGTTTATATATAATGTAAAATATAATAATATAAATATATAAATGTATATACATGTAAATGTTAAAATATACTGTATGTGTGTGTATTTATATATATATATATATATATATATATATATATATATATATATATATATATATATACATAATAAATAAACACAGTACACATACATATATTATGTAAACAAAAACTTTTATTTTGGATGTGATTAATCGCGATTAATTATTTGAAAGCACTAATATATATATATATATATATATATATAATGATGTGCATCTAGGATAGTTTTATGCACATATCCTTTTACCATACAGCAAGATTCTTTAACACATCATAAAAATATGTGGATGGAAACCCCGCTTATAACTTGTTTGGGAGAATGGCACAAAATGAGCCCAATAAGACCCATGCAAAGCACACCTGGAGCCAAAAAACATAATAGTGACCCAGGAAAATATTGCTGAGATGAGCCAAAAATATAGCTTTTTATCTAGAATTCAAAGCTGTATGTGTGCTGCAAATCTAACACTGCCCACACCTCAAAAACACCATACCTACAGTGAAGCAGCATCATGCTGTGAGGCCGCTTTGTTATCAGCAGAAGCTGAGCATCTTGTTAAAATGGAAGGTAGACAGGATGCAGCAAATACTGCTAGAAGGAAATTAATTCTTGATTTCAAACACAAAAAACACTGTAGTGACACAAATAGGTGAATGTCCTACAGTTGTCTTGTAAAATCGCATAACCATCATGCGACCAACCTAAATGGCCTGGAGCCATATAGAACAAACTTCATCCATGACTTAATGTGGCCCTCGCTGCATTAGCGTTGGCTTTTAAATGCATTGGTTATTTTTACAGTGTCATGTGGCGAATCAGTAGTCATGCAAACAATAATTTTTTTAAAATATTTTTTTCTAACATAGAATGTCACACTTAAGTGTTTTTTTTAAATCCCTTTGTTTAGTTGTTATTTTTTTCCTGCATTCCCTGGGCTTTGACAGTGCTCTTGAGTGCCATATAATGGGCTAAAAATAACACAGGTGTGAGTGTCTGCTGCATGCTGGGACACTGGGGGTTATTGCAACACAACGTTCTTCTCTCTTAATCTTCTATGCAGCATCAGGTGGGATGCTGACAGAACCAGCCTGTCTCTAAAACAATTCCAGTCCATGTGGGCAGGTGGCTAAACGACTGGTTTTATATTTTATTTATCACCTTGTGAAAATGTGATTTCTGGAAACAGATAAGATTTCATCCCATGAGTTCCTCCATGTAAATGCAGGGCAATGGGTTGAGACGTGCTTTCCTGTTTCATTACATGCTGGGATGTCATGGAGATGTGTTATGCTCTTCGGTATGCATAACTCTTCTTTTGACGTGCCTAGGTAGGAGATGGAGGCAGGTTGAAGCTGAAGTGCAAGTAGGTTAGCAGATTTAGCATGGTTCAGTTAACCCCTGCTGGAACCAATCCAACCAAAGCAATATTTTAAAGTTATATATTCTTTACTTATATTACTTTATAACTATATTTTTTTAATAAATATTTTAATACACATTATATGTTAAATTTGAATGTATTCACACTGTATATAGGAGTCCTGTGGAGCATCGAAAACATATGCTGTTGTCTAACTATGTTTGCCTGTTCACCAGAGAATAACATTGCAAAACCCTCAAAAATAATAAAAAAGAAATGGTGACAAGGTTCCGTAACAGTATGTCCCGAGACTCTAGATTTGGACGGTTTTTCAGTGCTTTGATCTCAGTGCTGTCTAAGTTTTGACCATGGGTCCGTGCCCTGTGGCGGGCTGTCGTTTGCTGTGTTGGCAGGGTACGGCTGGAGGCCTTTTCGGACAACAGCGGGAAGCTCCAGCTGTCCCTCCAGGAGATCATCGAATGGCTGACAGCTAAAGACGAGGAGCTGTCTGAGCAGCTGCCCATAGGTGGTGATGTGGGAGCAGTGCAGCACCAGCGGGAGTTCAACCAGGTTGGCTTAACACACATGCACACTTACTCATGCTGTCTTTCCTCCCATTAACATATCTTTTCTCTTGCTGACTTTGCTCCTGAACATGGTTAATCTTGTCATCTATCAACATAACAGAATCAATTCAATATTTAAGACTGCAATATGGCAGCAGGAGTTCAGACAGAATGACATTAAATATTCGAGCCCACCCACCTGTAAGCTAATAAAAAACCTCTGAATCCATTATCAAGATGCAAAAGTAGACCTGAATGAAACATGTTAATTGGAAATCTGAACCTCCTTCTGTTCATAAACCACAAAGAGGCTTGCAAGATCACTGAAAATAGAACAAAGGGAATAGTGGCACCAACTGATGGATGCACAATAAATGGCTTAAGATGCAACTTTTATGTTTACACTTTTCCTCCCCTCCAATTAAGGGATAGTTCACCTAAAAATACTTTTACTCAAGTCATTCCAATCTTGTATAACATTCTTTCTGACACTGGAAGACAAATGGGGAAATTTGGAAGACTACAATGCACAAATTAATGGGTATGGAAGCTTCAAAAAATAGACACAAAAGCACTAGGAAAGAATTATAGATGTGGTTCTTATGATTTTTTGTAAAATTTTGTAAAGAAACAAACTTTGCAGAAATGGATGTTTCTACATTACAGTTAAATGGATAGTTCACCCAAAAATGAAAATTCTGTCATTAATTACTCACCCTCATTTCGTTTCAAACCCATAAGACCTTTGTTCATCTTTGGAACACATATTAAGGTATTTTGGATGAAATCTGAGAGCTTTCTGACCTTGCATAGACAGCAATGCAGCTACCATGTTCAAAGCCTAGAAAGGTAGTAAGGACATCCTTAAATTAGTCCGGTTGACATCAGTGGTTCAAACATAATTTTATGAAGCTACACAGAAGAGAAGAAATTGTTGAATAAAGGTGTTATTTTTGTTTTCTTTAGGCAAGTATTCTCGTAGATTCATAAAAGTATGGTTGAACCATTGATGTCACATGGACTATTTTAATGATGTCCTTACTACCTTTCTAGGCCTTGAACATGGTAGTTGTGTTGCTGTCTATGGAAGATCAGAAAGCTCTTGGATTTCATTAAAAATATCTTAATTTGTGTTCTGAAGATGAACAAAGGTCTTACAGGATTGGAACAACATAAAGGTGAGTAATCAATGACATAATTTATATTTTTGGGTGAACTGTCCTGTTAAGAGTAATCTTTTACCAGAGGTTAAATATGTCTATATTGCAGAAATGTACAGTTCTAAGATTATACAAATCATGTGATTAGTTAACATAATGTATTTATTTAAGCAGAAACAATGAACACGTTAAAGCAATGATTCATTCACGGATCACACATCACTACTTCTCTCATGAACTCACATGAACCTAGCAGAGCTGGGGTGGATATCAGATTTTTGTGTCATACGGCTTTGGAAAGACATAAGGGTGAGGAAATGATGACAGATTTATTTTAATTTTTAGGTGAACCATCCCATTAAATATTTACCACTCTCCTGTGCATACACATTATGTTCTGCATTCAAACATGTTTTTTTCTTCCAATACACAAACACAAACTCACTCTCCCAGATAAACACACACCTTGTAATTGGCCCTGTACTACTACAGGATACTGCTTCCATCTTAGCACCAATTTCCAGTGCTGTCAGCTGAATAAAGCAGGAAAAAGAGGGGTACTGAGAGAAAAGATCGAGCGAGAGAGTGAGAAAGAGAGAGAGATAGCAAGCTCTTTCTTTCTGTGACACACTGTGAAATCAGCCTCCAAATTAACAGACCTGTATCTCGCTGACCGTTTCTTGGCTCTCACTTATTTTTCCCTTATTGCTTGCTTTTTGCTCCTTATGTAGTATGTAGATGCACATATGCCCGTGCATGCACCGCCATCCTTGCACATCATTCCATCTGTCACATACTGTTCTCTTTCCCTCCAATTCACCGCTGCATTGTACAATGTTCGCATTCCCAATGTGCCGCATCGCCCTAAAACTTTTCCGACAAAGCAGAGAGCAAAATCACATATGCTGCTCTGCCGAGAATTACAGCATTTTAAGAAATTTTAATTATTGATCATAAGTGGGTTTCTTCCTCTGTGTTTTAATATCATACTGTTTTTGTCTTCCCCTGTTCTAATTTTTTTCTGAGGTTGTTGACAGATTTTAATAGATTGGGTTTGCTTTAAAAACTGTGTATATACTAAAGCTTGCCGTAATACTAGTGTAGACTGAAATTGTAATCGTTTCCCCTGAGTCTTTGAACCCTAAGTAGATACCATCATTACTTAAGAGTACTTAGTTGAAGAAACAACAGAGACGTCACCAGACAGAAACAACCATTTCTTGAGGCTTTTCCTACAAATGTATAATTTATACATGAGTGATCTTAAGTCTTTATTTTTGTTCGCTAAGCCAAAGGCGAACCTCTTGAGTATGAAGTTTAGCTGCTATCAAAGTTTCACAGTGGAATGAAAATATTTTCAGGCCTCGAATATTTCAGGAAATGGCAATGCATGGGCAAGAGGGTATGCTTTCCACGAAGACCCCTCAGGAGAACTCTTGATTCCAGCAGCCTGGCAGGACATTTCTACTTTTGACTGTTTGATTTCAGTTTACAGTTTTTGGTTGCTAACTCAATTTGTAAATAGGTGGGTAGAGGTTTCAAGGACATGGTACGTGTTACTGGGGTGACTCAGATGCAGTTGGAAAGCCATGTTTGTAATATCCATAATCGGCATAAAACTGTAACACTGGGTATTTCCTGTGGGTAATATGGGAGATAAAATAAATAGTAATCTCTTTATGCTTTAAGAGGATTGAACTGTTGGATCATCCAAATAAATGACTTTAAAAAGAGGGGGTAATATTTATATGAGATTTAAAATGGCATGATGAATGAATAAAGCTGTCGTCTTAGTAACTATTAGGGATTAGTGAAAAAACTGTGGGTGGTGCCCAGAAGTAGGAAATTTACTCCATGATTGATATATATCATAGTTCAGGTCTGGTTTGAGCTGAACGGCTCCCAAATTGATTTCTATTGGACCCTAGATGTTAAAAAAAGGTCTAACGGGTATTTAGAAGAGCCTTAAAGGGATTCTGGCATAATTTACTCAACCATGACGTTCCAAACCTGTACGATTTTCTGACTTTTGTGGAATACAGAAGATGATGTCTCAGTTGGGTCCAGTGTAGTTTTGGACCCCATTGACTTCCATTGTTTGTACACAAACAGTTTATATCTTCATGTATGGACAGAAGAAAGAAATACATACAGGTTTGGAACAACATGAGGTATGAATGCCAGAATTTCCATTTTTTGGGTGAACAATCCTTTTAATGGTAATCTGTCAGTATCTACCCAGGTAAAGCTGGAAAAGCAGATTTAGTTCAGTAGATTGACACCTCAGAGGTTGATGGATGTTGTGGAGCTCCAATACTGTGTCTGTGAGCTAGTTTATGTGTCAGTGAGGCTGCTTTCATGTTTATGCCTCTGCTGTGGTGTTTGATCATGTCAGCATGACGCACTAGTAAACATATGTTGTTGTGTGCAGGCTTTCATGGAAGATGTCAAATCCAGAGGGCCCTACATCTACTCGGTGTTGGAATCAGCTCAGACCTTCCTGGCACAACACCCATTCCAGGAGCCTGAGGAGACATTGCCTGATGGCAAAGGTTTGTTCCCTAATGATGAAAGGTGATTAATGAACCGTTTTGATATATTTAACTAAGAGTCATGGCATTGTGGTCCTGTGGCTCCATAATTAGTCACATGATATTTAAGGCTAAGGTGATTGGCTCAAAAACAAGGGGGTTTCCCTTTATAACATTGTGATTGCCACTAGCAATGTTTCCATTCAGATTAATTTTTCATTAAAGTTTGATTAAAAAAATAAATAAATAATGAGCTTTAATGAATTTAGATTTTTTTAATTAATACATTTTAATTAGTCTTTTTTCAGGATAATTTTTCAGTGAAAATATATAAAATGTCTTAAAACTAAATAAAATAAAATAACTCAATAAGCAGCACTACATTAGATATTAAGGTTTGTTGTCATAGATTCATCTTGAATGTGTGTTTTGTCTTATTTTTAGCTTAAAAAATCCTCTTGTTTTTAGCTTACTTATACTTAAAACAAGTGAAACAAGTTTTTTTTTTACGCAAGTAAATTTATTTTTAAATATTTTAACTGGAAAATTAGACAATACTTTTTTGTAATATTCTTATGACAATAAATGCATATTTTTGGACAGTTTATTTGCATCTTTGTGTTTCCATTCACCTTTTTTAATGCAATATCCAAAAATTGCATAAAAATATGCGAATGGATACCTAGCTATTGACAGGCAGCTCTATTATGCCCGTATTATAACCCACATTAACCCAGCACAGGTGCATAGAAATTGCAATGCCTGATGAGAATTTGCCTCCTCGCATGTTGGCCATTAACCCAATTCTGCATCCACATGTCATCATGAGTGTGTCTGTGTCATATGGAGCAATTAATAATGGAGAGATCAGGGCTGTTGTTTTTACTCTCTTAGCTCATAGCCTCTCTGTTACTCCCTATTTTTCCCCTCCTCTCCATCACAGAAGTCTCTCCTCGCCGGCGAATGCTGAATGTAAGCCGCTCCGTGTGGAAGCAGGCCAACGTGGCCAGTGACCTGTGGGAGAAGTTGACGGCGCGCTGTGTGGACCGACACCGGCACATGGATCGAACCCTGGAGAGGCTGCTGCAGATTCAGGCCGCCATGGAGGAGCTGGCTGTGGCTCTGGAGCAGGCGGAGGGAGTGAGGGACGCCTGGGAGCCTGTGGGAGACCTGTTTATTGATTCGCTGCAGGACCATATAGACGCGACCAAGGTAATACATCTTCGGTGACTTGATCACAAGTGATTAATGCAGACAAATCGCTGTTTACACTTTTCTGATTGGATTTTAAAGGGAATGGTGTCTGATTTGGCAACTACATACATCAGTTACTACTTCAGTGTGTTACTGCATGCACAAAGCATAACAGAGCAAAAAAAAATCTGAGTCTCCCTGCATTTGTGACGTTTTGAGTAGAATTGTCAGGGTAATTTTAGTCATGCTTGCCGTGATTCATATTATCTGTGTCACTGCATGACAGGAGGTTCTGTAAAGTCTCCTGCGTGTATGTGTACCAATTATTTTATTTATTTTTTAAAGCTGCACAGAACCGTCAAAGTTTAAACATAATATAGGCACAATGGTTGATTGATGTGAGTAGGCGGACTTTCAGATGTTGTCTAGGATGGATCAGGGTGCATTAGAGTTTACGCAACATTATTTGATATTAAATCACAGTGCACATACCAGTGCTATAGTTACAAACAGATATCATTGCAACAGTATTGTTGTTGAAACAACTATTCATTGAATTATTCTATTTTGGTAGGAGTGAATAGAACTTTATAAAATACCCAAACTGCAGTATTACATCTTGCATTGGCAGGCATGTTTAAGAAGTGAAAAGTGACTTTATTTTGACTTTATTCAGGGTGCATTTATATTTTTATAAATGTATTTTTATGTCCAGATGTTGATGTATTATGTGAGGCGTTCTGATGGACTTCAGATATTTTTTTCATTTGTTAGTGGACCTCACAGCTTACTCAATTACTATTTCTAAGATATTCAGCCAGATTGTAATGAGACTCTCCACAGGGCACAGTTCTTTAATGGCATAGAAGGTATTTTACTTTTTCTCTCACTTCATTTCGCTCTAGGGTTTAAGCAAGTGATTTTTTTAGACTTTAAATTAAATGTACTGTGTAAATGTGTAATGTGATTTGCTCCTGATGTGAATGTGTTTGAATCAAATAGATTGTTGGGGGGGTGGGGGAATTATTTTTTCAGTTTTGAAAGGCTTTTGTTCTCTCTTTTTCATTACACTTTTACTTTTAAAATGTTATTTTATTTGTTATTTTGTTTTTATTTTTTAATTTTGTCAAGTATTTCTATTTGTTTTTAATTAAACGTTTTACTTTATTAATTTATTATTTTATTATATTATTTTATTTTATTTCATTTCAGAATCAAAAGGAATCGGAATGAGCTTTAATCGCCAAAAAGTTAGCAAAAACCCACAAGGAATTTCTGCTTTTTCAAAGCTCTACATACTTATGTAGAGTATATGCAACTGTATAATGCATCTATTGCCTAATGCCCAGATGGCATAAAAAACCATAAGTACACTGAAATATAAAAACAGGTACATAGTAGTGGGTATGCTAGCTGTTCAAGGTGGAGATGGCCTGTGGTACTGTTCTTGTGGCTGGATATTCTAGTGCACAGTGATCTGTAGCATCTGCCCGAGGGCAGAGCAGAAGATTTAGGCTGTGTCCTAGGTAAGAAGGGTCCGTGATGACGTTACCTGCTCGTTTCTCAAGTCTGGAGATCCTGGAAGTTGGGCAGGTGCATACCAATTGTCCTTTATGCCATCCTAACAGTTCATTACATTTTACTTATGTACTGTATCAAGGGAGAGCCAGAAGGCAAATGTCAGCCATAATCCGTCCAGTGGCATTTTTATATCTTGACCGTCATTTACTTTCTCTATCTTCTTTGTACAGTTTCCAGCCTGTGTGTTTTATGGTTTTCTGATAATAGTACAGCTCACTCGGCTGTATGCTGCTATTAGTTTTGCCCTATGCCTCATTTGACTATGATCAAACGGAGAGATTAGTGTCGCAACAATAAAATGACTGAAAGATGAGGCATCTGAATATGTTATCCTGTAATCTACCATGCTATTCCGAAACGTGTCTCCCTAATGTTTCCCCTCGTAATCTACCAGCGACGATGTACAGACCCAGACTCCTACAGCTGTGCAGTAGGAGGTCTTTTTATTGACGATATGATTATGGTTGTTCCCGTGGAGATAAGCAGAGTTATTATAGATATGGAACAGTGTAGGTATCTATCTACAGTAATACCTTGTGCATCAGTGAGTCAGAGTTTCATTCTGCCGTCCGGGTCTCAAAAGGCTTTCTTATGTGAGGAAATGATATTTCTGTTTCTCTATTAATGTAAATGCATTTTTGTGATGTAATGTGCTTTTTTTGTGAATAGCGCAGTACGGTACATGTGCAACTGTGTAATTTAATAATTAACACGTTTGTCTGCCTAGAGCTGTACCCTGATGCAATATGTTGAGTTTTTAATTCAGGCTGAAGCCGGACTCCGTGAGCTGACATGTTCTCGTTACACTCTGACAGGAGGTGGGGCATTTATCAATGTTTCTCCTGCTGTCAAAACCAGCAAGCACATGGCAGGTCTTGCAGACTTACAGTTTCTCATTCGTTTTCCTGGCTGCATGTCAAGTGTATGAACAGGCCATAAGATCACGGCTCCTGCTGTCCTACTGCTCCTACAGTTACCTCTTGCCTGGGACCCCATACTGTACATACCGTGGCATTCAAAATTCTGAGACCTCATTGAAAAGCTGATTTTTCTTTTTATTTATTCCTAAAAAACAACATTTTAAATCATCAATTTAAAAAAAAAAAAAAAAGAATACTTTTATTCAGCAAGGATGCATTAAATTGATCAAAAGTGACAGTAAAGACATTATATTTAATTATTTTTACTTTCTAGTTATCGAAGAATCCTGGAAAAAATTCCAGGATTCTAATTAATGCTAATTCTAATTAATTAGCATTAATCAGTTAATCAGTGCTGTTTTTTTTTCTTATTCTGTTTTCTTTCTAATATTCTTCATATTAGAATGATTTCTGAAGGATCATGTGACATTGAAGACACTGAAGAAGTAATAAATTATATTTTAAAGTATATTAAAATAGAAAACAGTTATTTGAAACTCTAATAATATTTCACAATATTACTGTTTTTACCCTATTTTTTGATCAAATAAATGCAGCCTTGGTGTGCTAAACCCAACTTTTAAATGGTAGTGTGTTTCAATTCAACTTTTCACTTACAAAAATATTTCTCCCTGCATTTTAAAAAAAATATCTTGCAACCAGTTTGCTGTCACACATGTTGAGTCTTTTCACACTTACACATACACACATTTGGTGCAGTTTCACTCTCTGCCTTCGACAGATTGGGTCTCTCTTGCACTTATGCCCAGTGTGGCACCTCAATGTAAGTGTGTGGAAGGAAGCGAACAGTGGTGGCGGGTGAAATGAAAATGGACAAGTGTAGGCTGTGAATGGATAAAAAGATCTCTTTAAACATTAAAATATCCACCCTATGGCCAGCCTTTCAATATCAGGGCTTTTTTATTGCTTTAAATCAGAGCAGGCATAATTGTAACACTCAATAAATGTAACATAAAAATGCACAGTGCACCCAGAAATCAGATGGAAAGTTTGAGTAATTCATGACATGATTATGTTTTTTTGTGTGTGTGTGTTTATGGTGTTGACCATTCATCTCTTTTTCGCTTTCTGTTGTAGCTATTTAAAGAAGAGCTGGCCCAGGTGAAGGAAGGAATGAAACACATAAATGACCTGGCCCACCAGCTGGCCATTTCTGATGTGCACTTGTCCATGGAGAACGCCAGAGCTCTGGAGAACCTCAACAACAGATGGAAACTTCTGCAGGTAGTGAATTCGCACCATCCTTATCTCATCCTTACCTGCCCACCATCACTAATGGACCCCTATGGAGATCATACAGTGCAATGGTCACCATTGCCAGCAATGGCTTCAGCCAGCTAAGTTAGTGCATATATACTATGAAAAATGGAGCTTAGGAGATGGAATATAATACGCCGGTCCTGCCTGGCTGAGAGCGGTGATGGCTTCATTATCATCGGTCACGGGGAGTGCCTTTTGTCTACATGCTCATGGGAAAACAAAGGCCTTTCCGACGAGAAAAAAAGAGAAGATGTAAAATGAAATTGAGTGTTTCGATTGCATCTGGTTGTTTTATGTGTGAGATGAGCTTAAGAGAGCCAGAAAGAGATGCAGGAAGAATGAGAAGTACTCTTGAGTGTGGGGGAGTGTGTAAATCCAGTTATCGAAAAATGACTATGAAATGCATATCTGCAGCAGTTTGTGTGACCTAATGTGACAGAAAACAAACAGCACAAGTGTGCGTGATCATATCTCTTGTCTTTGTAGTATGAACGTCATGAGAAATGATCTGTTGATGAATCCTTGGGTTTTAATGCGAAAATTTTTATACATTTGCTTGGGCTTTCAATGGAATCACAAATTTAAAATGAATGTATATTAAATAATATATTTAATTAATAATACGATATCCTTAATAATTAATGAAATGCAAATAACTGTATATTTGCTGAAATAAGACCCCAGATGAAAGCATTCAAGGACTTTTTAAGATTTAAGATTTCTTATTTGCATTTATCTGAAAGATACAGTTGACTATTTATTTATTTATTTTTTAAGATGTAATGTATTCATGTGATGGCAAAGCTGACTTTTCAGCAGCCATTACTCTGGTCTTCAGCGTCACATGATCCTTCAGAAATCATTCTACACTGAAAAAAACAATAAGTAAGATTTACTTAATTTTTATTTGCAAGTTTTTGCACACATAAATTTAAAGTAAAATTTATGTATTGAATTTAGTAAAATCTACTTAACTAAGTTAGGTAAAATTACCAAAGAACATGGCCATTTAACATGGCCAATTAGAGTTTGATGAGTAATTTCTACTTAATTATTTTAAGTTAAATGGGCAATTCTCAAGTACTTTTCACTTAGTCACAGTTTATAAACTTTAAAACAATGTGAATAAAACACTATTCAACTTACGCACATTTTGCATCCTTTCAAAGATAATATATCCACTCAATGTAATATTAAAGAACAGAGACCTCAATACTTAATAAACCACACAATGTTAACAATCAGTGGTTATTGTTTGAGTATGAATGAGTCTTTTGATAGAAAATTTTGTCAAAAAAAAACTAAACTTAAAAGCCAACAGTGTAAATACCCAAAAAGTGTAACATTTGCCCCAGTGACGGAATTATAACCTTTGATATTTACTTATCAAACATAACAAACAATTTCAGGTAAAATATACTTATAAGTTCAAATTTTAATTTCTAAAGCATAAATTGAGTACAATATAGTTTACTCCTTTTTTATTCTTGCCTGAAATAATTTCATGTAGAAATTACATTTGTTTTTATGTATATTTTTTGCACAAAATAATTTTTATCATTCTAATATGCCGATTTGTTGCTAAAAAAACAGCATTTATTTGAAATAGAAATCTTTTGTAACATTGTCTTTAATTAAAGGTCTTTAATGTCACTATTACATTTTTTGCATCCTTGCTGAATAAAAGTGTTAATTTTTATTTTTAAAAAAATCTTACCAACCCCAAACATTTGTGACCATGGATCATAAAACAAAAATCATTTTTTTGTAGCAACAATACATTGATATTAAGTTTTTCTTTTAAAAAAATCATTAGGATATTAAGTAAAGATCATGTTCCATGAAGATATTTTGTAAATTTCCTTCCATAAATATATCAAAACTTTATTTTTTTTATTTTTTTATTTTAATTATTTTTTTAATTTGGACAACTTTAAAGGCGATTTTCTCAATATTTAGATTTTTTTTTGCACTCTCAGATTCCAGATTTTCAAATAGTTGTATCTCAGCCAAATATTGTCCTATCCTAACAAACCATTCGTCAATGAAAAGCTTATTTATTCAGCTTTCATGTATAATAAATCATGTATAATTTTTTTTTTTTTTTAATTGACCCTTAAGACTGTTTTTTTGGTCCAGGGTCACATTTGAACTGTATTGTATTTTTTAATTGTTAATTGTGCTAAATGAACATGATAATTTCACACAACCGATGTTTATCTAACAAGACAATTAGTGTCTCAGTAGCTACACTGATTAACAGAAATGTCTGCTTATACACAGGGCAGAATTATCTTTCTGTTATGCCACAGCAGTGTTGGTTGTCCTTGAAAAGCCTCACAAATACAGAATAAAGAGGAGGAGAGTGAGGGGAAGAAAATACTTCATGCTTGAGTGGATTTGTTGGCCTTTGTATATGTCAGTGTTTTGACATCTGAATGATTTACATTGTAAATATCTCAGAATTAGGTAGTCCACCATCCCCAGAGATGGCTGGCTGGTGGCGACAACTACAAATGTGGATTACTCTTAGTAAACTTCTTTTGCAACACCCTCACCACTTTCCTCATTACCACATACAGACTTCTCTAAACATTTATCTCAGTCACTGCTCATCAGTCTGTATTCTCATGTGTATTCTTAAAAAACCAAATGGGGACAGCAGACTGCTACACTGGTCCATTTGCAACAAAACCTAAAGAGACCCAGAAATGAAAATTGTCACTTACTGTACTCACCGGCTTAGTGTTACAAACCCATATGACATTCAGTTTTTTGGGTGAACTACTCCATTACACCATCAGAGAACTTTGATTTAGTGTGTAAAGTAATCCATTCTTGAGTCTGGCTGTTTCTCTTTTTCCACTCAAGGGGTCTATTGAAGAACGTCTGAAACAGTTGCAAGATGCCCACAGAGATTTTGGCCCCGGATCACAGCACTTTCTTTCCAGTAAGTGTGGTAACTCATTTGAAGCTGTAGAGTCTTCCTCTGGAGTGTGATGCTGAGCACAGGGAGAGGGGTTGGCAGGACTGTGTTTAAGTGGGCAGACTGGGCTGTGACTTTATTCATTCTCGCTGTCACTCAGTGCCCGGTCTAACATTGCAGGACAAAGACAGTGCCTGCTACACACTTAGCCTCATTTAGAAGTTGTCCAAACTTTTCTGGCTCCCTAAATCACTACAAATCAGTACTACATTTCTACACTAAATGAGGACACAGGGAATGGCAATTTCAAGTGACATTCTAGAAGTGTTATGGTACTTGGTCTTATCGTGGACCATTTGGACACGGTCTGGGCAAAGATTTGACCCTCAGTTATGAACGAAGCTCCCTTAAATACTCACAACTGAATTTTAAAGCTGCCTTTTTTGCTTATTAAAATAGGTTTTACACAAAAACACATGAAAAGCACTATAGAGAAATATCACTCAAATGTAAATGTAAAATCCTGACATATGTATTCTAGAAAAAAGCTGTTTTGCTTTAACCAAAAACTTTAACCAAATGAAAGTTAGCAAAAACAAAAACTGAGTGCATAGTTTAAGAGTTAATTTATTTAGCTTATTAGCCTTTAGCTCCGCCCCTTATCTGAATATGAGGCTCAGAGGATTATTTGTTGTTTTAGCAAGATTAAATCTTGCTCGACTGCCAATAATGTTTTAATAATCAAAATCAATGTAAAATTGCACCTGTTTGTCAGTAGCTCAGGATTGCTGGTTTATTCATTTTGTGATTTCACTGGAACAGATAGTGAGTTAGGATAGAGAAATAAAAAAGTATAGTGTACTTAGTTATGTGCGGAGGTGGTTCGCTGTTCTCTCTCTTACCCCTTTGGTCTGCCACTGACTAGACTAGAGGGAAGGATAATACTCGATGTAATTTTACATAAACCAAATATTTAAAAAATGCTGGCACCTAATCCGTTTCAGATTGTAAAAGCAGCTGAGAAGAAGGACAGGAGTGCTGAAGCCCTCTAAACAGAGTCCAGAATGACCACAGTGACCATATAGTTCTCAGTTTTCACCATTTGTATCTCATAGCAGAGCAGCGTTTGACCTTAGGGATTCCATATAAAGAGGTTTGCAAAGCTACACTCAGAAAAGCTTTCTACCATTTTGAACAATTTTGAGGTGCTGTTGTTTAATAGCCTCTCCGTGTGGAAGCAGTATTCTTGAAGGACCATGAGCGGTGCCGTTTGAGATTTTCAGAATAGCTTTTCATGCTCGACATGTCTGTCTGATTGATATTGCCCTCTTTCTTTCTCTGTCACTCCAGGCTCTGTGCAGATTCCTTGGGAACGTGCCATATCCCCCAACAAAGTGCCATACTACATCAAGTAAGTCCAGCCGTAAAGCATCAACAGTCTATGAGTGTCAGAAACGAGAGAGACAATGTAAAACCGTGGGATGAGCATGTCAGATTATCAGGTATAGAGAGCAAACTCAATTACTGATCCCTGGGGCAGAAGATTATTGCACTGTGATCTAAAAAGAAAACAACATTTCAACTGTGGCGTTCCTTTTGTCATGCGGCCTTGTGCGTTTTTAGCAATTTGAGTTTATTAATGTCACAACAGAGTCTGTGTTGTGTGGGAATTGCAGAGGTTGGTGTCTTCAGTTGAGAGAAAGAAGGTCTGTAATAACTGAAAGATTTATGTTGGAATACAAGGAACTGTGAAGTTTTTTTGTCATTTAAATAAAGCAGTAATAAAATCTAAATATTAGATACTTACTTACAGTAAATTAGGAATGTTGCAACTGCAATAAACAGCAATAAGTTAAGTACGAAAATGAATGACACTGAAATTAAAATAAAAGATAAAAAAATGTAAATACATAAAAATTAATAGAAATGACAGAAGTATATAACAAAATTGCTAAAACTTATATTATTATATAAAATATATAAATTATATAAATTTCAAAAAATATTTTAAAATACTGTAATAGTAATATAAATAATAGTATTATTTATAAAACATTATAGTATTTATTAATGTTTTGAATGCCATGAAGTGCCATGTGAGTATTCTCTGAAGTCGCAGGAAATTATATCAGGGCAATGCTAATTGGCTGATGGAATTACAAGAATACATGCCTAACCCTGACGTCAAAGAAGCATTTCATAGTTCTGATAAAACTGCTCTTTTCAGACCCCCTCACTCAGTTATTTGTTCCTCTGATTTATTCCTCTGATAGTTTTTCATGGCTGCTGGTGCTATAGAGGAAGGCACGAGTACATGTTGCAGCACACATGCATTGGCTTTGTGAAGATGTTCTTATTCTACATGCCTGTTCGTCAGATTTGAATTCAAGCTATGTTTAGCCATGAGCTTTTCTTTGAATGTCACAAGGCAGCCCTTGTTGATATAAGCACTCAATGGCTCTGAGAATCTTTGTTCAAGATTACTGTGATTTTGAGTACTCTCTCTCTCTCTCTATACTGTTGTAATGTTTCAGATTTACGGGATGGCATATTGGTGCCTTCACAGCTTATAACCATATATTAAATCAAGTGATATAATGTTAATATAATCTACTTGAACTATCTAAATCTACTTGAATTTTCAAAAGCTTTTTACTGTAAAATGTACTGATAAGCACTTTATTAATGCAGGTAGTAAAATAAAAAGTCACATAATGAATTAGAGTTCATCATAAGAGGCTTTTGGACAGTACTCATATACAGACAGTGCACAGGGTCATACACACAAAGACAATACAGCATCAGGGTGACCAACCAGACCTCACAGGAAAACTATTTTATGAGGTGCCCTATGAATGACTTTTGTATGAATGACTTTTAGAAAAAAAATTAAAAAGGTCAACCCTAACCCCACCACTAAACATAACAGTCACCGAGAGGTAAGCAGATTGTGTGAGAAATGTAAAAATTCTTACAAATTAGCCACCAATTCACTAAAACATAAAAGTTACTAATTGCCATGAGATTGCGTTTGGGTAACACACAACAAAAAATGCAATAAACATTAACTAAATGACAGACAGTGTGTCACAAAACACATTACTGTGCATTACTGATAACAAAAATAATAAGAAACTAAATCACGCAAGAACCCTATGGTTTTGTATAAAAACATTTTTACAGTATTATTAAAGTTTTTTTTAAAGTTTACTTAGAAATTAGTATTCAGGTATCATTTATGCACCCTTCACTCCTCCAAATATAAAAGGGGTTTTCGTTCTGTCGCAAAAGGTGAAAAGCCGTTCCTGTGTGAGTCGTAACCCAATTTGAATATGCAGAAAGCGGCAGCAGAGGGGAAATTTTTCAGTCTGTAATGACTAAAATTTGCATTTGTGTTGCATAGAAGAAACAAAGTCATATGGGTTTGGAGTGCCATGAGGGTAATAAATAATGAAAGAATGAGTAAATAATGACAGAATTTTCATTTTTGGGTGAATTAGTCCTTTAATGTTTCTCTCACGTGTGTTCTCCCTCCTCACTCTATGTTTTTCTATTTTTGGCTTCGCTACTCTGCTCTTACTTCGCTCTCTACTCTCCCCTTTTATAGCCATCAGGCTCAGACAACCTGCTGGGACCATCCAAAGATGACTGAATTATACCAAGCTCTGGGTGAGGCAATTAAACACAATTAAACTCTGCTCTTATATCTTCTATGTGTCTACTTCCCACTGGGGAACCATAGTGTGTTTCCCCACACTCAAGCTCAAATACACCAACTAGAAGACGGTCTCACACTGAGCTCGGTTTCTTTACCTGGACCTCTCATTATAACCTAATATTTCATCCCATCCCAGAGATGTCAACAGCTGTCTCGTTAACCCAGGGGCAGCTGGGCCAACCTTACGATTGCTTTGCCAACTTCTAATTAATGATGATTAAAGGGCGTTTACTGTGTGTGTTAATCCGATGTGATGTGACGCGAGTTGTCTAAACACTCCTGCACGGCATGAACATAAACCGCTCAACCCCACCGAAGTGACACATTGCTTCCTGCCTCTCTGCTTGCCTATGTTAGAGCTCAGCTATTCTTTTGCTGCTTTTTTCTCTCCTCATGAATGATATTCTCTATTTTTCCTCTCCCATCTCCCCTGCTGCTCTCTCACAGCGGACCTGAACAATATCAAGTTCTCTGCATACCGGACGGCCATGAAGCTGAGGCATTGTCAGAAGGCTTTAAGATGTATGTAAAAAGAAGCACCCACACTGGCTTGCCCTTTTCCCTCTATTGCTCTTTGAGTGCAAGTCATTGATTATTCACGAATTTCACGTACAGAGCTGGCCCTGCTGTGCGCCTCTGATCCGTCTTTTTCATTAAAGCCCAGTGATTTTTATGCAGCTTAATTAAGCCTAATAATTGGTGTGATTGTACTTCTTCGGGGGAGGTAATTAAGAAGTCTGCATGAGGAATTAACCACTGTTCCCCCTGTGACACGCTTTGTGGGTGGAGGTTTATCTGCCACTGTCCAGACAGGAGCTTTCTCTCATTGGCAGTTCTCTTCTTTCCTTCAGCCTCTCCACTGTGTACATAATATAAATATAAATGTGTCCATGTAGGTTAGTTCTACTTTCAGGAGCCTTTCAAAAAATAATATTGCACTGAAAAAAAAATCTGCTATAATACAATAAAATATTTATGATTTATGTGTTGCTTGCAAAATATTTTATTTCCTTAGAATACACATCTACACCTGAATGTCCATCAACAGCAAAATATGCTTTTTGCAGGAAACTGATGTAGTTATATAACATCTAACTAGCCAAATGTTCTGAACCCAAAGAGTCATTCTATAAAACTGATGCCTTTCCCCTTTTGAGAAGCTGATTTAAGCAAATAATCAAGGAACTTTTTCTTTTTCAGCTGTTACTAAAATCCAATGTACCATCTCAAGCTAAACACACACACACACACATATACACGCATATAAAACCTAATTATGTTGATGGTTTTACAGTTTAATTTAAGTTTGTGAAACTAGGTGCTTGTTTTCTACAAATTTTGTTCAAGGTAACAGGTTTAAGATTGCCCTCAATTGACAAACATGTCAAAACAAATGATAAAGTGGTAGATGAGACTTTGACTTGTGCTTGAAAAGTTTGCATCTTGAAAGGATGTACAAAATATATTTCAGAAATTCAAAGCATTTTTTTATTAGTTAACATTAACAACAATCTAACACATAAAAACTCTATATACCTGTAGGTATATCTGAAGGAAAACAGATGGCACCTGTGTTGTAGAATCATCCTCATGGAGAAAGCATGTTCAGGGCTAGCAGGTTGAATCCACCACTGAGCATGGCATGTGCCTTTTAACATCTCTCAGGACAGGTTACTGCTTGCATCTCTCTCTCTCTCTCTCTCTCTCTCTCTCTCACACACACACACACACATTTCTAGTTTGCTAGTCCATGTCATTAGAGGAATTAATAACCACGCTGCTATAGAAACAGTGCTTTTTTGTGAGCCTGGCTAAGATGATTGAGGATGGCTGTATAAAATTAACATCTACAAAGGCCTGTTAGAGTCTCTAGCTGCCCACCTAACCCTGAAAGCACCGTGGCCATGCTGCTTCCATATTTCAGCTCATTATCCAATTAGGATGACATCAGCATACAGCTTTAACCCTGTACTCTCACTGCCGCACAAGAGATTGCCAGAGGAAATTATGTTATAGCAGTCAAATCAAATTAGTTAACAGTCCACACATGTACAGTAATAAGCATCTGTCCTATTTTTATGTGTGTGTGTGTGTGTGTTTTTCTAGTGGACCTGCTGAAGTTAAGCAGCGTGGTGGATGTGTTTCGAGAACAGGAGCTGCAGCATGCTGAGCACATTATGGATGTGGTCGAGGTCATCCATGCTCTCACTTCCCTGTATGAGAAACTAGAGGAGGAGAGGTCCATCCTGATCAATATCCCCCTGTGCGTCGACATGTGTCTCAACTGGCTGCTGAATGTTTACGACAGGTACTGATGGTAATGTCACTCACGACCCATTTGACCTGCTCCAACAAATGATGTCAAACCAACCCTGCACCCTCCTGCTGTCTGTGAGACACTTTTACTGGTTAGTCACACACTGCGTAAAAAAGGGGTGCCCTGTATCTGGGATTTAAGGGTTAATGATGTGACACTTGTCTAATAATTTATTGAATGAAACATGCATTTCTGCATTAAATTGATTTTAATATTTTTAAGTGGCTATATATATATATATATATATACAAAGAGTATAGTTTCTAAGAACTTGGCACATGTGTTTCAAAGATTTTTAGATTTTTCCATTTTATTTAATGTTGACACTCTTATATGTCATTGACCCTTAAATCTTTCACTTATAGGCAAAGCTGCGTTCTCCGTGTTCCACAGTTAAGTGAATTAAAAGATGACTACGGCACTGAGACATCACCAGCAGGCAGCTAATCAGACTGTAGGAGTTAAAAGCCCCACTGCTTGACTCAAAGTATCGCATTCTGTGCCAAGCTCTTAGCTTCTTAGCCAAACGTTTAAAAAAACAGATTCATTTATTTAATTATTTACTTGTTTTTCATTATCCTTCGTGGATTTGTCTCAAACATATACTAGACTCTTAACTACCTGCTACTAATGACTGGAAACCAGAGCTCTCACCCTGCGAATAATTGGTAGTAATTGCTTTTTTGTTTTGCTACAAACGCTGGATGTGAATAAGAATGAGCAGCATGCATGAGGATGATAATGACAAGCTCTCAGTCAAACAAGAAAGCCAAACAAGGTAGGAAATGTTCCCTTTAGTAGCAATACTGACAGGGGATTTCATGTTATACAAAGCAAAATGTGATTTGGTAGTGTTTGATCAGGGTTTTTTTTTTGCGTCTGTACAGCAATCAGTTTAGATTTGCTCGTGATATCCTGGTCTCAGTGGAGCTCAAATGCTTCCTGACCTGTTTTAGAATCTTTTTTTGACAGGCCTATCTGGTGCAATAAATGTGAAATGTCTTTTCCTGTAAGCATAAAACATTGAATAAGACAGGAAATGTACCACTATACAAATATCTAAAAGTACACTGTGTATATATTTGCTATATCGCTGTATTTTGCTCGGCTTGCAGTAGCAGGTCCTGGCAGCCTCCTCATTAAGGATTCAGATGGCTTGGAGGAAGTTATTCCTCCAGAGTAACTTCATATGTTGACCATATATCCGTGGTAGCTTATTAATGACTGTAGTGAGAGGAGGCAGTTGCTGGGATGATTTTTTTCATCCCAGCAGTACATGGAGAGAGAAAGCAGACTGTACAACATGATGCAAGGCCCTTTCAGTCCTGTTTGGTGCCGTTTACTGTAGTTACTCCATAGTCGTACTAATTGACCAGATCATTTCAATAAAGAACCTTAGTGAATTTTTAAATGTGTGTTTGTGTTTCTTTCTCTAGTGTTCGTAATGGTAAGATGCGAGTGCTGTCCTTCAAGACGGGCCTGGTTATTCTATGCAATGCAGACATCCAGGAAAAGTATAAATGTAAGTAGAGGGCCATGTCACATAAACGTGATGTCTTTCTGTACAGTCTGCCTTCCCAATTCTCTGTCCTTTATCTCTACCCCTAAACCCTTACCTTGTTTCATGAAGCCATATTTAAGCCACCACTGGTCCCCACAACATACACTACTGTTCAAAATTTGGGGTTGGGAAGAAGTCTTTCATCTTAACATAGGCTGCATTTATTTGATCAAAAATAAGAACAGTAATATTTTGAAATATTATCACAATTTAGAATAACTGTTTTCTATTTTAATTGATGGTTTTAATGGTATTTTAAGTTTTACTATCCTTGTTAGGACTTTTGGGGTCACCTTGTGTGACCCCACACTGTCAGCAAAACTTGATCCACACACCACCTTGTCCTTTTTTTTTCTTTTTTTTTTAGAATCTGTGGTCCAGTAACACTAAAGTAAAAATGTCACAGTGCAAAGTCCTAGTCTTTCTCTCACAGGGTTTCCCTTCCAATCTTCTCTAATGCTTTAAAATTTCATCAGTGGCCTAAAATCTCATCTGCTGTTGTGAGAATGGGTTAGGGGGTAATTTGACAGGGCAGACACAAGCAGGACCCAGTAAATAAGAGTCAGGCGTGGTGCACTGCAGAAAGCATTAGAGGAGAAGAGTCTGAGCCAGATGTGGATATCCTCGAGTTGGAATACAACCATCATAACTCGCAAACATTGACTAAAAATGTTTTATATCTGTAAAGATGATGAACACTGATTGATTGGTCTGTCTTGATCTCTTTGTTACCAATGTCTTTGCTATTTCAATAGTAAAAAGCACATGAGCTCTTACTTAGAGTGTGTAGACAGGGGGACCTATTGGTCATGTACAGATTAAGGTCCTGCAGGGCCCCAGGGCATCAGCCTCTTTGTGGAAATTGCATTTTTTTCCATTTAGAAAATCCTGTTTAGGATGATAGCTGTGTTTTGGAACAAGCTGGTCTAAACTGGTCATTAATTGGTTGACCAGCCATCTTGTTCCAAATCCAACTGGATCACCATAAGTAGCTGGTTTGTTGGTGGTGAACAAGCTTATACCAGCCAAGCTAAGACCAAAAGAAGCCACCTACTAGCTGAAATAGCATTTTCCATCAAAGAACAGACTTTGTAATAAAGTCCCAATTTTTATATAAAGTCACAAATACAAGAAGTTGCAATAAAAATGTAATATTGTTGCAGTTAAAATAATCACACCTCGTGTGCAATACTTTCCAAAAGAGACACCAGTGTACCATGACTGTTATACAACATCAAAGCTGCAATAAAGGATTCTGTGAGTGCTGAGGAGGGACCAGGAACAAATAACATCTCTCATTTCTTTGTTTATTTCATATCATGCCAACAGCCACTGGCACAAAGCGCTGTTCATCTGTCTATATCAATTTTACATCTACAGTGGCGTGTTTTTGGGTGTCAGGCCTCTTAGCTTGAGGGCCCTGGCAGTCAGAGGATCCTGGGCTCTGGCCTTGATTGACCCATCCATAATCTGTCCTTGGACTAGACTATGTATGAGGCTGGTTTACATGTGAGTGTGAATGTGTGTGCCCGCACAGCAGGAAGGTCTGCGTGTGCCAGCCACTTTAGATGGTGCTATTTTTACTGGCACTGCAGAGAACATTCTCACTCCTGTCAAGATCATTCTGCTCAGTGATGGCTAGATTCATGACACATACCGTTTGAGCCGTTCGGCTCTCTCGGCTAATGTTAGCCTTTTGTCCACATTTACACCAGTGCTTGCATGATGCACACACTTGCATATCTTGACAGACTCCACTCTGCCAAAATTATTTTCTTGCTTTTCAAATATTTTTATTTTCAAGTGAAAAAAATATTTTTATTTTCAAGCCATCTCTCCTCACAACTCTATAACCTAAAGCCATTTAAGTCTCACATTCTCAGTTTGCCCACCTCCAGGTTTCTGCACACTGGCACAGAGCTCCTTTTCCCTTGTGCCTCCTTTTAGTGCAGCATTCAACCACGTCTTCTCTGTGTGTGTATTGCAGACCTTTTCAGACAGGTGTGTGGTCCAGGTGGACTGACAGATCAGAAACATCTCAGCCTGTTACTGCACGAGGCTATTCAGATCCCTCGGCAGCTCGGGGAGGTGGCGGCGTTTGGAGGGAGCAACGTGGAGCCCAGTGTCCGCAGCTGCTTTCGAATGGTAAGACTTCAGATTCTCTCTTTCAGTATCTCTCATTTTCTCTGATATGCTTTCTGTTTAGATGATGAAAGGGCCTCCCTCTACACAGACCCTTTGCTCTCTGTGATGAGCAAATCTTCTTAAATATTTGTACCAGAGGCACACTTTCTCACTTTCCTTCTTTATTGCCTGTCACATTTCTCTCTCGCCCTCGCTCTCTCCTAACTAGGCTCTGCTTCTCCTGGGTTTTTGGGCTGGAACGTACAGAGATTAAAGAGCTGTTCTGTGACTTTATTCCTTTGGGTTTTAGTGAGTCACTGGCCAGAAACATAGTCTACGCAAATGCTTGGTCAGTACTTGGTAGTCCTGTTGTGCTTATTAAATGTGCATTTCTCCTTCACTGTGCCAACGCCAAGCTTGCATACTCAAGGGGGCAATAGAGTTACCTTCAAACATCTGTGGCATTAAAAGAGAAGTGCATAATTTCAATGCCATTAACAGCACTAAATGAAATAGCAAACACAATGGCTATTTTTAAACGTTTCCCTAAATGCTCCCCATCAGCCATTGGTTGCAATGTTTTGATCACACCACAGAGACACGGGTTAGACTGGTTGGGAAATCAACCAAAAATGGCTATCTTTTGTCTTTCTATATTCCTGGTATGCAGAAAAGTATTTTACAAAATAAGAAAATAATACACATAGACCTTAAACCAGATGTGTTGTTATTCAGTTAACCAGCTTGGAAGCTATTCAAGAGTTAAACTAATTTTAAAAGCTGCTGTGTTATTTTAGATTGTTTAAAATTAGATTATTTATCGGTCTGTTATACCAAAAAGTGTTAATGCTTATCAACACTGTCTCAACTAATGACATAACTGGCAGGACTAATTTTCAAATGTATAGGAAACCTGTCTGGAAGAAAGTGTTTTTGCTATTGACGCTAGAGGCACACATTTCACTTTAACACTACCTTTCACAAGTTTGGGCTCATGAAGGTTTTTTAAATGTTTTTGAAAGAAGTCTCTTATGCTCACCAAGGCTGCATTTATTTGATCAAAAATACAGTAAAACTGTAGTATTGTGGAATATTATTACAATTTAAGCAAACTGTTTTCTATTTTAATATATTTTAAAATGTAATTTATTCCTGTGATGGCAAAGCTGAAATTTCAGTCAGTAATATCCGGACTTGGTGCTCAAGACTGAATCATTATCACAGTTGAAAGCAGTCATGTTGATTAATATAGCATTTTTTTTTTATTGAATTTTTCAGTAACAATATAAGTCTTTACTGTCTCTTTTATCAATTAAATGCATTCTGAATGAAAGTATTGATTTCTTTAAAAACAACAACAATAACAACAACAAAATTAACAGTGGTGTAAATTGAGTTGCGTTCAATTGCGTTGGTGTGAAATCAAGCTTTCCAAAGAGTTTGGGTTCATATACTTGCATAGAGTGTGTTTCAGACTTTGATAGTCTATGCTAATTATGGAAAATGAAGGTGTAATGCTCGCTGACATCTTCTCATCCATCTTTACACTTATGAGGCTGTAATTCAGAAAATGCAGGGGCATTGCAGTGGAACGTAACCTTCTGGCATTTCATTCTACTGATGGCCTAATTATGAAATTGGTGTAGGGCACAGGTTTCTTGTAGAATGGCTTTAAAACTTTCATTCTTAGGTCTGCCAGCCCTTAATTAAATCCTGTTCCATTCAAGAGCATGTGTGCAATTTCAGGCACATGTAATTAAAATTCATTTATTTTCACATTTGTTCCATGTTTGCCTTTATAATTCTGGAAGAAATGCCAATCAGTGCTTTCCAATTACACACTTTTTTCACTAGCTGCATTAATCATGACCGATCAAGAATGATGCAGCGTCTAGATGAAAAGACTGGTTCACTTTGTTTGAAGTTATGGACCATCTCATGGGAAACTCTGTCCCTGTGGTATGGACTGTTTAGAAGATCCTCTTTTGTTGTTTCAGTGAAACTTCCACTCAACTCCTCACTGCACACTTTGGTCTCAGTCCCAGACTACAAACACTGCTAAAGACACACACACACACACACACACACACACACACTGCCTTGCCTTCTCAGGAGACGACACACTCCAGCGACTACTAAGAGCCACGCTAGAGATACTCATGTTAATTATAAAGCTCTGCCCGAGCTTCGGAGTGTGCCCAAGGGAAATCAACCTTTTAATGCATCTTCGATGCGTATTTAATGAGAATTTAGCACGTTCCAGATTTTTATGTCATCCTCTTTTATTAGGGTTATTGCTTGTCATCCGTTTCCCACTGTGTCACTATAACAAGGGACGGCCTCTCTGAGATTGTATCCTTCCCTTTCATGGGGCCGTGATTGCCCTGTATCGCATGAGTACTTTTAAGGGACATGCTCTGATAGGGTGCTTGTGCCCACCAGCTACCAGAAGTTGTTTTGGTGCTTAATTGGGCATGCATAATGAACAATATGTCTTCTATGTATCTGGATTCATGCTACTTGTTGCTGTTTGATTTTTATCTTTCTCGTGTGTCTCTTCTGTGTCTACCACTAGGCTCCAGGTAAGTCAGCAATCGAGGTGTCTCACTTTCTGGAGTGGATGAGCCTAGAGCCTCAGTCTGTGGTGTGGCTTCCTGTTCTGCACCGGGTAACTGTAGCCGAGACCGCCAAGCACCAGGCACGCTGCTACATCTGTAAGCAGTGCCCTATCAAGGGCTTCAGGTGAGCTGCTGCTGTGCTGAGTCATTTTTTGGAGAAAGATGGCACAGATACCTCTTTCGTTATTTTTTTTAGCTACTCAAAATAAATTATTTAAAAAATCCACTTTTAGCTGATCAAAGATTTTGAGGTAATAGCATTGAAGTTAAGAACTGCAGAGGGAGTAGTATACATAGGTTATTAATGGACTGGGTTTTAATTAGGGCTGAGCTTAATTGAATATGTGAATACTTTTAAATGTATATTCTTTTTTTTTTTTAATTTGGCAAAAATCTTTGTTGCATAGTTTAATGTATTTTCATCTCTTATTTATGCTTTTTGTACTTCAAAGGGAAACTGAATGCATTAAAACTTGCACTGTTTAAAAGAGGTAAAGTTGAGGGGGAAAAAAAAGTAGAATTACTGCTAAAAACAGCTTATTAACCAGAATACAGTATGTACACTACCACTCAAAAATTTGGGGTCAATAAGTTTTTTTAAAATAGACTTTTTAATAGATCAAAATGATCAAAACTTAATTTATTTTAAACTTTCTATTAATAAAGAACCCTGAAAATATTATCACAATTTCCACAAAGATATTAAGCAGCACAACTGTTTTCAACATTTATAATAATAGATTATAATTATTAGACTCATTTTTAAAATTCACTGAAGACTGGAATAACGTCTGCTGAAAATTCAGCTTTGCTATCACAGGAATAAATTACATTTTAAAATATATGAAAATAGTTATTTTAAATTGTAATAATATTTTACAGTATTACTCTCTTACTGTATTTTTGATTAAATAAATGCAGGCTTGGTAAGCATGAGAGACTTATTTTTAAAAACATTAAAGCATCTCACCAACACCAAACTTCTAAATGGTAGTGTACAATAAGTAATATTGTGTTTTATATGCTGGTTTTCTGGTGTCTTGATTACCTAGCCAAAAATGTATCTTAGTCAGTCTACTTCTGCAGAAACAGCCAAGATTTGCTGGTGAACACAAGTGCTAAGATGACTCCCCATTTAGACCTATACTAAACCATCACTATCTGGCATAAAGCACCCTGCTAGTCTTAAATTGTTATGATCAGCAGGGTAGTTGAGATTCATGACTTTAATCTATTCACAATCCTAAAATGAACACATCAATATTTGGATGTAAAATGTGTTTCATCAGATACCGAAGTCTGAAACAGTTCAATGTGGACATCTGCCAGACGTGTTTTCTGACGGGCCGGACTACCAAGGGCAAGAAACTACACTACCCCATCATGGAGTACTACACCCCGGTACATATGCTTTGTTACTTGCTGAGGTTTCTTGCCAACTGGCAGCTTTGTGCTTGCTCAAAGGTTTCAAATTCAATCACTATTGTACAAGGCACTACGCAAAATAAATATGAATTGAACCAAATTGATCTCCTGCAGTGAAATACAGCACAAGGCCATTCGCTTAATGGTTTTCCCATGCCCCAGTCTGAGTTTTATAGGTGGGCGTCTTTATTATGCACCGGCTTTTTGTGGCTGCTCAAAAGATGATAAATTGAGATGGGAGGAAGACGAATGTTCTGTGGAGGAACTGATGTGTCGGAGGAATGTTACGAAGGGGATGTGTTGTGTCTCAATCGCTCATGTTCTTTCGTTTTTCTCTCTCCACTGGCTCTTTTTCTATCTCTCTCTCTTTCTGAATCATTCCAGACGACCTCAGGCGAGAAGATGCGGGACTTCGCAAAGACGCTAAAGAACAAGTTCCGCTCGAAGCAGTATTTTAGTAAACACCCTCAGAGGGGATACCTGCCCGTTCAATCAGTACTGGAGGTGGAGAGCTCCGAGACGTGAGTCTGACTTCCTGTCTCCACTGATGAGAATCACACCTATGCGCGTTGTGCTCTTTTTGAAGGTTTATAAGTGGAGAACCGAGGGACTGAACATAGCACACTGCAAACAATTATTTTCTGTCCTGTTGAAAAGAAACATTTTAAACCAGCTTAACACTAGAACTACCGGAATTCTATAACTACTAGAATGGCCACAGCGGTCATTCTGATCGTTCATTCTAGACTGAACTGAATGCCATTTTTGTCATATCATATTTACATTCGAAGCTTCTATTGAGGTTTTACAATGAAGCTTTGAACGTCTGTCATCATATTTTATGAAGTCATCACTCTAAAAAATACAATAATAATATTTATATTTTTCTTTAAATTTATATTTAAAGAAAATTATATTTAAATTATAAATTATATTTAATTTATATTTTTTGTAATATATAATTGTGTAAGAGCTACACCGCTCCTGAAGGTGCGTGCCTCGCTTTGTGTCTGGCAAGCGGGAGAGCAAAGGTTTTTCACCTCAGTGAAAATGTTGTATTTGAAAGTCTAAATGCCAACAAATATGAACCGAAGCAGAATATTTCTGTAGATAAAACATGTTGTGAATTTTGGAAATGATTAAATATATATTTATTTTTTTCAATTTTTTTTTAGTTGGGATAAAGATGAGAACCTTGCTGGTTTGCTGGTCTTGACTGGATTAAGCTGGTTTCCCAGCCTAGCCAAGGTTATCTTATCTCCAGCTGGTTTAACTGGACATCCATCTATTTTCCCATCCTGACTAGCTAAAGGCACCCAAAGTCCTCTAAATCAAGCAAACAGATCAGCCTGAGCAAGTTCATAGACCGGCTAAGACCAGAAAACTAGGCATTCATACATACAGTAAAGCTACTTTGTTAACAGATGTGTGTGTTCTTGTTTTGACAGGCCCTGCTCATCTCCCAGGCTGCCTCATGCGGACACACACAGCCGGATCGAGCATTTTGCCAGCAGGTACGAGTTCAATCTCACACGGACAGTGATCGCACCTCACTTATGCTCTGATATTCTCCCAGCAGCCACTTCTGCTCACTCCCCTGAGCTCTGATTGGCATATTGATCCTTTTTGCATGGACACAGTGTTCCAAACAGCAGGGCCTTAACAACAGCCTGGGAGGAAGTGAGAGGGATGTGAAAAGAGAGAGAGAGTGTGAGAGATGGCATTCAGAGGGGTGGACAGGGGTCAGCTGCTTTAGACTAGAAGAATGAAAGCTCAACCCACAAGGTCTGGAGGGCTCGAGGGAGCTGCCAGCACGGATCAGTCTCGTTCTGGCCTTGATGGAGTACACATTACACACTCAGGAAACACTCAAACAGACATGCATTTGTACTCGAACATGTTAAAAAGCTTGTTCATACTTGCGCACAGTTATATTCGCGGGGTTTAGAATTAGGTGCAGTAGCACTTCAAGGCTTATGTCACCCTCACACATATTTGAAATCACAAAGAAATCTGGTTTAAACCAGCCTATACTTATTTTTTTGGTCTTCCAGCCTGGTCAAGCAGGTGCTTAGCAGGATAACCAGCTGGCCTCCTATTCATACCATCTGAAAAGTGTGCCAAATGAACCTAAAACCAGCCAAAGGAGACCAGCTAAGAGGCAAACCAGACTGGTTTGATGTTTTTTTTTTTTTTTTGGCAACACTTTACTTGAAGACTTTATATACTGTATAATGCATTATAAAGGTATTCATAATTTACATTGTAATGAATTATATATTTTCATAAATAATTGTAACTAAAGTTAAAATGGATTACAATATTTGCAGATTCGTTGTTACATCAAAAATTGGTTGACTGATGTGTTTTAATGCATTTATTTTGTAAAGATATAACAATGAACAGATATGTATTATACTTTATTTATAACTGTTTACAAATATCCATCTCATACAGGCCCGTAGCCAGCTATGAGGTCACTGAGGTCTGGACCTCGGTAAATTCTTCATGTTCAAAAATAAAATTTGTTCTCTGAATGACTAATTTGCAGTTAAACTCCTCATATGAATGTCTGCATGACATGTATAATTCAGTTTAAACAGTTCCGTGGTATGAAAATGATCGCTGCGAGACGCTGTCGGAGTGAACAAGGCTTGAAAGATTTGAGTGAGGGCGCAGGCGTTGTGTCGCCAGATCCAGCTATTCTATGTGTGTTTGGGATTTGTCTTAATTTAACACTTTAGAAAGTTAATAAAGTAAGAAGTTTCAGTTCATGGTCAGCGATATCTGTATCTTATCTTATTTGCAAAATATTTGAAATAACTTCGGTTTATTTATATTTATTTTTTGTTTTTTGTTTGTTTTATAGCAGTAACTGGCAACACTGTGCCACCAGCACTTAAACTGACAGTAATCAAATCAAAAAAGCCCACGGACATGTTATTGCTGACAGGATAGCACATTCGGTAAGGGAAACGCATATTTAAATATATGCAAATGTAATTGAGATCTGGGCGTGGTGGAGGGAAACATGTTGAGTAATTGGTCAATACTGCTGTATCCAAATATATTTAATATGTTGACACTCAAATAAAATGCTGTAAGAGCAACAGAAAAACAAACAGAAACTGTATGTCAATTATCAAACAATAAAACCAACGTAATAACCAATATGATAAGCAATAAGCAATTTACATCATACAATCACTAAGTGATAAATGTTAAATCATTTACCTAATAATCATTTAAGTGAGATGCACAATATACTATAAAAAATAGGAAAATCCATCACACGATTACAGTATGCGTTCTTTACAATCCATGCACACAGTGACAATGGTAAGAAGTTTATACAGTCACATTATGGGCCAGATTTACTAACAGCTTGCGCCAGCACAAACTGTCTTTTGGCGTTGAAATAGTACTGTCAGGATTTACTAAAGACGCAGTGAAGAATTGGCGCTGAAAAGGCATGGACACAGTTATTTTTGCACCTGACCTTAATGAATATGCATTTTCCTTTCAGACACAACATTTATTAATTTAACGCCCATAAAAAGCATGTCTTAAACTATTTTGCGCCTGTGTCGAAAGTAGATCACCCGCACCTAATGAGCATCGACTATGCTTAATTGCGACTACACGAATTTGTGCTGCGCTTGGTATATTGCGTTGGTCGATATCTAAATGAGATGTTGCATCTGTGTTCTTTAATTTGCGCATTCAGTAAATCACCCGCAGAAATTTCCACGCCCATCCGCACTGTTTTGTAATTGCGCTAAATTGCACTGTTTAGTAAATCTGGCCCCAAATGTGTTACAACTATGTCAAAAATCTGAATGAAAACAAATCAATGCCAAATACATAATCATTACAGACAAATTTCATTTAAGGTCATTCACAGTTGAAAATCACATGGGTTTGGAACAACATGAATGTGAGTAAACAACAAAATCTTCATGTTTGGCTGAACTAACCCTTTAATTCGGCTGTGGAAGCACAGTGAAGCTAACAGCCCAATGTGACTGGTTTGGTTTGACTGCAGCAAACGATCAGGGATGTGCTCCTCTGCCCTGACTAACTTCCCTGCCAACTACCTAAATACACACAACCACACGCACACATGAACACACAGATCAGCCCTTTGCCTACCCTACCATACTGTGCTGCCAACTGTCTCAGCTCACACCCTGCTGCAGCTCTTATCTGTACTACAAATAGACCAGAGTGCGCACACACACACTCTCTCTCTCTCTCAGCTTCTGTGTCCTTTTGTCTTCATCTGTCTGTCTCCTCCTCTGTCATATGCTTGATTTCTGCTCCTGCCTTTCAATGTCTTATTTCATTTCCCCCTTTCCTTCCTAATATCAATCACTTAACATAGCACACTTCTTCCTGTTGACTTGTCCTTTTTAATTCCCCAAATGTGTCTCTTCTCTCTCATGCTATCTCTGGTTTACCCAAACACACATCAGTGCCGTCTGCATTAGTTGTTCCTGCTTAAAACAATATTCGTTGTTTTTATTCAACTGTCACCAGTTAATGTTTCACAGGGGTCCGTTTGCGTCTGACTGATTGTGTAAAATGTTCTGGGATCATCGGCTCACAGAATGCCAACAGCCCTGACTAAATTAAATAAGAAAATGCCTGAATATTTAAAACACTCAGGGACATGACACTACATATCACTGGATACAAATGAAATTATAAAAGTGTGCTTCAGTGATCTGATGGCTTCCAATATTCATTTATTTTTTCAATTTGCAATATTTATCACAAATTGTTTAATATTATCTTAGCAATTTATTACCGCGTTCTACCCAGTGAGATTATTTTCATTGCCACTTGGAAACTGTCACTTATTTGCAGCATGATTCACATTATTTCTTTATTGAATTTGGCTGTTAATACATCTCTGACAAATGAAAAGCATGCTAATGAGCAAAATTATCAGACAGGCATCATTCATTTTTATTAAATTCCTCACTCTGGCTTTGCATGTTCACGTTTGATTCTCGACGTGCTTTCAGAAAACTCTCAAGCTTTCCATTAATTTCCTTGATTTTGTGCATTTGTGCATTTTTAAACTACTTGATCGAAGTGTCGGCTAAATAAGAAAAGACAAACATTTTATAGCTAAGGATGCTTCCATAAAAAATGAACAATCTACATGTCTTTGGCAGCCCATTGGAAAATCCCTTTCATTCACTTTTATCTGATAGTTCTGTCCTTCGCAAAATATGAGCGATAGAGAGCATGTGCTAAATGAGGTGGCACATTATTTATTTCCGACATTGTCAAGACTGGCTTTGAACTCTAATAGAAAATTAAATTCTTGTCAGATGTTTCAGATGGTATCTGCAGTAAGAGCGCAGAGGAAGAACGTCATAGCCAAGGGAACGGAGATTGTACGTGCGTTTATAGGCTAATCCAGAGTAATGACTGCAGGACCTCGAGATCGAGGGGGTGGGAGAATAAATCCACTGGCATTTGATGTTCTAGACTCGCCATACAGGGGTGGATTTGCTTGGATATGACAGAGTAAGTGTTCTGTACTGACAGCCTTTCATCCGAAGAACAGACAGCACCAGAAAGGCTGAACCACTGTTCTGAATCTCAACACACAATGTCCATTTCTTGACAGCGCTTCTCAAACGAGGAAATTGTTTGTCATGTACTCACTTGTCTGTGTTTGTGACCTCTCTTTTTCTCTAAAACAAGAAACCACACTAACCACACACTGAGAAACCCATTTAAACAACTCCAAAGACATACGTGTATGACCGCAATCTCCATTTGACCTCGCACCACATAATCTGTGACATCATCAGCGGTAGTAACACATTTGATTGGATCTAGCTGATGGAGGTTTCAGCGGATTCAATTAGGAGTCGTCCTAGCCAGGCAGTGGGGTTAACCAGGACAGTCTGCACCACCGTCATTGGCTGAAGGACACCTGGTGGGTGAATGTGTATCGACTTTCTGCTATTCTCTAAGGCAGCTCATCCTGCATGTGTGTTCTCTAGTCTGCTGTGTTCTGAAGTTCAATTCAGAGCTTTCTCTGGCAGCTTTCCTAGCAGCATGACATGAATGCACTTAGCACTCATCACGGTCTCTATAGAGGCTCTTATATTGTTGCTAATTCACAGGCTGTCCTGGTAAGGCAGTGAAATTTCCCTAGTCTCTCACCTAAAGGGTAAGCTGAGGCAGGGAAAGTGCAGAGCATTGCTAAAAGCAAAGTTTCACCCCTGCGTTGCTAATGGTAAGCACAGGGACCATTGTCCACTCCCTGCTGTGTTGAGAACACCTCTCTTGTGCTGGGTTAATCTTGTCTGTTCTGGATGACACACAATTATGCTAGAGGTGCAGGGTGAACCTTCTAGCCACGCAAACTCATTTTCATACATTGTTGAATTCTGATATGGGTGGGAGTGCTATTTGTTGCATTGCCCAAGTTGCCACAAGGGGCACTATAGTGAGCTTTATCACAGACAGACATTTTTCAAAGACATTATAGAGCCAGTTGCCACTATTATGGAGACGTTGCCTGTTTTTCTAAGTCCTCTGAAAACTGATTTGAAACAATATCTATTATGAAAGGTACTGCACAAATAAATTTGACATGATAACCTGGACCAGCCTGAAATGTTTATTTTAATTTATGACAGTTTTTAGCATGATTGAGCTAAAGAAATATGATTTATGATACCAATGTTGTCTTAATTTGTTGCCGATTTGACGTACACTAACCATTCAAAAGTTTAGGGTGAGTAAGATTTTATTTATAGTTTTTCAGCAGGGGTGCATTAATTTGATCTATAATGTCTGGGGCCATCAATTTAATGCGTTAATCTAATTAAATAATTGTGGAATAAACTTTGTAATGCAATTAGCACAGCCCTAATAATAACACTCCAAAATTTACAAAATTTAACAGAACAGCATTTATTAGAATTTTATATAGAATAGCATATATAAATAAATGCTGTTCTTTTAAATTTTCTATTCATCAACGAATCCTGAAAAAAAGCTGCTTTCAACATTGATGATAAGAAATATTTCTTGAGCACAAAATCAGCATATTAGAATAAATTGACACTAAATTGAATAAATTGACATGTGACACTAAATACTGAAGTATGTTGGCTGCTGAATATTCACCTTTGTCATCACAGGAATAAATAACATTTTAAAATATAAATAGAAAACAGTTATTTTAAATTGTAATATAATGTTTGAGTGTTTTTTTATGAGCACATAAATGCTGCCTTAGTGCGCATAAAGACTTCTTTCAAAAACATTTAAAAAAAAAAAAATTTAAAGTACCCTCCCCGAACAGTAGTGTATGTTGTTGAGACGTAAGCTTGATTTCATTCTTTCTCCATTCAAGTATAGGAGCTCTACAATTTCCTATATAGAAAATATTTTCAAGATGACCACAAAATAAACTATACCACTTTCATTACTTTTGCAATTGCATTTGGTGCTGCTAGATACATAGAAATGGCTCATTTCAGCTTTAATTTGGCTTTAGGTTGACACAAGGACTCAAGCTACAGTGGACCGTAAAACGTTCATACTGTATACTTTCGGGCATGGCATGTCAGTTGTATGCCACGTAATCTGTGGTGCGTGATGAAGATCTTTTTCATATTCGGTTTTTTACCGTGCCACTTGTGGCAGGGAATGGAAACTTGCAAGGAGTTTGGGTGAAAATACCCAGGAGAGGCGTTTATGTCATAAAAATTCATGTGACAAATGAAGTGAAAGGGGAACAGATTCTCCTCTGGCTTTGTCATGGAGAGAGAGAAAAGAGGGTGAAGCCAGGAGGAACAGCTTCGGCGTTGCATGATAATTTCCCACCCAGGTTAGTCGTGCACGGTATCTGAAAAGTCAGGGTAGGATAACAACATGTGATTTTTAGGTTGGAGAAGCTGCTCTAAGGTGTCTCTTATGCAGTCGCTGAGATGTCTCGATGAGTCACAGCTGTCGTCTTCTTTTCCTCTGCCAACCGTGTGCTATTCCATTCCTATGCTTCTTGTTTGAAGCCACCGTCCTTGCCACAGCAAACAAACTACAGAGCAGAGTGACTTTGCCTTTGTACGCCTTTCTATATGTTGTGACCCGTGCTCCATAATATGACATTTTCATTTCGCTTGCTCTTTTTAGGTTGGCAGAAATGGAGAACCAGAGCTGTTCCTTTTTCACCGACAGTCTCTCTCCAGATGAAAGTTTGTGAGTACACCACCTCCCACACACACTGTAATCTGTCACGGCCGCTAAGTCCCTGTGCATGGGTGTGTGGATGTGCGCATGGCCATGCATGCATGCCTCCATGTTTGGTGTGGCTGGGCAGTCACATTAATTAAAAAAGATAATGAAAATGACCCATGGCAATGTGTGCGTTAACCCTCCATCGTATTAAGTCTGTGTGATTAAGGAGCAGAACAGTAGGGATGAATAGAGCAGGCTTGGATGCTGACAGGAGGGAGAGAGAAAGAGAGAGATTGGGCTATTGAAATGCTACCGAACAAGATGTTAAGAGCTGCAGGACAGCGGACAAGGAAAGCCACTGAAATACGAGCATATATAGGTGAAATTAGGTGAGCCTGCACAAAATCAAAACTAATAAAAGAGGTCAGATCATCACAGCCCAGAGTCATGACTGCGCATGTTTTGTGCTGGAAATGACTCTATGAGTGAGAGAAAGAAGGAAATTTAAAGGAATAGTTCACCCAAAAATACATTCGTCCTCATGCCGTTCCAAAGCTTTATGATTTTCTTTCTTCCCTGCAACACAAAGGAGTCTCTTTTCAATGCAATTACAATTAGTTATCCAGTGTTAAAAAGCATGCAAAAGGACAATTAAGCCATAATAAAAGTGTTAAACATGGGTGTAGCTTGACATTTGAGCTTGTGGAGTCAAACTGATTTGTTCAGTCACACTTTTAAACACATAGTGTTTCTATTGCAAAGCTAAAAATTCAGTCTGTGTAACTCAATATTATGACTAGATCCGCAGCAAGTGCATGAGGTTGTCATGGCAGCCAGATACATAACATGAATTGCTGCGCTTAACTTAGCAAGTAACACGCTGAAAATAATGCTCTATAAACATGTTTGTCAACTGTCTCAAAGTGGGCATTTATTACGTATAAATCAAGGCGTGAATTACATATTGCTTTAAAACAGACATCTGTTTGACATGATTCACGTTAAACGCACAAAGTAGGCACACAAACACTTTAAGTTTAGTAAATCTCACTGAAAAGAAATGATTAAGCAATTTATATTGTACAAATTATGTTTAAAGGGATAGTTCACCCAAAAATGAAAATTCTGTCATTAATTACTCACCCCCATGTCGTTCCAAATCCGTAAGACATTCGTTTATCTTCGGAACACAAATTAAGATATTTTTGATGAAATCCGAGAGCTTTCTGACCCTCCATAGATAACAACACAACTACCACGTTCAAGGCCTAGAAGCGTAGTAAAGACATCTTTAAAATATTCCATGTGACATCAGTGGTTCAACCGTAATTTTATGAAATATGTAATATTTCAGCAAATTTTATTTGCACACAAACGTATTCTCGTAGCTTCATAAAATTACGGTTGAACCACTGATGTCACTAATGACAGAATTTTCATTTTTGGGTGAACTATCCCTTTAAATTTGGTTCTGTGTAAATTAAATAACATTTTGGCTGTAAATGTTCCTCCTCTGATATATCAAGCAACAAGCATGGCATTGCCATTTATTTATTTATTTATTCAATTGATGCAATTGGTGTATGTTGTAAAAATCGCTGAATATCAGTTTATGCTACATCAGGAAAGTAGTAGAATACTTTCCGTAAAATAATCTCTGTCAAAATGCAGATTTGTCACGTGACAGCTTCTTATGCAAATGAGATTGAGGGAGGCATTAGTAAGTTTGATTTGATTTGTTAATTTACCTGCAACATTGCAAAATAACAATTTAAAATGCATTAACATAACTACATTAAATGTAAATTTACTTTATAGTTCAAAATATTATTTGTTTAAAAAATATTTTGTAAAATCTTTAGTGACTAAAGGATTTTACAAGCTACACCCATGATGAAAAGAGTAAATATAAAGTAAATATCCACTTCATATTTTTGTGAGAACTGTTCTTTTAAAAGAGAGAGACAGTGCATCAGTGAGTAATGTAGTATATCTATTTGACACGGCATAATGTGCCATTTCCGTGGCTTTTACCAAATCTTCCCCGTCCAGCAGTCTATAAGTGGCCTTTGTTTACTGATGGCCCATGTAATGGCACCTGTATAATTACAGCAGAGTGCATGAAAACAGCTAGTTTTTTATTATTGATGTGACTAATGTGAGAGCCGTGATTATTTCAGTGCTTCCTGTGTGTAGTGATAATTTGTTTTTGCTCCTGTGTGCCTGTATTTTAGCTGTGCCTATTTAGCTTGTTGTATTTGATGGCAAGGAGAGCGCTTGGATTACCAAGAGTGTGCGTGTTTGTATGATCGCCTCTTGTTCAGCATCTACACTGCTGTTTGTTTTATGGATGATGGTGTGCGTTAGTCTGTGTTTGCATACACTCTAAACACTCCATCCGCAGTTTATGCAAAATATGCGTGCATGTGTTCTGTGATGATATGCCACTGCTGCATTGTGTGCTTTTGGCTTATGTACCTGCTGCTTTGTGTGCACGCTTGGCGCTGTGTGTGTCTGTCTGCTGCTGCGTGGCACCGCTAATGTGTTCAGTGTGCACTATCTCCTGTGTGGGGGGACTCAGGGATGAAGATCAGTACCTCCTACGTCACTCCAGCCCCGCCCTCGAGCAGGACTCCCCCCACGGCCACCTGCTGGCCCACCTGGACTGCCAGGACAGAGAAGAGCTGCAGCACACCCTCCAACGCCTGGAGAATGAGAACAGGTGAGGGCACAGCCAGGGGCATGTTCACACTTGAAGCTGAAATATGTAAATTGTGCAGCACTAATCTGAATTCCAAAAATAACTAGAATTTTAGATTTTTTTAAGAACATATGAATGATATTTAACCATGCAAAACTTACTGCCAAGATGCTAATGCTTTTTGGTTGTTAGTTCAATAAAAGCTTTATAAATATAATAAAAATCAAATAATAATCTCTCTCTATATATATATATATATATATATATATATACTACAAAAACAGTCTTATGTAGCATGGGTATATTTGTAGCAATAGCCAAAAATACATTGTATGGGTCAAAAAGATTTTTCTTTTATGCCAAAAATCAATAGGATTTTAAGTAAAGATCATGTTCCATGAAGATATTTTTAAATTTCCTAGCATAAATATATAAAAACGTAATTTTGGATTAGTAATATGCATTGCTTAGGACTTCATTTAGACAGCTTTAAAGGCGATTTTTCTCAATATTTTGATTTTTTTGCACCCTCAGATTCCAGATTTTCAAAAAGTTTTATCTCAGCCAAATATTGCCCTATCATAACAAACCATACATCAATGAAAATGTTATTTATTCAGCTTTCAGTTAATGTATAAATTTACCCTTATGACTGGTTTTGTGTTCCAGGTTCACACACACACACACACACACACACACACACACACTATCTATCTGTCTGTCAGTCTGTCTGTGTGTGTGTGAGTGTACACATATATATACTGTATGTATACATATATATATATACCTGTTTATTATGCACACACACACACACACACACAAACTAAATATTACAAATCTATTAAAATATATAAGAAATATAATAATAAAACAAGTCTAAATATTTTCTGCACTTTTGTCTCCAAAGTAAATGCATCTTATTTTAAAGATGTTTATAAATACTGAAATAATTTTGTAGAGAAATGTAACTGTACAATGGTTTCACAGAGGGTTATGCTGAACTTGTTGTTTTAAATAATTGGGGTAAAGTGATTTGTCTTTGTAATTGTGACTCTTGGCTTCTGGCAGTGATTGACTGCACTTTGTGTTGGCCCTTTAAATTTCACAGCATTTCAGAGGATTAAGATAGAGCTGAGAATTAGCTGAGATAAAATGTGTTGCTGGGAAACTGTGGTTATTATGATTATAATGGTTAGTCTGGGTTAAAAACATTGATCTTTTGACCTGCATCAGATGAATGAGGTGTGCTCTTTAAACCTTAAAACCAGTTAAAACATCAGCAGAAACACAAAAAAAGTCTATTGGGCCTACCATTTTATTTCATCCCAGAGGCTACTGTTACAGCTGTGAGTCATTTATGAGTTTTGTCTTCTGCGTAAATCCTGACCTTTAAGTCATGCTCTCTTGTGGTCTTGCTTTGTTATAGGTGAGTAATAGGTCAATAAAGCAAGATTAATTGTTAGTGTCTGCAGGGGATCTGCAACCTTAACCTCCTGAATAAATCAGTGCTTCCCGCTGTCATTATTAGGATAGAAAGAGCTGAGTGATGCATGGCTGCTGTGTTAAAAACACATTTTGTTTTGTGTTATTTTTTTTTCTTCTGTTTTTCATTCAATTTTATTTTATTTTAGAGGGTTATAATAATTTCTCAACAAGAATATATTCTACACTCTTCGTAATCCCACCCAAATCCTCCTGAACTCGCATGCTACAAATAGAGAAATAACAAAGTAATAAATATTTCCATATACCACAATACAGACACTATTTATATACTATTTATTGTTATATTTAAATCTATATCTATCCATCCATCCATCCATCCATCCCCTGACCCACCCAAATCCAACCGAACTCACATGCTACAAAAAGAAAATTTATAAAATAAATAATAAATATTTCCATTTATCACAGTACAGACACTTGAAAAAAATAAAATAAATAAATATTAATTAGTTATTATTTTTAATAATTAAATTTAATAATCAAATTATTAATAATTATTATATTCAGTTTATTATTAGTAATTATTTGCATAGTAATTAATTAAATGTTTATATATTTAATATTTAAGGTATTTACATTTAAATACAAATATTTATTTTATCATTTATATTTATTTGAAATAAAATATTGTGTAAATAAAATGAACTGAAAAAAACTTTTTCTATTTACGATTTTTAAGATTTTAAGAAAATTAATTTTGTATGGGCTAACTGAGAAAAGGTAATTGTAAATTGAGTAAAGAAACATGATTATATCAAATGTGTTCAATGTAACAACTTTTGTCTAGATGTAGCATGTATAATGACCTAAAATGATGATGATGCTAAGAAAGCTATATTGATGGTGGTGATAATGTTGTTGTCTGTCCCGCAGGGTGCTGCAGGGCGAGTATCGGCGGCTGAAGTGGAAGCATGAAGAGGCAGCAGCTTCACCCCAGCTGCTGGAGTCGGGTCCCGGTTCACCGGCCGGTCAGCAGGACGAGGAGCTCCTAGCCGAGGCTCGAGTCCTTCGACAGCACAAGACCCGCCTGGAGACGCGCATGCAGATTCTAGAAGACCACAACAAGCAACTAGAGTCCCAGCTACACAGACTCAGAGAACTACTGCTGCAGGTGAGATACAGCCTATGAGGGATAAACATGTACCTGTATACCTAAAAAATGAGAAGTATGCCCACAGTGAGTACTAAAGTGTGAGCCAGAATAGATTATTATGATAGAAACAGTGAAGGAATGGCGCACAGGGAGTTGTATGATTGCTACCACTGTACAGGGAGGGACATGAACAGGTAAATCAGTGCCTTCTGCGCTGGAGACTTTAATGTTAAATGTTTATGGGTTTGAAGGAATGTTTTGAGCTTTAAAAACAGTCACTTTGAGAGAAGTAAAGATGAGTTTACAAAATATACTGAAAAGGGATGTAGAGGGGAGAAAGAAGACGTATTTGAAACTCTCTGCAAAAAGAGTAGGAAGACGACTGAACAGAGGGGGATAGACCGTATTATAGACTGCCTTGATGTGCCACATGTAGAAGGGTAAAAGCGAGGCAAGAGATGCTTACTAATGCAGGTTCAGTAAGGACAAGGAGACAGAGAGCTAGAAAAGACATGGCTCAGGTGAAAGCAGAAGAGATGTGGAGACAGAAAGGATTTTTTTTTAAGAGTAGCTATTATTGAGACCTGAAAAGAGATGGAGGACGAGAGACTGTAGGAAGACATACTAAATTCTGGTGAATTGCTTCTGGTAAATTGCAAAGATGGGAAGGAAGAGGTAGAGAGAGATTATATATGGGGAAGAACACCATTGATGGAGATGGAATCATACAGGTGGAGTGGGTAGAAAGCTAGTCATTTCTTGAGCTGACGTACATAAATCTTAAGGAGCGGGATGGACAGAATAGAGTGGGCAGAAAAAGGATCCTTTTCTTTAGCGAAAGAAAGACAGAAAGCAGGCCGAGGAGGGAAAAGAAAAGCTCAGGCGGTGCTGAGTGAATAGGATAAGAGGTGGTTGTGCAGAAAAAAGAGAGGTAGTGCTGCAGAGATATGATTGACAGGCTGGATGGAATGAGAAAGCATGAGCAAAAACACTGAAGCTGTAGCTGTAGGTGAAAAGGAATTAGATGGAAATGGAGGGAAGGAACGGGGGGAGAGGGATCGACTTAACCTACAAAAACGAACGAGAGATGTGTCATGGGGGAAGCAATAATGTGCTGGGATTATGGAGATCTGAACTCTTCGTTCTGCACCCCTAGAAAGTCGCTGGGAAAGTTACAGTCTTACCTCTGTGGACATCTCTGTAAAGCGATAAAAGAGTTGAACTCAGAATAAATTTGAGGTATTCATGCAAACAGCCTCAATTCAACTCATCTGCCTGTGAAATGAACAAAAAAAAAAAGAGGCGAATCATCTCTGAGTTTCTTATCAGTTTGTTTCATCCCTCAAGAAAATACACTGCCTTTGTAATGTATGAAAAAGGGGCCAAATCCCTGGTCGATAAACGCCGAAGTTTGGAGTTTTGGCAGCATTTGAAAACTTGTGACTGTTTTTCTCATCAGAGAACCCAACAACAATGTTTTCAGTTTAAAGCATGGTTAGCATACTGCATTTTGCACAGTATATACTGTCTAATATTTATTAGTATAAAATTATGCACAATCGTTTGGTATATGCATGCTATGTACAGTATATATATATTACACTATTGTTTATATTATATATTTAATAAGTATTTTAAAATAAATATGAATAATTTTATAATTTTATAAAATAATTTTAATAATTTTATTTAAAAAAACATTAAATTAAAATTAAAAATTAAATTAAATTTAGAAAAAGAACTAGCCTATGTAATATTGTTCAAAAGGGGTTGGAAAGATTAATTAGTATAGGGACCAATTCTCACTATTAATTAGTTGCTTATTAGCATGGTCATTATTAACATATTGGCTGTTTATTCATATGTATAAAGCACATATTCTGCATGACCATATTTTACATCCCTAATCCTACTCAATACCTAAACTTAACAACTACCTTACAGCAAATTAAGAGTTTATTGAGGAAAAAGTCATAGTTAATGGTTCATTAATAGCGAGAATTGAACCTTAAAATAAAGTGTAACCAATTATTTTTAATGTTTTGAAAGAAGTCTCTCAAAAATGCAGTAAAAAGTACAGTAAAAATAGCAATATAATTGTAAAATATTGCAATTTAAAATGTGTTTTCTGATTTAAATGACTAATTCTTTAATAAACTGATAATGGTTTAAAATGTATTTGAAAGAGGAATCGTTTGTAGCATTATACATATATTTACTGTCATTTTTTATCAATTTAATGCATCCTTGCTGAATAAAAACAAAATATAACCCCAAACCTTTGAACGGTCATGTTCTTACTGCAGAAATGATAGAGTAATGTGGTTGGATGCTATTCTGAACTGTTTTTATTAGGATTTCTTGCTCTCTCATCATCATTTTGTCATGTCTACCAGCCCAAAGATGACTCGGAGGCCAATGGCTCAGCTCCTTCTTCTCTATCCTCTCCTGTGTCAGGGGGTGGCCACCAGGGGGAGCCTCCCAGCAGAGAGACCACAGACACAGAAGCTGCAGGTATCACCTGGAATAACCTTGCAGCTTTGCTGTCATCCTGCCAACATGGGATTCAAAGAGATGTGACTTTAAATAAGGCTTATGTGTTGCTGTAAACTTGTGATGCATTTAGTTGAGGTCATGTTTATTGTAGCATTTAACGTTGTGTAGGTGAAGATTTGGATCATGAGCAGGACACCGTACTGCAGCTGCAGCAGGTAATCGAACAGCTGAGGAACGTCTTCCCATCTGAGCCAGGTCCATGAGGAACCTGAAGCAAAATCAGAGGCCTATAATTGTGCAGGTTTGCTTATAGTTTCATTATTTACGAATTACATAAACTTAAGGAGTATTTCAGCTTGTCATGTCAAACCTGTATGGATTCTTTCAATCATGAACCACGATAGATGTTCAGCAGAATCTGTAAGTGAATGGTTATTTATACTACTATAAAAAACATTAGAATTGTACTGCAAACATGGTGTGTATGACTCGTTCACTGTATTCTAAAGTCTTCTGAAGCAGTATGATATGATTTGAGTGCAAACCAGACCGAAAAGACATCATTTGATTCTCAATTTAATTAATTTCTCTTTCAAACATGTCTCAATTGGCTACAATACACTTAAGAGCCAATGATGTTGGACCTAATTAATTTCAAATCTTGCATGACGCATCTTACACACCGTGCACTCAGAACTCATTTGAGAGCTAAAGCAGTAAGACGTTCAGCAAAAACAACTACAGTCTTCAGAAGACATTTGTGCTCTATGAAAAGACATTTGTGCTCTATGAAAGGGAAGAAAGTCATACAGGTTTATTTTTGGCTGAACCATTTCTTTAAAAGGTGTTTTATTTTAGTATGTGATGCAGATGCAGACTTAAAACTCAACTTAAAACTGCCTGCTATCCAGCGTGTTAAAGGGAACTCTGTTTGAAAGCATTTTTGATCTTTGCATTTGATGTTTCAGCTTTCTATTGATCTGTCTAGATGATGTAACATCCTTCTTGCATTTTTCAGGCGTCGTATTGCTCATCTTATTGTGGGCAGGGTCTTGAGAATGCGGGGCTGGCGAATCCATGGACAGACGAGGCGGCTACGAGAAGAGTTCAAGACAACCTTCTCAGCCTGTGCTTATTTGCCAATCCCAAAGAGCTGTGGGATATCTGAGTGCTAACTAAACAAACTAATGTTTACATGGTGCCAAAGGCCTGCACTGATCCAGACACTGTGCTAACCTGTGTAGTAATGCAAAGTGTGTGGCTTCATCAGTACAGCACAAGAACCACAAACAGGACTCACACCACGCAGAAGGGGATCTCACCTTAGGTCCCTGTGCCAGCAACTTCTCTGTGTGTATGTTTTTTGTTTTTTTCTGTTTTGAAAATGGTTTACTATTTTCTGTGACTCACTCATGCACATAAATACAAATATACACATATACCGATGGTAAGGCATGCTTGGCAATGCGTGTCCCTTGTTCTGTGAAGCAGAAAAAGCATATTCCTCTGAACTGTCGGGACACACAGCAAGCTTATTTACACTGTAAGGACGACACGTCTTCTGTTGAGGCTATCATTTATTTAAGATGCCAAAGTGCCCATGAGCATTATGCTCCTGCCCTGACGTTCTTTTTCTCTTTCAAATAATAAATGCATATATACACAGACACACACTGCAAAAATAATTTTCTTGATCAGTATTTTGCCTACAAATATATAAACATCTTTCAAACAACATACACTACCATTCAAAAGTTTGGGCAAGGGAGATATTTTTCTTTTGAAATTTCTGTTCATCAAAGAATCAACTAAATATTAAACAGCACAACTGTTTTCAGAACTGATAATAAGAAACGCGTCTTGAACACTAAATCTGCATGATCTGAATGATTTCTGAAGGATCATGTGACAATGAAGACTGGAGTAATAGCTGCTGAAAATTCAGTGTTGTCATCACTGGAATAAATACATTTTTAAATAAACAGTTATGTTAGTTTGTAGTAATATTTTATAGTTACTGTTTTTTAAATAAATTCAGCCATGGTGCGGATAAGAGACTTCTTTAAAAAACAGAAAAAATCTTACCAACCCCAAACTCTTCAAAGCGAGAGTGTATTTGAATTTTTTTGAAATATTATGTAACAGAGAACAGGTTATTTTTCCCAATTAAACTAGCAAAAATTATGCCTTTTTTTGTTTTTAAAAACTGAGGCAAGTTTAAATTATTTTCTGTGGTAACAGACATTATGCAATGAATGTTGTCGATTGAGCATAACTTATTGAACCCAAAACCTTTCTAACTAAATTTAGTAAGATTTATGCTTAAATCAAGGAGGAAAAAAGTCATTAAAAATGTATTGACTGAGATCACATCTAATCCTAAAATTACTTCTCAGATAAATGTACCTTGTTTTTAAGGATGTTTGCTATTTCTATTGGAAAACATGACAAAACCTTGATTAATAAATTGATTTTGTAGTGTAGCCACTCGTACAGAAAGGATCTATTGAGGAGATGAGCGGATTTCTCAGCTGTTGGTTTTCCGGTCACAAGGGAAAGGTCTTTCAGGAATGGAGATTTGTAGTGTTGTTTTGTTGTCAGAGCACTCGCCGTTAAATTACAGCTGTCCAGCGTGGCATGAACAAGAAAGTAGATACCCAAGAAGATGAGTCGACGCCAGGTTCGGCCCTTTTTTAACTTTGGCTTGGGAAGGTCTTTTACACTCAAGTCACAGCCTGACTCATTTTAACCCCAGCACAGCTCTTATTATGCCTTAAGACTTCAAAGCTCCCACTTATTTTTTTCCTAAAGAATACCAGCCTTACATCTCTCTGTCTTATTGTCGTCTTCCTGATGTAAGTATTTTGTTTACCAAATGCTGTTCTCAGCATTTCCACAATCTAAGGATGAAAATGAAAGTGAGCGTGTGGAAGGATTATTTTACATTATGCCAAGGGAGGAGGACGGCAAATGGATCACGCTCTTTGTAAACAGAGAAAAAAGGCTATTTTTGTGGAGTGATTTACTGTGGGGTGTCAGATTTATATGAGCAGAGAAGATGCTGGGGGTGTAGTGAGTAGAAAAGAGAAAAAGATAGCGAGCGTGAAGGTGTGAAAGAAAGACTGCAAATGGGAAAGAGAAAAGTGCAAATATTCACTGTGATGGGTTGTGGCACTGCAGCCCCTGCAAACAGGAATGAGATTATTGCAACTGAGAGAGCAAGAGACGTTCTCCATTTGTTTTGACAAACATGTTGGAAGTATAGCAATTCCTCGCGCTGCCCTTCTCCATAAAACACAAAGTGACCCCTGTTGGACTGTAGGTTTTGCTTGAATCCCACTGCGCCATCGCCGGCTTACTTTCACACGCATTGTGATCTCATTTTACATCACAGTGGCGAGCTGTCTGTTTGTTTTGATGCGGTTGCTAAGGAACTGTCCCCAAGGACACGGTGCTGCAGGTTGGTCTTTAGAAAGGTGGGGTGACTTCATAATGGAGGAGATACACATAAGCATATGGAGGGAGAGAGAGAGAGAGAGAGAGGGGGAAACTCGGGTCCCCTCCGCCCCATATGCCTGCCTCTGTTTAACTTGCATGGCTCCTCATTAAGATCAACATCTGGTATTCTATCTACAGCGACACACATTTGTCATTCCAGTGCTTCTTCGGGACAAAAGCACCGCACACATTGAAGTATGCGCATTGTGATTCAGTTTCTTTCTCCAGCTCCCTCTCCATTCCATGCCAAACAGTCTCTGATTGAGGGCTCTGAATGTGTGGATTGTCTGAAGTCATTTCAACAATGCAAAAATATATTTATTTTTGGGCTTTTTTCCTCAGTACAATATCCAGACGTCCTTAAAACAAGATACATTTATCATTAAATACATTTATATTAAATTTAATATTATGTTTTCAGAGATAGGCCTATACTTTACAATTAAGTTCATTTTTTTTACCCAATCTTATCCAAAGGCATATTTTACATCTTAAGTAAAATGGCTAAAATTTGAAGTTTATTTTTCTTAATAAAATGTCCAAATCGTATAATTAATATCCAATCTGGTAAAAATAAAAAAAGGATTCAATATATTCTCTGAAAATATCATACAAAATTGTTTTTCAAATAAATGAATCATGTTTTAAGTATATTTAGATATTTTTAATAGAAAGCAAGACAAAATGCTGATTAAGAAAATGACTTTTAAGCCTGTAGAAAGGGAGATGATTTATTAAACGTTTTTTGCAAATTATGATATATAGAGCTTCAACATGGTAGCAAATCATGTAGCATTATGTAATACATGGAAATTCTTCTATATGCATACTATTTGCAAAATATAATAATTCTCCATTCTGGCATATATGTGTATCCATTTTTCCTTAATACTATCTTTTTAACTCATAATTGTTCCCTTGTCTACTTTTAGAAAATGAGATGTGCTGAATTTGTGGGATGTGTTAAATTACAGAAGGAAATATTTTGTGGATTTTAAAGCATTGCTAAGGGCTGCCTGAGCTATATTTAGCCATCTGCCTCATTAACAAATACACTCATTATTTTTGTTTGTATGTAGCAGACCTTTGTGTCATGACCCCAATACGTCTCTGGCTTTGCAGGCTTGTTTGTAATATCGAACGACACAACAGGGCATTTACTGGTGTAACCTCTGAACCTGTGGCATCGCCATTACACACCATGACATGTTGTGTTGTTTTCAGGTCAAAAAACCTGAATACAAATATTACATTTTATTTGTGTCCCTGCAATATATGTGTTGTGTTTTTATGTTTTGATTTTCATGTGCAATGCAGTTTTATTTTTAATTATTAACACCATAATTAATGTCTTAGTTTTTTGTTTTCGTGTTTTTAATCTGTACAAAATGTGAAAGGAAGACGTTTTAAAAATGAATGAGTTACTGCTTTCTACTCATTGTGTACAAAGAAATAAATTTTTATTTGTTATACACCTGGTCTGGTTTGTATTATTATGTTTGTTTGTTTTCAGATGATGGCATTTAATCTGTTTCTTTTTCTGTTTGCGTTTAATATTTTTGGTGACTTTCTCAGGTTTTGCAGGTGATGCTGTCCTATTGGTTCCTCAACTTGTCTTCTCCATCTTAAATTCAGTAGCTTTCTTCTGTTTCATCATCTCCAGTCATGTCCGTCAGTCTTTCTTCCCTTGATGCTCCACTGCTTGCATCTTTGTCTGGCTTTGTAGGAGATTCTTGTTTTTCTTCTGTGATCTCATCCTGGCCATCATTTTTCTTTGTAATGTCATTGGTCAGTAGAGTTTCAGTGGCTCCGGTATCTGTCTGTGATCTCTGTGTATCTGCCAGCACATTGCTTTGGACTGAATCCCTGTCTTTATCTACAGCCGCAGATTTTTCTTTTGCTTCTTTCAGGGTCAGAGAGCTCTCGTCCTTTTTGTTCTCGCAGTTTTTCTTCTCATCCTGTCCTTCATCTTTATTACCTTCTTTGACACTGCAGCTCTCCTCTGATTTGTCACCGCAGCCTGATCTTGCCAGTTGTCCTTCATCGTTCCTTCCAGACATTTTACTCTCATCCGCCCATGTCACTCCTTTCTTCATCTTCTTTCCTCTCTTGGCCTGCGCCTTCTTTTCCCACTTCTCCTGAGTGCTTGTCCAGTAGTTTTTGTTTTCATTGATGCACTTCACTCTTATGTTCTCACTCATCTTCTTAATCTCCTGTTTGACGATGGGTTTGAATTTGGGATCCAGTTGCAGGACCCTACTGAAATCCCTGTGGGCCTCGTCTTCGTTACATAATGCGGCGTGAGCCAGGGCCTGCTGGTACACAGCTTTTAGATTGTCTGCGGTAGAGATGAAAGTGAGAGAGTGAAGACTAGGTCTTGCCACATTGCATTGGCTTCATGATAAATAATTCATTCAAAAGTAAACAACAGTTTTCACTCTTTACATAAGGGGCTGGATGGAGATACCAGGAAATAACTCAAAATATGGTGAATGATGCAATTGGTTCAACTTCCTGGATCCACTGACAAAGTTAAGCATTGAGATGCTAAAGAAAGAGTGTAGTAAATGCTAACTGACATAGCTCAAGGCTGTTTTTACTACAGGCAATAATGGAGCAATTGGCCGGCTCGCATTGGGTGGTGAAGAATCTATATCTGCTGCCATGCTGCTGCTTAACCTAAACAACATTTGTGTCTATATCATGGTCTATGGTGTCTAACCCTGCTCCTAGTGGCAGCAGAGTTTAGCCTAACCTTAATTAAACACACCTCAACCAGCTAATCAAGGACTTTAGGATCACTAGAAACTTCCAGGCAGGTATATTGGAGCAAAAGTGGACAGGACAGGAAAGTAGATTTCTAGGAGTAGAATTGGACACTCCTGGTCAATGTCTATTTCTGCAGTAAATGAGTATAAGCTCACCTTTATGTTTCTTCAGCAGTATAGAGTTGAGATCCACCACTTCTTGGTATTCCCCAAGCTCCAGCTTACACTGACTGAGGTTTAGACAGAGTGGCAGACGGACTTTCTCTAGAGATTCCCAGTCTTCTCCTTTATGTTCCACCTCAAAAAACACACAGAGGGATATAAATGGCTTAGTGAGCACTGGGTTGCTGATTCCCCATGGGAATTTTTTTTAACTTCCCTGTCGTTCCTGCTAAGCAGTTTTTGGATCCCATTGTACATCTCCTCTGGGATATGAGAAGGTATATATTTACTTTGTTATAAGTTCTGAGGAAAATGTGAGTGGTTGTGTGGTTGATAAGGTGTTTTGAATGTGGGTATTTTGATACTGTAGTGTTTTGTGTGGGTGTTTAGTCCATGCATCTATGATATAGTCTTTCATGGTTCAGGTCACTCCATCAATTCCGAAAGTCTGATGAAAAGTGACAGTACATTCTAAACAAGCCACATGATTTGAGAACATTCATGACAGTAACTCAGAATTAATACTTGTAAGCAAGAGGTTGTTCAAATTCCCAGCCTTATGTTTACGCATTAGTAATAGTGATGCTTGCCATTAGAAGGTATCACTTGGCCATAAGAATGATCTAAAGTGTGCGAACAAAATATATAATAACCCTTTTCGGCTTGGCTCATGAATATTATTCGAACAGTTTTACATTTGCCCAATAGTTCTCAGATTTCAGTGTAATACTGAATTAAGAGGCTTCTACATGGTTTTAAAATCCACATTTTATGTGAATTGCTACAATTTCAAATCACAGCTCTTGATATTTCATGATTTTTTTTTTTTTTTTTTTAAATGGTGGGGCTTGTCCTCAGTGCCTTCTACAGCTATCAAGTGTATTATAAACAAGGGCTGCACCGATGATCTCTACAATCAATCCTGTACTGTACTTTCATTCAGCAAGCTCACCTTAGTTTGAAGATGGTCTACATACTCCAGAGCCTCCTCGAACTTAGCAGTCGCCTCAGTGTATTTATGCTCTTTCACATTGAAATTGCCTTCGTCTTGGAGCAGCATAATTAGCTGTAGCATCTGCTGCCAGTCCTTGCCCTCGGTCAGAGCTGTTATCCTGTGATTGGCCTCCGCTGCCGACTCTTCACTTTTGGTGTCATGCTTGTTTTCCTGTGCTACAGATGGATTCTCTCCCTCCTCAGCATCTTTGACCTCTTCAGGGGACTGAGAATGTTCCCCCCTGCTTTCCTCTTTTGCATCCATCTCAGAGATGTCTTCCTTCTCTGGTTCCTTTTCTCTTTCTTCCAGGATGTTCCAGTACCTTTCTTTATCCTCCCAGTATTTTTCCTTCATTTCCTCAGAGAGAAGATTGAGTTCTCTTTGCACCAATCGAGACAGTGTGATGTCTAGGTTGGCCACCATCTGGAAGTCTCTCCTGGCCTCCCTCTCACTCCACACAGCCGCATAGGCCTTTGCTCGCTTGTAGTAAGCCTTGACACAGTCTGGAAAAGATCAGTAATGGGACTGTAATTTAATTCTGCATTCTGTTACTTACTTACTGAGGCTGCATTGTCTTTCTGAACACTGTGTATGTGCATTCATATCCATGTGTTATCTTAAAAAGTGCTGTATTAAAAAAAGGAACCTTGCTACACTGTTGATTTAGCCCAAGTCAGACACCAAGTACACACACCTAATCTTTGGTCTGAGTGTGCTCGAGAGCCTGGTTAAGATTCCCCATTGACGGCTCTCCCCCTCTTTCATTTGATCATGCTCTTTACTAAATCTTTCACTCTGACAACATTTAAACAGACTTCCCCCAGCCAACGCCAGCCTCTGGCAAAAAAAACAGCAGATTCCGTGAGCACATTTCAAAAAGATAAGATCCCCAGGTGACACATGAGAGAAATGTTAAAGAGAGCAAAGATGGAAGATTTGAACCAAAACAGACAATACGGTGTTGGTAACACATGGGGCGCAGCAGAATGAAATGAATAGCTAGAATTAGAGGGGATGGGGAAATGGGAGAAATTGTCCTCGAAAAAGGGGAACTGCAGGAGGCCGAAGTCACTCTGCCGGCTGCATATGCATAAGGCTCATTAGGAGAGCTACCCACGCTGCCTCTGGAGCCACCGTGAGAGACGATACATCTGTCACTTCACATGCTTCAAGAGGGCTTACACAGACCAACTCCTGTCCCTACTCCTCATGCAGCCAGCCAAGCTTAAACAAACCCAAACCACCGAGGACGAAGATTACTATGCATGCTGCCAAGTGTAATTATGAATGTGAATGCAACTGGATTATTTATGATACTCAATAAGCAAAGGGCTAATTCTCATGGTGGTCAGTAATGTTATAGGGAATAGGGTTTGTTCATACTTCAACTTAAATGCCATGTGACTCTCACTAATTTGCACTGGTTGTCATTGTCTGTGGATATTCCTAAATTCCGGTCATAAAAACCGGAAACAACTTAGCAGTCAGTGGGTTATGCTTAAATGCCTGAAATAAGCCCTGTGGTTAAGACAAGATGCTTTCGTGTTTTGTTCTATGACATCATTAATTCTATGCCATGATTTTAAAGCTTTTATGTGTCTTGAAAAAAGCTGTTGCTAACAAGTGGCTTAAAGGGGTAGTTGAAATGAAAATGAAATTAAATTAAATTTAATTTTGAAATTGAAATGAAAATTTTGTCATTACTCACTCTCATGTCCTTCCAACCCTGTAAGATCTTCATTCATCCTCCAAACACAAATTAAGATATTTATTTTTTATTTTTTATGAAATCTGAGAGCTTTCTGACCCTCCATAGACAGCAAGGGTCCTACCACGTTCAAGGCTCAGAAAGGTACCAAGAACATAGACAAAATAGTCCATGTGACATCAGTGGTTCAACTGTAATTTTATGAAGCTACGAGAGTACTTTTTGTGTCCAAAAAAAACAAAACCAAAAAACTTTATTCAACAATACTTCTCCCCTGAGTTGTTTTCTGCCTTTCCAAATGTGTTAAGAGCGAGTAATTACAGACAGAATTTTCATTTTTGGGTGAACTATCATTTCATTTTTGGGTGTCAGTATTTTTTATTATTCATTAAGATGGAAAAAAATCATTCTGAAAGTGATTCCAACAATATTGTTTTTCTGTTCATTTATCGTTATAGCTGTGGTGTGGATTTTTAGAAGTACATCTTTATTATCATCCTTGGTGTGAACATCATGAATTTTTCTGCAATAATCCAAAAACTGGATTACTGGCTTTTTGTCAAGAGTAATGCTAACTTCCAGGTTGGCCTACAAAAATATGTCTTTCCTGCAGCACTCTCTATATAGGTCTACTTTTTAATGGCTGTCAATGGTAAAAGACAGGGTAGTTACAGCATCTACAGCATCAGGGGCGAAGTGGGTCATGCTAACAAGCAAAACCTCAACCATTTGGTTTATGCTAACAAGTTGGCCTACCTTTGTGTTTGTCCAGGAGCTCTGTCGTATGTTCTATGACCTCGTAATATTCCTCCAGCTCTAACATGCACTGGCAGTAGTTCAGTACAAGAGGAATGATAAGCCTGTCCAGATTAATGTAGTCTTCATCTCCAGGCATCTCCTACAGAGGAAGGAAAACAAACTCATGTGCACTCATCGATGTCTGTATGTTTTTTATTGGTTTCTCCGCAGACCCCTAATGACCTCCATGTCATTTTGTTTTGCCTTTACCCTGGATTGGACTGTTCGCAGCAGAACCACAGCCTCTTGGTACTTTTCTGCAGCTTCACGGAACCGACCCTGCTTGACCAAAGCGTTGCCCAAAAGATGTAGCGAGGGCACGACCTTTAGCTTCTCATCCTTCTCCATCATCCAAGACTCCCGCTGGTAAGAGAACGGGTCGCCCACCTGAGGTAGACAAAGAATTGGAGCATGCTCGTCTCGCTTGGTTGAGGATTGAAAACATGGTCTGAGAATTGGGAACAGCATTTCTTTCCTGGCGTGTAGCACTTGATTGTGTAACATTCTGTTACGCTCTGTTTGGGTTGCAGTGAGAAATCTGTTGGAGGTGGAGGAGTGGAACTAGAATGAGTGTATGAGCATGTTGTTGTGCAAGGGTGCGTGCATGTATTTGCTTGTTTTCTTGCACTATGTGAATCCACCTGACCCACCGAGATTAGTTCCATGATGAAGATTAGAGGCTGAGGTGTCCTCATTATCTCATCAAGCTCTGGAAAGCCTGTCGAATGGTAGTGAAACAAGTTTCCCATGCCACATGTGTGTTTTTGGCCGTCTAGAGGGTCCTTTCCCTGAGCAGCCAGTCGCATCCCTTTTGACACGATGGGATAAAGACCTGTGTGCTGCATAAAAAAAAAAGAACATAACATGCCAGTGTTTCCTACAGCATTACCTAAGAATTGTTTGATTTTTGCTTGCAGCCTCTAGGAGAACCCGAAATATATTTTCTTTTTGCCTTTATTTTGTGGTACATACTGTTTTAACTGCACCACATTCAATATATGCGGCAAACTCACAATTACAACTGCTTTATTTTGCTGTGGTGCTTAAAGATGCTGTAGCGGGGAGCATTGCAGGTAAAATTACCTTTCTTTCAACTTATTTCTACATCAACCATCTAACCAGAATCTTTAGTCTCATTTGACTTGCAGAATGGATTGTTAATTTCCTTGGAGTATTTAGAGAAAACAGCAAATGTGAATGTTGATAGAAAACGTAGGAAGCAACCAAAGGTGCATAATACATCAGACACATTCTCCTCCATTCTTATGTGAGGATTAATTAAGATCCAATTGAAGCGGATGTGATTATACCTATAGAAAGGGAAAAACAGTGGGAGGCACAACAAGAGGTTTAGTTTGATTTCAAACACTTACAATAGCATCACACCAAAACTCCGCCACCTCTCCAATCCTCATGGAGGTTAACAGCACCTCCCACACCTCCATCTTGAACATCCTCCCCACGAAAATCTCTGTGGGACGCTTATTTTTGCGACTGTCGTCAATCACTGTTCTTTCAAAGTTGTCCAACAGAGTCTGAAAGTGGAACACCAGCTTTGTGGGTAGGAAGGCAGAGGAAAAAAAAGAGAATAAGAACAGGATTAAGAAAGAGCAGAGATATTTTTCCTGCTTAGTACGCCATGCACATCTTGCAACTTGCTACTCTGTGCATGTTTGTATGGGTTGCAGAGAAAAGTGCAGGGTTTTTAAGCAGACCAGAATGTATTATTCTTCATGCCATCCTAATAGCATCATGGTCCAATTTTACCTTCAATATATGACATTTAAATGTATAGTCTTTTTTTAAAGCATGTTGATACAGACACCTTGATGGAACGGGAGCACACAGAGTGAATACAGAGCACAGCTGGTAAATGGAGAGATTAATGTTGGCATTGTCGTGGAAAATGTTTGTCATCCACTTCAGGCTGAGGGCCATATGGCTGGACGGGACGGGACGGGGGGGGGGGGGGGGGGGGGGGGGGGGGTGTCACCTGGCACAGATACGCCGCTGTCCAAAACGTTAGGATGCCAAACTTCTGTGCAATTATATGCACCAAATGGTTTGTCACATAATAAAACTTTTTTATCATCAGTAGAATCAAGCTACAACCATTTCCAATCAAAGCAAATGGTTAGACAATAACCCATCCAAACAAACGTACACTCAAAAGCACTATCCGGGACCATATATACACCTTACCTTGGTTCCCTTTGGAAAATGCGGCAATGGTCCTTGACCTCCATGCAGAATCTTCTTTTTTACTCCAGGATGGTCAAGCAAATACGTCTCTTGCATTTTAAACTCTTTAGAAGAGTGTTTCTTTATTGAAACAGTCCTGATGTCCTGTAGCCTGTGAGAGCTGGTCCTTGGCAGTGTTAATTAGCAAGCTGAGGAAGGGAGACAAATCACACCCTGCAGCCCAATGCTGCCTGACTGCTTTCTGACAGATGGCTGGATTACCAGGTTGAGGATAGCCACTTTAATCTGCCTTGGCTAATCCTTCAACCCCCTGAATCTTCAGTATAATCCCCTGTAAGAAGTGAAGGGATGGGTGACCAGAGAGCAGAACTCAGAGTATGGAGACAGTCGAGATCATTCTGGAAGGCAATAGAGTTCAGTAATCCCAGAAAGAGTTTGCTAGTATAATTCAGTGGGAACTACTGCAGACAGAATCATCTAGAAGTCTCTAGTATGATTTTCCAGTTTGTTGACCACCATAATGGGAGTAGTTTACAAATTTGCAGACTTACTGAGCAGAAGAAATATGCTAACAAAACCATTTCAAATATGATTTTATTTAAAAAAAAAAAAAAGGATTATAGACACAAATAAAGTCACAAAAAGTACAAATACACAATCTTGAATGAGAAGAAACTTGTGTGATGAGCCTTCAGTTGAATATGTTGACAATTTTTTGTGAGTCTCAACACATGGGATGTTCAAATTTAGCTAATACATGCAGTAGAGTCGGTGATGTGTTCAGCAGTCGCCTCTGGTCAGAGTTGTTGTATTGCAGTATCTTGGTAATCGTGAGCATCACTTCTCGATCAGCGAGTCCAGCTGCTCTTGAAGGGAGGCCAGCTGTTGGAACAGAATAGCAGTGATGGATGGCTAGCAGTAGGGGTATAATTGAAGGCTAAGTGCAATATGTTCAACAACACCTCCAACGTTGTTACTTTTTTCCCCATCAAGCCATTTGTCAGTTTAGGCGTAAACAAACACTGACAGCAGAAACTGACATTGGCCAAGTGTTATGGTGAATCAGTAAAGCATGTATGCGTGTCTAGTTCTTTTACTCACCAATATTATATACAGAAAACTACTCTCACCAAGAGCAATGGGAATATGTGGAATTAAGTCTTGGATTTGACATTTTACATGCATTAGGGGAATTAATCTAAATTAGATTCCATTTAAAAAGCTCTCAATTCTATTTGATTTGATTACAATTCATCTGGGCGTATTTTACGTTATAATACAGATTTTATCATACATATAAAATAGAGCACTCAGCTATTGCTGTAAATTAAACTGGGAATAGATGCGTATATATGATAATCATGTATTTTTTAAATGATAAATTAAAGGACAGACTCAAAAGAGTAATTTGTTTGTGAATTTGACTATGCTAGTTGTGTTGCATGTTTCTGATTCACCAAAAAGAACCAGTTCACATTAATCATTTGTTCATGAATCTGACTACACTGGTTGCACTGTATGTTTAACTAAAAGATCCAATTTATAAGAGTTATTTGTTTGTGAATCAAAATACACTGGTCACAATGGCATGGAGTAAAAGGTTGTGGGAATTTAAAGAATGAATATTGAGATTTCTCAAATCATGATTAATTGGAAAAATATTTTTACCCAGTTCGAATGCATGCAGACTTTTGGGTTTGTATGCAGACTCACCTGTTCCATCTCTTGCTCTTCTTGATGAATCATACCATTCAAAAGACCCTGGAAACGATCCTGTAATAAGGAGAGAGAGAGAGAGAGAGAGAGAGACTTTATCTAGCTGACAATATGCTGTTTTGATGCTGGCCGTTTGTGAATGTCTTAACTGCTTGTACACACATGTATTTGATTTGTGACCCTGTGAATGGACCTCAGACATGTATGACCTTTCCCTGTCCCCTGTGACTGTAATAACCATGGACAAATTTAGCCAGCATAGTGCACACTGGCCAACCGAAGTGACACTGCTAAACCACACGTCCAACCCCATTCCACAGCGTCTAAATCCTCCCAATGGAGCAGCTGCCAGAGCAATGCATTTTATGCTTTTTTGTGAGTTATGTAAAAGCAGCTAAAGGCAGAAATTTAATATTTATGCCTTAAAAAGACAGCAAAAACTTGCCTTCTTAGGTTTATTCAAGGCTATTTTAAAGGGCTGTACTGCACAAAAACTGTGTCACCAAGGCTATGCGTTTACATGATGTACTGTGCCAGAAATTTATTTAGTGCAGGTAAATGAAACTCACCCTCAGGGCTTGATTTTCCACCTCCATTATCAATTTCTCCTGTTCCTTCTTGCGGTTACGTGTGTCCTGAAGCTTGGCCTTCAAATTGTTGATCTGCATCTGATACTCCATTACTGCAGATCAAATAGAGATTGTGAGCCCTACACATGAGCCCTAGTTAACACGAATACAGTTTAGTCATAGACCCTGGATGTCAAATTGAGCTCTCTTTTACCTTCGAGAGCTAGTTAATCTGCAAATGCTCATGTAATCAAAGGTCCCAATTATCTGTGAATCCTTCACACTCTTAACTGTGCAATCCTTCAGGCTGCATAAATACTGAACACCACCTCTTATGTTCTGCACTCTCAGAGACAGAATTCAAAAAACCCATTTCCTTTCAAGAAAATGCCTTTTGAATTGTGGATAATATGTAAAAAATGAATGACATGGAATGTAGTATTTTACTTACAATATAAGATACATATAATAGTTATAATAGATGTGGTATTATTTGTCACGAGAACATAACTTTTTCAAATCCAATTAAGCAACCTACCTAGACAGCATTTTTTAGGTATTGTTGGCACATTTCGAATGTGTCAATAATACAGTGTTAAAGGGATAGTTCACCCAAAAATGAAAATTTGATGTTTATTTGCTTACCCCCAGGGCATCCAAGATGTAGGTGACTTTGTTTCTTCAGTAGAACACAAACAAAGATTTTTAACTCGTTGAAACCGTTACAGTCTGTCAGTCATATAATGTTAGTCAATGGGACCCATTCATCAAATTTTCATTTTTGGGTAAACTATCCCTTTAATATTTACAGATAGTTTTTGTCTTTTAAGGACAATACCATTTTAAATTGGACTGAACTGGGCTGCGTTTCCCAAAATCATTGTACATCGTAGACCCATTGTAACCAATGGAGCTACATGCAACTTAGGCTTACGATGCTTTTGAGAAATGCAGCCCTGGCATCTTATCACAGTCTATTGGAATAGAATTTTAGTTGCCTAGAAAGTGCAATATTAACCGTCCATACGGAAACAACAACACTCTTGAAAAGACATCTAACTTCAAGGGATAGTTCACCCAAAAATGAAAATTCTGTCATTAATTACTCACCTTCATGTCGTTCCAAACCCGTAAGACCTTTGATCATTTTCGGAACACAAATTAAGATATTTTTGATGAATTCTGAGAGCTCTCTGACCCTCCCATAGACAAAAAGGATCCTAACACGATCAAGGTCCAGAAACGTACAAGGACATCGTTAAAATAATCCATGTGACATCAGTGGTTCAACCGCGATTTTACGAAGCTACGAGAATACTTTTTGTACTCAAAGAAAACAAAAAAAACGACTTTATTCAGCAATTCGTCTCCTCCACGTCACCCTGGTGCCATTTTGGAGAGTGTCACATATGTAAACAACGTATGTACGCGGATATGTTGTTTACGTTTTGATCTGAATGTAAACAACATATCTTTGTACATATGTAGTTTACGTACATGATACTCTCCAAAATGGCACCAATGTGATGCAGAGGAGATGAATTGTTGAATAAAGTTGTTATTTTTGTTTTCTTTGCGCACAAAAAGGACACATGGACTATTTTAACGATGTCCTTACTACATTTCTGGACCTTGATCGTGTTAGGATCCGTGTTGTCTATGAGAGGGTCAGAGAGCTCTCGGAATTCATCAAAAATATCTTAATTTGTGTTCTGAAGATGAACAAAGGTCTTACGGGTTTGGAACGACATGAGGGTGAGTAATTAATGACAGAATTTTCATTTTTGGGTGAACTATCCCTTTAAGAAGGTAACTCTATAGCTAAACCTTTTGCTTTGAAGAATAGGCTATGTGAACAAAACACAAGGTGGCACAGCTCTGAGCAGCATGGCTCATTTTTTCCCGGTTAAGTGCCAATGTGACGTTGAAGGCACCCTGCCAGTTGAGAGACAGAGGGTTGTGGGATGATGCCAAGGTCAGGCATGTCTGTCACTCACTGTCATGGGTAAAGACACCACCAGACAACCGGTACACCCATCTGACCTAAATACCGCAGCAGGCTCATCATTCAAATGCTAATCTAGGTTGGCTGTTGTTTGTCTGCCGGTCTACCTGCCTGTGAAACTGAACTGCGGTTTTAAATTGGGCTTGAGCTGCTGTCCTGATGATGCACTGTAATTGATCAGACAACCCGTGTACCACCATCCTACCGATCTGACTGTTGTGGTCATTCTCATCTCTGCTTCCATCTGTCTCGTTCAGTTTCTCGTGGAGCTGCCTGACCATGTCGTCTTCAGTGTCCATGATGTTAAGGTCTTCGTCCTCGTGTCGGTCACCCTCCTCGTCCTCATCCTCGCTGCTGCTGCTGATGTCGTTGAAGATCTCGCGTAGCTCGTCGTGTTGGACTAAATTAGAAGAGAACTTTACACAGGGAAATATATAGCTATAAAAGGCAGTCAGACTTGTGAGATCATTCACCTGAAGAGCCGTGACCCTTGTGTCCCGAGGGTCCAGGTGAAGACTCCAAGTTGGACAGAGATAAGCTGTTGTCAGGTTCTTTAGTCTCATCCTCAGCAATCACCTCCCATCCTGACCACAGGGTCAAGGTTCATATATCAATAATCCCTTTTCATCCTCTGAGTTTTGGCACTAGGCCATTTTACTGTTAGTTATATCACTGTGCTGCTGAGCTCCACAAATGTATACATGACTAATACCACTTTTTTCTGTAATGCTGAGCTTAACCGACTCTACTTCTTGCCAAGGTGCTCCATTTAATTTGTGAACAAGTCTGTCACCTGGTGGCAAGGCTGAGTATGACAGAAAAGCTCAATTCTACATTAGTAATTTTTTCCTTTCATGTTTTGCGGCAACATGAAAGGGGAAAACAAAAGCAAGAAATAAAGGATACGAACACTGACGGCTTCAGCATCTGTGCTCAAGAGCCTCTTCACCTCCTTTTCCACATCAGGAGACTCGATGTACTGCAGGATAAATCAGGTTAGAATACAGCCCCAAGGAACACGTTCTTAAAAACTGCATGCACGCATTCAGACGCACACATAGTACTAACAGTAGAGGCTGGCTGCATGCCAGAGAACACATTAGTGATTAAAAAGGAAGCCGAGTCAATAGCTAGCTGCAACGTAGCTGAGATTTATTCAAGAGTCAGAGAGAAGAACCTGCCACTAACTCGGCTGCTGTCACTTCAATCAAAGGAAGAGCCAGATTGCTTTCCTGCATACCTTGGTGGTAAATGAAGATGGAATGCTTTATTTATATGTAAATCTTAGCTTTTAGCATTAACTCATTTCTCTTTTCCTGCAAGAGTAAACATTTTTTTTTCCCAACTAGGGATGATAAAGGATTGTAGAATCATCAGAAAAATCCTAGGAAAAAAACAACAACAACAGAATGCTTGAGGAAAACCAAATGAGGTTACCTTCTTCTTCGCTGTCTTCCTGAACCGCCTCTTCCTTGTGTTCTTCAGAGGAAGCGTAACTGGAAGGAGACAGATGTAATTGGATATAAAATGGGTTTAATCATTCTAGCACTGATAGGCTGTCTCAACATTCACTCCAAACCAATTACGGGGAAATTCCAGTACAGGAGTGGGAGGTACTTACTGCCATGGTTCCAAACAAATTTCTTGTCTTTGTCCTTGTCTTTCTTTTTGCTTTTGGAGTCTGTGGTGCCTGTGGGCTCCTCTAGAGGGGGGTACAGGTCTCCATCCAGTGTGCATACCAGCATCTTAAACAGGAAGGCAGAGGAATTAAATTAATAGTGTTATGGCCTTGTACATGTGCTGAAGCTCATTAAATTACTTGTCTCTGTTACCCAAGACTGCAAAGGAGAAATTTAATTTAAGGCTCTCTAAGAAACTTCTATCAACAGCTTCTATTAAAGTCTTACCTGACAGAGGTCAGCAGTCTTATAGAAGGTCTTTTTGTCAACCGTTTTCATTGACTCCAGGATGCAGGGTAAATCCACTAATTTACAGGCTAAAGGGACACGATCCACACGTACAATCCCATGGTGACCATCGGCTAGGAATATGGTAACAAATTCCATGAACAATATTTTTGCAAACGAAACTGACAACATTCAGAGGCTTTTTGAAATGTAATATGCTGAAGTAAATGGAAAGTACTTCTTTGTTCATCTGCATTTCTCACTTGTACAGTACTTACCATGTAACTCTATAGTAAGTCTGTCTTTCATGTTCATGCTGCTAGACTGGGCGATCCGTCTGACTGTGGAGGCATACTCCTAAAAAAAAACAATCCAGAAATCATTTTAATATGCCGATTCGGTGCTCAAGAAACATTTCTTATTATTATCAACAGGGATGGAAATTAGCACCCGCCACCAGCCAAATGCGGGTGATTTTGTGTTGTGGCGGGTAAACTCGCTTCACCTACCGGCCACCGTGGCGGGTAAATAAAAATAGCATACTGTTTCACCCGGACGGCGGACACTTTTAGAGGAGGCACACCTTCAAAAAAAAATGTGGCGTTACATCGCAGGCGTTAAGAGGTCTGCAGAGAAAACATCTCAGGAGGAGCCAGTGGACAAAGAGGCGAAGGTCAAAAAACGTTTTTTTAAAGAACGATGGAGAAAAGCAGACAATGGGGAGTCCCGTGATTGGTTAGTTTACGAAGAGACAAGTCTGACAATGTTCTGCTCGGTATGTCGTCAACACGCTTCAGAAGATGCCAAAACTAATAGTTTCATTGTTGGGACTAAAAACCTAAAACTGGAAGCCATAAAAGACCACGAATCATCCAAATGCCACATCCAGGTAAAAAAGAGAGCACAGGGAAAAGCAGCCCCGGAGAATACGGCTGCCATGAAGGCACTTACCAGCCTGAAGACGGCCCAGTTGGATAAGATGATAATACTGTTTAGGAATGCCCACGCAATCGCGAAAAAAGGAAGGCCATTTCAAGATTACGAATGGCAATGCAAGCAAGTCTTTTTTTTTTTTTTTTTTTTTTTTTTTTTGTGTCAATATTGTCAGTATTTCATTGAGACTTGAGATTAAATAAACTGCTTAAGTATTGTAGATCTTGTAGTATTAATTTTCACATGCAGTTACACATTGTCGGTTAAAAACAAGAAAGTGGCTGGTAAAAACATTGAGTGGCTGGTAGATTTTGAAATCCACCAGCCACAGTGGCCGGTGGACAAAAAAGTTAATTTCCATCCCTGATTATCAATCTTGAAAACGGTTGAGCTGCTTAATATTTTTATGGAAATTGTGATAAAAAAAATTCTGAACAGAATTGTTCAAAGGAACAGCATTTATTTGAAATAGAAATGATTTCACTGTAACTTTAAATCGGTGTACTGCATCCTTGCAGGATAAAGGTTTCTTTAAAAAATAATGAAATAAATAATCTTACTGACCCCAATCATATAAAGAGTAGTGTATTTACCCTGACTTATTAACCCTGACTATAATCTTATTGCAAATGTAACATTTTGTCTGGGTCTGCTTTCCGACATAAAATGGCACTCATTAAATACAGTATAATGTATATTCACTTTTGAATGTACTGTTCATACTGTGTCCTGTGTCCCAGTGTATTCCACACTTGTCTTATTTAATTATAACTGGCTTGCAGAATTTTGAATTTTGTAAATACTGGTTTGCACTAATATAGGTAAGTAAAAAAACAAAAAAAAACTAAAAATAACTGACCTGAGGGAGCCGCAGAACAAACTGACTCTCCAGCTCATGAGGAGCATCTTCTTTTCTTTTGGAGCCCATCTTTCCCACTGAAACGGAGACAAGTCTTGAAATAATACATATTGGTTCACATTTACACGCAAACACACACAAATATGTGACTATTAAATGTTAATACCTTAACTTTGGAATATACCAAGGTTGGCACTAAATGATTACCACGATCTTGAAATTCAGAATACCATGGTATGCCATGACTGACATCGCATCACTTGTTTAAAACACAGTTACACCTCTTTTTTTTGTTACTAGAAGAGAAACAAAGTGAATTCACTAATGTATGCAAGCTAGTAACTTACCTTTCGTTTTAGACGTCATCCTTGGTTCCTAATTCTGCACATAAATAGAAAAAGAGACGCTATTTTTCATATAGAATCAAAAGGCGTGCAAACTATGAGATGGCTGTTTTGACACAGTTTAGGAATAACACTTCTTTTAGAGTGATAACATACTCAAAAGTACATTACGATAAAAGCGTGTTGATAAGAATACTCACCGAAACCCAAGAAGCTAACAGGCTAACGTTATATATAGTGGGTCTCTCCGTCAGATAGTATAACTTAATAGTAAAATATTAGTTTCTTTAAAATACCCAGAGAATAAAATGGTTGTAATAGAAAAGTTATTGTGAATTATACCCAGCGTAAATACACATATTTTGAGACTAAAATGGTGCAAATAAATATTGCTGTGCCTCGGCGAACCGTCTCGCGGAAGCTCAGCGTATGTTAGCGCTTCACTGCCGCCTGCTGTCGGTTGTGTGAAAAACAGCTGCACATCGAAACCTGCTAATACTAGAAGAAGATGAGAGCTCAAGTCTATTAACACAGTTTCAGAGTATGTAGCGACTGGGCAGTTGTTTCGGTGAACACTTATGTGACCATAAGAAGAACAATAAGATATCCAAAAATTTAGAAATAATCGTTATAGCGCATTTGTCATGAATGAATTACTAAAAACCATTAGCTTTCACGTCGTCCCATATGGTCTAGCGGTTAGGATTCCTGGTTTTCACCCAGGCGGCCCGGGTTCGACTCCCGGTATGGGAAGTACTATTTTATGTGTGGATTACAAGAAATGTCTGCTAGACAAAAACAACAATTAATAAATAATAAACTATAAAAGCAACTAACTGCTGGAATGAGGCATTCGAGTGCAACAGAAACCCATTTAATCCCACCGGTCACAATAGTAACTGTAAAGAATGTTTTCATTTATAAAGCTCTAAAAATATTACTGACTGGTGTTTTAGTGCATTTTCTTTAAATCTGGAATAAATAAAGGGTCTCAATTAAACATGGTTAGTGCAAATTGTCACATGACCAGAGCAGTTTACTTCCTGTTTGCACCATGAGATGATGATGGCTGCATCAAAGCTTCAAAACAAAAGACTAGGAAAGTATGTTAAGATAAAGATATGACAAAGATTTTTGGGACACATTATCTTTAAGGTTCACAATTATTCAGTTTTCTTGAGTGTGGACATAGAATGAGTAAACATGTTGATGGTCACAGTTGTGACCGGTGGGATAATAACTATTTTTGTTTTTATCTTAGTATACGTATTCAGTGTTGTATAAGGGTTTTTATGTATAATAATAACAACCAATAGAATGTGATGAAACAGTTTAAAATGGGTTAATAACTGGGCTGAGATGTATAAGAATTTTGATGACTGCAGAAATAATTTTTTAAAAAAAATTATAAAAACTTTGGGATTAAATGGGTTAATTGTTATTATTATATTTTTTTTAATAAATAATTTGATAAAATATCTACATAACCAAGCTTTTATCATGCGTCACTGGTGTGTTACGTACAGTATGTCTGTATAATTTATAGTGGGTCAAGATATATGGGAAGCATTATGGCTAACATCATGGGAAAGCTAGTTGTAAATGTACTATATTGTATTAATAATAACAATGTCACACTATATATCTACAATGAACATTATGAGCAGGTAGAGCATAGTTACAAATAAGGTCAGTAAAATACAATAATGATTAATAGAAAGTTAACAGAGAAATAAATTTAGACTTTTTACTGACATTCATGAGAAATTCGTTAAATATTACTTGATGTGTGACTCATTGTGTAAGAAACCCAAAGATATTCAAAGAACATAATGGTTAAAAGGAGAGAGGATGTGATTACTATATATGTGATTTTTAGAAAGAAATAAAGTATTTATAAGAAAGTAAGTTTATTGTTCTGTGTTTTTATTTCAGCGTCTCTACATTAGGTTTTATGTCCTAAAATATGTAGTGTTCAAGTAGTTTATGAGAAAATTTACTTTTTAATATATGAAAATGTTGAAAATTAAATGAGAAATAATACAGTTAAAAGTCCAAGAAAAAATGTTAAAATTTTGTATAAATAAGTAAATCCCCTGACCACAAATAACACTATTAGGCTACTCTTGAATTCCCCAAACAGCATATTCCAGTAATGGGCGGGGCAGACGGTGTGATTAAGGGGTCATCTGAATTTGTTTACATCACAAACTAACGGTCAGTATAATTAAGGGGCTGTCTGAATTTATTTGAGGTAACAAATTAACGCTCACTCACCTGCGGGACAAGCACAATACTATGCAGGCGATATGGTATGATCGATCGCCTTATAACAAAAGCGATGTTTTTACTGCCATTATTATGTTAACCAAAATTATTTCTATATCCGATAATGTATGTGCAATGAGGCTGTGGATTTAATGCATAATTAATAACGCGCTGTTATAGAGCAACTGGAGATGTCTCTCAAAACTAGTGCTATAGTCACATGAAAACGAGCCAAAACTGTAACACTGCTCACATAAACAAGGTCTTATGATTCGTCGAGTAGGTGCCTACGTCACCCATCCCATCTACAACCCTGAAAGACGCGTCACTTCACTGACTACACGGGAGCGTTTAGTTTGACGCTTCGCTCGCTTTGCATTGTAGACGCGGAACCCCGGACCAATCGCTTTCGAGGGAAAATATGAGCGCAGGGAATTCCCCACGCAGTGAAAACAGTATAACCTTATGTTAGGCACGAGAGAGCTTCAAAACAATGAGCTTTTAGAAGATTTGTCTTGGCAAAAGAGGATAAAGTTACTTCGGGTTAACAGGACTGAATCTGGAAGTAGGATTCAGATGATGACAGATTGCTCAGGAATTGTTTCATTGAAATGATCGGAGTGTGCATCACTTTCCCCACGCTAACATTTAAACCTGTAAAATGATGGCATGTTAAGATGAAGGTAAGTGTTTGTAAAGTTTGCACTGTCTCTTTACCTTTTTCTTGTGATTCCAAATGTTATTACTTAAGATATTAAAGTTTTTTTATTAGTTATTGGTGAATTTGAGATTGTAGGATGGCTTTTAGAAGTTTCTCTTTGACTGCATGTACAATGTATTGAATGCACAAGCACTGTTTATTTGATTAAGGTAGGCTATACATGGAGTCACTTGGATTTGCTGACATTCCATAAACCAACATTGTCATCATTCTGATCTCTTATGACTGTTCTGATCTGAATAGCCCCCAGGATAGCTTGATCCACTGCTCTGTTGTGCCCCTCTCCCATAACTGTGCACTGAGTTGTTCCAGCATGATTGAGGGCATGTGACTAGAATGACTGGTTCAGTGTGAGAATCACTTGTTTCTGGCTGGCATTGCTGGTCAAGACACAGTAAGGGCTTCACATGAGTGTGAACAATCAGTTATCCAGTCCTCAGTGCTGGGGCTTGTGGTGCATCAGTGTTTTCATCCAGACCAGGACTTATTTGTGGATGTTTATCTTTAAACACTACTTGTAACCAAGTTCAGAAATTAGCCAAGGCTTGGAGTAAAAATGCCACAAGAGTGAATAAAATGCCATTGATGTGTGGGCAAAAGTGCTATTTTATCCGTTATCTGATATAACATAGTGATCAGACAGTTATGTAAAACATATGCTAGCAGATCATTTATTGTGTTGTCATATATAGTGAATTATTTACAGATTTTGGTGTAACAGACATAACTGTTTAGTATATAGTTTTTATTTATTTGTAGTAAAACTAAGGAATAAGGTTAAAGTGTCTTGAACATCTATTCCAAGACGAATCACATACTTTGCTTCTTATAATATGTAGCAATAAGTGTCTGATTTCGTATTGTAACAGAGTATCAAATCCATCTGCTGTTGCATGTAAACTCATTTGGTGTGATGTTTTTGTCATAATTTGTTTTCTTTATTTGTGGCTTGATGTCTCACGCATTGTCTAACTTTTTGTAACTAAATGTTTGCCAGATGTTTACATTTTTTGGGATACAAAGCTCCCCTGTGAGACATGCATATTGAAGTATCTGGTTGGCTGCAGTGTTCTCAGCATTCTGGCCATTGGGAGGTGCTGGGGTCAGGGAGTATACTTGTGTTCTCCCGCTTTGGGAGTTTGTGATTATTAGTCAGCTTGTTTCATCCAAAAATGTTATCAGCTGGTTCTGATACCCCCTCCCAGACCTCGCACACCCCAGAGGCTTTTAGATAGCTGGAAATTCCAGTCTTCTGAAACTAATTATCCTCAATGAGAGGCTCTAAATATACCCCTTAGTTGGTGCTGTCTTGAGTCTTTTCTTTCAGAAATACAGTCCTTGGTACTCCCCCTTTTCTTGTTATGACTTTGTGTCTCAGAACTCATGCCCAATGACCCTATTGTGCCTTTGAACTGGATTGCCAGAAGGCACAAAGGGGCTCTCAGATGCTCTTTCTGCCTTTTTTAGCAGATGAGGCACATGGCTTGAGATATCCTAGAATGACAATGAGAGGTATGTGGGAAGCCTCTGTGTAGGGAACATCCCCAGTGTTTGCTGTATAATATGCAGCCACATTCACTCCCATGTGAATACAAAGCCAAGTCAAGGAGAGTTATCCTAGGGCAGATTGACCCAGCTCATTCCACTCTGCTCTTGGCCCGATGGTGTACAGAAAATCACATGAGATATGATTTAATGGGCTGGCTATTGATTTGTCTCCACATTTGAAGACATCAGTCTTTATAAACTCGGTATCCAGGAACTGCATCACCAGGGCATCGTCAGCTGAGAGCTTGCTGTAATATGAGCCGACTCCTTGCAGACAGACTACAAGCATCAGCAAAGATATCTGGAGTGTGCAAGGACAGTGTGCATAATATGACGACTCATTTGTCTTTGCGTAAGCCTTCACCATTCATTGTCAAACGGCTCACAGCATGTGCAGAAAATGGATTGAGTAATTGTCTGTTGGGTAATTCCTCAAAATATATCTTCATAAATCTCTTAAATATGGTTTTCAGTTTTAGAATGCTGACAAGACCACATAACAAACAAACCAGATGATAGGTCTCTGTCATATAATGGGTGGGCAAAACGTTAAGTCAATAGGCTTCCACAAGGTGGTGGTGTTCATATATTAAGCTCAACAATAAGGATGGCTTGGAACCATCTTAACCAATTTATAGAAGAACTGTCATTTGGCCTTTTGGGCCAGTGCTGCCTTGCCACTGAACTTGATTCATTGATGCTGGACATTCTTTTTTTATTCCATCCTTTTAAACGTTTTGGTTTTCTGGGATGTGCTCTTTATTGTTGCTGCAAATTCTACTGGTTTGTCACCAAGATTATGTTATCAAGGTTGCTAACATAAACAGTTAGCAAGCAACAACAGTTATGTTTTGATCAAAGTGCAAAAACAATGTTCAAGTCATCGTTAAAAAATGTGGTGAAAACTTCAAACGAATCAGCTAGTTTACAAATTTATGGAGTTAAATTATATGTATAATGTATATCCTGCTTGTTGAAATTTTTTTGTAAAGAAAAACAATTGTGAACTTTTTATATAAACCCTTATAAATCCAATTTAATGAAACATAAATATTTCTAGCAAATATAAAAATACATTAAGATATTGAGAATCAATCATGCAGAATAAAAATCATTGTTGTTGACGATTTATATAATGTTCTATAGACACAAAACAGGATTTTCATATTAGTAATTTAGTTTCACTGTTTGTAATATTACAAACTAAGACAGTGCTCTGTATACTCTGTTGGAAATTTTAAGCTATGTCTTTCAATTGCATTTTATTGTTAAAATAAAAAGAAGGAACTGCTACTACTGTATATGGGAAAGTGTAACATATTTAATATTATAACATGATATTATATTATATATTATATTATAACATAACAACACAAGTTTAACATAAGTTATGGGCCTTTTGCAATTTGCATTGTTCCTCATATAAATTACATACATTGTTGACAAATAGTTCTTGGTGAAGTAAGGGGAGACGGGTGATTCTCACACATTATTATGTTTCCATAATCAGACAAATCATTTTGATTTGAAGCCTGTTCCTGACGCATTTCCTTACTGTTTTAGCACAAGCGTGTAATTCAGAAAAATATCTTGTCCTCTGTTTGCTTTCACGTTAGATTAATATTTAGGTTAGTGTAATGTTATTCTGCTGTAACCTTGCTGTTCAGATGGCAGCCAAATATGTGGGAGTCTTATTAAGCAAGGCATTGTAGAGATACAAGGCTGTCTGCCTTTGTTTTGACTGAAGATAGATAAATATGGAAAGCTTGGGTATTTTTTAGCAGGCACATCTTATTGCTGATGGCTGATGTTGGTAAGAGGTGGAAGGTTTTCTCCAGTTTATTACATTGACTGAACTTTCAATATAATTAGAGAGAGTTTTATACAGTGGCTTTAAATTAGATTTTACAATTCATGTTTTCAGGTCCCTTACTGTTTGAGTAGACCTCAAATGACATGCTAACATTTGTTTTTTATTAAAAGTCAGTGTGTGGAAAAAAGGGACGTGGGATGTTGAGTAAATGTTCTTAAGTGTGTTTGAGATTTAGATGGTCCATTAAAGGGGCAGATGTGACTAATTCATCCAGCTGATTTACACTTGAGAGTAAAAACTGTCTAATGTGTGAAGGATCACGGCACATTAAATGAGAGTCTGTTAGTACTGTACATTATCGTCAGTGCGCCTCAGTCCAGTGAAACATTCATTCAGCGAATGTCTCGCTAGACAGGGATGAAATAAAGCAAAGTAAAAACATTTTTAAAAATACTGTACCTGTTTACTTATTTATTTTGTTTATATTTTAATGGCAATTTTAGAACAATTGTTTGTTCCTCCCTCAGGCTTGGATTTCAATTATTTAAGTAGGCTGAGACATTAGGTATTCATCTAGCATAATGCTTTCCAGTGTCTGGTCCTCAGAGAGAAAACATACCATTCGACCATTTAAGCTCTAAAACAGAGCCCACAACCATCATTAGCAGCTCAGCTTATGTTGTATTTTACTATAATGTGAGTGAAAGGCATTGGCAATTTCACAGTCTGAGATAAATGACAAGTTAGACTGATAAAGAATTAGGATTTACTTTAAATAGTGTCAAGTGTCTCAGTGCTTTTATATTGTGTTTTTCTCTATGGCTCTGGTCAATACTCTCCATCCACAGATGTGTGATTTGAACTGTCTGGAATGTTGGCCTTGCTCTTTGTCTAATGTTTAATTGGTTGTGGTTTTGTCTGGATCGTATACTGTCCGGTAAGGGATAGTTAATTTCTAATGCAGACTAAGTAATATTCCCCTCATATCATAAAGAGATAGTAAATTGATGTCTTGACGTTTTTTTTTTTCCTGCATACCTGATTGTAGTAATTTTGTTAACTTTATCCAGCACAAACAATCTACTCGGGTTTAAATTATTATTCTTTTTTTTAAAGTGACAGTTCACCCAAAAATGAAACCTGTTTAACTTTTTTTTGGTTTTTGAACACAAAAATAAATATTTTGTTTAATCTTGCCCTCTGCCGCACTTATGACATTCTTAAAAATTTCTTCTGTGCCACAGATGAAAGAAAGTTAGTCGTGGTCAGAATTTTTGACACCTTTGGTAAAAATGAACAAAGAAGCCTTTGAAAATAAATTTGCATTGTTAATCCTTTTGATATTTTATTAAAAAAAATCACAAAAGCCTAACCTTTCATTGATGTGAAACAATGGAAAGTGTGGGGACAATCTCGTCATGAAATAAATGCTTTTCTCAAATACACATTGGCCACAATTATCGACACCACTAGAAATTATTATGAGTAAAATATCTCTGAAGTATATTCCCTTTCATATTTACTGTGCATTTTTAGCACACAAGGGTGACTACAAACATGAATTTGTCCAGCCATGGCTTCCTGTCTCACAGGAATATAAATATGAGGGAAAGATAACTCATCGTATCTTTCATCAGGACAATGATCCAAAAATCAAGGCAAAATGGGTCATTGAGCATAAATCAAAGCTTCTGCAATGGCTATCCCAGTCCTCAGAACTAAACTCTATAGAAAATGAGTGGGTTGAACTGAAGAGAAGCACCAGCATGGAGCTGGGAATCTAAAGTATCTGGAGTGATTCTGGATGCAGGACTGGTCTCTGATCTCTTGCCTGGTGTTCTTCAACCTCATCAGGCATTACAGGTGATTGGCAAATGGAGGTTTAGAAAAGTATTCAATAAAAGGGTTTCAATAATTGTGGCCAACGTGTTTTTGAGAAAAACATTTATTTAATATATTTTAAATGGTTTTACTTCAGTGAAAGGATTAAAGGTTTTTGTGAATTATTTAAATAAAAGATCAAAAGGATTAACAATGCAGATTTATTTTCAGTGGCTTCTTTGTTTGTATTTACCAAGGGTGTCAATAATTCTGTCCATGGCTGTAGGTTTCTGAACAACTTGAATGTGTGAGTCAACGATGACAGAATTTTCATTTTGAATTTGAATCAAACTGTCATCACTCCTCAGACTTATTTCTAAAACTAAACATTCTTTTTATGACAGTCAAGATGGTCTTGCTTAATTCTGCCTATAATGTTTTCCATATGACCTAACCGGTAGTTAGAAATTTACAAAATTAAAGTGATAACAAATCTTAACTCTGTGGAGTTGAGGGTTAATATATTAATGGCAGTTTAATTTGCTGGAGGCGTTTCTTTTTCAGTAGAAGTGTCTTTATTTACCTGTTAGAGACGTGGACAGTTTATCGCATATTTGTGGGTCATAGAAGGAATGACTCAGCACCTTAGTGCAGTAACGGAATTTCCTTTGAAACTCCTACTTCACATCCACTCATTTCTTACTGAGGTCAGGGATGTTATATCCGTTCATAATCCCACATCTCTCGTCATTCTTAGCTGACAGGATTTCTCAAGGTTGACCAGATGTAATCTTTTGGTCCACATTCACATTTACAAATGTTGTTACCTTGGAATCCTGTGGATTGTGGTGTGGCATTCAATTAACCTTTATTTTGTCAGTGTATTGAAGCATGTAATAAACTGAATTCTGGTCACCAAGGACTTCAAAAGGTCATTTTTTTTGTGGTTAAAATTCTTGGTAAAGCTAATTGAAAGTCAGCAAAACATTGTTTTTCATACACATACAGGCATGTGTTTAAAACCATAATTCCTACAAGACACCAGATTCTAGTATCTTCCTCATATATTGACTTTATGGCCCTTTTGTCTGGATTTAATTAGTATGCTTCACTGCCTTTTTCTCTTGCCCCTTGGTCCTTTGAGGACGGCCCTTAACCAGGATGCTATGGAGGGAGGGCTTTTCTTTGTGCACAAAGCCTCTTGAAGCAGTCACCACCTGACCTCAGTTTCTCACAAACAACACGACCAGCCCTGAGAAGTGCTTTGTCTTTGTCGATTATCTCAAGGCTATGCCTATTTTTGGACCTGTTCTTCTAATATGCCACTGTTTTCCATCTCACAGTGATGTAAGTCATATTATAAAGAGCACTGTGGAGTTCCGTTGCATCACCGATAATAAGACATTTACAAGTTATTTAATGTTCTCACTACAAACTGTAAAAATGTTATATCAAGACAGAACATGTCAGCTGGTTAGAGTAAATTGACTTTAACCTAGGAATTAGTGTACATTATCATTCCTGAGAGCACTCAAGCCACAGTTATATTTTTATGTCAGCAATTCATTTGAAGTACATTTATAGGAGGAGACAAAAAAAAAAGATCTACTCCGGACATGTGCAAAACCAAAGTGTGCCATCTACGTTTTAAAACAGGCACACGGCAGAAAATGATGGCCTTCTTGTGGCTCGGCTGTGTTTAGCTTGGACTCAGTCATGCAGCGCTAGTAAGGGCGGGTGGGCTGGTTTTATTTTTAGGCTGTATAGGAAAGGTGTGTCTTTGAACTTTGTCAGCAAAGGCATGTGATCAGGGTCTGGTTGCTGTGAGGGCAACTGAATTCTCTCAACACTCTCTGTAGAGAAAACGTATTCTTCATTCATTTCTTTGCTGTTTATTTATATTGTAGTTTGAATGAAATTACTCACACATAATTTATCCAAGTTCATAACTGTATACAAACAAACAAATATTATATTACATTGATCTATACCTTAATTTTACTAATTAGATAATGACAGTCCTTTTGTACTGTCTTTTGTTTCCATTGAGGCAAATATGAACTGTTCATCTATTATTTCATACATACAAGCAAATTTGTTTGAACAAACAGATTTATTCTTATTATGATTAGCTATAATTTTGCTATGTATTATGTGTTTATTGGGTGCTGTGCCATTTCTAGGGAAACACTAATATTAAATGCAAATCTCATCTCTTTGTGCATTTATTTCAGTGATGTGGAGCCTGTTGGACTTGTTTGATGTGCCCCCACTTGATGTCACAGACGGTTTATATATTGTTGCCTCATGTCATACGTGTTGTTGGCATAGAGGGGCAGGTGCTCGCCGTGTGTTTACACACTTTCCACCACATTCTCAATGCTGAGTTGAATACCCAGCACTCCACCTCATGGTACTTATTTTTCTCCCTTTTTTTTACCTTTTCTGCTTTCTTGTAATCCTCTTTAGTCTGTAAAGGATGGTGTGTATGCAATACATAATACTATGGCTTCGTATTCTTAAGCTAGTTGAGAACACGCCCACTAGACAGAAGGTTGCCCAAGAGGCCTGACTTTTCTTTTTTTTTTACACCCTAACAGTTCACCGGTACAGTTAAGGTTTTCTCAGAAAGAGGCAGGTAGTTGCCAGTAAGCCCTAACGTAACCGACACTGTAGTTGGCAAAGTGTCAATTAAATGACTATTTGTCTGTTTAGAGTGCATTCACTGTCTAATTACTTGTCTAAATGGTGCTTTGACAAAACCCACTGCACTTCAGCGCTTTTCACTAAGCTACGCCATTGCCACAGACCCTGGCTTCCTGTTTGTCAGCTGGATTGTCTCAGATAAAAATGCTTGACAAGGGTTATGGCCACATATGCACAAAGATAGGGTGAAGAAACCTAATGGTTGATTGACATTAATTTGGTATCTTGGTCACTTCATTAGGGGTATGTGGCGCAGAGGATTCAACCTCATGTCGTCCCAATCCTGTAAGACTTTCTTCTGTGGAACGTAAAAGATATTTTGAAAAATGTCTTGCTGTTTATTTGTGCAATCCAGTGTGGTTTTGGACCCCATTGAGTTTCATTGTTTGGATCTTCAGTTCTTCAAAATATATATTTTTGTGTTCCACAGAAGAAATTCATACGGGTTTGGAACAACATAAGTGTGAGTAAATGATGATTTGGATGAACTATCACTTTAATGCTGAAATATTGTAATATAGCTGAACCAAGCAGCAGAGTCACTTTCTGTACTTTCCTCTTTGGTTGGAAGAACGTGGTGACATAGAAATCAGTGGTAGGGCCTCAGATGAATTGGAAGTGTTTCTCGTCCGTGTTCTTTTCAACTGCGCAACCAGGTGGGGCGGCTCTTCCAGTTTTATAACGCATGGCCTTTTTCATGCCTCATATCAAACATAAAGGCTGCTTTATCATATAGCTTGGAGGGCCACTCCCATTTCACCTTCTCAAATAAAAGCTCTGGCACCACTCAAAACAAGAACTACAGAAAGATCTAGTCAGTTGATGTAAATTTAACTTTCGATGTCCTTGAAACATCTCGTTTTGAAACCGCATTTCATCTGGGTACAATTCCCCGTGCTTGCTGTACTCTTGCCACATCTATGTCGAGCTGATGAAAACCTTTACACTCTTACCCAGTCTTGTTACCCGTCTCGCATAGCTCAAGGTGTAGTTTGATTGTTACTTTGTCCAGGTTTCCCCTCCCCCACTGCACTCACTAGCCAATCGAAACTGCAGCTTGAGCTCACCTGAACTCATTTGCATATTAGCTCTGCCCTTGCAGCTGATTGGCCCCATGCTGAAGTTCTGTTTTACAGCCTGTCTGTCAGTGGTTACTTGGGGGATGAGTCACAGTGAGAGAGAGCTTTGCTTTGCAGTACTTCTCTTTTTTAAGGTTTCAGCCCGCTGCCATTGCCCTCCCCTACGCTGTTCTCATTTTCGCTCTATCTACCACTAAAGTGAGTGGGAGAGGTAGAGGGCAGGTCAGTGTTCAACACCTTGAACATGCCATTCGATTCGCTTTAGACACACCCTTGGATTATTATTTTTTTACTCCCATCAACGTAATCTGTCTCTCTCTTTTTTTTTCAAAGATTATTTCTTTATTTTTCCAGCATTTTGATATGTTTTCCACCATAACCATGGAGTTTGACATGAAACCCCTGAACCTTTAAGGTTAGTGTCCATTTTATATCTTTATTATGTAACAGTATGCTGTTGTAGATCTGTTAGCGCCAAGTATCTGTAGTCTGCATTCTTAACTTTGTAAGCATTATTCATTGTTTATTACATATATACTCATATATGCAATATATATTGTGTTTATTATGAAGTTACATTGTCTGATTTTACTTTTTTTTTTGTCAGCATTTAAATGCAGTATTTATATACAGCCTATATTACGATACAGCCAAACAGTTAAATATCTGTGTGTTTGGTTAACATTTAATAATCACCTATTGGTCGCATGATCGACAATTATATAATAAATTGCTTCAGACGAGTGTAAAAACAGGTTTAGCGCCATTTTTCCTACGTGAGAGACCGTTTTGCAGTCATACAAATCTAACAAAGCATATTTATTATATAATATGTGGTATTTAAAAGTTTATAGTCACATGTTTTGCAAAGTATCATTGCCTTATATGGTTACCGAGAGTGAGGTAGGCAATCATGTTTTGTACAACTATTGACCAAGCCCATACGACGGTTAGAGTGGGTTGCAGTGTCAAAATAAACTTTTCAATTACATCTTTGCCTGTTTTAGCTATATGCTTACAAAGTTGCCAACGACGCACAGTGCATACAAATAACCTTAGCGTCAATGTGCTTTTTGTTCGCGTAAGTGATAGTTTTGCCGTTATAGTGTCATTGATTCCATTACGTGGGCTTGTAGATTTCAGTTTGATTTTAGACTGGCTTATCAGGCCTCATCATTGCCATGAAACCTGGTCTGAATGTTGCTCATCCTGTTGTGCTAAGAAACCTCAGAATCTCATTGAGAGGAGAGTGACAAACAACTCTAGTCATGGTCCCTGAGCACCTCTTTTTTGCTCTTTCTCTTTTTTTAAAGATACAACCCTCAAAGTACGTCATTTTGCCTGAGTTCTCCACGTGTAATTATGCCTGACACCATACTTACTATAGTAACTTGTCATCTCCATGGTATGCGCTGAGACTAGCTTGTAAGTAGCAAGGCAACCAGTCTCATAGAGAAAACATTATTATTATTTTTTTACATGATTATGTTCAAACATGTGGTCAAGAGTGATGTTGAAAGAGTTTTAGGCAAATTAGTATCTTGGTTAAAGTTACAGATGGTCAAATGGGCACTTCATGTTTTGGTAATTTATGGTAATATTTTAAACTATTTTAGCTATTATCATATTAAGGTTCTTATATGCATTATTATTAATGTAAAAACAGTACAAAGAACAAACAGTACATCCTTTCTGTTCAATCAAATTCACATGTGAACGCGTTTTGGTGGAGGTCAGAAAACTTGGACTTCTAGGGAATTTTCCCCCACCCTACACACCCTATGTCATATGCCCTCAGGTGTTCAGGACAATATCAGATTTTACTTTAATAGTCTTGTTATCTCGTCAGACCCCCTGTTAGGCTGGAGATACCAACAGCACTCACACATTATGCCCCCCACCCGGCCGTCCCTGATTTGTATTGTAAATGAGCCAGGGCACCTGGAGTTGGCTAGTAGTCAAACACAGGCCCCTTTGCTGTGGATTGTTTTGTTTGGGGCATCTCTTCAGGCCTGAGTTTCTGTCACAGTTGGCAGCGAGGCCAGTAGTGTCAGGTTGGCTCTTCACATAAAACAGTGTCAACAAGTCCCTGCCTGTAATTGGATCATTAGGTCCTGCTGAGCTGGAGGGGTGGACCAAACTGATCTAGCTGGTCTAGCATGGAGAACAGAAGAGGGCTGGGCCTGAGAAAGAATATTTGTCCTCTTCCTGTCATAGCATTGTGTCGCGTGAATGGTTTGAGAGCTATTTCTGAGGCTCATGTTGCAGACTATGGTTAGTTAGTCCTACAGTTTTTTCAGTAATTGAGTTTTTAGAATGAGCTTTGACATGGTAGATTGAGGAACCTGCTGGATTGGTAGCTAACTGGAGGTTTTGAGGACATCTGTGAGGTTTCTTTGTCCGTGTCCCTTCATATTGCAGCTTTTGAGATATATCTTGAACTAAGTTTTTAGAGAGATCTTAGCACTGATGATCATGGAAAAGTGCTAGTTTGTCAATATAACATGATACTCTAAAAATGATCGTCAAAGTTGAAGCTGACTTCAATTTAAATATAATCTTATGTGACCATGACTCCAGTATGCAAAAATCCCAAACTATTTATAAGTGAAAAGTTTCATGAGATCACCATATGAGATAACAATCATTTCACCGTTGGGTATGTTTGAATTTTTACTCAAAGCAGTAGTGTTCTGCTAAAATAGTCCAGGCAGTCGTTCCTTTGTTGATATGTTGTTGACTGCTTGGGCAGATTTGCATCACGTTTTCATACTGCTCTCCCAATTTCCATTGAGCAACACACATTCTCTGTGTCGAAACCATCTGATTCCTGAAACAAGCTCAGACTGGCACACGGTTCTCAGGTACGAGCTATAGGCTACTAGCAGAAGATTCGCTATCACAGATGAATACATAATAGATTTTTTCAGTATCAACTTAAAGAAAATGAGAGAATATTTTGAGAAGATCAGTTCTTTTTTATTTGACCTATGCAAACAACTAGAGATAATATTGTTTTTTGTCCAAAACCTATATAATATCGTAGTTTAGGAAAGAAAGCAGAACAAATGGTCAGTCAGTTTAGCCAAGAAAAACACATGGTCTTGGTATAATAAGGAAGAGTGGCCTGCAATCTCTTCTTGGAAATGCCCTTTTTGCTGAAGAAGTTGGTGACTCCCACCCACCTGCTACCCCCGTTTTGTTTTTGTCTCCAGCTTTGGTGGGCGATGTTCCACTGAAACTGCCCACTGAATGGGTTCTTTCTGTTGTTCTAGAGTTGAGACTGTCCATTTACATCCTTTTTCACAGGGCATATATTATACCAGGTTTTACTTTGGTCATAAATATAACCAAATAGTATATGCCCCTATAGTAAGAACATGAATTGATTGAAAAGCAAGAAGCAAGCCTTTCTACAGAAACTTCAGAAAGTCAACTTTCAGAATTTTTGGTTGTCTCATTTCAAAGTTGAGGACTGTGTTGAAATTTTGTTAAGTTAGGATGACTAAATGTTTTTTTTATCATCAAATGTGTCTTTTTATGCTTCAAGCATGTTGGCGTCAGAAAATGAATATCACTTCACTCATTATCATTGTTGTATCTCACCAGAGATGAGCTACACGTCACATGTTCACAGATGACTGATATGTCAGACCACTTCCCATGTAAACCACACGACTTAGTCTTTTTTGCTTAGAGTGTATTCACTAAATTAGTCACAAAACATCACATAGTCAAGCATCTCATGACAAAGGGCTACAAAATAACCAAACAACCAAAAGCACCCATTTAAAGACTGCGTTGAAATCAATCTTATGAAACCACGCTTTGCAAACACTGTGTTTTCCAGAACTACTTTCTTTTGTTAAAGCAGTTGCAAGTTCCTCTTTTTATAGAGGGGCCTCTGTCTGTTTGTAACCTGCTGTACCGCCACTTTTGAATCAAGTCAGCCGCCTGGCATTCTCATTTAAGAGTATGCTGGCAGCATTGCGCCCTTCCAGACTCAAAGTGAAATGGATGACATATTCCCATTTGCACCACGCAATAAAAAACATTTACTGCTGACACCAGTTTAGTGTTGAGTATCCATCCAGAGTCCTGTATGCTTGGGCCCAGACATTGAGTTTGAATAGTTGTTTTCATCTAGAGCTTTAGTTGCACAGGTGTATGTATGTTTGTGTTGCTAACAAGTACTTGCCTCCCATACAGAGAAGGGGCAGCCCCTGTGTCTAATATTCTAGTCTGTCTTGTGTCTTGTAAACAACGAGTACACAGGTCAGACATGTGACTGGTTATTATCATGACAATTCATCACTTTTCATAGGAACAGCTCAGGGCAGATACCGGCCTTGAAATGCAATTACATGCAATTCAGGCTCACAAAGACTCCGAAAACAAAGAGCTTCACAGTTTAAAAGTTGTGAATAGAAGCTACCATTTCGTAAGCTCTAAAGCAACACATGCGGTGAGCAGCTAAGAGAGTATCTAGCGTTTTAGAGAAACGCACACAGGCTTTGAGCAAGCTGTGGGCGGTTGCGTTTAACAGAACATTAAACCACAAGTCACAGCTCTAAAAAGACTTGCTAATGAAAATGTGTTAGTTTCCGTGTGAGGCTTTTTAAAAATTAGGATCTATGATAATGATGTGAACTATGGTTCGTGTGTACAGCATCTTATCATTGATGAATGATGCTCAAGCTGTTGGAAATGTCCAAGCATTTATATTTTCTTTAGGAGATTCTAACTACAATTAAAAAATATATATATATTTTAGGCTAGTATATGGAGACAACATTTAAATTACATTGATATTTGAATGGCTAAGGGTCATGGAAGTTGGTGGTGCAGTATAATTGGATGGTTAATAGGTGCAAATGTGTCAAGTTTAGGAACACAGCATCCTCAGTTAGTCACACATTACATCAGCCAGAGGAAAGTTTACTCACAAATTCTGTAATTACATCACAACCTATGGGGCTGACTAAAATAATCCCTTAAAAAACTGAAAAAAAATGAAAAACTATCTGTTTAACTCAGTGTGGTTGGAAGGTGGTTGTAGCAGTATCATATTTTAGATGTGGAAAATTGAAATCCCAGAACCCTGGAGACCCATGGAAACTTTACAGACCTGAGGGTGTCGTTTACCACCCCCACATCCAAAAATTTGTGTTCACTGGATTACTTTATGCATAGTTATTTTTAAAAGGTTTTTAGTATTATTATAATGAGTTTTCTTTTGTGACTTGTCCTTGTATGTATAAACTTGCATATACATAAATATCATGGACATTCTGTATTTACACATAAAATACAAATAATGTAAAATAATTTGCACTTTTGAAAAAATATACGCTAAAATGAAAAGGATCGTTGCCATATGACATTGGGTTTGCTATGAAGGTACCAGTTTGTTTCAGTTCAGGCCACAGATTGACCTAATTGTTTTAAAAATAACTCAAAATGCAAACTTGTTTGGTGTGATGTTCAAAATGACCTTCTGGCAGAAGTATTTGAAATTGTAGTTTGTTAAAATACACTGAAAATTAATTAAAATTGCAAGACATTAAAAGAGAAGTGATTTGAAGTGCTATCAACAACGTTAATTAATACACTTAAATTAAATCATTTCTATTTCAGTAGACTAATAGGTATGTATTTTTAAACAATTATTTATGTAAACACACACATTTAAAAATGTTATACAATTCATATCTTGTTTTCTGGCTTTATTTTTCATCCTTAAATGCCAGCTACTCATTGTATCTGTGTCATATCACATGCTATAGGTCACCTCACAACCCGTTTCTTGGCAACAGACAATCCTTGTTTACATTTTCATTGTGATTCTCATTTAGTGTTCACAGTCCTCAAGAGATATTCTGTCTATTGCATACGCACAAATTAGTGCCTTGCTATTGGTACCTTGCAGTGAGCGCAAATGCTTTAGTATCAGATTCTGCTGATTTGATGGATAACTGTGTTTTCACTTGTTTGTTTTGTAGTTCTGGACTTACTTCAGGATATTGTTACTATCTGCTTAAGTAGATTTTAGATGATTACTAGCCTACTTATTTTTAAGCTCCGTCATTTACAGCCTCACATATTGTTTGCTTTTCTCATCTCGTTGCTATCATGAGCAAACGGTGGCACTACAAAGGCCAGCGTTTCTTCTCAAATATTGACCTGAATAAAACCCAACCACTAGCATCTGCATCCCGCCTCCTCACTAACCGACATACAACGATAACAAAATGGCAGCACGTAATCTCTCTCCCATCACTGATCTCTGAAAGTCATTACAGCTATTCTTTATCGCTCCATTCCTCTCTTGTTTCTTGTATTGAGAGATTTGAATGGAGGGATGGGGGAAGGGGAGTGTTATTTTATTGTGGTGTGTCTTTATTGCGGTGGTGTTTGCTTTGCGCTGTTTTTTTCCGCAGGTTATAAGCTGCGCAGGTGAAGCCCAGGCACACATTCACATCAGCTCATTCAAACATTTCCAGCAGTAAATAAGTACCGTATCAAGAGTACATGCTGTCTGTGTAATTAAGAAAATTATTCATGTATGTACTATATCTCATAACATTGAAAACGCTATTCTGGTTCAGCACCTGAAAATGTGACTTTTGCAACATGCTGGAGAGTTGGATCATGGGTTGAATTATGCATTATGAATTATAAATTGAATTATGAACATGCAATTAGTCAGTAGTTGGTAAAAAGAGAAGTCCTCCTATACACCCTCCCCATGGGTTTTATTAGCCAGCATGGATCTGAAAGCTATCTAAACATATCACTTACAGTACTGTGGACTCATCCGCCTCTCACAGAATAATATTACCACAATGGAATAATGGACAATACCACACCAGGTTGGTAAGAATAGTTTGTTTGGAAGTTTAATAAACCTGTGCTATTTTGTAAATAAAATGTGAATTATCTGGTTGGATTGTGTTAATTTCAGCCCTGAGTATATACTGGGTCTCATTTCATAATGTGTTAAATGCTTATTACTGAATATAGGTTGACTTATTTTTTTTACTTGGTCTGCAGCTTTATCCCATTTAACTGATATGTAATCACTTTATGGAAATGTGACCTCCTTTCAGGTTGCAGCCAGTCTTACATATTGTCATAGTCGAGACCACATGACGTGACTAGAAATGAAAACTACGCCACATATTGCACACGGCCCCTGCAGCTCCACAGGGCCAAAGGCAAACCTTACATAACTTATGATAAATGCTATGAATGCCAGTTATTTTGGGCCAATTGTGTCAGCTATAAAGTATTTTATGATGCATTATATTCAAGGAGTGCCAGCCCCACAGCTAGGAGTGTATGACTTAGTTTTAGAGCCTGATGATTTTATCAATGTCTGTCAGGCATAAATACAGAGACAGATACGGGTTGCTCCAATTACCTGTTAATTCAGTGTATTTAGGAAAATGACGTCAATCAGTTTTAGATGCCAGTTCTTAGGTGTGAATTTAGTCAGCTTGATTTAGTTTTTTTTTGTGTGTGTGTGTGAAGCTTGCTATTGCTGTTCCACTACGTTGCATCTAAAAATACGACAAATAAAATATTATCAATACTAAATACCTAAGTTTGGTTAATTGAAGGTTTAAATCTTCGTTTTAAATTCCAAAATATTTTGAAGGATCTTGAACAGTCCTAATAGTGCAGCTTTTGCCCAAGTGGACACCTCTCACAGTTTGTGTCCAGACCTGTTTGGAATGCTATTTCCATTTAAAAGCCACCTTCAGTTTCTTTGTACCCCTAGCTTGGAGATGTTTAGCTATGATTTCAGGCAAGAGATTTGTTTCTCACGTATGCTTTTTGTTCTGCAAGGCCTTGAGCGCCCAAAAAGGAACTTTAAGTATTAACAAAGTGCAGTTAGTTTCTCTTTCACTGACAGTGAATTGAAAAGTGGACTTTGAATTTTACTGTTTTATGGTTAGCGAAAACCTTGTGATGACTATGATCTTATCCAAGGTAGCATGCAAGCCGTGTCGTCACTGGCTGTTTAGGGTTCCCAGAATTTTATTTTGAAGCGTGCGGGTGCAAGGCAGGCATGTTTTGCTGCTGTATTCAGGGTGCATTTTTCCCTCCTTGTGCAGACATATGCTGTGACATGTTGGTATTGGTATGAGTGTAAACACTCTGGGGATGGGTGAGTCAAGATGGCGGGGGTGGCGCTATTTCACAAGAGTGCATATGTCACCATAGACGAAAGCAAAATACAGCCTCAGGAGAGCTGGAACGTCCCCATTTATCAAGAGCGGCATTATCAGTGAACATGCCTTGATTTCTACCAGGTTCAACAGTACTGGCATTGAATTCAGTGTGTATATTGAAGTTAGTTGACTTTTATTTACTAAAGTGTGAGACAGATGTTCTAGATATAATTTTAGAAATTAAATCATTTAGAGAATGAAGCAATGAGAGCTTTTTAGCAAATATTGAGGTTTGATGTTTAATATGTCACAGATTTGACAGGTTCTAAACATGGTCAGATGATTGTGAGTGAGAGGGAGGTGCAAACACTTGAGTTTGAAGTTAGTATCGGGCTGAAAGCCCTGAGCTTCTCCAGTCTTGTCATGCTCTGAATTGTTCCTGTGTAGAAGCCAAAACATTTTGTCTTTGTACCGAAATATCTGAAATGTTTTTCATATTGCATATGCAGCTAGAGGCAGCACAGATACTGTGCAAAAGATCCTCACAATTAGATGCTGGAAGGTTCTTTAAGCAGCACGTCATATTGAAAAATCTGTATGTTTACAGTACATGCAATCAACATTGTTACTTTACCATAAGATACCACTTTTCCAATCAAAATCCTAAGATTAGATATTTTTATTGACATTAATATTGGATATTTAGCTATGCTTGCTCATTTTCTCTATTTTTACACTGACGTGAGCTTTTTCTGTCATCTCACTTAAACTTAGTCTTTAGAAAATGACCGGTATCAATTTTTCCAATGTTGTGATCCCTATAAATTCACCTTTTTTCGATCAAGAAGACAGATTTTAGTTTTAGTGTATTATTTTTAACTTATCTAGACACATTATTTAATTTTAATACCATGCATTTGTCTATTATCAGCCATGACATGAAAATAATTATCCGCTTGTTGGAATCGAACAGAATTTTTGCATCAGCACATCCATAATATCATTCCAATGCCACAATACCGTTTTGCAAATACTGGCACTTGTAGGTGACATAATTTGAAATGGATACCTTTTACATTTTGGGCCTCAAAGTTTGAAGTACAGCAAGAACTTTTGTCTTTTTTAGCCCCTGTGGCAATTTCCTGTCCTGTTTTCAAAAGTCTGACGTGTGTTCCTATCTGTGGTGTGCGGCCTGTTGCCACATAGTAGAAACAGATCACGGGGAAGAACATTTTTAACATTTTGTAGCACACACCATTTGCCTTTTAAGAAGTCCATCAGTTGGGGTCAGCTCGCTGCTGGTAAGATATAATCTGCTTACATTTTTAAACATCAGCCCTTGCCCATCAGCGTCTGTACCAATGCCTGAGGACACTACATTCACATAGAGGAAATAGCTAAGCGTTTAGTAGCAGGAGATGAACCCTGAGAGTGAGATGTGCGAGAGAGGAAGTGAGTAAGGGTGCACCAAGTTCTGTTCCTCATGTTGTTTTCTCAGTAATTAACCCCAGTCTGCAACACCCATACTACATGGAATTTAGTCTGTAACAGTCAGTTTCTTTTTTTGCTTAAAGTCACTAAATGTATGTATTTTTAAATTATGAGATTGGTGTTGTGTTTGTGAGGTCTTGATTTGATGGTTTTAGTTGATAATACCATGTCTGATTGTGCATGTTGTGGTATCAGCACAGTAGTGTGATATCTGAAATGATATCTGGGATGATAAGTGAAGCTTTTTGAAGGTATCTGAAGATGCGTTTTTAGAATTCTGAGAACCAGACTTGTTTTGTTCTTCTCAGAAGCAAACCATTGAAGGGTGTTCAGTGTAAAAGTAGGGGGTCTTTAGAATCTTTTTGTGCAAAAATGCTAAAAATTGTTACGTAAGTTGTGTGCCACGATGTCATTGTTATTTTTTATTATTTTCTTAAAGTGGTTACCAACTAAATAGAAATATATGACATTCAAACATGTCGAAAACACAAAAAAAGTGAGAAATACAGAGTCTAAGAGGAAGGGGAAGAAGTTTCCACTCAAAATGAGAGAGAAGTGTTCGCTTGTTTGTGGTCTAACAGTCAGGAAGTAGCAGAAACCGACTGCTCAGTGATGCATTTCCTGTCACTGCAAGATTCACAGGTCAGTTGTGGCTGTTCTCTTTCCTTTTGCATTTATCTTTCTTTAGTTTTAGGGTTCCTTTACCATGGCTTAAAGTTTGACCAACTGGTAACTCATTTCATAGGGTAGGTTGTATAATTTTAGGCAGTAAAACATCCTAACTTGTAGCACCCGCTAAACTGGACAACTGTGGTTGTTTGACATTTTAACATTCAATTTAAATCATCTTAAAATTGTTTGGAAAACCATTAATCACATTTTCATAAGGGTGGATGCTCTTTGTCATCTCCTCAACCAAGTTTCCATCTGGCAAAGATGAACACAACTGGTTTTAAACAAGCGTCTTTAGACCCTAATGAGTTTAGTGGCAGGGATTTTGCCTTCACCTGGCCTCAGTCTCTCCTCCCTAGCCTTTAATGTTTGGAGAGCTGAGCTCCAGGCTCAATGATAACAGCTCCTGTCTCAGGTGGGTGTGGGCCCTAGACTTTTTCTAGCGCCTTCGAGGCGGAATGGAAAAGTACAAGACTTGCGAGATGAGATTAAATTTGCTTCATCTCCTGCAAAGGTAGCAGAAGGTAAAGCCTTTCTTCTGTCTCGGTTTTAGCGGTTCTCGAAGCAACGTGTTTGTCTCTCTCTCCCCTTTTTTTTTTTTTTTTGCCTTCATCCCCCTTACTTCACAAAGGTTGCTCTAGTTTTTATAATGGCCTTTTTAAAATTTTCCTGGCTTATGTTTTTTATCCTCAAAACACTATTTTGGATCTGTATTAGATACACACTTTCAATTGTCGACTACTGTAGCAGAAGTTGCTATGTGGTGTTGTTGTAGACTGATGTGGCAATGGGAGTTGGTTGTATGCTAGTCTCATTAATTGCAGTCTCTCTTGTTCTGTTGAATTAGCAAACATTTGCCTCACAGGCCCTTGACCTTTCTCCCTAATGTATAATGCACTCTTCTCCACTTCTGTGACCAACAAAGGGGTGTGTGATGGTGATACTTTCACATCACTTTAAGAGGAAGAGAAAGAAAAAAAGTATTTTTTGAGCACTGTAAGAATGTCAAATACCAGTGCCGATATTTTAAAATAAATGCACCCTGTAGTCTTTCTGCAGTACTCACTTAGGTACCTTCGCCTTTTTTACTGACAAGTGGCTGGTTTCGGGTGTACATATTCGGACGCTCTCCCATAATTGCACACACGCTTAGTAAAGAACATTTGTGGTAATGCAGATGCGTATATGAACAGACAGATACGCTTTTGGGTAAAAATGGTCACCTTGGTGAGGTATAAATGTGTACATAGTCGTTACGTCTAATTTGAATGTCGACATATGGGACAACAAATTGGAAAACTTGTCATAAGAACAACTATATTAATACAAAAAAGAGAAAATCGCTGCTCTTAAATGGTTCATTATGACATGTAGCGTTGTTTTTACGTTGCCAATTTAATTAGTTAATATTTACACTATTGTTCAAATAATACATGTTTTTGAGCACCAAATCAGCATATTAGAATGATTTCTAAAGGACCATGTGACACTGAAGACTGCTGAAAATTCGACTTTGCCATCACAGGAATACATTTATTTTTAAAATATATTAAATCAGTTATTTTATATGCATATGCAGCGTTGGTGAAAATAAGACAAAAATTATAAATAATATTGAATGGCAGTGTATATTAATACTTATATTTTAATATAGTGTTGCATATAAGTCAAAATTGTTATTGTGTACCGTGAATTTTTTTATTTATATTGGTATCACTTGGACATAAAGCAGCAGCAGGATAGTAGCTTCTGGCAGGGCTGTTTAAACGACAGTGACCATATTATAGTTGATGAGAGTTTATCCACGGCCCATTATCACAGCATTACAGGACTTGAGTTGAAGCATCATATCCTCACAGGAACTAAGCTAAAAACATCCATGTTCTGCTGAGTCAAGCAGATGACCCTGTTGAAAGAGGCTTTGTCCTCCATATTGATTGAAAGGGTGCTGTTGGCATAATTCCACCCTCAGTGTTTCTCTTCCCTGTGGTAAGTGGGAACAAGCCTTAAGATGTCTCACAAGACACATAAATGTTCACTAGCTCACTGTAGGTATTTTAATGCCACATTTTTATAGTGGGGCCAGCGTTGTAGACTGTGTTTTTGCTGAAATGCTCGAGACTGGCATGTTCTGAAATGCCAGGAATGCCAGTCCTCCTTCCTGACCGAGCAGGAAAAGAGCTTCACATTCCTCTCGCTTTCTCTTAGTCAGTGTCTCTCCGAAAGCCCTAGTATCCCAAGCTATTTTGAGAGGCACTCTAGGCTAGTTTTTCTCAAACACAGTTGACATCACTATTGCCATGACATCACTCCCCACTGAATAACTAGAGATGACTTCGCCCTCTCCAAAACCTCCATCTCCATCCATCCCTGTGACGTCATAATAATATGACAACTCACGATCATACCACATCTTGAATCCACGAGTCTTCCCATCAAACCACTCACCTATGTTAGATGATCGTTCATGTTTGAATTCGCTTGCTCTGTGATTAAATTCCATTGTCAGGGTGACTCATGGCTTAGTCATTCGGTTGGCTTAAGTTACCTCCTTTCATGGTCAACACTGAGCTCAGCTGAGGACTCTACAGGGGCGGGTGGGTCGATAGGGTCAACAGGGTAAGATGTATTTGTTCGTAATCATTCTCCCGTCAAAACTGGTTATTCCATTAACATTTTAGTCAGCGTCTTACTATATATTTACTTGTTTTGACAACACAGACCAGGCCCTTTGCCAGACCCGTACCAGCTGCTGCATTAGGACAATTAGAGATGTTTTTTTTTTTATGTACACCTCATAGTTTTACCTTGCTTGCTAAGCGTGTATCCTTGGCAGACCTCAGCTGTGGAGTGATTCCATGCGAGCCCCACCCTGGAGAGTGTTTGCTTACTGAAGTCTTGAGTACTGAGTAACTCTCCCTCCCTCTCGGCGCCTCTGGATGACGTGCAGCAGGCCCTTGTTTTGGCCCATTTGCATGTGCGTGTGTTGGGACAAGGCAAGTGTTGTCGCATCCACTTGTATCATTCCCAGGCTGCAGTCACGGTGGCGCAGATCACTCGCCATGTGCCCGGCACGAGGTCTCGTTATATACCGCTGGGAATCAGCGTGGAGAGCGGCATGATGCACGCAATCACAGATTTGCACGATTTTGCTCCCTACCAGGCTCATCTCTCTGTGTGAAATGTTCCCATCAATCCCATATCACGCTTTCATTTGCCAGCACATCACCGTCAAATGGTGTGAATGACTTCATTACTCAAAAGCAGGGCTGTAGACCATGGCAAGATTGTCTAATAGAATTTCAAGCTGCGAGCTTTGGCTGCGGCGTACGCAGCTGCAGTTTGAGGTACAGAGAGCTTTTTGAATTGAAAAGAAGAACTGAGAATGACGTGAGGCCATTTTGAGCTAGTCTGTAAAAGAGGAGGCAGAAGTCAGCCATGCTCTCGCTTGGCGACTTCTGACCCCTGGCTAATGCTACGGAGACTTCATGGGCGAGTGCTTTCCCAGACTGCAGAGGTAGGCATGACCCACTCTGTGTGTGGTCCTAACTTGCCAGGGGTTTCACTATAGTTGTGATTATCATTTCTAGCAATGTTGATGCTGCAGATCTGGGTGATACCTCAAATTGTGTGGTTTATTGAGAAAAAGTGTATTTTTATTTGATATGAAGTGCTCTAAAATACACCATAGATTTACCTTGGACACTGATAGAGAGACCTAAGCATGATACATGATGCAGTCATTGTATTGGTCTACATTTACAGTTTGAAAGTTTTATTTAGCAAGGATGCATTAAACTGATCAAAGGTGATGGTAAAGACATTTATAACGTTACAAAAGATTTCTATTTCAAATAAATGCTGTTCTTTTGAATTTTCTATCCATCAAAGAATTATCTCAGTTTCCACAAAAATATTAAGCACAACTGTATTCAGCATTTATAATAATAAGAAATGTTTGTTGAGGATCAAATAAGTATATTAGACTGATTTCTAAAGGATCATGACGTGACACTGAAGATTGGAGTAATGATGACTGCTGAAAATTTAATAAATTATATATTATAATAAATTATATTTTAAAATATATCAAAACTGTAATATTGTGAAATATTATTACTATTGTAACTATTTTTACTGTAGAGACTTCTTGCAAAAACACAAAAAGTCTTATCGGCTCCAAACTTTTGAACTGTAGTCTATATTACATATACTGTATATGGGCCAATATTGGATATTTAATTTTGCAGGCTTTTTCCTCTATTTCTATTTAACATAACACTGTTTAATGTAATATTTAGCAAATCTCAAAATGATTATCCATATTTTATACTGTATATTATAATGTAAATTCTAGCATTTTTCAATTTTAATTTGACAGAATAATTTAGAACTATATTATGAGCCATTTCTTGGTTATCTGCCATAACATAAACTACTGTAATTATTGGTTTATTGGTATTTGATATAATTTTAAAATCTATTTTAATATACCCTACTTAAAAGATTTGATCAAATTCTTTTGATTTGATGTAACCGCCCAGAACACCCTAGCAACCACGTAGCAACTCCCAGAGCATTGTGGTGGCAAGAAAATAAATAGTTGGTTCAAAGAGCTTGTCTTGACCAAAGCCAGGGAGAGGGAACCTTCAGCAGGGTGCTCCAGATGTTGGCCCCATGCTGTGGGAAGGGAGGCAGGCCGAAGGGCTCTTGGGGGGCCGTCTGGTTAGTAGTAATAATAGGCTGGGGCTCTCTGTCATGGCATACCTCATCCTGTTCCTCGCTCTCCTGGAGAGACAAGGCCATACGAGGCCCCATGTTGACTACAGGACTCCAGCTGCTACAGGGGTCTTGGGCACAGTCTGAGCTAAACAGAACATTTGTTTGACCTCCCTGCCACCCACATGGGCCTATCTTTCCTGTTCTCTCTATCTGCCCCCATTATAACCTTTACGCACCCACCCCAGCAACCCCAACCCCCCAGACACCATTCAACCTGGTATGCACTTGTTGACACACACACACTGTCCTTTCAAAGCAAACAAGCCCCACCCTGCCACAGAGGAGACATTGGCTGCTCTGCTGCCATTTTACACCCCCCTTTCAGTGGTTCGGTCAAACCACCTCTCCTCTCCCCACTGCTCTCGTTTAATCTTTAACCAGACTGCAGCCCCTCCTGTTCCTCCTTGCCGCCTCAGGGCCGGACAGAGGGTACTCTTTTCTCTCAACGGCCTGTGATTCTTGTGTTTTTGAGTTTCTGTAGTTTAGCTGGCTTTAGTGTGAGGAGTGGATGTGGACTTTGGATGAGGGTGTGTTCTGGGCCTTTTTTCACTCATGTGACTGATAACCCAACCTTGTTTACAGTACCCCTTTGATCAGGCTGGCTGATCTCATATCCTGTGGCAATCCATGTCCCTCCCCCTTCCTCCACACTGCCACTGAAGAGGTTCACTTATTACATCTGAACCTTGATGAATTAAACCAGGCATTCAGAATCACAGTAGACCAAGTGTCTCATAGCTTTTGTGGATTTATGTTGATTATCTGCAAAAAGAATAGTGTAAATGCAATATGTAAATTCTGTCTTACACCAATAAGCTAAAAAAAACATTAAAAACTAAAATGAATGGTGTTAAATGTGAATTTAGACATTTAGACAGCATTACAATGTGCAGTATGAAAAATTATATTCATTGTGAAATTAAGTGTTACATATATAATATATTCATTCAATATAATTCGATTTAATTCATTATTTATATATATATATATATATATATATATATATATTTAAACTATTATTGAATTAAGAAATCTATATTAAATCATATATATATATATATATATATATATATATATATATATATATATAATATAATATATATATTATATAAAATATATTAATTATATATATATATAATAAATGTATATATATATATAAATATAATATATCATAACCGATATGGCACTGATATATTGTGCATCCGTATTGACTACAGAGTGACAGAGTAAAGCAACAGTTGTGTTGTTGTGATATCAGAGGGAAACAGGAGTCAAAGTAAGAAAAAGTTAAATGGCCAGTGATGAATTTGCTGGAAAGTGGAGTTTTTCCACTCGCCCATTTTCATTCTGCCTGGCCAGACTTTCTCAGTCTGACTTTGGGGCAGCTTTGTGCGTTTGAAGCCAAGAATGAGATCGGTGAGTCAAAAGTCTCTCCAGCAGTGAGCAAACGCTTCATAGTCAGAAAATTAGCCCCTCGTCTCAGTCCCAACGGTACCGTCTCAGGCTCGTCTGGCCATCCCAGCCCTCTCTCTCTCTCTCTCTCTCTGATGATGTGACACAGCCCATTTTGCTCAGTCGCAGTTTGCTAATGTTCCTTTTCCTCTGTTTCTCTCTTGAAGGTTTAGATGCCCCAGACGCAGTTGGAGTGAGAAGAATCCTCCTCCAGTCCTCCACCACTCTACCGTCATCTGGAGGAAAAAAATCAGAAGCGTGCAGGACCAAAAAAGGGAACTCTGTTTTTACCTAACAGTGCCTCTCATTTTGTGAAAGCAGTGTTCCTGCCTCAGAGTGCTTCCTGTGCCGAAGGGTGTGGTGTGGAGCGAAGCGGTCCGGGGAGTGCGTGGAGGGGTAGGAACCCTCTGCCTGTCAGCCTGTGTCCTACCCTTTCTCTCCCTACAACACCATGACCACTGTGGTCCAGTCAAGCGAGCTTGTCTTTGAGTTCGCCAGTAATGGGATGGATGAAATCAATCAGGTACATCACAGTCACGTTTGTTGTTTTCTACGAAAACGCCCTTCATTGTTTACCTGAAAACCCTGATTTTGGTGCCAGAAATCTTTGTTATTAGGCACGTCAACTTGTAGTTTCTTTATGTTTAGGAACTGTCTTTGTCCATCCAGCTTCACAGGCCAGGTCTCAAGGAGGGGATATGGGTTTTTGGAGGTCTGCGCTTTTGATGCCAGGCATGAAGGCAAGGGAGGGAGGAAGGTGGAAAATTAAGAGTGCAAGGAGAGGGTTGAGAGATGACTGTGTGGGTTGCTGGCAGGGCGCAGATGGAAAGACTGAGATGTAGGAATAGCCAGTCAGTCTGAACTCAGTGTGTTTGTATTCTTTTACGAAAACCTGGTTGGGAATAAAGTAGGGGTATGCGATATGACGATTTTTGATCGTGGACGATAAAAATCTCTCCACGATCTGCTTTTGAAAAAATATCGTAGTATCGTGCTACAGCGCACATTCTATCAGCAGCAGTTCTGGTGCCTACGTCTCTATATACTGTACAACACGACATACAGCGGTAGAGTTGCTCTGACAGGACACTGCACTTGTTCGCGATCACAAAAGTACATTATTTGCATACAAGCCTTGCCAGCTAAATGTTTCATTTGCGCGCTCTGACTTCCGCATAACGTTACACCTGAAGCGCGCACACTAAAACCCTGTCAAACAGCGCCTGATTACTGAACTAAGTTATCTTTTGCGCTAATACTGTCAAAACACACAACGTTTACATATAGACTCAGTTGGTTATGTCTAAATTGAAAGTAAACAGTTGAGAGAAAAATGGATAAGTGCCTGTATATTAGATAGATCTTAGATGCGTGCAGGTCTTAAATGGACAGTACTAAACATGCTGTCGACTGTCATTAAAGGGATAGTTCACCCTAAAATTTAATTTCTGTCATTATTTACACACTCACATGTTGTCCCAAACCTGTAATTTCTTCTTGTGCTGAACACAAAATAAGATTTTGAAGAATGTGGGTAACCAAACAGTTGCTGTTCCACATTGAATTTGATAGTAGGAAAAAATCATTTGGAAGTCACTGTGGATCAGCAACTGTTTGGTTTTCCACGTTCTTCAAAATAACATTTATGTTCAGCAGAAGAAAAAATTCACTCAGGTTTAAAACAACTTTTGAGTAAATGATGGTACAAAAATAAAACACTGACAGAATTGACAGACAGATGACACAATTTTTATTTTTGAACTATTCCTTTAACGTTAATAAAACAACAAAACGCAAAGAGAAAAATCACTCACTAGTCTTGACTGAAAAACTTTAATACTTGCTTTAGGAATCAGTCTATAGTTTTTTTTATTATTATTTGTTCATTCAATTTCTTGAATGCTCCTGCTAAATACACCTATTGTACCTGCAAATAAAGCACTGTTTGTTTTATTTGTATATTATTTGTATTTGTAATGTGTATCTTTGTTCTTATTTTTTATATGAAAGATAAAATAGTGACAGATATTTATCTTCGCCCACTTTGGTCTAAATATCTGCCATTTTTTTTTTTTTTTGTTACCTTGAAAGGCATTGTCTTTATAATAGGGAAATTAGTTTGGCTGTAATGCTCAGACAACTTGCAAAATAGTAAAACCAACATGACAAAGAATCGTGATAAAATCGTGAATCGTGATATTTCTAAAAAAAAATTTGTGATATGATATTTTTTCCATATCGCCCACCCCTAGAATAAAGGTAGCATTTGGGCCTCAGGACGCCTAGTTATGTTACATACAGTGGCCCCAGAAAGTATCTGATCACTTACGAATGTCTGAATTTTATTGCATTAGATGCAATATATCAGATAAAGTGGCATCTGCAAACAAATACTGCTGGAGCTTCTCACAGAGCTTCACTTTTTTGAGCTATTTTTTTTTACCAACTGGTCCAGAGGTCACTGTTTCAAGTCAAGTTGTGTTTTAAGTCATGTCCGTTCTCTTCAAGATCACAACGTAAACATGTTCCGCAAAGCTTGATGGCCAGAAAATAGCCAAAGTTTTTAAACAATATACACTACAATTCAAAAAGTTTCTTTTTTGAAAAACGTCTCTTATACTCAACAAGGCTGCATTTATTTGATCAAAAATACAGTATGTTTATGAAATGTTATTACAATTTAAAATAGCTCTTTCATATTTGAATATATTTTAACATGTTATTTATTCCTGTGATGCAAAGCGGAATTTTCAGCACGATTGATCCAGTCTTCAGTGTCACATGATCCTTCAGAAATCAATCTAATTTGCTGATTTGGTGCTCAAGAAATATTTCTTATAGTTAACAATGCTGAAAGCATTTGTGGTGCTTTTTTATGGAAACTGATTTCCATGACTTTTTTCCTTCAGTTTTTTCTTAATTTTTTGAAAATTCAGAAGAACAGGATTTATTTGAAATATAAATATTTTGTGACATTAAACATGCTTGATTTAATGTGTCCTTGCTGAATAAAAGTATTAATTAAAAATAATATATATATATTACTGTTCCCAAACTTTTGAACTTTAGTTTATTTATCATTTCACATTTTGAAACCCAAGTTTTTTTTTTTTTTGTTAGGCCATGCAAATAGTTTCATACATTTTTAATTGTGGCAAAAGTATCCAAATACTTTCTAGGCCACTGTATAGTATGTGTGTATGCAAGCATGCTGTCATGCTCGTGTTTTGGTTTGTTCTGTGAATATTCTGTCTGAGTTCAGATGACTCCAGAATCCTGATCTTCATCTTAAGTGTGTGTTTGTGCAGTCAGGTGAATGGATCTGGTGTGACAAGTCTTCTATAGAACCCCATGCCTCTTCTCTAAAAGAGAAAAGACTAAAAGAGAACTGAAAGCTAGATTCAGGCCTAACCTGCTCAACTTGTTGCAGCATGGGAGACAAGTCCTGTTCCACCCAGAAGTTTACAATTGTTTTGAAACGACACTGGCTTCTAAGTCACTCCCTAAATCCCCTCACTCTATTACCACACCATCATAAATAAGCTCTACCAGTCGCCCCACAGTCTCAGATATCTTTTGACTCCCACTTATAACAATAGAGCTGCTTTTTCAGGGACTGTGCAAAACAAACCTTGACGCTTCTCACTGTGTGTGCAGGGATTTCCACAACACATGGGTGCTGTGAAATGTGTCGAGCTGCTTGTGTGGACTGTAATGATTAGCAGTGCTGGACCTAGAGTCAATAATTATCCCCATAAGTCAAGTCGAACTGTAATGGGAGTGAAATTATATTAAGTCACTTTGTCAGAGTTCAGCTACTGCACACAGCAGAAGTACTAGATCCAGATTTCCGGGAGTCGCTGAGTGCATTTATATCCACAATCTTACACTGGTTATCTTATTAACCTAATATAACATTATGTGTTACAACCTGCCAAAGATGGCAAACTTTTTAAGAAAAAAAACGAAAAAAAAAAAAACTTGCACAACTACATTTTTACCCATTACCCCAGTTTCACTTTTAATGTAAACACTTTTACCAACATTGTAGTGGCTTATTTACTATGCACATGCCTCATGTGAATTACTGTTGATGTCAAAACAAAATAATTTCTTGTATAAACAGGGTTTTCTTGCATCGTCAGGTTTTCAGAATGGGATGATTTTTGATTTGCATCTAAGTTAAATTAGTTGCAAGTATTGACACCTAGTTTTGGTTCTCACTAATACCGATACTTGTATTTTTAGTAATGCTCTAATTGTTCAGTACAATATGAGACTGTAATTTGATGGTAGTGTGTTAAAATTTTAATAAACCTTTAATTCCACTAGTGATTACATTTACATATACATTTAGTTATTTAGCAGATGCTTTTATCCAAAGCGACTTACAAATGAGGACAATAGAAGCAATCAAAACCAACAATATGCAAGCGCTATGACAAGTCTCGGTTAGCCTAACGCAGTAGTTTTTTTTTTTAAATTATTATTTAAAAAAAATTATACAAAGAAAACAAGTAGATAGAATAAAAAAGAAAGCTAGTGTTAGAGGGTCATATAGATACAAAGAAGACTAATAAATACAAAGAAGAGAGATGGATAAAACAGAATTAGAATAGAGAGTGCTAGAGTTAGAGGGTCAAATAAAGATGGAAGAGATGCGTTTTTAGCCGATTCTTGAAGATGGCTAAGGACTCAGCTGCTCGGATTGAGTTGGGCAGATTATTCCACCAGGAGGGAACAGTTAATGTAAAAGTCAGTGAAAGTGATTTTGTGCCTTTTTGGGATGGTACAATAATGCGTTGTTCACTTGCAGAACGCAAGCTTCTAGAGGGCACATAGGTCATAGTGAATTTAGGTAAAGGGGTGCAGAGCCAGTGGTGGTTTTGTAGGCAAACATTAATGCCTTGAATTTTATGTGAGCAGCTATTGGTAGCTTGATGAACAGAGGTGTGATGTGCATTCTTTTCGGCTCATTAAAGATTAATCTTGCAGCGGCATTTTGGATTAATTGTAGAGGTTTGATGGAACTGGCTGGAATACCTGCCAAGAGAGCATTGCAATAGTCCAGTCTGGACAGAACAAGAGCTTGAACAAGGAGTTGTGTTGCATGTTCCGAAAGAAAGGGCCTGATCTTCCTAATGTTGTATAAAGCAAAATCTGCAGGACCGGGCAGTTTTAGCAATGTGGTCTGAGAATTTCAGCTTATCATCAATTACAACTCCAAGGTTTCTGGCTGTTTTTGAAGGAGTTATGGTTGATGAGCTTAACTGGAAGGTGAAATTGTGATGAAGTGATGGGTTTGTTGAAACCACAAGCAGTTCTGTCTTAGTCAGGTTGAGTTGAAGGTGATGGTCCTTCATCCAGCAAGAAATGTCTGTTAAACATGCTGAGATGCGAGCAGCTATCGTCGGATCATCAGGATGGAATGAGAGGTAGAGTTGAGTGTCATCAGCATCGCCATGTATCTGAATGAAAGAACCTAGTGATGCCATGTAGACAGAGAAGAGAAGTGGTCCAAGAACTGAGCCCTGAGGCACCCCAGTAGCTAGATGTTGCAACTTGGAAATCTCACCTCTTCAAGATACCTTGAAGGACCTATTTGAGAGGTAAGACTCAAACCACTGCAGTGCGGTTCCTGAGATGCCCTTTGCCAATAGGGTTGACAGGAGGATCTGGTGGACCATATCAAAAGCAGCGGACAGATCCAGCAAGATAAGTAACGAAGACTTGGAATCTGCTCTTGCAAGTCTTAGGGCTTCAACAACTGAGAGCAAGGCAGTTTTGGTTGAATAATCAAATACATCAAATACAGGATGCTACAACTGATGATCACCATAGTATTTTAAAGTTAAATGACATGATTACTACTTTCTGAAATTAATTTAAAGCATAACAATATATTGGGTGAGAGATACCAAACACAGGAATCATATCAGTTAGCATAATTAGTTTAGTAAACACAGACAACTCCTACTTAAGTCATTAAGATTAAGATTATTTTTATTTGTCACATACACAATTATATAGAGAGTATATAACCAGCAGTGAAATGTATTCTCTGCATTTAACCCATCCTAAGTGAACACACACCCGGAGCAGTGGGCAGCCATGTTACAGCCTCAACTGCCTTGCTCAAGGACACCTCAGTCATGGTATTGAAGGAGGATACTCCCCCCACCAACAATCCCTGCCGGACCTGAGATTCGAACCCACAACCTTCCGCTTACAAGTCCGACTCGCTATCCATTAGGCCACGACTGCCCACGACATTTTGTGTATAACAACGTAGAGCTTTCATTAACTATAATTAATCAAATACCTCACCGCTACTATATAAACAAGCACGACTTTTATTCAGCTAGGACTCATTCAATTGATCATAGACAGTAAATACATTTATAATCTTACAAAAGATTTCTGTTTCAAATGAATACAGTTCTTTTGAAGTTTATATTCAAACGAATCCTCAAAAAAATAATCATGGTTTCCGCAAAAAGCATAAACAACACAACTGTTTTAAATATTGATTATAATAAGAAAAGTTTCTTGACCTCCAAATCAGCATATTACCATTTTTTACTGCATTTTTATCAAATAATTGCAGCCATGGTGAGCATAAGAGACTTCTAAAAAACTAACTGACCCCAAACTTTTGAATGGTAGTGTATTTAAGACATTGATCTTGACATTTCTTAAATCCATTTACTTGCAGTTTCGCTGCCAGTGTTTCTTTGTGTGCCAAAGTTTATGCAACAAATGTTTTTTTTTTTTTTTTTGTATTAGAGCATTTTTACATGCATGTTATCACAGACTGTATTGGTGCATCCACAATATATTAAATCACCTTTAATGTAAGCCAGGCTTGCATAACTTCTCTTTGCTCCTCTCTCCACATCATACATGTCCTATGGCTGCATTGGTGTGACATTGTGCAGCTTTAGTGGTCGACAGATTAATTACTTATTGCTGAAAACCTGTTGCATGACGCCTGCTTAGTACACAGTGTTTGAGAATCATCCAAAAGCTTGTCGCCGACATTGCAAGTGAGGGTCTTGGATTGCATTAGTGGGTTAGCATCACGTGTGGCATCAGGTAAAGCAGAAGAGAGTGTAACTGTGGAACACGCCACATGCTATCGGGTTTATGCATACAGTAGGAACACGGAACTCAACTATGCAAATGACTGATTTTTATCTGATGTTTCCTTTTTAGAAATGTGGTTGATTATTGTGAAAAAAGGATGTTACATGTTTATGGCAGTCTCTGGGTTTTAAAAACAGAAAAGTTTTACTCTTTTTACTAATGTATAAGATTGAGATATTGGCATATGAAGAGCTGTATTAACACTGGTATCTTATATTTATTAAGGCAGAGCTATTTAGCTGATTTTATGTCATGCTTATAAATGCATGAATTGGTCTGTTGACAAATAGCATGGATTTTATGCAATAACTTCTGAATTTCAACTTTGTATAGACTCATATAGACATGTTCTGCTATTTTGCATTTACTTGTCAGGCAGTATAAGAGAGGCTATGTAAACCGATCACCAAAGTTTTTTGCATAATCCTGGTATCTGACATCTGTAGTTCCCCAGTACAGCAGGACGAGAGGGAGGACGTGGACAAACTCTTCTCTTAGTAAACTGATAAACGACACGCAAAAATCGAAAGTTTATTTGGTGTACACAACCATTTAAAAGTTTGGGGTCAGTAAGATTTATTTATTTTTATTTGTTGAATTATTTATTTATTTATTTGAAAGAAATTAATACTTTTATTGAGTAAGGATACATTGAATCGATCAAAAGTAGCAAAGACATTTACAATGTTACAAAAGATTTCTATTTCAAATAAATGCTGTTCTTTTGAACGTCCTGTTTATCACAAAATCCTGAAATAATTATCAGAATTTCTACAAAAATGTTAAGCAGCACAACTGTTATCAACATTGATAATATTAAATGTTTCTTGAGCAGCAAATCAGCCTAGACTGTAAAAAAAAAAAAAAAAAAAAGTTGGTCAAACTTAAAAGTTTAAGGCAACCAGCTTCAGCAAGTTTTTTCAACTTATTTTTTAGGAAATTTCTCAACTTTTTGTTGTATAAACTTAAAACAAGAAGTTGAGAAAACTCAAAAATCTGCTGAAGCTGGTTGCCTTAATTTCAAGTTGGCTCAACTTTTTTTTTTTACAGTGTAGAATGATTTCTGAAGGATCATGTGACAATGAAGGAATAAATGACATTTTATAAACTATCTTGCTCTATCCTGCAGATGACCAGTAAACAGAAAACAGTTATTTTAAATTGTAACAATATTTTGCAACATTACTGTTTTACTGTATTTGATCAAATAAATGCAGCATTGATGAACAAAAGAGACTCCTTTCAAAAACAGTGACTCCTTTTAAACGTTTAGGTCTCCTTTCAAAGACCTAAACGTTTAAACGGTAGTTTATATCCAAATTTAACAGTAGCTAAATTCAAGTGTTGCCATTGAATCTGTTTCTAGTAGTTTAGAGTTTGTGTTAAACTGTACTGAATGAATTATTCTGGCCTTGAACTGAGATTTGAAAAGCCAAACCCATCGAGTCTCTGGGGAAAATGCCATAACAACAGCAAATAGTCCAAGGATGATGGAACACAAACAGAAAACCCTGCCAAAGGAAGATGTAAGATGGCTTACGTGTTTCACAATCTTGTTTGCAAAGAGACAGTATTTCAAGCATTCCTGAAGTACTGTATTACACTGATCAGTTATTGTGAAGTATTACGTTTTTTTTTTTTTTTTTTTTTTTTTTTGATGCGTATGTGAGATTATTGGCCAGGAACGTGCTTTGCATATTGTTCTTGTTTTGTTCATCTTCACACAATTGCACAACTGGAAAGGTGATAAACTTCATTCTGCTGCCATCTAGTGGTTACACATCACAACAGACACATGCGCGCACGTGTTCAAAGTCATTTTAAAAATGGCAGAATAAATCATGAAATGTAGTCCCTGAGGAAAGGCAGTCACTTGTCAAGCTCACAATGAACAGTTGCATAATTTAAGTGGTCCTCTAACAAGTGTCAGCATAAAGGTCACTAGACTTCGATCAGACTGCAGTTTCTCTTGAATTATTCCCGCTCTGTCAATGTTCACTCATATTCTGACACGTTTTGCCTTGTTTGCACATATCGTCTGCCAAAGGCATAATGAGAGCTGCCATCCAGTTAATGAGATTCGGTTGGTCACACACTCACAGCGTCTCTCATTCAGTGGTACTATATTAGTGGTGTTGAGAAAACACCAGTTTTCTCTGAAAACATATATATGTTTTTTTCAAATTGCTCTTACTAACAATTCTGATCCATCTAGACTACCTATAAGAGTAGGAAAACATAAAGAGTGGAAGAAAGACGTATGTTGGTATATTTTGGCTGTGTTGACTGTGGTGGGGGATGAGGAACGGTCTCTTGTGGCTTTAGAGTCCAGTACTAACTATTTCCTCTTTCCCCTCATGCGATCTCCACCCTTGCAGGAATGCTGGTGGAAATGAGGAAGCCTGAGATGGTGTTTTTGGCATGAAGCTCATGACCCTGGGAGCAAACAGGGTCATGTGTATAAGAACCTTACTGGAACTGTGGTGTTTTTGCGTTTACGTCATTTAATCACATGATACCGCACAGGCTAGTCTCTGGCCTTATTTTTATTCTGACGCATAGTAAGAGTCCAACCAAGTGACTGAACCGGCTCAGGTTAACGCTATTATGAATGGGTCATTAGCTGCAGCCTCTGTGAGTATAAGTAACCTGGACGATTGTGGATTAGAAGCTTTCATCTGCAGGGAAGGGGCAAATTTATGTGTTTTAAAGCAATTATGGTGCACTTTACTGCCTTTCCGCTGAAAGCATCGCACGACGGTTGATTTTAGATCAATGGAGCATTTATCTCTCTGTTTGTTCTCCCACAGCTGGACGACCCTTCAGTTTTCCCAGCGGTGATCGTGGAGCAGGTGCCTGCTGCCGACCTCATGCAGGTGTACTCTGGATTGGAGGCAGATGAGGTTACTAATGGCATCATGGTGGACGCCATTCAGGATGTGGTGGAAGAGAACATGATGGGAGATGTGGGGCTGTCTGGTGAGTCCAATAAGTGACCACAATTATAGGTGGCATGATGTTTTTTGAAAACCTTTCTCATGAAAATGGGGACAAAAGTACTCTTTGCACCTGAAACAATCCACAACACTGTTTATATGCAGTATATGCACTACTGTTATAAAGTTTAAGGTTGGTAAGATTTTTTGAAAGAAGTCTCTTCTGCTCATCAAGGTTATATTTATACATATACAGTAAAAACAGTAATATTGCCAAATATTCAAAATACAATTTAAAATAATGGTTTTCTATTTGAATATCTATACACACACACACACACACACACACACACACACACACACACACGTATACAATTACATTTTTCCATGCAATGGCAAAGCTGAATTTTCAGCATCATTACTCCAGTCTTCAGTGCCACATGATTCTTCAGAAATCATTCTAATATTCTGATTTGCTGCACAAGAAACATTACTTATTATTATTATTATTAGTGTTATTTTTTTTTTTTCCATTATTTTTGTGGAATCCATGATATATTTTTTGGCAGGATTCTTTGGAGAAAGTTAAGAAAAACAGCATTTATTTGAAATAGAATTCTTTTTTAACATAATAGATGTATTTACTGTCACTTTTGGTCAATTTAATGCATCCTACACATAAGTATTAATCTATTTAAAAATCGTTCTCTTCTCTCTCTCTTCTTACTACATATATATATATATATATATATGTATATACTGTATATATGTGTGTGTGTGTGTGTGTGTGTGTGTGTGTGTGTGTGTATATATATATATATACATATATATAAAATCGTAATGGACAGCTTCACAAATCACTTTATCTATTTGTTCTTTAAATATCCCAGAAAACTACTGCCAAGCACATTTTAAAAGAAAGCCATGATAGTGAAAGCTTAGTGTTTGTCAATTGATTAATATTTATTCTGTCCACAGTAGAGACCCAGGTCTCAGATGGAGAGGACAATATGGAGACCATCGAGGCGGCTGAGGCCTTACTGAACATGGAATCTCCCAATAATATCCTGGATGAGAAACGCATGAGTATGTGATGACTCGCTGTCTGTTTACATGGTGCTGTTTATTTATTCTTTTTAAGAAATGTTTAGAAGTGCTTAAAAACACAGTATATTTCAGTCAGTTAGCACATACTGATACCATTTCTCATTTCAGTTCTGTCTGTGTTTAAGCAAATTGTAAACATACTCATACTTGACCTCTACCCTTCTGTAGTTCATGCATACGGGAATATGCTGGAATCAGACCTGACCTACATTTCCCTGCGTCCAGAGCAGCTCTCAAACGGCTGCATGGATGTTCCCCTGGATGAGGAGACGTCCTCTTTGGATGAGATCCCTCAAAAGTACCCTTGCAAGCCTGCCAGGAAAAGCAAAGGTACCATTATCCTCCAGTAGAAGGCAGTGTGCTCCTTAGTTTTTTGCTGCATTATATTAAAAACTAAGGATGAGACAAGAGAATGTAAAAATGTTCAAAAGATAACCAAATACATCAGTTTTTTTATTTTATTCTATAATATAATTAATTTATGTTTATGTGCATTTATTTTCCTGCAATCATCCTGCAGCGCGCAAGCCAAGACCAGTGCGGCCCTGCTCCCCCATCACCAATCCAATTCTCCCATTGAAGAAGAAGAGCAAAGAGGGCAAAGGTAAGCACGACCTCGGATCGGTGCATGGTAGTAAAGGAGAAAAAGTTGGAAACTATCGCTTCTGTCTCCCGCATGTATCATGAGTCGCTGTGCAGGCAGTGCTGCGGCTGCTTAATTGATGAGGTGCTCTCAAAGTGCTGCGTTTGTGAGGGAACTAAAAGTGATAGCGGGCTGGAGGGCACATCGATGCTGTCCTGATAGAGGCCCCTTATGCATGTGTCCCGTTCCCAGCTCAGAGAGGAGGCCGGCCGCATACATATACATCACCTTGACACGCCGGTCTGTTCTCTCTCCGGCTCCCACTGCCAGGGTAGCTGTTTTTAACCACTTCTGGCCAAAGCGCACGACAAACAAGAATAATCTAGTGCCAGGCCCCTCTAATTAATTTCCAGTCCGGCGTAGGGCTACAATGAAGGGAGAATTGATTTATTAAGGTTATGAGAAAGAATACAATAATTGCACCTCTGCCAATTCGGTTTGTTAAATAAGACCTGTGGAATCGCATGTGAAATATGAAAGGTGTTTAAGCTTTTTATATGTCTAAACTTTTAATGAATCAACAGAGGAATATAAAAGACCCTTATTCTTGTAGGTAATACTATCTACCTGTGGGAGTTCCTCCTGGCCTTGCTGCAAGACAAAAACACCTGTCCCAAATACATCAAATGGACACAGAGAGAGAAGGGCATTTTTAAGCTGGTGGACTCCAAGGCTGTTTCCAAGCTGTGGGGCAAGCACAAAAACAAGCCTGATATGAACTATGAAACGATGGGCAGAGCGCTCAGGTGAGCCAATGGTTACAAACACTTCACCCAGAGGGACCGACAGAGGAATTGTTTTTCCTGACCTCCCCCTTCCTCTCACTCTCTTTTAGGTACTATTACCAGAGGGGTATACTGGCCAAGGTTGAAGGACAGAGGCTTGTTTACCAGTTTAAGGATATGCCCTCAGATCTGGTCATTATTGATGAGGATGATAGCCAAGGGGACGATGCCAGTTCTGGCTACGGAGGGCAACGGTCCGCTCCTCACGGACGGGCAGTGGGCCGCGGTTCATCACGTGCGCAGGGGAAGAGCGCACAGGTGAAGTCAGTGAAGAGAGAGATGAGTCCCGGGCTGAACATTATTGGAGAACAAGCAGAACAGCTGGTGCAGACTGTCCACGTTCTTCAGCCAAATCAAGGAGCTGCTGTCCCAGCATCTACACACTCCATAAGGTGAGGGGCGTTTTACGTACATAAAACAGACAGCCACACACACAAGCAAATTTAAAACCACTGTTGAAACAAAAGCTCTTTTCTAAAATCGGTTGTCTTTGCTGCCTACATAGGTAGCTACATTCTTAGGCAGCAGCATCATAACCAAAATGGACCTTATAAGTGAGCCATTTGTAACAATTTTCCTAGGCAGTAACACGAATTGCAGAGCCCTGTAAATGGCGTGGGGAAAAAATATTGTGGCCTCAAATTAAGAATTTGTCTCCTTGTTTTAGTTAAATTATGGTATAATGTGACCACGATTTAATTAAAACAAGGGAACAAATTAGTATAACTTGTCCATGATTTAACCAAAAACAGGAAATGTAGTTGTATAAAGTGGCCATGATTTAACTGAATTAAAACAAGGGAGCAAAGTAGTACAGTTTGGCCACAATTTCACTAAAACAAGAGAACAAAATTAGTACAACATAGCCACAAATTAATAATCTGTCGGAATGTGATCTTAATTTGTGGCCACAATATATATATTTTTATATTATTAAATATTAATATATTTAAAATCAGAAATAAAATCTAGCAACAATGGTATCATAAGTTTAGCTTCTTTAACTTGAAAAATGTTGTATTTTGCATGTTCCACAGTTTATTAAAAAGACAGCTGGCTCTTTTAATTCAATGTCGCCATATCATTTTTTCTTCTCCTCATACTGGAACTAAAGTGTTCTTGTTTTATAACCCCATGCCCCTCTATCTCCCTCAGGACTATAAATATGCCAGGCTCTATTCCCATGGTCCTCACGTCAGGAGCTCGAGGAGGAGGTCCAGTCACCCTGCAGACCCTGCCGCTGTCCTCTGTTCTAACCAATGGGGATTCCTCCACTCATGCCTCGCCACCTCGGGTCATTCTCCACACTGTGCCTTCCACCAGCCCTGGCAGTAAAGATGTGCTCACCATACAGACTGCCTCTCTGACGACAGATAGCATCCAGTCCCAGCAGCTCCTCGTGTCCACTCTGGGCTCATCCAGTGGAGGGGTCATCAGCACCACGCAACAGCAAGCCGGATCTCTTAATGGCATCACCCGCCTGGTCACTCTCAATGCCAACGGGCAGCCCGTCGTGGCCCAGCAGCCCGGAACGGTCATCGCCACTGTCCTGAAGTCCAGTGAACTTCAAGGCCTGCAGGTGAAGGAGGAGATCCTAGACCCACAGTACCTCCAGTCTCTGGTCAACAGCAACCCTAGCATGGCCTCATATGGCAAATATGAGTTTGAGGAAGGAATGGCAGAGCTGAGCTACAGAACTGTGATCATCAACAATGCAGGTCAGGAGCTGGGTCAGACCCTCAACGGACATTCGGACATGGGCTCGCAGCTGGCCAGCAGCCCCAGTGAGGGCCTGACCCCTGTGGAGGAGCTAGAAGTGAGAGGACAAGTGGCTCTGCATCCGGAGCCTGAGGCTAAAGAGCTGTTGGAGGGGTCTCAAGGTCTGCAGGAATTGCCTGGCTCCATGCAGATACCCGCATCCCACTTCATCCAGGTCAAGGTGGAACCGGCTGAGACCTAAACTAGTAGCCCAAGCCAGGGGAATGTGGACACAATCGACCAACACGTGAAAAAAAATATACAGGATTTTTTCAGTGGAGCAGATTATCTGTAATTTATTGCTCTTGATTGTTTAGAATGGGCGTTGACCCCGAAGACTGTTGTTTACTCAGTTATTGTGATATTGTGCCTAAATTCGAACCTTGAGTGATACCGACCATGATGTCATGATGAAAGCTCTTTGGTTTGCTCTCCGTCACTCCCAAACTCCCAACAGGAGAGCAGCCATTCTCCAACCAGGGATATTCCCACCATACGTGCCAGTTGAGATGTTTCTGTCTCTTCTCATCTCCACAGACAAATCCAAAGACTTTATCCAGCAGAGGGACCAAAGGAGGAGTTGGTGGGAAGCCAAAAAGAAACCAACAACACACCATTGACTTTAGGATTAAACACACACACACAGTTGCTTAGGACATACAATATGGAGAAACATTTGTTTTGTGTTTTCTTACGTAGCCATCTTAGTGGACTTCAAAAGAATGCCTATTGGAATAAGACTGAAAGAGTGCCCAGGTGGTTAATGCTTTGTTTTGGAAGTGATGTTTTGAAGGGGAAGATTGTATGATTCATTCTGTTTTTAATACAGAATTATGACTTTATCTCATCCCCCTCATACCATCAGAACTGAAGAGGTTATTATTTTTCCATCACACACAAATGTAAAAGCACTGCGCTTTTATGGAAATGGGCATTGCCTGTCCAAAGAGACAGTTCTAGTAGACTTTGTTTGTATATAGTAACAGACTAGAGAATATAGTGACAAATTCCAAAATCATCTGCAAAGTATTTCCCCATTATAATCTTGTTCATATGAAATGGAACGCAGTATATATAAATATATAATATACAACTAAGATTCAATTTATGGCCACAAATTTATTTATTTTCTGAATTTCTAAATTCTGTATAAAGTCTTTTTTAAACAAATGCAAAAATGAGGGAAAATATAAAGTATGTAGGGCTAATTTTACCCATAAGACTCCAGTATGTGTGTGTATTGCTGTATTTTTCCAATTTAAAGCATTCCATGTAATCCGCACACCTTTCATATTTTATCTATTTTTCAATATAAGGGGATCTGAACGTAGCTTTATGAGATTGAGCTATCATGCTGTTCTTATTCACTGTGATGTGTTTAAAGCCATTTTTACAGATCGTACGTGCTATAAATGCTATGTCCTTTGGTTTCTGCCTTTACGCTGTCATACTTTTACCCTGTATCGACCACATATCGTTCCACTGATGCCTTACACGACTGTTTTTTAGATCACAGCTGGTGTGGTCTGTGACATTTAGGTAGATTTTTAAAATGTATTTATTTGTAGTTGATGTAGTCGGCTGTCCATGGCCTCCGTTCCTTCCTCGCCTCATTTATATCCAATGAATCTAGAGCACAGTCTCTTAATAGCGGCATCTCCACAAGTAAACAGCGTGGATGCTGCAGACATGTTGAAACGAAACGAATTTGTGCTAAATTGGAAGAAGTGATTGAAGGTAAATGTGGACTGGACTCTCAGAAGACTAGATGCTGATCATGGGCAGCAGGCATCTGCCTCTAATTCTGTTTGACTAACACCAAACTCTGGTGCTGCTCCGACAATCATGGCTACACCTTGTATTATGCAATATTACGTCAGTAAGACAATCAGTGACCTCATCATAGAAGAAAAATGTTCTTCTGGCCACCATGTAATTTTCAGACCTGGTCTTGTTTGAAATATCTGTTGACCAGAGGCTTTACACTCTGTAGCTTTGGGGTAAAGGTATGCCAGTGCTCTTGCTATAATTTAATCTTGCCTTTTCTCTGGGCTTTCCTTTTTTTCCAATTGTCTTATAGTAGACTAGATTTTTTTTTTTTAAAAAAAGAGAGCGAACCAAAAGAAAAGAAATATAATAAAAACAAATTTGCCTTAACGTGAACGTGTGATCTCCTGTTCCCTCTTTGCTGTGGAAATTAAATCTCAAGATCACAGACTAACTGGGTTGTGGGTAAACAACACAAAGCCCACAAGGCAGATGCTATCATTGTTCCGACGTATTAAAACAAGTACACCTCCCGGTGCATCTCCTCAAGCGTTTCTTCTGTTAACGTGAATTAACAGAGGTCAGATGCACTCCCAGGTATCTTGCAACATCTTGCTGTGAATCGAGGCTGCTGCGGGGAGCTTTGTTTCCAGCCATATGTGCTCTTATTCGGCTCGTCTGCTCCTTCTGGAGACTACACGGCAACTTCGGCGAGGATGGAGTGAGTGCAATCTGTTAACTACAGGAAGCAAAGCGCCGAAAAGAGTTACTGAACAATCATGGCATGGGTCCCTCATATGAGTGGGTGAATAAGAGCATTAGCATTTTTAAACAAATAAAAAAATGGTCATAAAAATACCCTCATACGGTTTCAAACCGGGTTTTTTTTTCTTCTGTGAAGCATACAAAAAGAAACATTCACATTTCTATGTACAACCACAATTATTAGTGAATGTCAAACTCCAAAAAGTGTTAAAAAAAAAACGTACGGCATTGCCACATATTGTTTTAATGGTGCTTTTTAAATGTATTTTGCTCTTTTTGGAGTTTGACAGCCTGTGGTCTTTATAGAAAAGAGCTGCTTGAACATTCTTCAAAATTGTCCTTTTGTGTTCCATAGAAAAAAATAAATAAATGATGTCATACAGGTTTGGAATGACATGAGATCATCATATCATTGTACTATTTGTTTAACATATCGAGTTTTATGTAATCATTTTTTTCCATCTGTCTTGTGGGCAAATAATCTTTAAACAACTAACACAGACTGTGAGAGGACCCAGAACAGTTTTCACACCTGTAGCTCTGTGTGTGCTGGCCTTGTGGTGAGGATAGAAATGATTGTGTGTGTGATTACTCAGTGGTACGGGGTTGGAGAGGCTTTCTATGGTCTTATATGGTGGGATCTGTGTGTGTGTGTGTGCGCTGATGGAGCCATCTGGCAGCTGGTACATGCTGGAGCTCTTACCCCCAAGTCTACTATTCACACACAGCTGCAGATTACCCAGCACTCTGAACCCTACAGGCAACACTGAAAAATAAAACAATAACATCCAGCTAAACACAATACCAGAGCTGTTAAAGGCAACTGTAGCCACAAGTATGGGCAAAGCAAAATGGCAACTGAAAGTGGTTGTTTAAACGATTTGCACAGCGTTAACCTGTCCTATGAAAATGGGAAGATATTTTATCACACCACTACAAATGTTACGTGAATTGGAGAAGATATAACAAATACATAGATATGAACTTTTTCATTTCTAATGTCAAGTCTGTAGGTTTAATTTTAAATAGAGGATGGAGGGAGACCAAGTACAGCAAAAATGTCTTAAGTTGGATTTATTTTTTGTCAAAAAAATTTCCTGACATTTCCATCTTTCCCCACAAGAAGAAGAAAAACAAAAGCCCCCCAAAACACATTGAACTTCCAAAGAGCCATGCTGTCATTAAACAGCCAATTCACAGGCTATTAAAAAAAAGCAGTAAAAATGTAAACCGTAAAGTACAAAAGTTGTTGTAATTTTGTAATACATTTTATAAAATAAAATATAAAACATGTGACAACTTGTCCCGACCTGACTTTTATAAAATAACACAAAACTTTTATAAAAATTACAACTTTATAATAATATCAAATCTAGCGTTTTACCGTATAGTTGTGTGAATGTAGGCTATGTCAGTGTGATTTTTTTTATCATAGTAAAATATGATGGAACTTCAATACACAAAATTGATTATGATAGTTTTAAATTAGATATTTAAAACTAACAAACAAAAAACACTGCTAGAAAAAATGCATCATTAAATTCAAAATAATGATTACTTAGATACTGTACAACCCTTGTGACAACTAGCCCCGGTCTTCCCTATAGTGTGTATTTTAGGTGTTGCATCCTTTTAGGTTTTCACCATTTCAGTCTTACGTTCAACTACATTTTTAAAGTACTAATATTCTTTGTAGTCTCACAGTTAACACACAGTTGCAACTAGAAATATCATGATTATACCAGAATGACAAAATGTTGTTCAAAATAAAGATCAAGCATAGCATTTTGTGGTCCAGGAAACACACGTAACTGTTTGACATGGCATGTTGACTCCCTATTATTACTCATGCAGCATAAACAAATTCAAATTCAACAGGACAGCTTGCAGTGATCAGTGTTTCACTTCTGAATGCCATATGATCTATGACTAATCATAAACCTCTAAGCCAAAATAACCCTTGTATAGTTTAAAAAAAAAGGTATTCAAATTAAAGCTGAATTTCTAGACAGCTGTGGTTCCCTAGCGTCAAACCGGGTCTTTACATCAACACAGCTGCACAAAATCAGCTCAAGGAACATTCTATTTTTAAAGCAAGACGACAAGTAGCTAGGGGCCAATGACATGCTTGAAGAGAGCGAGTGTTTATTGCATCACGGCGTCTCTCTCTAGTGAGGAGTGGCGGGGCGGCTGAGGGATGGCGGTCATTAGAAATGTGCCTCCAGTCAGAGGCTGCACTAAGATTGCTCACACACCAGGATGCTGCCACACACACGCACGCACGCACACACACACACACACACACAAATACTAAACAATGGTTTTGTTCTGTTACTGAACTAAGACTAATGACATCCACTCCAATTTACGTCCTTTGTTCATCACTTTATATTTACATCAAATTTTTAAAGCAGCAGCAGTCTCACAGCAGGAATTTATAGAAGCTAAAAGCAATACTCTTACAGCTATTAAACTTCTCACCCTACATCCCTCAACTGCCTGAACTGATAAAATTCTTCCACTGACAAATGAAACAATAACCATAATTTTATATTTCCCAGGTCATAACCATAGAGTCAAGGTTTGGCTGATTATTATGGCTCCATTAGCCCCTGCTGGTAGATGCTATAACTACATCATCTGGCAGAAAAACAGATCTTTCTCCATTGATATAGCCATTCAAAAAGATCTGGATATTCTTTCCCGCTATATACATATTTTTTTTCTGGCAACAATGAAATATATGGAAATAATTATATCTAAATATTTAACCATACTACAGTAGATGTTTTGCATTCTACTATCAATGTATGAGAGTTTATTAATTAATTTATATAAATTGTTTAAAAAATGCCCCCCCCCCAAAAAAAAACCTCTGTTCTTTTTGCTCTCTCTCAACTCTGAATATTCACTAGTCAATGGTTTGGGATTATATATATATATATATATATATATGTTTTTTTAAGGAAGTCTCTTCTTCTCATCAAGGCTGTATTTATTCGATCAAATATACAGAAAAAACAGTAATATTGTGAAATCTTATTGCAATTTCTAATATTGGTTTCCTATTTTAATATACTTTAAAATATATAATTTATTTCTGTGACGTGGTGCTGAATTTTCAGCATCATTACTCCAGTTCAGTGTCACATGATCCTTCAGAAATCATTCTAATATGCTAATTTATTATGAGTGTTGAAACTGTTGTGCTGCTTTATAATGTTTTTTTGAACATGTGAAACTTTTTTCTTTGATTCTTTGATGAATACAAAGTTAAAAAGAGCAGCATTTGTTCAAAATTGAAATATTTTCTAACAATATGTCTTTATGAATTTCTAACAATATAAGTCTTTATATCTTTCTATCACTTTTTATTCATTTAACATGTTTCTCCTGAATAAAAGTATTAATTTCTTAAAAAAAAGAAAGAAAAAAATTACTGACCCCAAGCTTTTGAATAGCATTGTATATTGTAACACAAATTTTCTTTTTTTTGTATAAATGCTGTTCTCTTTAACTTTTTATTAATCAGAGAATCCTAAAAAAATATCACAGGTCCCAAGAATATATGAAGCAGCACAACGGTTTCCAACATTGATTATAAATCAGCATATTAAAATTATTTCTGAAGGATCATGTGACACTGAAGACTGGAGAAATGATGCTGAAAATTCAGCTTTGATCACAGAAATAAATTATATTTTAAAGTATATTAAAATAGAAAACTGTTATTTTAAATTGCAATAATATTTCACAAAATATTTTTTTTCCTGTATTTTTGATCAAATATTTACAGCCTTGATGAGCAGAAGAAACTTCTTTAAAAAACATTAAACATCTTACTGATCCCAAACTTTTGAGCGGCAGTGTGTGTGTGTATATATACGAGCACAGCCTGAATTATTGAATATAGTGATCCAAAAACATCCTAAATATATTTACTGTATTTAAATCTGATATTTGTAATTAAATCTTAGTAGCCTATAGGCCTACAGTATCATCACTTTTAATATGTCATGAAGCAAAAACTAAGATTAAATCATTACAATACAGTATTCATAATTTACATTTGACTATATAGATTATTTTATAGTCTGATGAGTCCTACCCACTGATCTATAACAGAGAATTATAGACCAGTGGTCCCACAATCGATATGGAACGCTTTGCGACAATGATAAACTGTTGGCGGTGCCTACTGAAATGAGCGTGGTGCTGTAAATAAATCCTATCTGTCGCACAATTCGTTTACAAAACAGGATTTTTTTTAGTATCAAACTCGACATAAATTTTTCTATAAAAGGATTATATCATAGAAAATATGTTAGCATCAAGGCGGTAAATGTATTATGTTATGAAATATTTAACATAAAATCGGAATATTCAGCGCGTTCAAACATCTTCGTTGAGTCGCAATCAAACAGGCTAACGTTATCCTGTTGACCGTTAAAAGAT